>OZ010788.1:497929557-499129557 GCA_963932465.1 Maratus speciosus
TTTGGTTCTTTTAACAGTAGTGTCCCTATTTAATTTTGTTCTAAACTTTCATTTAATGTTTTTAAGGCGGATTCTACATAGTACGTTTACTTTTGACTTTTACAATCTATAAATATATTCGTGTCCTTCGATACTGAAGTATGACATAATGATGGTAACAGAGTGGTAGAATCTTGTCGGTACACTTTTAAAATTTTATTTTTAATGGTTTGAAAGTTTTTACATTTTGTGTATAATATACGTCTTTAAGTAAGCATTTTTTATATGTGTGACTGGAAAGATCAATTTAAAGAATATATAACTGAGATACCTTCCAAATAGGACAACGTATCTTTTGGGTTACAAATGAATATTATATCACTTTTTATTTTCGATAAAACTCAGTACATTTTTCAACAAATGCGTGAATGGGTCTTTTTTGTTTTATTAACCAGTGGTCTTTTATTGTTTTATTAACCAGTAGAAAGTTTAACGTGCATACCAGATTAAAATTCCTAGATTTAATATATTTATCTACTTTTAAATTGTGACACTAAATTTAAAAGTTTTTTGCAAATATTGAAATCGACGTATGCAAAATAATATGTAGTATTATTAAAAAAAATGAAAAAAGAATGTAAACAGTTTTTACCAAGACAACTTTAATTAAAATACAAATATAAGTCTTTTGGATTTTATGCGGCAAGTGTGTAATGGATTCTAAAGAAGCCTATAAAGAAAAATAAACATAAATATTATTCTGATTAAATAAATTCTCGAGTTAAGTAATTTTCTGCTTGAAATATTGAATCTCTAGGGAATTTGCATAATATATATAGCAGAAACTTCTTGAAAGTTAAAGGTTAAATTAGATAGGGAATTACAAATTAATGTTGTTAAAAGTTAAAACAGAATAAAAATCGAAATAATTTTAAAAACAATTTATAATGAGGAAATATATATTTTTTTTAAAACAAGGTCCCATCTTTAACCCATGAATATAAATGGACAATGCAAGCTTTTAATTAGTTCTAAGGAAGCCTATAAATACAATTAAGCAAGATAATTATTTAGTAAACAACATTTTCTGGAAGTAATTTTCTGGCAGAAACTTTGTGTCTCTAATGAATTTTCATAATATATGTAGAAAAAACTGCGTGAAAATTAAAAGCCTTATTAGATGTTTCACTAGCTACTCTTTTAGTATATGTTATTATTTATAAAACACACATGCACTCCGACACACTGACACACACATATATATATATGAGGCATTCTCACAAAATTTTAACTTTCAGGAATAAAAATTTCGTCAAATTAAACTTAGTAAAATAACATTTTAAACCTATAGAAGAATGCTTTAATGATTCAAAATGAAGAAAAAATGGTCAATCAGAATATTTTTTTTTTATTAACTCAAGTTTAAGTTAAACTTGCGAGTTTAATTTTCCTTAACGTTTTACCTATATAGCTTTTTATTTTCTTCTAAATTTTAACTTATAATGAATTTGCATAGTACCCACAGAACTTTCAAATAAGAAATAATAACAATGTGGTATTTTTAGTACAAAATTTTGGTATAAAATTGTCTTAAAGGGGTGGTAAGTAAAAAAAAAGGGGACGGTAAGGGGAAAAAAATGACAGTAAATTTACCACCTATTTCTAGGCAAATCAGCCTTGTGTAAGATTACCAATAAAGCCACGATGCTTGAAATTGATATTTAAATGCTGATTTAAGTTCTGCAGTAAATTTTCTGACAAAGAATTTTAGCCATTCTTTCTCTAGCATATATATAGCAGAAACTTCGTGAAAGTTAAAGGTTAAATTAGATAGGGAATTACAAATTAATATTGTTAAAAGTTAAAACAGAATAAAAATCGAAATAATTTTAAAAACAATTTATAATGAGGAAATATATATTTTTTAAAAACAAGGTCCCATCTTAACCCATCATTATAAATGGACAATGCAAGCTTTTAATTAGTTCTAAGGAAGCCTATAAATACAATTAAGCAAGATAATTATTCAGTAAACAACATTTTCTGGAAGTAATTTTCTGGCAGAAACTTTGTGTCTCTAATGAATTTTCATAATATATGTAGAAAAAACTGCGTGACAACTGTTTGAGCAAAAACTTGAAAAAAAATTATGTCGCTGCATCTGAAGTGATTTTCTGCATAATTTTAGCAAGAGGGATGGTAAAGAATCTAAAATCCAGGGACAAAGTTAAAAAAATAATAACAACCGTAAAAATGTGTACTGGTTATTTTTTTATACATATTTATATAAATTTATAATCCCAGTTTGAAAAAAAAAATGCTTGTAATTACTTATATTGAAACAATTTTATAGAGAGAGACCCAAACTTAAAAATCAGCAGCAGGGACACACGGGACGGTATAGGAATTTCGTGGTATATTTGGACACTCAACATCATCCAAAACTTAATTATCTCGTTAATATTGTTATACAGTCATACAGTGGGATGTCTTCCAGTATAAGAAATAAAAAAACACAAGAATATGTACTAAAATAAAAATTATTATTCAGGAATTTAAAACTCAAAATTATGTGAGAATGCCTCGTATCCAGGTTGTTACCGAATTCGACCGACAAATTTAGAGGGGTGTTAGTAGGCATAAAGAGGATGAAAAATTGCTATAGAACAAATGGTATCGCAAGCCGCTTATTTAGTCACAAATACAGGGTGTTTTACCCTGACTGAAGTTTGCTTTACTGTAATAATTTGTCCAAACATAAAAATATTGAAATAAAAATTTAACGATATGTACCTAGTTTCGTATGAAATTTCATAACATCACAAACAGTTTTGAAAAACAGAGTGTTCACTCAATAGATGATTCCATATGAACTTATAATCACGGTCTAAAATGTGAGCGTCAAGTGCATACTGCTGGCTCGTATAACTTAAATTTCTACCAACTTTTTTTTTTGGTGTTATCATATTTATGACAAAGATTAGCAAGAGCATGTCTATGATAAGTTTCATTTTAATATACTTCAGTTTTTGGAAAGTTATTACCGTCAGCCAAAGTTTTTGTATGGTAGAGAACCCTGTATTTTTTTATTAAATCGGTGGTTGCGGTGGTTTGCGTTAATTTTTAATCCTCTTGACGCCTGCTATCAAAACGCTGAATTTTCTTCTGTCGAGTTTGGAAACACACTGTATGTATAAATTGAAATTAAATTGATCTATTATAATAAGACCATTAAGAAATTTATGCAAATATTTTTTACAAAATAAGAAAAAAGTGTTTAGAAATGCATTATATTGTTACTATTATTTAATGATATATTTATATCTTAAACAAAAAGGTATAAGTATAAATTAAATTGATCAATATCTAGCTATAATTAATTCCTGTAAAAATATTGATATTTTTTTATATTATTTAAAATGTAATTTTTAGATTTTTTTTTTAGTGTTAATTATAATTAAAGACATATTGATATATTAAACAAACGTATAGCTATAATAAAAATGTGCCACTGCTATAGGCATAATTCATTTTTGCATAGTTAGTATTAAAATAGGCACCGATATAATTAAGAGTTAAATTTTATCTGTAACAAGAAGAAATTATTTAATATTTGTTAAAAAGTGTTTTTACAATAAAATTAACATGTTTATATTTCTTCAAATAATACTAATCGATTGTATATTTATGTCAGTCATTCTTTGAGTCAGAAAAAATATCACTATAAAAGATAAATAAAATAATGTTTTAAATTCACTGAACGGAAGTTTACATTTCTTATTTCAGTCTTTTTGGAAAAATTGTGTTTCTTTCTACTATTAACGTTAATTTAACAATTTAAGATTCTCAAAAAGCCAAAGGCAAACAGTCCTATCAGCATTTCCTTCACGTACGCTTACTAAGTGCTATGTAAATAGAAATCCATTAAAGCTTGAAGATCATATTTAGTATTCTACATTTCAAGGTTTAAAAAAATATTATCAATACTTACTTTAGAAAATCGGCCTTTTATGATTGATATTCCCTTTAACCTTTAAAAAATAATTATGGAAATTATGTATTTTGAATAAGAAATGTTTCATCAAAAATTATTTCTAATAAAAAATGCAAGGCAGGCGGTAATAATATCTAATCTGGATAATATAAATGTATTAACTTTAAAAGGCAATTTTGTACAAAAAAGAAAGTGCTCATTCTGTCGATAAATTATTGCAATATAAATTAGTTATCGCGCTTTTAATAGTAATCACCCTAACTCTGCCTCACATTATGGTGTAAAATTGTAGCAGCCGCAAATGGATCAGTAATAACGTCTACTAATGAATGCTGTACATGCATTTTGTTTATTGATATGCCTGAATAGCAGTTGTAATTAACTTAAAATTTTAGTGGTAACACCGAATTTTGGCAATACTTAAGATTTTTTGACAATTTTTATCTTAGGATACCTAAGGGGAAATCATTTAGTCAAGCAATTTACAAATTATTCAGTTTTAAATTTTAGAAATCTTAGTTTTAACTTCATTTTTAAGTGCTGCAAAACAGATTTCAGACAGGGAAGTTTTTTAAGCATAACTAAAAATCTATTTATCGGACTGAGCTGTAATTTTGGAAGTGCATAACTGATGTTCTTAGGGAGCAATTTCCGATCGAAAAAAATCATAGTTTACATACTTTATTTTTATAAAATGCATTTTAAACAAATGATATAAAAACAAATTAAGTCAATTCCTACTTCAGTCAATAAGAGAATTTTTTTCTCCCATTCTTCAATCCTCTTGATTGTCGCTTAAAATGCTTTGATCAAGAAGAGGACTCTCTCGGTCTTAAAAAACCTTGATCAAGAAGGCTCTCTCAATTATTGAAAATTAATTAATTTAATTTAATTGATGAATTAATATTTGAAGAAAAAACTGGATTAACATCAAGTATCATCCACTATAAGTTAAAAAAAAATTTATTTGAACTTGATTGGATGAATAATAAGCATTTTATTAACGATTGAAAATTTGAACAAGATATATATAGCGAGAATGTGAGCTAAAAGTAGGAATTGAAAAAATATATATGTTCAAAATGAATTTTTTTTAATGTCATATGGATTATTTTAAATATGATTATTTTAACAGAAATCAACTTCCAAAAGTTCAAGTATGCCAGTATTTTGAAGTGGTGCTTTAAAAACTGGCAGTAATCCGATCTGGTGTTTAGCGATTAAAATTTAATTTAACATTAGGTTTTCTATAATTTAAATCTGCATAATTCATGAACGACTTTATATATTGACTTCACTTTAGGTATTCGATAGTAACATTTAACAAAGAGTCAAAATAAAATGTCAAAATTGCGTAATAGGAATAAGAAATTTAGTTTGTTATATAATTTCTGTGTGTAGATGACACCTAAGCAAAGATTAAGTATAGCACAAATTTACATACGTTATTATTAATCGATTGATATAATTCACGTTTTATACAATCATTTGCGGCGGTTAGCAGGGGGTGATGACTTCTATTTTTAGTAATATACATCAAATGAAAAAAAACTCATCGTTCTGCTTTCCTTTTCGTTTAAAATAAACCGTTAAAAATATACAGCAAACTGTTCAGTTATTTCACAGTTTTCATATTAAACGGTTACATAAACATTTCTTAACTCCTTAGTGACCATACTATGGGCAAGATTATTGTCAAAATAGAGTTTAATTACGTTTATATAACAGTTTTTGAAAAACGGTTGAATAACTGGACAGTTTGCTGAGATTTTTACCAGTATTTTAGGAGTCCTAATTTTGAAGATCTAGATTTAATCCCTATTTCTTTTATTCGCGCAGCTAGAAGTGACAGAGATATACCCTCTTGTGAATCAAAAACATTTCATAATATTTAGATAGGCTACCTGTTCAACTTGAACATCGCTAAATTCTAAACAGAAAAGAAAAGTTATACATGAAGTATAGATTATGAAACACTTTCTTAAGCTTTCAGAATACTTTAACGATTCGTCGGTGATTAATAAGCTTAATAACATATCTAAGTAACCATTTTAAAAAACATATAACATATTTGAAAAACAAGATTGAACAATTGTTGTCCATTAATTCTTTTCTGCAATCCTCCATTTCATCTATAAATTTATATAAATTCTACATATTACTAATTTTCAAATTTAAATTGCTTAAAAGGCATAGAGACTGTAGAGTGAAAAAATGTCCAAGTCTGAAATCGAACCAGGGTCATTGACTAAACGCGTTAAAGCTTTTCCACTAAGCTGCCTGGACGTTGCCAAGCCTAGCATTTCTCTGACTTACTTGCTGGCAAGGCAGCAAACCACAGTATACGATGGATTAATGTTCGTGAGCCACCAACTCTTGGGCAAACACGAAACGAAAAATAAAAATCCAGTAGCTATGAAAGATCGCGATATTGCGTTAAAATTTATTTTAGTAATAAAACGCATAATAGGGGTTTACAACATCAGCAATTTTTATCAATAGGCGAAAAAAATACTTTAGTTCATTTGTAGAGCCCTCTATATTACTTACAGATTTTTATAAACGCCAAATATTAACCTAAAATTTAATACAGGTGAAAATCCCGTTTAAAACTATGGGAATCATGCTTTAAAATTTATCTCCCTAAGCAGTGATTTATTCACTTCATTGTGTCTCCCTGTATATCATTATATTTATATCCTGCAAATATCTCAGGTTATCTTATACTTCAGGATGAAAATGCATAACTCAATTAAAATTCTCCTTTAAGCAATGCTTGAAAATCTTTTGTGTATCCCTGTATATAATATATATCATTTATACATACCCCATACTTATTATGTGAATATATTAAGTGAAAATGCACTTCCAGATTTATCGCAGTGTAATATACAGTGTTGTGTCCGAAACATTTTGTACGCCCCTTCAAATGAACGACAAATGATACGCACATCATAGTCTACACCAAGTATTTTGTATTAAAACTCATTAATGTATATCACTTTAATTATATTTGAAATAGTGTAACATCATCAAAATACGCTGTAAAGAGTTTTTCTGCGTAGACAATTGTGAATAGAAACATTTTGAGTGGCTCTTTAAATGAGTAATAAATGCTTTTCAGCCCACATGCCACAGGATTCATGTTTTACTGAACTTCATAAATTTCATATCAATTTCATTATGTTTGAAATGGTGCAACATCATTAAGATACAATTGAAACGATTTTTCCCACTGACTGTAATGTAACGCAATATTTTTGGCAGATCCTGTAAATAAACTATAAATGCTACAGTTTTAATTTTGAAATGCGATCATGCTATCGTTAATGTCAATAACATATTAAAATTACAGAACAGTCCTAGTATATTTACGATAGTTACAGCACGGACGGACGGACAAATGGATAGATAAATTGAAGTCATAAACGTTTTCCTCTATTTTGGATCAAGCGGCATATTGCCTGAGAGTTAGATATTATATAAGCTAATTTCTGAGATTTATTTTTTTCTTAAAGCTGGATATATTTTCATTCTTAGAAAAAACAAAAACATCTTGAGAGATGAATATAGAAATATGAAAATATAAAGGTATATCCTCACTTGACATTTAGCTAATTTCACGATAAGCTATGAAAACAGAAGTGATTTATTCCTTTATGAATCAGTAAAAAAGGGTTCACGGATGAAATAAGTTTTCTTATTCACGAAAAGTAATAAGCTGATTCATATGTTATTAACCAATTACAGTTCAGAACCTGCAAAAATGAGGTTATTGTTTTATTTGATGTTAAAAAATGATAAAAATTTAATTTAATAAATAAATTGTAAATAAAAATAAAAATTGTATTTCTGAATTTAATTTGCATGACGTGTGATGTTATATACCTGTAAAGCAATCAAAGTTTATCATTCGCCTTGCTGCGAACTCGTGTGCGATTACTGTGAGTTCGCGTTTTTTCCCTATTCCGCTTATAGAAGAGTTTAAAGTTCGCAATTCTTTGCAAGTTGTGCTACTTATATCAGATTTCTTCAAAGGAATTTAAGATTCGCGCTTTGCGAATAAATGACATTTTCGGTTATTTATGTTTTGGACAAAAAATTAAGTGTCTTTTTCTGCATCTTCTGTGAGTGTTCTTTATTACCCAACTTCAAAGAAGGATTATGTGTTTCACGTATCTGGGTATGTGGATTTATTTATACCCTCTCAACATCCCAACAGCTGGATGGATTTTAATAAATAAGGTCTCTATCGATTCGTCTTAACCGTCCGACGGTTATAGGCTAGGTTTTGTTTTTATAAATTCAAAATGGCGGCCGTAAAATACAAAATGACGGTAGAGATGGAAAATAAAATTTACGCCCCATATTGAGTAGCATATCATTGGATAGGTCTTTCAAAATGAAGATGATATTTCATTGAATATTTTACAGTCAGAAGCTCTTTTAAATATTACACAACCTAGAAGTTGTTTAGGTATGATCCCTAGCTTTACTGCAACTCTAACCTTCATAGGCATCTATAGCCCTCATCAAAACAGTGTTTATAGATAGCAACTAACAATGAAACACAACTTAAAAGTCATCAATACAAGTAAATAAAACATAGGTAAGTAATATAAAAAGAGTTTCACATTGATGATAAATAATTAATTAGTTCGCTTTTTACGCAGTCGGGTTTTTTGATTTTTAAAATTTAATTTTAATTTTATTATGTATTTCTTCAAGATTTTCTGAATAAATGCTGATATTTTATTTTTAGAATTAATACAAAAGAAAAAAATTCAGTAGTCAGTCATCTATGATATTTGTAGTATAAAGAATAAAAAAGGCAATAATTTTTAATAGCGAAAATAGGCTATTAGTTGACTTATTTCGAAAAGTATTATATTTGTGTATTTATTATGCATATCTCTTAAAGGATTATATTTATCTACAAGGTCTAAAACACGTCTATTTTAAGGAATTATTTTCAAAATATTGAAACAAGATATTTGAAAAACTCTGTATTTTATTTATTACACTATTATATCACCCCCGTCCAAAATCTCGGAATGTTTATCTGCGTTTCATTATCATAAGACTTCATACAAACAAACAGCATGAAGAATTTATAATTAAAACTTTCGTATTGCAGAAAAGTATATTTTAATAATGCCAAATAATTTTTACAAATACAAATGATGAGGAATATTTTTTATTAAATATTCATCTTCTGAAATAGTCCAACGATTAATAAAGGTTCCGATTCTAATATTTAGAATTAAGAAATGAAAAATTTGTGAAAATTACATTATGTTTACACATTCATACGGAATTTTCTCCTTAGATTTATTAATGTAAAAATGCCTATCAAGCTAAGCATAACAATACGTTACCGCTCATCAGCGCAAACTTTTCTAACATACTTTCAAACGTACTTTTATGATTAACCACAGCATATTCAAATAAAAATATATCTTCTATTTAATTGTAATGAGAAAAGCTAATGAAGTCACAATGTATAAAGATAACACAATCCCAGTAAACAATATTCTCATGACGTATCAATAAACAGGAATTTTTATTCGCTCATAAAAACAAAGCCCTCGTGCATAATATCTTAACCGAAAAAAAACTTGAAAAAAAAAATGACCAAAAAGTCACATGCCTGAATATATTTCATTATTACTCTCTTATCTGAAACAATCGAAGTAATCGGATTGCCACCATTATGAAGATATTTCATAAAAAACTTTTTAAATTAAAATTAAAACATAAAACATTTTAAAAATAGCTAGTGTGGGTACATAGACAAATGAACAGCTTTCATTAATAAAATAATTAGCAAAATCGGTCCAGTTAGAAAGCTCAGGACAGATGACTAAAAAAATAGACTTGTGCTTTAAATATATATATGGCGCGGTTTGTCCTGGAATGGTTACCTGCATTTTCCTGCATTTGGATTTTATATAAGTAGATATTAAACAAGGGAAATTGATATTTATAATGACTAAATAAAATTGGGTGTCAGATCCTCGCTCCGGAGAAGGTGTCAATCTGGTAGCAGACCACAGTGTCCAGTGTTAATTCAAATTATAAAAAGCATAACCGGATGCTTAAAAATAGAGCATGATTTTTCAGTTTTCGTAAAAATTGGTTTTGAAAAAAATTGCGGCCTTTCAAAATTAATGTGTCGGTATTCACATTTTTTTTTAAATTTTGAGTGTTTATAAAAAATAGAAAAAATCATCATAACACCAAACAGAAAGAAAATAATTACTCACCAGGAAATATTCTTGTTAAAATTTCGTCAAGATTTAAAGAAGATTGATTGAGATTTGTAAGCGCTATCGTTATCACTGACTTTAAAAACTTTATAAGATAATCACATTTAAAGATACAAGTTTTTATTTATGTATGATAGATCAAAGTGAATTAAAGGGGCGTAATATTTTAATTTTTTATCATATCGATTAGTAAATGTAACTGAAAAGTCTTTACTGTTTGTATTTTCAGAAAATTCAACAAAGAAAAGTGAATTTTTTGAAAACTTGGAATCAAGTATAACCACATAAAATACAATTTTTATCCATTTTTATTAAAGATGAATTAATGGTTAATTATTTCTTTAAACAGAACTCTCTCACGACATGAGCTGCGAGTGAGCTTCTAATTTAATTTTAATATGTGTCAGAATCAAGTTGTCAGAATAAATATGATAATTGCTTTTTTTGAATGTATAATTGTAATATTTTTAGTGGAACAGTTGTGATAAATTTAATATAAAAAATGATAAAAGTGAAAATACTTTTTTAATACTGAAAAGACACTCTTAATTCACTATTTGAGAAAATTATTATATTATATTGTGATTTTTTATTGTGAATCTCTTTTAAAATCCGTTGAATATTTTTGGAAAGTTTTCCTTTTACTGAAAGGGGATTAGTTTATTACTCTTTTTCGAAAGCATAGAACCGGCATTCGCCCGTCAATCCAAATGTTTAGTTAAGGTTAAATTTGCGTAAAACTAAATATGATTATCGTAGAACCGGCTCCGACCCCCCATCTATCTAAAGTTTAATTGAGATACTATGAGATAGAGAAGCAGATCTCAGATTGATTTCAATAACATGTCAGTTTTTGTTTTCCCATGGAAATATATAAGCAGTATTGAAGATCTTAAAAAATATTTTATACGTTATTTTTGTATATATGGATGTATGGATTATGATTTTAACTGCAAATAAAAGGTCACCAAGCGATCTCAACTCACGAGCGACAGGTTGAGTATGGCTGGTCTACACTGTAAAAAAAAAATCTGTAACTTTACTAAAGTTTTTCTAGGAAACTGGGTAAACAAAAATTAAATATGAATTCTGCTTTATTAAAATATAAAATAAAAAAAATAAGTTTTGAAATTCGTAATTCTCATAAAGAAATTTTATATCTCAGTTGAAAGGAGCTTTTGAAAAGCCATAAACTATATATTATTTTAAAATTTTGTGTCTTAGTCTTTTACTCACACACACGCACGTACAAAAAAAAAAAAGATTTAAATGGTCAATTATTCATTTTCGTTTTATACCATATTTTTAATTTAATAGAATTCCTATAATTTTTTGAATTATTGTCTTACTACTAAATAGTATTTTGTTTTTAAATTATTCAGTTATTTTCTTATATGATTTGTTAGTTTATGTGATGGTAAATACTAGAATTGTTGAGATAATAAGCTGTTCTCATATTTACATTTATTTATTTTTAATCGTTATTTATAAATATTTTTGTCTGTTTAAAAATATATATAATGTCAGTGGTGCAAAATTGGCGCAGAGGAGGAGTCTATTGACACCACTAATATTTTATAGTATTCGTCACTTTAATAAAAACTCAGAAATTCTGTCATTAGATAAGCCATAAAATACTACTAATATTTAGTGGTGTCAATAGGCTCCTCCTCTGCGCCAATTTTCCACCACTGATAATGTACTTCAATTAAATCTAAATTGAGACTGCGATACCTGTTGGGAACACCATAAGGTGGAATTCTGAATCTAATCCTTCATGTCCAATTTTTAGGCTCATGTTGCTTATGCTATTTGAGATGCAGGTAACGCTACACACAGACTCTCGCCAGATGATATTTGCTTTTTGCTTGTTTTTTTTTTTATTTACAACCCTGTTTTGAATAAACTGAGGATGTAGTGGATGTTGTAAAATGTGTAAAAGAAAATTTTATAGGATCCTGAACAAATATTGTTACATTGTTATCTATAATAAGTAGTGTTCTATCCGTTAACTTACACGCCAAGTGGAATAAGATTACGAATTTGGCTTCTGAAAATTGCAGATGAAAACATTTATTCGCGGAATCTTAGTATCGCCATCTTACCCTACATCATAACATCATGCTTTAACACTAGAACCGCCATAGCGGTCATTTGACTGGTACCGAATTTATGGTACCGAAAATATGTCGATTCGAGCCAGAAATTTCTTTTTAAAATAAGTTAAATATGTATCACAGAGAAATAAGTTAAATTGTTTTAAATAAAAATTCTGGTGTGAAGTCTTTTTATAATACTAGAGTAAAATTTCCGGTGGCTCTAGTGTTAAATGATATGCAAACTTATAAAAAAGTCCAAAAATATTTAGATATTAAATATTTACCGGATGAGCCAAAAGTTCGTTACAACTTTAAAAACTCATAAAAAAGGAAGAAATTATGATAAAGGACTGCAGTCTGCAAAAAAGGCTCACAAGGTAGTCGGAATTTTTTTAGCAGTAAAAAAAAAAATCGTTTAAAAATCACATGTAGAGGGCGCTGACGACCCAAAACACAGTGAACAGAACAATAACATCAATTCGTTTGTTCTTACAGTAACAAATGTTCAACATGGCCTCCAAAACATTCTACAACACAACTGTTGTCCTGTTCATTGTGTTTTGGATCGTAAGCGGCCTCTACATGTGATTTTTTAACTTTTTTTTTCAGCTAAAAAAAAAAAAAAATCCGATTACCTTGCAAACTACACACCTTTATCATAATTTCTCCCCTTTTTATGAGTTTTTTGAGTTGTAACGAACTGTTGGCTCATCCAGTATGTCTATACTATCTTTATTATGTATAAATAGAAGAAATGTAGCTTAAGGTCACTGCGAGATTTTGCGAAGTATTCAGTAAATATTTGAATATCAAAATTGCATCTAGTTCCTAATTTTCAGCTCTATGTAGTAAAATAAATTTTGTTTCTAATATAAACAAAATTTATTTTCAAGCTGGCCTACCGAATTTTAGTCACAGTTCTTCCATATCTTCATGTACATGCCATTTTAAAAATACAAGTAAAGTTAAAAAATCTATAGTTTACAGTAAGTTTTATATTAATGTTTGCAATGTGTATAAGAACAGTTTTATTGAGTATCAAGTTTGACATAGCCGTTACACCAAAGTTTTTTGTCTAATGCTGATGTACATAAACAGAAACTTATTTAACCTAAGTTAAGCTGAAAATCTTAAGAATATAAAAAAATAAAAATAAGAACATATTTTTTAAAACACGCTTAAAATTTTGTTCTTTCAATTTTCGCTCCGGTTCTTTTTAAAATACTACAGCATGAAAGGCAAAAACATTTTCTATTACTGAAATCGTTAGTTCGCATTATTGTTACAAATAAATATTTATTATTGAATCACGTCGAAGTAAATTGAAAAAAAAAAGAAATTCTGAAAATTATTTATGCTATATAGGATTTCAAAATTATTTACTCAATGTATAATAATATTTTAATTAAATTTATTATATTAACTTATAAATTATGAAAATATAAATTTATTGTATTTTCACACAACTATAAATAACTTCCAGATATTTATTACAACAGGATCGAAGAGAAAAAACGATTACATTTTACTTTCATGAAAAAAACTAAACAAAACATGCAATAAAGAATTCGGAAGAACGTAGTGCGCAAAATGCCATAAAGGATCAGTAACGGTTATTTAAATTTTATCCGTATAGCAGAACACTAGATCAGAAAGAAATTTGAATAACGATGCATCAAAATATACACTGGCGCAATATTAAAGACATGTGGGAATATGTTTTGTAAAGTACTTTTATATAAAATCGTTCTTTCGTTGGCGGGGGTGGGGGGGGGGATGAATCTCTGTTAAGGACGCTCTTTTACTTTCCAGCTACTTTAGTCTGAGTACTTTGAATCAAAAATACTGAATTTTGCAACTAGCTAGAGATAAGAACGCAAGCTATATGCGGCAGGATAAAGTCTGACATATATTGAAATACAAAAATGAGTTTTAATATTCTAGTATTGTATAGCAGGTTTCAGATTTTTTAAATGTACCTTGTATATTTCTAATCAAAACCTGCAAGTTTAAATGAAGAATGTCCTAAATTTAATGATTTTATTGCAACTATTGATGTTTACATTATTGAGCTGATACAAATTTTTGTGATTAAAACAATGATTACGATTCTTTGGTTATGCAGACAATATCTAAAACAAGATAATTCTTCGTTTTGTTTTAAAAGTATATACATTTTTACTACACGTTATCCCACAAAGGACTCGCTTAATTTAAAATTAAATAACTTGTAAATGGCTGATTGGTTGATTGGGGTTTTATGGCACAAAGTCCCTTTGGGGACATGCTGCGCCAAGAAAACTTGTAAATGGAGATCCAGCGAAGAACGTTTATTTTCAAAATCGTATTTATTTTGAAAATCTTGAAAATCGTATAAATTTCAGAAATAATTACAAATGTTACCGGCAGGTGACGTTGCACGCGGTAGTCAATTGCGAAACCCAGTAAATAGATTATAAAATGTCCTTCGTAAGAAGTTACTCTAAGCACATCACAATCGATTAAAAATGTGCAACTTTCGAAGTACTCATATTGATAAAGGCACAATGAAATTTTCTGTCACAGTCTATTGTTTGTCAACGGAAATAGAATTGCATGCCTCACAGGTCAATACTTCAAACTAACCCGTGTTGCCTGGTTGTTCCGATAAACAATGTCAATGTGCCCCGCAAAAGTAATCGCAAGGGCTAAGATTGGGTAAGTATGGAGGCCAATCTATAGTTACAGTAAAACCTTCAAACCAATTACTCTATTTCTGTAATATTTCCCAAGAAAGACAAATTATTTAGGATGCCGTGTGAACGGCATTTTGCATGAACCTTGAAATGCCTGGGCGATTCCTTAAGGGGTCTCAGAACTCTTAAAATTGGAAAAAAATGAAAAAAAAGACCATTTTCAATATTTAATATCTTAAAATGTGTTTGATTTTTAGACACAGTTTTTATTGGAATTGAAAGATATAAGTGTATTCTTTCATTTCATGTATTTAAAAAATTGCAAGATGTAGAATTAGCATTTACAGGGGGCTCCAAACTGTCAGACATTTGTCGAGCAGAAAATTTATATAACAGATTACGCGCAAGATTACAAAATAAATTTTGCAACTAGAACGGAATGTAGGTGCCTACTTATACTTCAGATTAAATAATTACCCTGAACCTAAATAAATATATATTAAAGTGTTTTTATATTTTTAATACAAAGTTGTATTAAGCTAATGCAAAATTTAGAAATTTCCAACAGTATAATCACCTAAAAAATATTTTTTGAACAATAAAAAGGAAATATTTTAGGTTCAGTTTATACAGACTAATATGAAACTTATGTTTCGAAAATTTCATGAAAAAATATTCAGAAATTTTTGAGATATCGTTCGCGTTATGGCCAAAAACGTCATTTGGAGAAAAATGATTCAAAATTTCGGAAACTCCGCTTCAGCTATTGAGCGGGTATAATTCTAAAAGCCATAACTTCTGTTCTAATGAGAATTTCAAGAAAACAATTATATCAAAATGTTCAGAAAAGGTAAGAGTTTAACATCTAAAAAAAAATTACAATTTCGAAAATTTTAAAGCTTTTTTTGCGACGACAAATTCTTTCAAACTGAAACTTACCTATTTGGGATAATGATGGGTACTGTAGCTCAAATAGTAAATTTGGGGTATGTAGTTGTCGCGTTCGTCACAAATGCGGGTTTTCTTTACCACAAAATCCTCAATATTTGGATGTTAATGAAATCATCCAGTTGCAAATGTGTCGTGTCTGTAAGAAATATGCAGACTACATAGAATTCCTTATCATTAATCATTGTGAGCTTATCGTTCATGAACTTCTCCCTTTATTCCAAAGGTCAAAATTGTCTTGTTTGGCGATATTCAAACTTGAACAGAAAAATAAACAAACTTCTGTCGTTTGTTTTTCAATATTCTGTGCGTTCTGGACTGCTTTAATATGTACTTCTCTGAAATTCCTCGGATGGACTTTCACATATTACGATGAATAACTTCAGAAAACTTCGTGACATTCATGGTAATTGTAGTTAGTTTGGGACACACTCTCGAAACTTGCTCATAAGTGACACTGCCTGTGCTTTGAAACTTGTTGAAACACTAGCGAATTGTATTAGCATCTGAGCTTTTAAATAGGGATTGAAACCTGCGCTTTGGTTTTGGTTCAGTAGAAGTGAGATTTCACCAGTTCTACTGAACCAAACCTTAGTATCTGAAATAACATGTTGCTCTATTGAATACATGGCTGCATTCACTTCTTTCAGTACGCAAACCTTCTTTCAGATTTCAGCAGCGACTCTGTGCCAGGTCTAATCACTCTGTGTTTCACAACACACATTTCAGATATACATCTGCGACCACAGCGTACATCGCTACCTGCCGGCAATATTTGTAACTTATTTTTAGACCCTTACATCATATTTTTACAGCTTTCAAAATAAATATACCGCCCGCTTCATTTTTCAATCGATTCTCCTTTCGCAAGTTATTTAATTTTAAAATATGGGAGTGTTTTATAGCGGAACAGCAAATGCGAAATTTATTTTTTATTCTGCTACCTATTCTATATATCTCGATGTTTCTTACATTATTATTTATAAATTGTTACAGATATTGTACTTAATAAGGTAACTCAAAAAAATTTTATAGACGAGAAATATTTTTTCTTAAGAAAAGCAAATCTATTTATTCTAGAAAAATTAAATTGTACACTATTTTTTTTATTTTAAACTGCGCCTTGATTTAGTTGAACTACGATTTCGTCAGTAATACTTGGACGACATCAAAAAATCATGCTCCATGTAGTACATGGCGTCATCCACTTCTTTCAGTACGCCTACATTCTTCCATGTTTCAACAGCGGAACTGAAGACTAATTGCTCAGTGTTTCAAAACACACATTGTGGACATAAGTCTCTGCCTACAGAGAACAGCGTCACCTGTCTCCAACATTTGTAACTAATTTTGGAACTTCTCTTTCAGATTATTACTGTTTCGAAAATAAACATACGTCCTGGTTTGTTTTTCTATCGATCTCCGTTTTGTAGTTGCTTAATTTTTAAATCAGGGAGTCATTTGATGAACACGCTGTTGAAATAGAATTCGTAATTAGCATAATCTATACTGTTATAATTTACTTCTTATCATGCTGCCAATTCCATTTTTATGGATGTTTCAGATATTCTTCTTCCTAAATTGTTCGTCATCTGATAGTTAAACAAATCAGTTTTTTTTTTTTTGTATGAAAACGAAACATTTTTTTAGAATAGTAAAATCTTCTTGAAAAGTTAAATCGTATACTAACTTTTTTTTTACTATTATTTACTATTATATCATATAGATAAATTAAACAAATCATAGGTTTATATTTTGAAGCCTCAAGCATATTTAAGTTTCCAATAAATATATTTCACAAATGTTTTTATTTTTACTGATACTATATCGTCTTATATAAAAATACTAAATAACCTATTTTCGGTTTTTTTTTTAAATCGAAACATATGATGCCATTATATAAAGCTTTAAGTAAGATTTATTCTCACATGGGTTATAAAATAATCTTTTGGAGTCCTTATATACATTGTAGGTTATATAATATTCAAAATCCACTGAAGAAAAGAATATTTTTTCATAGTAAATTATTGTTTTATCACTTTTATTTTGGTGGCGATTATTGAAGCTACATTTGATAGAATTATACGTACTTATTTTAGCTTAGGATAAAATACTACAAAGTATTTGGATTATAATATAGCAAAATACACTAAATTATCTATATGCAAGAAATGCGCATAAATTTAGAATTTAAAAAAATTTCCATATTATATTTTTTATGTCATTCTTGTTTCTAGCTATATGAACACGTGAAAAGCTATCGTGTGTTTTATAATATTTACTCGTACGCTGTTATTAAATTATTCAAATATAATTTCCGTATTAAATTATTTCATAATTATTTTTCTGGTAACTTCTGTTTTCATAATGTGTGATTTTTTATTTAAAATACAAATAAGGCAAGGACGACCAATGCATTATTAAATTAAATTTATTTTTGATACGAAAAACTTAAAGCTTTCGTACACAAACATTTCAAACAATACATTTTCAGGTTATTTTTTGCTACTTTAAAGAACTTTTTTTGTAATCCTTTTGAACATTAGTATATATCATTAAAAATTTTTAATATGAATGATATAATATTATTCAATTTTCATAATTTAAACATTAAAATTTTGATTTTAAAAATGATTCAATGCAGAAATAAGTATATTGAACTCATGAAATTGGAAATTTTCGAAAATGTTGTTACAATGTAAGATACCATTGCATGAGGCTACTGCAAAGTGTGTCAAGTTCTTGATTAACATTTTGTTTCACAAATCTGTATTTGGAAGTACACATTTAACGGGTTATTCTTTATGAATTCCCTTCTATAATTAGTTGTCCTTCTGTATATAAAAAAGTAACATTTGGAAATGGCCGAACGATTTCGAAATGGACCAATAAAAATCTGCGTAGATACCACAAAACTTCATCGAAAAAGTGAAATGGGGCTTTTTAAATTGACTCGCATCTCAGAAACTACCGGGACGAAAAACTCGAAAATAGCACAGATGGGCGCAGAAAAAATTATAATCTCAGAAATAAAAAAAAAATATTCCGATGTGTGCTTTAGAACTGAAAAAATCGGCTAAAAATCGATTAATAAAAAAATTCCTTTTATTTCATGCCCATGGGTTGCCAGAATGAGAAAGTAGAGCTTCCAGATGCTGGTGTTAAGTGTACTGGGAGTTTTAACAGGTGCCCCCATCTCAGATTCTAAGAGGCGTAAAAACTCGAAACTTGGACAGCAAGACGAATAAAAAATTGCCCTTTCAAATATTCTAAAAGTATTCTTATATCTTAATTAAAAGCTGATATAGTAATTATTCTTTCACTAATTGGTTTATTTCTATTAAATGCTCATTTAAAAAGGAAGTCAGTTGATTTTTTATTGTAGCATTTTTAAGAACGCCCAAGAATATGTTAAAATACAGCATAAATGTTACTTATTCAGTCTACTTATTTAATATAATAATGTCAAAAATTTAGTTACCACTACTTTGCAAAAGTAATTTCATCAAATATCTTAAATCCTTGCTTAAGCCCTACACTAGTCATTCAAAAAGTCCCGTATGATAATGTTAATCCTATGGGGAAGTTATTTTCAAATATCTTGTTTGGATTTCAACCTTTTTGAAAGTTTTTTATTTTATTTTTTTTTTATTATTATTATTATTATTTTTTTTTTTTTTTTTTTTTTTTTTTGCATAAGATGGCTGAGGACAGTCTAGAACCGGGATAGTTTTTACTTTTCCGATTTTGGTTTCTGATTAAAAAAAAATACTTGAAATTCGAATTAAACCTATCTTAATTTAAAAAAAAATGAGTTGAATTTGCATCATAAGATATTCTCTAACGCTTTATTGTTTGTGAAAAAAGAAAGAAATTGTTCAAAAGTACTTAGAACTACTTTTTGGTACAAAACTTTCCAACGGTTTGCCAATTCATGGGTAATTGCAAAGAGCAATTTGATACGGCATTAGTTATATATATTTTTTATTTTTTTGGAATATATTGATAAATCTATTCTTCATGTTATAACCTGTTTTTAATATACTTTGTACAGAAACTACAATTCATTTCATTTGCTTCTTTTTGCGAGTTATTATCAACAGATTTTTTTTTTTTTTTAACTCTTACTTAGGGATTATAATGTATCTTTAAATAGCAAGTTATCACAATGTTTAAAATTAGTTTTAACAGAAAAATATTTTACGAAACCGTTTCATTAAATATTGTCGCTGAAAGAGTCTTTATAACTTATTTTAAACGTTCATTTGTGTATACCAAAATATTTTTCTAGTCTCTGTGTTTAAAAAATTTTTGCGAGCTAAACTTGTATATTATACTTTTTTATAATAGGATTAAGAAAATAATTCATAAAATGTTTCTTTTTTCACATCCAGTCTTTCTGTTATTGAATAGTTATCATACTTAATGTCGAGAATGTTTAGAATTATTAAATTCTTCACGCATTCTTATATAGCTTTTAAGTATTTTAACTTTTTTTCTAGCTCTGAGCTATAACATTTTTCGGAAAACTTTGTAATTAAAAAAATTAAACTTTGGTTGAATCCTTTCAAAACTGATCAAATCGTTGATTTCTACTGAGTATAGAAAAAAAAATCCTTATCTTTGAAAATTTTAATTTTTGTGAGTATTCTATTTTTATAATAAAACTCTATATATGCTTTATAGGTTTCAGGCTATGATAAAAAAAATATATCTCACTGAATAATATAAACGTACATGGTTTATAAGTCTCTCAAAATATTCTTTAAATCAAGTGAATTTTTAAAGCATTATTTGTTCGTTTCTCCTCTGAAATATTTGTTCCATTCCATTATGTTTTAGTAGTAGAACTCTCTGTGAAGTATAATTTTAAAAATGAGGTATATTTTCAGTTTAAAAATATTTTTATCAGAATTGATAAGATTGAAACTACGTACTAAGAAATTGTAACAATATATTCATGCCTACATTTCTTCAAATAAATCTGAAATAACTTTTACTTTTATGAGGCAGAGTTTTTAAGAGGTACTTCGGAGAAAAAAAAACACGTCTTATCAAAATCTGTGGGTTTTTTTTATAATTGCTTGCGGAGCGATAAAAACTTATAAAGTATCTTGAAAAATAAAAATTCTAATTTTAAATATCGCATTTATAAAATATGAATACACGAAAAGCATGTTCTAGAAGTATTTTAACAAGTGGTAAATATATAAATAAATTTCTATTTTTCTTTCTATTTATATATATTTAGCCTCTTAACTTGCTGATATTTTGCTGATTCTTGATATTTCGTTGCTTTTTTGTGATTATTATTATTATTATTATTATTATTATTATTACTTTTCATTGTGATTTTGTTTTTATTTTTCTTTGGTCAACATGCGATTTTTTTTCTGGTTATTTAATCAGAGTACTTAGTATTGATAAGAGGGTAACAACTTACCAACTTGAAACAACTTTCAATTTACTACAACAAGGAGTAAAAGTAAATATTTTTAAGCCGCTTGAAAGACAGTCCTCAGGTTCTTGATTGAAATTATGATTTTTTAATTAAAATATTTGATGTTTTTCTAGTTCTGATATTATTTCTTAATGTTGTTTAGGGTTCCGTACTTAAAAAGTAAAAACGGAACCATTATAAGATCTCTCGTGTATCTGTCTGTAGGTCACAGTCACTTTACTCGCAAACTATGGAAAGTGGTAAGATCAAATAGGCTCAAGTAATAACTGCTATTGACCCACATATTTTTAGATTATTAGTGATTCACAAATATATCTAGGACAAATGTATAGAGGTTAATTAAATTACTTGAAAAAAAGGACGTTTCTTTGTATATTGTGTGAAAGCTTTCGTAACGCCGAACTCAAAAATACATTTCTTTAAATTTTAGATTTTATATATTCAGAGATATCATCGAAAATGTAATGCAAAAATATGTCCACCGCTTTCTACTTCCGAATCTACTGAAACTAAAAATAAAGAAATTAGTGGCAGTAGAAGTTAATTCAAACCTTGCAGGAAAACAATTGCGATTACCCTAGATAACATAGTTTTTGAGAAAATCGGATTTTCCATTACACACAAATTTCGATTTGCGGGCGTTCAGCAATAAAGTTGAGGAGCGCTGGAGGTACCTATCGTCGCAGAAGTATAAATGGATTGTTGGTAAAGTTTTTTGAAAAAAATTGTCGAAAATTAGCCGAGACATTAAACATTAAAGACATTTGTAGATACATAAAGACATGGGGGGGGGGGGATTACTCTATGCTTCTCGGCTTTTAGATCCTATATAACAAGTTTTAATGATATATTTGTGTAATACAATGCTCAGTAGTAATATGAAAGCAATAAATGTCAAACTGTTAAAAACAGACTACTTTAATTAGAATTAATCACATAATTACTATGGGACTCGCAACTAGTTTGTATTGAGTGGTACTCTCCCCTCATAGCATGCATGGTCACAGTGACGTCGTTGTGACGTCACTGTGAGTCACTGTGGTCACGTCACATCTGTGACCGAAATGCCACCACTCTGTGATGTCACATTGCGACTGAGATGTGAACTTCTTAGAAAACTTTAAAAAATTACAAAAATTCTTCAAAACATGTTGTTACTGTAAAATTTTATTTTCCTGGCAATAAAAAAGAATTGTTATGTCACTGCATGTAACGTAGGTCACATCACACTCACACACAAAAAAAAAATCCCCCATATTGTAAGTCACAGTGTGAGAAAAATATGAACTTCAATAATCTTTGAAAATGAAGAGAAATGTTTTAAAATGGCCCGAGTAACAGCGGCATAAGGAATGAAAATATATTAGTGGATAGCAAATAGTAAATTCAGACACGAAAAGATGGGGGGGGGGGGGGGGCATATAAAGGAAAATGCACGGTACAAGTATCAACAAACTAGATTTTCATGCTATATTTTATCAATTTGATATCTAAGAGAGTGAAAGTATACTTTTTTCTTGGTTTCAATTTTATCTAGTATTGCAATTTAATATAATAATCCTTCTCTTATTCTTATTATTATAAAAGTGTTTCTCGGAAAAATGGTACGTGCTGGAGCAATTTGGATAACATATTTAGAATTAGGAATATTAAATATATACACTTTACATATTTAGTTTGCAGGACGGAAAATTTTACTTTATTTTTACCGACCACTGGTATTCGAAACACTTTTGTGGCATCAAACTAAAAAATTTCTATTATAGTTAAGTTTGCAGCTTTTAATGAGCACGTAGAAAGAGTCTTCAGAGTTTAGTCATACATACATTTCTTGCTTTATAATTTGCATTAAAGTCATATTTTTTCCTGTTAGTGTACCTATTGTAACTATTTTTTTAAAAAATTCTACTTCTTTCAGACTTTTAAAATAAAATTAGCATTTTCCGAATTAAAAAAAAAAAAAAAAAAAAAAAAAAAAAGAATACAAAATTTATGCAAAACCCATGATATAATTTATTATTCGTATTTCAAATTTGTGTTTTAGAGATATGACTCTAAATAAAAGTTATTTTACGAATTGTTTTATTCTACAGGAAATTAACATGAAAAGAATAACGATTGACAAAGAAATTTTTTTTATCCTCGATATTTATTTATATCTTATTATTTTTTAGGAAGATATTTTGTATTTATTATGTGTGAAACAATCTTTACTTTGAAAAAGGGAGGGGGGGGGGGGGTTAAAACTGATAAAAAGAAAAGGTAAAATACATTGGAAAATTCTTCAAATACAAAAATTTAAATACAGACAGTCTCATACAATGATTGCTCATGTAAGTTCCAAATCTGTTTATATAAAAACAAATAAACTAACACCTGCCCAAAATCACCTGCCACGATACCGCAGGGTAAACAGAGAACTTTTTGTTCTAACAGATGCGGCAAGTTACTAGTCTAAAATGTAAGCTTTTGCGTGTGCTTTTTTTAATGGAGGAAAAAGACGTCGCCATTTTCGGATACACGCGGATATTAATAATTAATTTATGGAGCTTAAAAAGTAGGTCTTATTTAATTTAAATTGTTTATTCCTGTTTTGTATATTTGGTGAGATGAGTTAAATAGTTTTATATTATACCTATAGAAAAAGACTGATCTGGAATTGTTTTTCAGATTAAAAATTAACATTATACTGAATGGGAAATGTCGTTTTACATACTATAGTAGTGAAACTTTTGAAAGACTTTTTTTCATTGCTAATAATATTTTAAATTATTATTTAAAATCCTAAATCTTCATATCAATGTTTTCAGATTTAACATTTGCCAAAATTATAAAATAATAGGAATTCCTTGTAACATATGGAGAGATTTTGGAGAAATTGTTAAATCTAATAATACATTTAATTCATCTATTGTACTTTGTTGTTGTTTAATAGTACAATTATAAATACTAATTATTTAGTGTTTTTCAAATTGGTATATTTATTTTTTTTAATTGTATGTAAGCACGTTTTTACTGTTCGTGATTTTAATCAAACATTTAATTGTAGACATTCAGAATCAGTTATTAAATTTTCTTCGATTGTAAACTCATTTTCTACGTTTTCGATACACGTTCGATACTTCGCATTAAAAAATAAAATATGACATTTAAGCATTGAAATAAAGTGTTTTTCATGCCTGATAACAAGTTTATAGATTAAACTGCTTTATTATACTTTTTAAAATTTGATATTTATAATATTTATAAAAAAATATTTATAATTTATTATATTTATAAAAGTTGATATTGTACTGTTCATTAGCGATAATTGCTGGAAATGCATTTTTAATTATAATATGCGCTTTTATGATTCTCTATATTTATGCATAGTATATGGTGTATATAAAAGCTATAATTCATATACAGGACTACACAAAAATATACGTAAGAGTTAAGGGGTATGGGCGCAAATTGCTTAAAGGTGTTTTTTAGATGAGTTATGGATTTTTATGTTGAACTGCATTTAATTTGCTAAGAAATGTTTGTAAAATATGGATAAAATGATACACAGGGTCACGCAAGGAAATGGATATATGGCCGTCTATAAATTATAATTTCTGGAAATGTGATTTCAGCAGTTTTAAGAGTGTTTTAATTTGAATTAAATTTTAACTAAATGGTGGCGTGTAATAAAGATTCTAGGTAAACTACAGGGTTGTACAAAAGTATTCAAGTATGTTTTCATATATAAGTATAAATTGCTGAATGAGAATTTCAACCTGTTATGTGTTTTCTTGCTAAACTAAATTTTCACATTATATACTAGTATAAATCAACCTACAGATTAAATACAGGGCTATTCAAAAGAATTAGAAAACATATTTGGCTGTGGACGATAACTTCTGAAATCAGTTTTTCAAATGTTTTATGCGTTTTCTAAAATATTTACTTAGTTTCCTTATTTACGTTATTTCCTTAAATTACGATGTCTAGTTAAAGCATTCAGGAAGCGTTGGAAATTGCTTTATAATCTATGCTTAACGCATGATTTTTCTTACTTGTTTTTTTCTATTTCCCAGATCAGTCATTTCCTATAAATCATACCAAATCTATTTAGCTCATATTAACAAAATACAATATACACGGGAATAAAAAATTTAAATAAATATGGCTTATCTTATTCTTCTTTAAATAGGAAATATATTAATATCCGTTACACTCCGTGTTCATATTTAATAAAATAATAACAAATCACAACACATAAAAACTTACACATTCTTAATATAAAGCTTGAACTCAAGATCAAGCTTAGAACTTAATAAAAAAAGGATGCCAGTTGATAAGCATTGTTTTTTTCAGTGTAAAAATTAAAAGTATTTTAGAAGAATAGGACTCCAAAATAGCGATACTTTGCTAAAACGTACGGTAAAAAGATAATATTGTATATTTCAAACAAAACTTTATTTTAAAATTCATCACAGTGTTTATAACAAGAATCATCACAGTATTAATGCTTGGAAATTTTTCCACAGAGAAACATTCGCCTTGCAAACAATATTTCAAATGGAAATCAAATTTCAAACTGATTGCTTAAAAGGCGCAAAAGCCAACATAGTGAAAAAAATTCCACAACGGTACTTGAATCCGGGCCATCAGTATAGCGCACTGACATTCTACCGACTAAACCACATGGAACAAGACCCAGCCTGGAAAATGTCTTACTATTACATGTTGGCAAGGCTACAAACTCAGCACAAGATGGAATATTTATCATGAGCCACCGACATGGGGCAAACATGAAACTTAATTAAATCCAGCAGCGATTCAAACTATATAAATACTTGGAAATTTTTCCAGAGAGAAACATTCGCCTTGCAAATTTCAAATGAAAATCAAATTTCAAATTAAAATTGCATTTTAAGCAATAAATTTGAAATTTGATTTTCATTTGAAATATTGTATGCAAGGCGAATGGTTCTCTATGGAAAAATTTCCAAGTATTTATATAGTTTGAATCGATGCTGGATTTAATTAAGTTTCGTGTTTACCCGATGTTGGCGGCTCATGATAAATATTCCATCTTATGCTGCATTTGTAGCCTTGCAAACATGTACTAGTAAGAAATTTTCCAGGCTGGGTCTCGTTCCATGTGGTTTAGTTGGTAGAATGTCAGTGCGCTACACTGATGGCGCGGATTCGAGTCCCGCCTTGGAATCTTTTTCTCTACGTTGGCCTTTGCCCTTTTAAGCAATTAATTTGAAATTTGATTTTCATTTGAAATCATCACATTGTTTATGACAAGTTCGTCACAAATGACACATATTTCACAAATTAGTCACAGTGTAACGTCAAAGCATTGTCGCTGTTGTCACAGGTTCGTCACAAAGTTCATGCCAAAATAGTCACAAATGAAAAATGACACACTTTTCACAAATTTGTCACACCGTGACTTCACAGAGTGGTCACAATGTGACGTCACAAACGACCTCTAAAACGGCCATAACGACCACGCATTCTAGTCACTATGACATCACATCGACGGTCACAAAATCACAGTGTTATTTCACAACGACGTCGCCGTGACGTCACCATGCCTTACGGGTCAATACGCTGCCCGTGTCTTTAAAGGTTAATAAAAAACCTATCTGGAAAAACGTGGCACGGACCAAAGTGGCGTTGCAAATTTGCTTCCGAAGCGTGCTTAAGCGCACTTCGAAAGTATAGCTTATAAAAATAGCTTATACAGTTAAACTTACTTATACAGTTAAAAGCTTATACAGTTACTAATTAATATATTTATAGTACGGAACCCTCTGTACTCGAGTCATACTCGCACTTGAATATTTAATTTTCAGAATTTTATCGATGTTATTTATGTCAATTCAGTTTGTTATAATATATAGTTATGATAAATCATTTTCTGCACAAGGACATTTTTATAAGCTATACAATTATTTTAGTAAAAGTCAAATTTGCACATTGCCAAGTTTAAACTTTGAACGAAAATTTATTTTTAGGTACAGTGAAAAAGAAAACCTTATTACTACATTGAAATTGGTTTCATGAAATGACAAATGAATTTTAAATATGCACTAATTTTAGTGCCAGCACCGAATTAATTTCACTATAACCAGATTAGTATAATATAAAATAAAAGAGTTACACAGAATAGCAATATTTGATACTATTTAGGCTTTTTATCTCTCTGAACTTTCATGGTATATCCATATATACTTTTCTAGTATATAATACAGCTATACCCAACCCTATGTTGTACATTTTTCACAAAGTCTCATTATTCTTTAAGCAACGATTGTTTGTTTGTGCAGATGCAGTTACTAATTAATATATTTATAGTACGAAACCCTCTGTACTAGAGCCATACTCACACGTGACTGTTTAATTTTCAGAATTTTATCGATGTTATTTATGTCAATTCAGTTTGTTATAATATATAGTTATAATAAATCATTTTCCTCACAAGGACATTTTTATAATCTATACAATTATTTTAGTAAAAAGTCAAATATACAATATATAAAAGACATCCATTTGTATTTATAAAGAAAATGTTCATAATTTTGTGAGCGTTTTTTAAGCATGCTAGCAAATCTGAATTTAGGTAACCAATGTTACTAAATATGTATTCTTTGAAAAAATACATTATCGTCGGCAAAGAATTACGTAAATGAACAGTAAAATTTAATTAATTTGAGGTTATGGCACATACACTAGGGCACTTTTTTTCTCATTTAATTGCATGAATTACTAGATCACTCTATGAGATACGAGTGCATCATTTCTTGAGCTAGTATATTGTACAAATTAAAAAAGATACATATACTTTTTAATGAATATTTTATAAAACCAAAGTTATCTTTTCTCCCGCTCATTTTCGAGATCTTTTCCGAGTACTTTTTATAGTGCATTAATCAGTTTGCTCAACCCGGAATATAGGTTTTTCTGGATTGTATCCATTCTCAAGAAAACATTTTCCTGTTCATCAAACATGATTTACAGACACAAATAACTGCATTATCATTATCATTAACATTGAAATTAATATTATTTTGCTACTCTTAGATGTATAAATTTAAATTTGCAGCTGAAAATGTTTAAATGAAAAGTGATTGCCTTCTTAAATCCAATTTTCATGTTGAGAAACCTGATTAATACGCTATAAAAACAACTCGTAAAAGTTTTCAAAAATCAGTGGCAGCAAATGAATATTTTTATATTTAAATCTATCTTTAAATATAAAAAAATATATTGGTTTCTGAGGTTTATAAAGATAAACAGTACTTTTCGGAAACATGACAAACTCGGAAGTGTTTATTGTATGTTTTTGTTCGTTGTTATGTTTTATTTTCTTCCATTAAGAAATACAGTCGAACTCCGTTAATACGCGAATCAAGGGACCGATCAAAATTCGCGTATTAAACGGGTTAGCGTATTAAACGGGTTCGCGTATTAACTGAAGTTCTCGAATTTTGACAAGTGGTGCATATAATAACTGCCTATAAGGATAAAGCACATCTTTATGATAGTTTTTAGCGTTTTTAAGACATAAAATGACATTTTATTTGTTTTTATGACTTTACGTTTATTAAGAACGTTCGATTTCTGGAAATTCAAATAACAGTTATTGTCTTAAATAAAAATCCTATAAGTCTGTTCACAATTACATTTATTATATACGACACATAAAATTGAACAAAACTAACATAAAAATTTGTGCTAACCATGATGTAAACTAAAACTAATGTTAATCAAATTAAAATTCTTGTTATGTATACAAGAAAAATAGAGAACAGCGTCGATAATACTGTCGATATAAAAATACACAAGTTGAAAGTTAATAAAGTCTATAATGACATAAAAATTTCTTTTTGCCAAAGTGACATGCTGCTGCGCCATCAGTATGAAGTTTTCAGCCCTATAATGAAAGGGCATGTTTACAAACAAACACTTCCGTCAACCAATATACCATTACATTTTTTGTCATAGAGATCATTGCAGGAATCCTCCTTGAGACGTAGAGCAATCGTATCATAGACCTGTTAAACGTAGACCAATAAAATTTCCAAAGCTCGTGTGTACAGTAGGGGTCATAAGGAACGGACAGGTTTTTTTTTGCTGATCCACAGTAGTTCGACCAACAGTGACGTCAGCGTCAGCTGACCTTTCCTTATACAGCTGATGGTAAAGCCCACTGGTCGAGGGCCCTACTGCCAATGCGATACAAACTGTATTAGAAAACTGAACGCCTCCGTAACTGTGAAGAATAGAAATCAGGCAGGGGGCACATGTTCATTCTCTTCTTGCTCCTCAGGCGGTTTACCAATCGCAATTGATGTCATCCAGACTTCTGAGCTCGGAGGTTACTATATCTTTGTCGATATTAATGAACGTGTCCAAATCAACAAAATTTTCCCTTTCAGTTTCTTGTTCACCAAGCCACTGTTCTTGAACATCAGGGTGCGTGGTCGGCTCTTTACAAATGATGTCGTCCTCACTACTTCCAAAACCACCTTTTCTAAAACAATTTGCAATCGTCGTTGGTGTGACACTCTCCCATGATACAGTAAGCTTGTGAACGTCGAGGATTGTAATAGCACGACACTTTTAGCAGTTATGGTTGCTGCCGCGTTACATATGGTGAAAGTATCGTCGTACTACGCGAGTCTTGTAATTTACCTTGCCGCTGTTAATGATTCCTTGGTTCATTGGCTGAGTAACACTGTTCGAATTTGGAGGGAAAATTTCAATTTGGACATTCCTCAGGCCTTCGTTATTTCCCGGATGCGCAGGGGAGTTGTCCACAAGCAATAACACATGGTGTGATTCTTTTCCCATATGCCGGTCAAAATCAGGCACCCGTGTTAAAAAAGAGTGCCCGTCGTCCAAGCTCTGCGGTGACTTTCGTACAGGGAAGGAAGATTTTTGACTTTTTTAAAGCATCGTAGGTTGCGTGAATTTTCTATGACCAGAAGATGACTTGTCTGATTCATCAGATCTGGCATCGAGAAGAAGAGTAAGACGCTCTTTGCTTAATTTACACCCAGGACATGTTTCTCCTTTTATAGCCGTTGTTTTGTTCGATGTCATTTAGTAAAAAAATCCCAAATTCATCCAGGTTGTAAATATCACGGCTTAAGTAGTTTTTTATAAACTACGGAAGAACATATGTTTTCCAACAATCGACGTCTTCATTGTTGACAGCTGCTGATTCATCACACACTTTTTTGAATTTTATTCCGTGGCGATCTTCAAATATATGCATCCATTCATTTGAGGCATTGAAATCTTACAATTCCATTTTTGTTCTTCGGACTTGGTTTCCTCGTCTTAACAGACTCTCTTAGTCTATCAAATCAAATCAAATCTCATTTTTGCTGGGACATCAGAAGCTTTTTCTTGGATTAGCATGCCACTTATCGTGATATTCGTAGATCACGCCGTGAACAAACGACTCGTGGAGGGACTTCTCCATGTCCTCAAACTTGGTGATTTTTATTTTCTTGTTCCTTGTTTCCCCCAGTAACAGCTTGGTTAACGATGACATCCCTAATCTTGAACAAAATCCTAAAGTTGATTCCGTATACCTTTTTCTTTCGAGCCGACTTTTGCAGGACAGCCTGGGGAATGTACTGATTTATAATTTGTAACTTCTCAGTGACAGAGAGAGCTTTTTTTTAAAATATGTTTTGCCCCTTTTGCCATCGTAAAAACTAAATTAAACTTTTAAAAGCACATGTGAATATTGTAGATCAGATTTTACCGGGAGCGGCAAACAATCACTTTTTAATCACAGCACTGACCAAACAGCCAATCGGCACTGCTCTAAGTTAGCATGGGGGTCACATCGTTAGCAGTCCAGTAAAATTTTTTCTTCTCTCTTTATGGCCTGTTAGACTATAAATAGTAATGAGCGCCGGGAAATATTTCTTCTTTAAGAAAGGAGAAGTTCAAAACTGATAATTTTAGTAGAGCTATTCATGAATGTAATAAATTTGGACAGAAACAAGCATTCCTAGTTTAAAGAATTATCGTATGTAATGCTTGGGACATTATTTTCTCTAAAACCTCCTCTGTTTCAAACCAAACTCATTCGCGTATTAAACGTAGGTTTTTATTGCGAAAAGACTGATAAAATTTCGCGTCTTAAGCGGGTTCGGGTATTAAGAGGGGTTTTTTAATGCAAAAGAGAGGCGTTATTCAAGGGCCGAAGAAAATTCTCGTATTAAGGGGTTTTGCGTATTAAGCAGGGCGCGTATTAACGGGATTCGACTGTATATGTATATATTTTTACAGTGTAGTTATTATGATACTATATGCAAAGTTTTCAGTTGCCAATGAGCTTACTTTATATAATTGTTCATAAAGCTATGTACATTTAGAAAATAATTTGTCCTTTTCATGTTTACGTAAATACAAGATGTGTCAATTTTAATAAACTGATCTAATGTTTTCTAATTTAAGATGTTTATATTTTTTAATTGTAATAGATTTTTTTATGTTAATTTGTAAGAATACGAAACGATATTTAGTATTCTTAAAATTTTAATTTTTCTTTTTATTTAATAAAGATCGCATGTATCGAGAACTATCCTTTTACATTCTTTACATATTAATTTAATGAAATATGAATTGCTTTAAGAAGAACATTAATTGAATTGATGGATTGAATTTCTCTTTCTTGCTATATACAAATTCTTACTACAAAAGTAGTATTACCAATATCTTTAACATTTGACCTCAGAAATATGTTTTTTTTTCATTTCTGAAGAAAGAACAGCTCAATCTCTTCAGACACCTTAATGCAGCAAAGTATGTCATTATAAATTTCTTTTAACTCAAGGTTTCAAATATGGGATAGAACACGTCATGTCAATTCTACCAAGCATCTTTTTCAGACCGAACTATACATCTTCTTTCAGAAAGAAGAAAGAGCACAGCTAGTCTTTGATAAGTACAAAACTCTACAATTTATTTCCTTTTTGTATGTTTTATAAAATATTTTTCATTTCATTGACATGTCTTATTTTTTCATTGTAAGCCATTATTATATGAAGATTCAATTTCAATCATTTGGAAACGTTTGACAGCTACTGTCATATTAATAAATTCTAGCTGTATTTTCTAAAGTATTGCTATGAAGTTATACTAATGTACACGTATAAAAGTATCCTTAATTCCTTATATGGAGGAAATTGTATATTGAATGCAATTTTTATAGTAGGTGCTATCTTACTAAATAATTATAAGTGTTTCACATAAAACTTTATAACTTACAAAGTTTGTCTAAAACCTTTTCGAGAATCTCCTTGTAAATTTGAAAAAGGCAGTAACAAAGCAATGACCATCACTATTCCTTAAAATAATTTTCATTTGCCACCCTGGTAACGTACAAAACAGTCCTATAAAATAGCAAAAAATGACTCTTTAAGAATCGTTAAAGAAACTGCTATCATACAGTGATGGATATTCTAATCTTCTGTAAACGTTGTGCCTTTCAAAACCATCTTCAGTTGAGAAAACAGGAAGAATTCAACACGAGCATTAACTGAACAGGGAGTATAAACAATAGTTGAAAACAGTCCCACGCTCAGCCGAGTAATCTGACACACATCACAGAGTGGGTAAATATAATTCAACCAGTCGTGTACACGACACGCCGAGTGATTTCCATCTGATACAGTTCCACTTACAGCGACATTTAATTCGCATATATAGGAAAATTTCGGAATCTTCAGTAGAAATGAGGTTAATATGTTGACACTTTTCATTATCACAAAAATTCGGCAATTGTACTTCACCAATTTTGGCTGATTTTCAGCCTTCTTTGATCATATGTTAATTCAAAAATTGATAGAAAATAGACTATACTGACCGGAGATTTTAAAGAGCATGGATGCATCGCGACTGGTCACCCTTCGTTGGATTCAACCCAAGCTAACAGCCATGGTTTTTTTATAATGTCTTCGTGTCAGATAATGTCTTCATACGTACTTGTAGATGCATATGCACTTATGCGAGTTCTTAACCAGTGTTTTTTACCAGATGCCGCATCATTCGCCAAATTTCTTAGCTGCACAATCGATCAATATACAGGGTGCAATACGTTATCTATTGCCGACCTTTAATTGCTCAACCGTTGGTCGCAGACATATAGTTTCAATTACAAAAACGTTTCAAATGAGGTAAATATTCATGTTGTGGCATTACGTAAAGTAAAAAATCAATTTTATAAAAATTACGAAATCTAACTTTTATATGGTCACCCAGTCTCTATAGTTATATTTAGTAAAATTTACACATATAATAACAGACATAACACAAAAAGTTTGACACCTGCAGAACAAGCTCCTAATTCTAGCGTATGTGTGCGAGAATCTGGATCCGTTACAGATACTTTCATGACTTTCGTGGGTGATCGCCACGAAAGCATTCAGCAATTAAGTAACGTACGTCTTTCCTCTCCTGCCTAATCACAAGCTGAATACGCATATTCTTCATTTTCACAGACTAAGGGTGGTTTACGAGTCCATGTTCCATTAGAATATTTTTTCGTCTCGATGTCCGCTAACGACCTTCTCAGTTTATCGTAATGATATCTGAACACACTGTATAAGTGACCGACTATTAAAATTAAGTACTTGACTTCTGGTATTATTAATTTATATAAAATGTTTGTAAATAATGTATTAGTCTGACATAGATCTATGTAATTCTAATTAACAAAATCTAACATGTAAATGTCGCATAAGTATAGCATGTTTTATTTTAAACCAGCTTTATACACTTTTATAAGGATTGTTTACTATAATATACTATCGGTGAATTAATACAATGGTGTTTGGTCGTGAATAATCCATTACGTCTGACAAAACAATAAAATGACTAAAAGTGTATTAATGTGAGAAAACGAGTACATAAACTAAACTGAAGCACATACACTCAAAGACTCAAAGATAAAGGTTTTTGAGTTAGGACAGATTCACGATCTACGGTGAAGGACAAGATTATTATACAAATTTTGCACTGGAGAACTTGGTTAGTTTCTCAATTAGGGCATAAGTAACTGATTATATTTAACAAAAGAATGCAAAAGAGCTACCCCACTGTATTAGTGATATAATATAGGCAAATTAACATTCCTTTATTCATATTAATCAACTTTGCAAGCACTTTATAGTTATCTTTATGCATTTCATGTCTCGTTAAATGTCTACTAATATCATTCCACACAAATATAATCTTTATCGTGGTTAAGGTCTTATTCTTTACCTGAATACCCCATTAGTATGAGTAATTTAGTAGGATTAAAAGTATATCAATATGAAAAACATAATATGAATAAATGTAAAATATTTTGATATAATTTTTGTAATGTTTGCAAAGTAATATTATCTTTCTTCTATTATTTTTACATTCTATAGTATTAACCGACATTCTTTTTTATATGCATCTATTACTTTTTTATGATTTCTAATAAATAATTTAGATGAATTCTTTTGATAGTGACAAAATTTTATTACTTAGTTAAATAATATTGTATTCAATTAAAAAAAAAATAAAAGCACAAAATGATATCGAGATCAAACCTATTCTATGCAATATAATACAACAATTCTAAAGGAGATAAACTACTTTGCTAGGAATTGAAATTTATGTGTAACAAACACTTTGAATTCACTAAAGGAGGAAATTACCAAACGAAATTTGTGGTTTGTTTCGGCAGAATAATGAGCTCTTTGTCAATTAATATTTATGAGTAGTGCATAATAATATTTCTGTCTGTTAAATAAATTATTTTCATTTCGGATAATATAATTCTTTAGTTGCTACGACAGCATATTTATTAAATTAATTCGACCATCTATTAATTTTAATTTCAACTTTCAGAAATTTGCTGCTGTGTCAGATGCATTAATTTTGTGATTAATTATTTCTAAACAACTTGTGTTATCTATATATTACTGTTTACTGTGTGTATTAACATTTCAAAATACATTAAAAATAAAGGGATCTGTGTATCCAAAGAAGATTTTATGAAATTTATTGTAAGAAAATCGGAAATAATTTTATTTCTATATAAAAGTTTTATTGAAATGTTTGCCAGCAGCATTAAAACTGAATACGTTCCACGAAATAAAATTAAATAATTAAATAAACAATTAAATTTAAAAAATCAAAAAACCCGACTGCATAAAAAAGCGAACTAATTAATTATTTCTCATCAATATGAAACTATTTTTTTTTCAACTCCTACTATTAGCTCAAACTCTCGCTATGCATATCTCGTTCAAATTTTCAATCGTTAATAAAGTACTTATAATTGATCCAATCAAGATCAAATAAATGTTTTTAAACTTATAGTGGATGACACTTGATATTAATCCAGTTTTTTTCAAATATTAATTAAATTAAATTAATTAATTTTCAATAATCGAGAGAGCCCTCTTCTTGATCAAGGCATTTTAAGCGCAACCCAACAGGAAAGAAGAACGGGAGAGAAAAAAATTCTCTTATTGACCTAAGTAGGAATTGACTTAAAATATTTTTTTATATTACTTGTTTATATTACTTACCTATTTTTTTTTTATTTACTTATATTGATGACTTTTAAGTTGTGTTTAATTGTTAGTTCCTATCTATAAATACTGTTTTGATGAGGTCTATAGATGTCTATGATGGTTAGAGTTGCAGTAAAGGTAGAGATCTTACATACACAATTTCCAGGTTGTATAATATTGTAACGGAGATTCTGACTGTAAAATAGTCAATGAAACATCGTCTTCATTTTGAAAGACCTATCCAATGATATGCCACTCAATAGGGTGCGTAAGTTTTGTTTTCGTCTCTACCGCCATTTTGTATTTTACGGCCGCTATTTTGAATTTATAAAAACAAAACCTAGCCTATAACCATCGGGCCGTTAAGACAAATTGATAGAGACCACAATCATTAAAATCCATCCAGCCGTTGGGATGTTCCGAGGGTATAAAGACATCCACATACACAGATACGTGTGAAACACGTAACCATTCTTTTCAGTCGGGTAAGAATTAAATAATAAGTCATAGGAATGTCTAGAACATTATATAAGAATTTATGTAACATACTTAAACAAATGTATGCAGAAAATATTAGAAAATACATTACTAAAAAATGTAGAATGATTGAGATAAATTGCTGTATAAATTTGTGTAAATTTCATATACCACTGTATAAAATCAACGGTGTTACAATGGCTCTTATGGAAATGCAAAAATATAATCGAATAACTAGTGATATTAATCTTGTCGGTTACACAAATATGTTTTACCATATCATCCGCAAGTAGAAAAAACATCAATACTGTTACTTTTAAAGTAATAATGATAAATTTAGAAACTATAAGATTATAAGCAGAATTAATTTTATTTTGAAATGACGAAAATATGAACGAAAAGCGCACACACAGAAGTTGTAATCTTTATTAATAAAACAAAGAATTTGTCTGTCTACCTATCAACACTCTCGATTTGCGATGGGTCATGCCAGCTCTGCGACATTAGGCTAGGATGTACCCAATCCAAGCTGTATCCGAGAGCATCATGAATTTTTCATAATTCGATTCAGATTTTTTTTAAATTGAATTTTAAAAGATTTTTAACTGAAGTCTTGCATTAAGTATTTTCGATCACATTATTGTTTCAAAATATCGCATAATTCCATTCTATACAGCACCAAAAAGAAAGAAAGAAAGAAAAATGCGCTTCCAAAGAAAGTGTATTTCATAACACCAATTAAATTTACTGATATTTAATGAATAATTAAAAGAAAACCTTTTAGTTTCAAAATTATAATTTTTCGCTTTTAAATTCGATAAATGTCTAGACTGCAACAGATTCTTCCGTTTCTTAATTTTGTTTCTTAGCATAACGTTTAAACACTGATAGTGATATGTCGTTATCTTTGCCTAACAAATCTCGAGAAAATAAATAATGCTAAACCACATATGCACCATTTTAGTTATTGTTTTCTTTTGTCGTTACAAGATAGATTTAATTGGTGACTTAAAATCAAACTTTCAAAGTACTTGATTCAACAAACTAAAATTAAACATATATGAGACTCAAAGCAATAAAAGAAAAATTATATAACCATTCCTGATATGTGGTCTTCATCGTATGCTTTGTAAGTAGCGTCCCTTATGAGGGAATTTTTGAAAAACAAACCTCGATTCTAAAAGTACATAAAGAGACAAGTGTAAAGTATTGCTACGAACTTTACATATGTGTTCATATGCAGTACGAAACGCGCCAGATATAAATAAAAATGTATTTTTTATGCCGCAGACCTTCTATTATAGAATCCACATACGGCCAAGAAGTTGCTTAATCTATTAAAATTACGAGGCAAGACGGTTATTTCTGGTAATCAGATGCTAATGAAACGTGGATTTTATAACATTAATTTTTTTTTTAATTTAGGATGTATGAGATTTTTTTGGAAAAAATTCCTCCGAAACTAGGAATTAATCAAAATTTCTCTAAATATTCACATATGTGGAAATTAAATATTTGGATGTACTGCCGTCGAGACAAGCTTCTAATAACATTGACGCAAAACAACATATACAATTGGTTCTGGTAATAGTCTATTAATAGCAATGTCTATTACAGATTTACATTAATACATATAACTTAGAGAGTCGTCTACGCGTATAATTACCAAGCTTACACCCAATTTTGAAATCATATTTATATTCTTCATTAAATTTTACACTCAGTTACCAAATGGGAACTGTTTAGAAATTAGGACATTTTAAAGTTTTGAACTCCGAATGTTAAATTCTTTTTATAATCTTTGCAAAAAAATTGAAATTCGGGTACTCGTAGTGACTATTTTTGACAAATTTCATAACATCTAGGTACTTTTAAAAAGGAAAACATAAATTCACCTCACTGTATCCGGATATATTCCTGAAATTTTATATTTCGCTGCTCTTTTTCTAAAATCCTCCTAATGCTGCGGGCTATCAAATTATGAAAAATGTTAAAGCAATATCTGTCACTCATACGAAGTAAAGAATTCTTTTCACACAAATATTCCAGTCTTGTCATGCATTCAATATGTATATTTTCTATTTTCAGAATTGGCCATGTTTTTTGGACTTGGCATTATATTTGATTGAAAAATGTGCATCTTATTAACAAAAGGCGTGCATTTGTCTTTGAATATTTAAAAGAAATTTATATCTTCACTATTATACGTGCTATTATTTTTTAAATCTACAGAAATATTCGAGACACATAGTCATTTGCTATAGTGACGAATCATATCAATCATTTTATTTTGCACTCTTATCTCAAATATTACTAATTATTCTCTTTATTGTTGGTTTCCTAATTGCTCACTTGCAAAATCTTTACTGCAAAATATAAATTTAAGTGTAATATATACGGCCACCAAATTCCACAAATGATTTTTGATATTATGAAAAATGTATCAAATCATAGTCACCCGATGAATTATTTTCTGACAGTTCACTTAACAATTTCAAAATTTCCTTATTCCACAGACCTTTCCGGCGCGGTGCCATTACTTTACATGTGCAAAAATGCAATGCCACTAACAGATTCTTTTTTTTAACCCGTGTGGTTTATAACAGGAAAAATATTTTATTTATTTAGTTACTAAAGAGTAATTGAGATTACAGCATTTTACAACGTTCTAAAAGGTAAATACAACTGTTTGAAATTACATAAAATATATCACATTGGAATTGCTGATGCATGGCAGATTTTGGACATGCCGCCCCCCCCCCTCCCTATTTTCCTACTTTTATGAAAAGCAGGAGCCATAAATATCCTTACATTATCCTTCTGTTATTGCAAAATATAAAGTTGAAAGACCTGTTGAATTAAAACAAAAAGGCATTATCATGTACGGCATTAAAATGTACGGCATTATCATGTACGGCATTAAAATGTACGGCATTATCATGTACGGCATTAAAATGCATTATCATGATCCAGCACAGTAATTCTAGGTATACAGACCTATATATAAAAAAGTATGCGTTCAATTTCAACTAAATTCCTGTTAGGCACTATACTGATAATTTAGGAAAAATCAAAAAATTTCAAAGTTTTATTTTGAAAATCAAACAGTGATACGAGCGAAAAATCGCCTTTTGGGTCAAAGATGACACGACTTGAAATTCTATTGTTAAACTTTAAAAAGTTGTTCTTCAAACTACATTTTTGAAAAATATTTTAATAGTTTTAGCTATCACATGCTTCATATTCATGTTTTGAAAGAAATTATTCATAAATCTTTTGTACGTAAATATTTAAAAAAAATCCAAATCCCAAATGCAATAAAAAAGTTTTTTTCCTGGCACTAATTTATGAATATACGTCCAATGATTACTTGATATCTAGAGTAAAACCATTCAAATATGTTATCGATTTATTTAAGTTGGTAGAATAATGTAGGCGTAATTATACACAAATAATAAAATATACAAATATACAAATGCAGATTTAGAGCCAAATTGAGTTTGAGAAATCTTGCTAATGCAATATTGATCAATTCCTTTGGGAAACTGTTATTCAAAGTGCATATTTAATTTGACATATATTTCATATATTATATTTTACTAGCTATGATGAAGCATACTTTTGACTATTCTTATAATAAGATTATGCAAATTATGTTTTGTTCCAACAATAAACTTTTTAATAATATGAATATAAGGATCCAAGTAAACATTCAATTCAGTAGAAGGTGAAAAATAAATAATAAATAAATTTGAACTTCGAAGTATTAATAAATATAACTGTATGTTATACTGCAAACATTTAGTTCTTTTTACTATATAGTTTTTAAGTTTTGTGTTACAATATATGTAATTAATTGAAAAAAGCACATATATAATGAAGTAGTAATGTAATTATAATTAATAATAATAATTATGTAATATAATGTAAATAATATTAGAAAAAATGTTTCGTTTAAATTTTGACATAAGCAGATGTTGTTTTCAATAATAATTTCTATCACAGATTCAAAAATTTCCAGTAATCAATAAAAATACTGTTACTATTAAAAAGGACTTTTTAAAATATTTTCTTTACTTCATACATTTCTTTGATTTTTATATTTCCAAATTTATTTATTTTATGGTATTTAAAAGTGAAAAATTTAAAAAGCTTTCATATATATCCTTTAGAAATAGGATTTAATGCACACAAAATTAACCAAACCAAAGGTAGAAATAATTTTTGTTATAAACATTGAGAAAATGGGCATAAAAAAACTAAATTTTATGTCAAGGCTTATCCATAAGTCACTAACTTCTTTTCTTCTTTCGGAATATGAATGCAATGTTTGACACATGGGTTGTCTAAATATTACAATCCGTACTTTCATTTTTCAAAAGGTGACACCTACTTTTGACACTTTATTTTAAAGTTAATTGTATTACAACGTCCCAGAAAGGTAAAATACGGTTAAAGCAGAAACTTAAATTTAATTATACATATATACATCCAATCAAATTTAAATTAATATTACATTTCTTTTGCATTCATGTGTATCGTATGTATGTTACGTTCCGCAATTAGATTATGGTATCTAGCTTTAGTCATTTTTTTTATAAAACTATACAACAATAGTATATTACAAAAAAAACTTTCATTTTCGTTTTTAAGTGTTATGATACGTTTGGAAATAATTATATTGTAAACATTACGTTCTCTTTTAAAGGTATAGAGGAGTTATAAGCTTTGTTTATCAGCTGGGTTTTTTGTTGTTATTGTTGTTGTTGTTGTTGTTGTTTTTTGCTAAATATATCTTTTAATGATTTTTACCTCATTTCCTCTTACATTATAAATTATATAGCTAAATTTTTCTATGATCATTCTTCTGTGATTTTAGTTTTTATAATTTTTCTCACTTCTCGAAGTTCTTATTTTAGAGTAGAAAACTAAATTGCAGTGATATATATTGCATATTACCATCTTCATAAAAGGTTTTCGCCAGCGTGTTGAGATAGATCGCCAAGGCGTATTCAAGATTTTTGTTGGTATGGAGCGCTGTCATCTTGGACCTCTCTTCAGTTTTCAAGGAAGATGAAAGCCAATCGGTGCTAGATATGGGCTGTACGTCGGGTGATCAAATACTTCCCATCGAAATTGTGAAACAAGCTGTTGGGCATCAATTCGGTATGACATCTAGTGACTGTAATCGTTTCCGAGAGCTGAAGACAGATCTCGAGGACAGCGCTTCCATCCAAACGAACATCTTCAAGATTCCTTGGAGTCCTATCTCAAGACAGTGGCGGCAACCTTCTACGAAGAGGGTATTGAAAAACTCTCCCACCGATATGACAAATGTCTTAATCTTCATTGTGACTATATCGAAATGTAACTTTGATTGTAGTTGACTTTTGTTATAAAACTATTTTGTTATTCACACTATTCTTTTGTTGTTTTTTGCTAAATATATATATTTTAATGAGTTTTATCTCGTTTCCTCTTACATTATAAATTATAAAGCTATAATTTTTTATGCTCATTCTTGTGTGATTTTAATATTTTGTTTAGTTATTATAATTTTTCTAACTTGTCAAAATTCTTATTTTAGAGTAGAAAGCTAAGCTGCAGTGACATATATTGCATACACGTTAAAAAATACTATAGCATATTTGACACATTCTTGCATCAATATTTTATAAAACTAAACAGTTAAAATTGAAAAGAAGTGTGCTTTTTAAAATTACACTCGTCCCGAATGATTTAAGACACTTTTAAATATTTTCATCTTTATCGTTAATAAAATTTTCTGTATTTTAAAGCTTTGTTAAAAATTAAAAAAAATAACAAAATTTTCTTTAAAATTAAGATTTATAATATATGCAATTAGAATTTCGGAAAAAAATGGTCGTATTTAATAGTTTCATATTTCAATGTTTCTAAATGCTATCAAAATTAGATTTTACATTTTTCCGAGTATTTTGATAATATTTTATAGTCCGTTAAGTACAATTAGTTTAAAGAATTCAAATTTTGTGGTTTTCCATAAATTACACAAGATCAATATAACATACTTTGGATCCTATATAAACAGAGAGACAGAGGAAGTATTAAGCTGTACAAATTCCATATAACGCAACAAATTATACTTAGTATCTCAATAAATACTGTTAAGTATAACTGCGTCCTATCCTAAAATGTAAATCACGTAAAGGATTTCGAAGTCAAACTTAGAAAATCGATTTGTAAATTCTAATAGTTAGTGCAATATATTTATTACTGTTTGAATTTATGTCAAATTCGGCTACATTTATCTAAATGTGTTACTTCTTGTTTAAATATCAATTATTCACAAAATGGTAGGCAATGCCTTCTGTTATATGAGAAATTGCAGACTCTAGAATGCAGTATTAATTGCAAAAATTGCGAGACAATGTATTATGCAGTTGTTTTACAGGATATTTATTTCATAAAATGAAAGATTGATACAATACTTTCCTGTTTATCAATGTTATTACAAAATGTATCACAGATTAAGCGATATATTAATCAAAAAATATTATAGATAAAAGAAAGGCAAGTAATTTTTTTTTATTGTATTCTCTAGAAAATTATAGTTCTACACAGATACTCTGTTTTTGAAAATATAACAGTTCGTTTGAATACTTGTTTGTAATAGTTTGTTTATAATAGTAGTTAACAGTACATACATATCATAACACGTACAATCCAAATAGTAATTTAGCACACAAATATCAGTAGACCTAAAAATGCATCGCTGATAACTTTCTGTATGTGATATGTTCAAAGGATAAAAACCGTACTTTTACAACCTTAATGCTGTTTCATTCTTAGTTTTTCAAAATCTAGATTTAAAAAATATTAATTACTATGAAGATAGTGTTTGTAAAACAGTGAAATTTTTAAATATAGATAGCGTATTTTTACTGCTGTATGTTATAGAAATGTAAGAAAAAATACTGTAGATCAATGCAGCAATGTTTTCTGATATTGGAATAACGTTACGAAAATGCATAGTATAAATTGTAATTTTCTAAAGTGTGTTGAAACTTTTTCCTTATATTAAAATTTTTTTTAATAATGACTTCAGAAACCTCAGTAATATTTGGCTTTACTAAATTAGTAGAAACTTCTTTTTCAAAATTTATGGGCAATAAAATTAACTTTCTATTTTATGATCTTGAACCTACTGTATAAAAAAGTTTACAGAGAATCCTTCCCCATGTAGTTTCTGGAATTGCGAAAGAGTATTTTTCAAATGATTAATATCTACGACGTTACTAAATTTCCAAAATATCCCACTGTATCAGGAAAATATTCTGCGACATTTTAAAATGAGAAGAAATAAATTACTATTTTTTTTCTTATGGAAGTTTAAAACAGTCTGCTAACATTATTAGTATATACCATACGTTTATTTTTTTAATGCAATATTCACGTCCACGTTTCAATATTCTGATTTAAACAAAAATGAAGATATTTTATGTTATTTAAGTTACTGGTTTGTTACAGTCCAATTCCTTTTAAGTATATTTTTTAAGACCGAAATTTAGAGTAAGATTTTTTTTTGTGAATATAAGTAATATTATCTTTTCAAATACTTTCCCTTTTCCCCTCTATTAAACATAGTCATATCATATATTTAGTATGAAAATTATTTTCAACTATCTTTTTATATGTTTCAGGAATTTGTAACAAATGTGCATGAACTTGATAAGATCAGTCATCTTTCACAGATTTTTTTTTTTTACTTTTGAAGATTATGTAATGCAAAAATACTTTATCTTAAAATATAGTCACAATATATTCATTTTATTTACGGCAACATGGATATCAAAATCATAAAATATGGCACTGAAATATTCTTATTGTCGAAAACATTATTTAGTAGAAATAATGGAAACGGATTTTGGTTATATGAAACATAAGGCATTGGATATTTGACCCTCTTAAATGATGTAAACAACATAATTTGTTTCAAAGAGATTTATGAACTATGCATAGAAACTTATGTTATTTTGTTTAGAAGTCGACAAGAAAAGTTGTCTCCGTTCTAAATTTAGGTTTGAATGTTTTAAACAAGTTTGTACATTTTAAGTATGTTTTTACATTTACTAGATTCATATTTCTCGTGAAGTTTTTAATTGTACTTTAAGAATAATTTATAAGGATTAAAGAATAAAATCATTGTAATGTGAAAAATATAAAATAAGTTTTTTTCCAAAAGAATTCGTCTGCAAAAGCAATAACGCATTTTTATGTTAATATTGCGTATCTTAAATTAGTAACAAGAACATACAGAAATAATACTATTATATTCTACATTATAGAATACATCGTAGAAGTTTAAGCTTATCACAAAGCAAGGCATCATCACCGAAAACGGACTCTTTTACCGGGATAACTGATGAATAACATTTATAAGATTACGATATAGATTCATTCCACGTAAAATGAGCAAAAATTTAAAAAAAGCCGTAGCCACATGGTAAGCGATTTTAATAAAATTTTATACACAAGTTCAATCAATATTAAAATGGAGCTATGCAAAATATCTTCACAAAAAATAAATTATTTTAGCAGTTTTGGACATTTAAAAAACTTGTTATAAAAAATGACATGTGTACAATCGTCCAAAGTTGCAAGTTTAAAGTTCTGTATCTTAAACACTATTTAACAGAAATGAAAATTTTTTTGCATTATTGTGACCTCTGAAAAATTATCTTTCTATTTAGTGAGTAATAATAATCTGGTAACACCATGATTAATCCTTAATTGGTTGTAAAATTTGAAAATTTGTGAATTTTGAGAAAATTAGAAATGTTATAAAAATCAAAGGAATTCAAAAACAACTGTGAAATTGAAGTTTGATGTAGTATTACATATGAAGATAAAAATCCACAATTCAGTGTTGGAAAATTGGCGCAGAGGCGGAGCCTATTGACACCACAAATTTTTAAAAGTTCCCTTCATCTTATGAAAAACTCAGATATTCCATCATTAGATAAGCCGAAAAAAGTTGCTAAAATTTAGTGGTGTCAATAGGCTCCTCCTCTGCGCCAATTTTCCACTGCTGCAAGTTTGATAGTTGCTATGTATTTCCTTCATCTTCAAAAAAACTTAGAAACGTTAAAAAAAATTACAAAATCATAATTTTTCCTCTTATGTATGAGTAAAAATAAAAATAAAGGAAAGGACCGACATTAATACTATTTCCCAGAGATAAATATCAATAAGTCCATGTTATTCTAAAAAAATTCAAGATTGCCTTTTGATTCCTAACATAGCAAAAATGGGTTCAAAAAGGTAATATCTGTTACATTCCATGATCTATTCCTCTTTGATTTCGCGCAAATTTCTTAAAATATTGCACAATTTCAAGGTGAAAAAAATGAGATGGTGCCATGTATTTTTTTGTATCTGGATTTAGAATTAATATGTAATTTGTTGTCCAAACCGAATCTTTTTTTTCTACTTTAATTAAATATATTCTTGAGGTAAAAATAAACTGAAAGCAATAATAAAAGTATTAATATTCAAAAGATATACTTTTATCTATAATATCAAATAATTTAAAAGATTAAAAAAACCTTCCCATAACTTCCAAAGAAGTGATAGAAATATTGCATTTTACCCTCAACATTTTTTAATATTTTTTTTTTTTCATTAAGAAATAAAAAGGCAAGAATGAAATTTCCGATATCTAAAATATATACTTTTAGCTATAAAGCGAAAAAAAATTAAACTTGTGAGAGTTTTCCTTCATGCTTAATCAAGCAATAGTAATATTGCATTTTTACCTAAAATTTTTTTTAAATAATTTTTTTCTCACTACGGAATAAAAATATAATTACTAAATTACGGCAATATGTTACTTATTATTCATTCCTAATTATAAATAATTTTTAATATAGTCTTTCCATTTCTAAGGCTAATAATCAAAATTAAAATTTGAAGCATTTAGACAAAATCTCGATTTTGCACCCACTATTAATGTAAATTTTAAAACTTAAATAAACAATACTGAAATCTATTATTTTACATTTACTCATAAATAGATATAATCTACTTATATACTGATTTTCATTAAAATTTCTGACATGTCTGCCACAGCTGATTTACTCATTTTTCATGGAATGACCCTATACTGATATTTTGTAATAAAATTGTAAAAAAATAATATATCATATTTTGTTTTTTTCCAATAGGTTTAAATAAAAACTTCATTGTAATGGTAAGTAATCATAAAAAATCAGCATGGAATTCCACGAAATGACAGTAAAATAAGTTCTAATGTGAAATTTTATCATATTTATAATTCTAGAAATAATAAAGTAAGGTAAAAAGAAATACACCACATTTTTTTAGCCTTATGATACTTTTCGAAATACTAAACAAATTCGAACCAAATTTCGACAGGTGATCTTGCAAACAATTGAGTAATATCATTAATAAAGAGGGTTCTGTAATCCTTGCGAAAGTAAAGAAAACTTCTTTTTAAAATCCGAATAGTATTTCGGTCAATAAGGTTATATTCTGAGATCACAATTATTAATGTATGTTGAACTTCTTAGATTTCGATAAATATTTTAGGAATTCTATAATTTGGTAAATGCAATGGTTTGCTGTTGAGTTTCGACTCTCGTGGATCGTGCGTGGGAAATATATCTTAGCTTAGTACCGTCATGTTAGCCTTCTGTCTGCATGATAATGTCCGAAAAGTAAAATAAAATAAAAAATGTCCAAAACTGTAAGTATTTTAAAACTGTATAGTCAAAATGATCTTTCCGTGTTAGACTACACTTTTAAAGACCACACTGTTAGACTACAATTTTGTTAGACCACACTGTTTACTTTTCATTAAATCTGTTATTCAACCTCAATCATTAAAACTTCCGGCTGTTCTTACTTGTTTTGAGTTTTCAGACAAATTAGCCATAACTATACTTACTTTCACCGTACGGTAAAACCAAAAATGATTTGGACAACTAATTGTGCAGTACTTTCTTTAAAAGAAGATATCACTATATTCGCACCCAAATTGGCAATGAAAACGTGCAATACCTGATATTTACAAAAAAATATATACTGAGTGTTTCTGAGCTATTGTGAAAAACATTAAATAGGGGTGTAAGACAACTATAGAAGGTTAAAGCATTAGGCAATGCATGGTCATAACTCAAGAAGTATTGCGCTACGGGGGATGGTGAATAAGACACAGTTTACTACACAATATCTATATTAAACATGATTTTATATTAGTATATTACAATTGATTTTACTATGTGGATTATTGTTGCTAACTAAATGCTAATATGGATGGAAATTAGAAGAATAAATAAAGATATTGTAAAGTAAGTATCTTTATTTTACAAATCATTGAGCTCAATTGAGAGAAAGATAAATTTTAAATTGAACAAAACTTTAGAAAAATTGGAGGCGAATCAGAATTTATGGCAAAAAACATTATGTAATACAACACATCTAAGAAAGCAATTTACGTTGCAGAAAGCATGTATATATCGCAAGTGGTGACCGTGGGCTGTCATTAAACACATAAAGCAATGGTTTTTCACAATCATTCTTATTTTTTCCTTGGATTCCAAAAAGGATTGCTGGTTTTACTAATTAAGAAGAGGCGGGCTTGAATGTCTTGTACGATGCTGCTGATGGGTATAATCTGGAATCCCAAACTTTGTTGTAAACAGGGCTCTATCTATAGTCAGAAACCGCTCTGTAGTGCTTTACTTCTTGAGTTCATACTCTGTATTGCTTTACTTCTTGATATCCATGCATTAAATGGTGATTTGAGTTTGTCTAGGCGTATTCTACCTCTCGTTAAAGTTTTCCATCAGTTTAGAATCATCCTGTATGTGAAAACACTTTCTGTGTATATTTGTTATCTACTTTATTTAAATGTAATTGTAACTTTATTTTATTTATTTTAACTCTAAGATAGGATTTTTAAAATCGTGTTTAGATATGACATCTAAATCTGAAAATTTCACAAATTAATTTTTTACTTTCTTTTTTATCTTTCCTTTGTTCGTTTTTTTTTTTGGAAAAAGAGAAAACTGTCGGTCATTTCTTTATTCGCAATAAAAGAAAACACCCAAAATTTATTTTATTTTATTTAGTCGTTTTGAATCTGTCTATACAATATTATATTTTTTAGATGAGATTAGACTGGTAAATATTTTGAAAATTTTACCTTTTGGTAGACATTCCTTTTCCTTTGTGTCTATAATGTTTCTTAGAAAGAAGTAACATTAAGTTTGTTTGCTATAAAACAAACAATTTATAGCTACATTAAAGGATTATGGCTTAGAATTGAATATTTCTTACAAATGCTTTATTACAAACTTTTTCGTCGGGAAAAGTAAATCTTACTGAAATGTACTCAGGCTCCTAAGAAATTAAAAAAAAAACCAATAAATTATCAATAAAACAATATCTATTTAATAGATATGAATAAAATTTATAGAATAGATTTTTGTACATCGATTGCATACACCAGCGGAAAAATTAAACTGTTAAAAGGAAAACCATTTCGACAATAACTATTTTTTTTTGGAAAGACAAGTTGGTTATTGAAAATATTTATTAGTAATACTATACGTTTAACATCCTTCATTATACCGTCTAATTGAAATGCCTGCACGACAGCTACAATTCAAAAACAAAGCCTATAATGTTTTACGGCAATAATGCTGCTTGTTAAAAAAGCATATGCACTCACTGCAGAATACTACAGTCCGGACCAATGTTTTAAAAAATAGCTTTTGTGTAGCAAACTACATTTACAACTACTTTCTCTAAACTAGAGTTAACTGGTTGTTTTTAAAAAAAAACACTACTTTGCTACTTTCTGATTATGTCAAACGATTCAATCTACACTTGAAATTGAAGATACGAATTAAGTAATATAGGGGGCCCCTTGTTATATAGCGATAACGAAAATACGATCAAATGAGTGCGATATGAACTAGCGTATTAAAAGATAAATAAATATAACATACAAAAATTGTTCTAAAAACAGAAAGATCCGCTTACAAGTAATCCCTGCCCTTTTAATTTAATTTAATTATTTCACAGGAATGATTCTTCAGTGATTCTTTTTTTATTTCCGAGGAAGACCGCAATTTTTTTCTCTTGCAGAATTTCGCAAAATCAGTACATGAATTTCGTCAAAGATTTCAGAAACAAATAATGATTCTGTCCAATTACTCGTTGAAAAAAAATCGCAAATTTCAATAATCGGTTGCCTAAAAAAAATCATGAATTTTGTCAAACGATTGAGCAAAAAATCCGAAATTTTATCAATCGGTTGAGAAAAAAGCTCAAACTTTGATAAACAATTAAGGGAAAATGTCCTGAAATTCGCCAAAAAATCGCGGAAACAAATATCAGATTTTGTCAGTTGGTGACGGAAAATATCGCGAATTTTGACAATCGGACGCGTAATAAAATCCATTTCGAAAATCAATCTAAAAAAATAAAAAATTGTGAATATGATCAAAAGAAAGCGAAAAAAGAGGTGAATTCTGTTTAACGATGATGGAAAAAAATCATATATTTAGAGAATCACATCGGGTCAGGCAATGGGATTTTTCCACGCTTCGTGTTCCTTTTTTACTTATTTTGATAAGTACGATTTTGATCATCTTTGTTATGTATAAAAATACCTTAAATAAGTGCCCTGCAACGGGTCGAGCAACTAGATTTCATAGAGGGTATTTTTAGAGGGATGGAATTAAGTATGTTTTTGCAGTATTGTAAGAGTGTTCGGAATATTGTTTAGATGAATTTTATTACCAAACTAATTTCTTAGCAATTTTTTATACCGCTTTTTTCTTCAATCCCATTTTTTATTTCACATTATTCTTTTTGTCTCTTCTCCTTGTTCCTTTTTATCACTATCGTGCCATCTTCTCCCTTTCGTGGCATTTCCACCCTCCGTACATATTTCCCACCGTCCCATAACCACCCACCCCCTCCCCCCCGTGCTCCATATGTTTTGAATAAACTTTATATTAAGAAACGAATTATCACGTAATTAAATTTTTCGATAAGTTAACATGGATTTTTGCAAACGGTGTGGCAAAAGCCTATAACGGTAAAACTTCCTCTTATAAACACCGTAATTGCGTGTAGACGCGTGCATCGTAAAGCAGATTTACTACTAAAAGTGCATACATATTAACAAAAGTAACACATGTAAGCGACCCTCAAAGCATGCATGGTTACAGTGACGTCGTTGTGACGTCATTGTAAGTAACTGCGGTCACGTCACATCTGTGACCAAAATGCCACCAGTCAGTGATGTCACATTGTGACTGAGATGTGAACTTCTTCAAAACATGTTAACTGCTGTAAAATTATATTTTTCTAGTAATTAAAAAAAATTGTGACGTCATTGTTATGTCATTGCATGTAACGTATGTCACGTCACATATGTGACAAAAAACCCCACCATATTGTAAGTCGCAGTGTGACAAAAATATGAACTTTTGAAATCTTTGAAAATTAAGAGAAATATTTTAAACAGTCCTGAGTTACAGCGACATAAGGAATGAAAATATATTAGTGGATAGCCATAATATATAAAGTGCACGATACAAGCATTAATAAACTAAATTTTCATGCTATATTTTATCAATTTCATATCTAAGACAATGAAAGTATACTTTTTTCATGATTTCAATTTTATCTGGCATTGCAATTTTATATAATAATCCTTCACTGATTGTTATTATTATAAAAGTGTTTCTCGGGAAAATGGTACGTGCTGGAGCAATTTGGATAGCATATTTAGAATTAGGAGTGTTAAATCTGTACACTTTACATATTTAGTTTGCAGGGAGGAATTTTTTTTTTATTTTTTTGCCAACCAGTGGTATTCGAAACACTTCTGTGGTCTCAAACTAAAAATTTTCTATTACAGTTAAGTCTGCAGCTTTTAATGAGCACGTAGAAAGAGTCTTCAGAGTTTAGTCATATATGTATTTCTTGCTTTATAATTTGCTTTCAAGTCATATTTTTTTCAGTTAGTGTTTCACTATTTTAAGTAACTATTTTTTCAAAAATTCTACTTCTGTGAGACTTTTTAAATAAAATTAACATTTTAGGAAAATAAAAGAAATACACAAAATTTATGCAAAATCTATGATATAATTGATTATTCGTATTTCAAATTTGTATTTTAGAGATATAACTTTTTAAAAAAAGTTATTTTACAAATTGTTTTATTTTACAGAAAATTAATATGAAAAGAATGACAGATTGACAAACAAATTTTTTTTATCCTCGAAAATCCTTTTATATTTATTAGGAATATATTTTGTATTTATTACGTGTGAAACAATCTTTACTTAAAAAAGGGGTAGGGGTGGGGTTTCATTACTACCATTAAATTGATTTTTACGCATTTTAAAAATTTAAACAATATTTTATCTAATAAACTCTAATTATGAATATCATTATTATTATTTACAAAAAAGAAACTTTACAATACATTTTAACTTGAAATATTTGGTACTGATAAAAAGAAAAGGTAAAATACATTGGAAAATTCTTCAAATAGAAAATTTTAATTAAAAACTCTCTCATTGCACATTCAAGTCCCAAATCTGCTGTATACAAAAACAAATAACCGGTAAAGATCTTCTGAAATCATCTGCGTGAGAAATCGTCTGCGTGCCACAAAAAAATAAATAAGGGAAGACGCGGGAAGTTACTTCACTGTTTAGAACATCACCACCTCTACAACAGTATTTTTTAAGATAAGAGAATGACAGCCGACAGTTTATGATAGACGGATATTATCAATAGAACAGCGATGACAGCGATGACCACCTCGGGAACTCAGCTTTCGCTTTAGAGTTTTAGTGCAATCCCGAGGGGTAGACCACATCCACTCCTCCCGACTCTCAACCAGAGTCTGAGAGGGAGCGTCGGGTCCCTGATCAAGCTGCTGAGATTTATTTCGGTTACTGTGAGATTTACAATTACAATCACAATTGGGTACCCAATTTTCTGGGCGAACCGAAGATTTCACATCGAGATATATGACTGTATGTAGTGATTACATGAGGATCATTTCACCTAATGTGATTGCATAATTGGTTACAATTTTCTTGGATATATATACGTCACAGTACATTTAACACACAATATTTAACATGACAATTAGAAACACATTACAACACAATATCAAACACGTACTATTTACATGACTGTGTGTAGTGATTGCATGAGGATCATTTGAATGTGATTGCATAATTATTTACATTTTTCATGGATTTACAGGGATTTCACAGTACATTAAACACACAATGTTGAACATCACAATTAGAAACACATTACAACACACCTACTATTTACATTTTGCGCACACAAGAGTTTGGAGAGATGCACAAGATAAAAATTCAAAAGTGATAGAAGTTTCTGGCACCCGCTAATAACCCGTTTCTCCCTCCATGCTACACCCTAGTGATGGAGTCGGACTAGAATGGCTCTGGATTTGAAAAGATGTACTCGTTTGTTTCTATAAACCTCATGCATTGTATGTTCTTGTTGAGTAGTTGTAATTTCTCTTTTACATCCCGCCACCAACTTGCTAAATTCATACGTGTGTGTTTTTTGAGATGATAATACGATGTTAATGTACAGTATAATACATAGTGTAACGATGTTGACGGTAGGTCACAAATGCATAGTGAGGAGTCTCTTTTGTTAATTTTGTATAAGTGTTCCTGAAAGGGGCCGTGATTTGTTAAAAATATGTGTAAGTAGCTGTTGTTTACGAAATACTTGTGGTCAACCAATGGCAAGAATTCCTTCGTATATCGGCCTGTGTCTGAATCCGTCCAGCGTTTTTGCCAATTTTTTAACAGATTCTGCTTTGTCTGTGATTTTAGTGAAGAAGCTGGATATGGTAAAAATGTATGTATTAGTGTTTCATCCGTTACTGCCGATTTTGCCAGTTGGTCAGCTACCTCATTGCCCTCAACACCTGAATGTCCTTTTGTCCAATTGAAGTATATGTCTTTTACTGTTGTTTGTAATTGTTGAAGAATTTTTAGTATTAAATAGTTTGTATTGTCAAAATTGTTTAATGCTTTTAAACTTGATAGGCTATCCGTTATGATTAAGTATTGAGAATGTTTGTCCGACTCTATCCACTCTAATGCTGAAGAGATCGCGAAGAGTTCTGACTGGAAGACGGAGTTATCCTGGGACAGTTTCGCTATCCAAGTATAGATTTGCTCGTTTTTTTCGTACACACAAAATGCCGAGGCTGTGCCTTCGGACATTTTGGAACCGTCCGTGTATATTGTAATTTTGCCTACATAGTCGTTTATTTCACAAATTTGTATTTCACTTGTTAGTGGTGATGTTTTGTATTTTGAGCATTTTGGATAGTATAGTGGAGCAAAAGCCTTTTCTGTTGGCTTGCCGAGACGAATCGTCCCCGAATACTCCGCCTCCGCCTCCAACTGCAAATCCAGTGGGGGGAGACCTGTGAGGACCTGCAGGGCGTTTGTTGACGTATTGCGATATGATCTCTTTATCAGCAACAAAGCTTTCCTTTGTGCCGAGAGCGAATATCGACGACCGTGATATTGCGCCATACGCGGAAACCAGACAGCACACGCGTAGGCCAGTTTCTTTTGTAAGATCGCCGAGTACGAAATCTTAAAAAATTCCGGAGTGAGTCGACCTGAGATTGATGAAAATTTATAAAGATTTTGAGTTATTTTTCCGATTTCTACTCTCTTTTGTGCCACATGTGGGAGAAATGATAATTGTTTATCTAATATTACCCCCAGGTATTTTAGTGTTGTTTCTGATTTTATTGATTTACCTTGAAGTTTAAATGTGGGGCCCCTCTTAAGGTGTTTGGGTTTGGCAAAAGTTAATGATGAGGATTTTTCATGTGAAATTTCTATTTTGTTGGTTTCTGCCCAATTCGGAATAAATTTTAAAGCTTTCTGATCTTTTTGTTCAAGTTGCTGTCTCGACTGTGCCCAGATCAGTAATATCACGTCATCCGCGTATGCCACCAGTTCACAGTCCTGTACATCAAAGGTCCCCAACAGAGTCTCCAATAGAACCAACCAAAGAAAAGGACCCAGACACGATCCCTGCGGGTAACCCTTACTAAAGAAGTACAACAAAAACGGTGCCATCCAGTCCACCTGAGCTCGCCTACCCGAAAGGAAGGAAACGACAAGATTAATGAGTTGTTTAGAAATACCTAGTCTTTGCAATGCTAGGATCACCTGGTCCCAAGGGAGGTTGTCAAATGCTCCTCTGAAATCCAGTGACACCAGTGATGTGTATTGTTTATTTTGTTTGTGTTGTTCTACTAATGAAATCACTTGCTCCAAAGCCGTTTCCGTAAGATTTATTTTGCGTGTAGCCGTGTTGCTTACCCGATAAGAAATTCGTTTTGTCTAATGCGTGATGTATTCGTCTTAGAATTAATTTCTGTAAGATTTTTCCGAATATTGGTAATAGAGTGATGGGGCGATATGAAGAGCTCTCATTCAAGGGTTTTCCCTCCTTTCTAAAATACACGAGCTCTCCCAATTTCCAGTCATCAGGAAAATAGTTTAACTTTAAAAGACTGTTGTACATATCCAACAGAATATTAGGAATTTTTGAAAAGATGCACCTGACCATCCTGTGATCAATTTGATCAGGTCCTGGCGCCTTGTTAATATTGAATGAGAAAACAACATTTCGCAACTCTCTTTTCGTGAATTTTGCCTGGTCGTGCGAGATTAGTCGCTGTGGTAGTTGCTTTGGAGTTTGACCGCCAAAAATGTCTCTCGTTAGTTTTAAAAGGGTTGATGACCTGGAAGTGGGTGACAAAGAATCAAATTGGTAACTGATATGTGAGTCCTGGAATCGCTGGAAGGCCAACTTTTTCGTTAAACCAAAAGGATCCGTCTCTCTGCGACACAGGTTTCTCCAAGCTTTCTCCTTCTCCGATAAAATCTGTTTTTGATAAATTGCCCTTTCCCTTTTGTATTGCTGGTTTATATTTGACTCGTATTTTGAATTTTTTGCTCTTTTTAAAAGAGCAGCTACTTTATTTCTTTGGGCCCTCAATTGTGGAGACCACCAGGAAATTTTAAATTTCTTGAAGGGGCTTTCTTTTTAAAGGATTTATTGGCTTGTAATAATATTTCTTGTTTAAAAGTTTCGTATTCTTCGTTAAACTGGCCTATAGTTTCTATGCCATTAAAGTTAATCTGTGAGCATTTTCGAGTTAGTTGTTCGGAAAATTGTGTCAAAGGGATTCCCTTTGTTTTGAATCTTCTTCTTGGTAGTTTGGGTATTGTGAAATTTAGCTCTGTTTCTATTGGGTAGTGGTCTCCAAAAAGGGAAGGAATTACTTCCCAGTGTTTTATGTGTGAAAACATAGCCTGCGTGCAGATGGACAGTGAATGTAAGTCTTATTTAATTTAAATCTTTTATTCCTGATTTGTATATTATGAGTTAAATAGTTTTATGTTATATTAATAAGAGACTGATCTGGATTTGTTTTCAGAAGCAAAATTTTCCTATTCGATAAATCGAAGGAAAATATCTTAATCTGCCATCGCCTGAAAAAAAAGCTGCGCTGATACTGATTCATAACTACATTCATAGCCATATTAATTAAAACGTTAATTTGCAGTTACTTGAGATTGAAAATGTGTTGAGACAATGATTCGGAGTTTTTTTCGGAATCTTACTGTTTTCTGATTACTAACACTTATAGATTATATAGATATTCGATTATTATGAAAAAGAAAAGGTAAAATACATTGGAAAATTCTTCAAATAGAAAATTTTTCTTAAAAACTCTCTCATTGCACATTCAAGTCCCAAATCTGCTGTATACAAAAACAAATAAGCGGTAAAGAAGATCTTATGAAATAATCTGCGTAAGAAATCGTCTGCGTGACACAGAAAAACAAATAAGGGAAGACGCGGGAAGTTACTTCACTGTTTAGAACATCACCACCTCTACAACAGTATTTTTTAAGATAAGAGAATGACAGCCGCCATTTTAGGATAGACCGATATTATTAATAGAACATGAATGTAAGTCTTATTTAATTTAAATCTTTTATTCCTGATTTGTATATTATGAGTTAAATAGTATTATGTTATATTAATAAGACACTGATCGGGATTTGTTTTCAGAAGCAAAATTTTCCTATTCGATAAAGCGAAGGAAAATATCTTAATCTGCCATCGCCTGAAAAAAAAAGCTGCGCAGAGACTGATTCATGACTACATTCGTAGCAAAATTAATAAAACGTTAATTTGCAGTAACTTGAGATTGAAAATGTGTTCAGACAATGATTTGTAGTTTTTTTCGGAATCTTACTGTTTTCTGATTACTAACACTTATAGATTATATAGATATTCAATTATTATGATATTACGAAATTGTTTTAGATTAAAAATTAGCATTATACTAGGAAAATGTAACTTTACATATTACAGTAGTGAAACTTTTGAAAGATTTTTCTTTTAGTGCTAATAATATTTTAAATTACTTTTTAAAATCCTAAATCTTCATACCAATGTTTTCAGATTTAGCATTCTTTCAAAATTATAAAATAATAGGAATTCCTTATAACATATGGAAAGATTTTTGAGATATTGTTAAATCTAATAATGCATTTAATTCATCTATTGTAGTTTGTTGTTGTTTAATAGTACAACTATAAATACTAGTTATTATTTTTAGTGTTTTTCAAATTCGTATATTTATTTTTTTTTAATTGTATGTAAGCATTTTTTTTTTGTTTGTGATTTTAATCAAACATTTAACTATAGACATTCTGAATCGGTTATTAAATTTTCTTCTATTATAAACTCATTTTCTACGTTTATGATAATTATTGGCACTAAAAAGTAAAATATGATATTTAAGCATTGAAATAAAGTGTTTTTCATGCCTGATAGGAAGTTATAGATTAAACTCCTTTAGTATATATTTTTTAAAAGTTCATATAGTACAGGATATATAATATATGAGACAAAGTTGAAAAGTGCTTATGACTTCGGTTTGTCTCTCCGTCTGTCCGTCCAGCACTCTGTCCGCGCTCTAACTATCGTAAATATATTCGGATTGCCCTGAAATTTTTGAATGTTATTGACGTTTACCTTAGCACGGTCCCTATTTGTAATGAAGTTTGTAGCATGTTTAGTTCATTTACAGGGACAGCCAAAAGTATTCTGTTAGATTACGGCCTATGGGAAAAAATCGTTTCAAATGATTTTTAAATGATTTTACGCACGCTTTCAAACAGAATAAAATTGATATGCAGATAACTAAAATTGCCTTTTAAGCAATTAATTTGAAATTCTATTTTCATTTGAAATATTGTATGCAAGGCGAATGGTTCTCCCTGGAAAAATTTCCAAGTATTAATATAGTTTCAATTGATGCTGGATTTAATTAAGTTACGTGTTTGCCCCAGGTCGGTGGCTCACGATAAATATTCCATCTTGTGCTACGTTTGTAGCCTTTCCAACATGTAATAGTGAGAAATTTTCCAGGCTGGGTATCGTTCCATGTGGTTTAGTGAGTAGAATGTCAGTGCACTATACTCATGGTCCAGGTTCGAGTCCCAGCATGGAATCTTTTTCACTATGTTCGCCTTTGCGCCTTTTAAGCAATTAATTTGAAATTTGATTTTCATTTGAAATCATCACAGTGCTTATGACAAGTTCGTCACGAAAGACACATATTTCACAAATTGGTTGGTCACAGTGTGATTCAAAGCATTGTCGCTTTCGTCACAGGTTCGTCACAAAGTTAATGCCAAAATAGTCACAAATTACACACTTTTCAGATGTTTGTCACACCGTGACTTCACAGAGTGTTCACAATGTGACGTCACAAACGGCCTCTAAAACGGCCATAACCATAACGACTTCGCATTCTAGTCACTATGACGTCACATCGACGGTCACAAAATCACAGTGTGACGTCACAACGACGTCGCCGTGACGTCACCATGCCTTACGGGGAGGTTCAATAATTTGAAAAGGGAAACAAGTATGCTCAGTGTGCTAACCATTGGCAGCATATGCATTCCCATGAATGCACAAGCATTGTTTCAGATGATGAAAATTTAGCAAAACTTGATTTTCTTAATAAGAAATTGTCCCTTGCATGCATGTGTTAATTCCAGTAGTAGATGTGTATTTGTTTTATAATTTCACACATCTGAATGCAATGGGTTACACATTAAGATGGGTTATTTTGTATCGAAAAATAACATACCGGCTTCTAATAACGTTTTTGCTACTTGTAAGGCTGGGTCTATACGAAATCGAGGATACACTACACTTTTGTATCCGACCTTCTTTCGCTATCCCTAATACATTTTGTGATACGATCAATGAATTTAACTCTAAGGGATGGAGTAGTCACAGTCATATGAAAACGCATTGCTGTTTTTACATAGATAGACACTTGGTCTGTAATTATATATATTCGTACAAATGTTATTTGAGTGTTTCTGGACTTTAGATTTCACTCTGTATATGACGGTCCGACTTGAGTAAGTCACTTTTATTCGGTCTTCCGCATTATTAACTAGCATACAATAACATCTGAATAATATATTTAAAAAAGCAGTCTTGTTTAAATACGTTAAACACCCACTTTATTTTGGACGTTAATGCTGGGATGGATAATAATGGGGCTTTGGATGTTTGAATCCTGTATATAACCGTCTGCGTTTAGTATGACACCTCCATTTCTTCTGATGCTTTGTAAACCAGCATAAAAAACTATCTGAATAATATCTAAAAACATTAACCTTGTTGAAAAATTTAAAATGTGCACTCTACTTTTTGTTTCTTAAGAACTACTGACATACTTAACGATGGCACTTTTGACAGGCAGACGCGTTATTTGAGCTTTACCACTCTGTTTAGTACCTGTCAACAAATTTTAGGAATTATTCAAACATCTAAAAAAAACATAGATATTTTCCCGCCTATAGCTACAATTTGGGAAATTTGTTTCAAAAGTCTATCGTCTGTGTTAAAATAATACTATGACATATAACTTTAGATATATTTTATTATGATCACTGTATTTTATCAACGTCAGCTTATACAGTTACAATGAATATTAACATTTTTCAAAACTTCGGAGTGTCTCGCATCTGCTTACAAAATTTATACAGCGCTCCAGAGTCTTAAATTTGTCAGAAGGATTGTTTTGCCTATAGTTCCTAATTATAATTTCTAGCACTATTTAGTATACTCAGGATGTACTAGTTTTATGGATGCTTTATTATCGGACATTGTGTAATTTAACAAGTTGAAATTTAACTGCAGAACTATTGTCTACAAATTTTGATTGCAAATAAAAATCAAATTAAAATAGAATTAAAGATGGCGCTACGAAGTGTCCGGCTTGGGTCATATCCCCCCTTTTTACGAGTATAGTTTGTACCCTTTCGGGTTCAGAATAGATTTTTGTTGGTACAAATATTTTTCTACTGATATTTCTTTTTTTTCTTTTTACAAAACCTACATTTTTACAGGGACGTTTTACATAGAATAATAACAATAATAATAACCAAAATAACTAAAGAAAAGTTATACAACCCGCTGTTGTACAAGAAATCATTCACCTAGTTTGGTGAAAAGTATCTTCATAAATTTATTATCTATAACAATTCACAAGTTTACTTGCCACATTCTCGGGATTTTCCTGTTAATTGAATATTTGCAGACGTATCTGTCAGCGAGTTGGCTTACAACATACACCCGTTTTGGCTTATAATCATGAAAGGTAACTGTTACACACAGATGTTTTTACTGACTATCTAGAATCCTTCAGGAACCCAACTAGAATCCGAAAACCCAATTGAAGTCTTCTCGAATCCGACAAAAAAAGATTTCGCTGACCAGTGAATCTACAAAATTGTTTTCGACGTTCCAAAATCTGATACACTTCATCCTAGAAGGAGTGAAAATCAATCTTATTTTAAACACAATTATGGAAAAATGTTTTAGAATTTCACCTCTAATATCAATTTTATATTTGATATTGAATAATAAGTATTTATAAACCATACATATTATGTTTTTTTCTTTCCAAAACCTTTACTGAAATTTCTTTGAAAAATAGGGTTAACTTAAACCTGATTAGTACGCGAAATCTTTATAATCTACCCGAGAAAGAATAATTTTTAGTCCAAGAAAAATGTGGAAGTAACCATGCAAGATAACCGTGCTTAAATATAAAATACGAAGAGGGAATTTGTGACTATGCAATGAACAAAATAAAAGAAATGATGTTTGGGAATTTTATTGTTTTAAAAGGAATCAGAAACACAGATCTCTAAGGTACAATTTTAATATCTGTAAAATGTAACAATAGTGTTTTGAATACTGTGAGTAATTATAATACCTCCTGTGGTAATGTTATATATTGTTTATGGTAAAGCAATAAGATTATTGCACACCTGTTTTTCATGGATCTGAAGAGGATGTCTATGAGGTTTTCGAAGAAGACGAAAGTCTTTGAGGTTTGAGATTTTGTCCTGCCCTTGAAGAAAAGTAGAATCTCAGAAAGACAATGCAGTCATGGGACAAACTGCAATGCGTTATACTTGTATATTCTAGATATGTTCGTTCGCATTTAAGTAAAGAGTACACTTTAACCGATTAATATTTTTCAATTTATTTAATAGGTTCCATTTAATTTCTAAATAGCATAATTTATTCATGTGTACATTTATATTTTGTATACATCTAAACCGTAATAAAAAATATATTTATACTGGATACGGCATCAAATAATTTTTTAATTTAGTAGAAAACTAATATTAAAAAGTTGTTTCTTGAAAATTCCTTTGTAGAAATTTTATATGTCAGAATTTGTATTATCTTTAAAATCTACTAACGGATATAAAATGAAATAAACCGTAAAATTATTTTTAATAAAAAAAAACCTACTTATTCATTTTTAATACCCGAAACTTCATCTATATCACTTTTTAATAATTTACTAGATAAGTAAATTTAACATTAATTTGTGAATGCTACATTGTGTGTACATAAAAATTTAAAAATTATGGTTTCTCAAACGATATTTTAATTAAGACTTTTTTAAATATTTCTGAAATTCTAGAATTTGATCATCGTGTAATGCGAAAGAAATTTCTACGAAATGTCAACGAAAGCAACTTAAAAAAAAATTATAATAGATGATGAAAATCAATAAAAATATGCTTCGTTTATTAAAATTATATACATTTTTACATGAAACTATAGAATTTTAATTTTTAAACAAGTTGGCATAAATATTTAAAACCTTATGTAATATAGTGTTTTATTTTATTTACAATATTCTGATATTTTCATAAATTTTTAATGTACATAATATTATAATAGAAATTTCAGTTTCATAATATAAGAATGTATTGAAAGTGCTTTTCTTGCAGTCATAATCAGAGATTTTATCACTGCTTCGCTTGGTTTTTTTTTTTTTTTTTTTTTTTTTTTTTTTTTTTTTTTTTTTTTTTATAAAAGAAACAAAATATATCAAATTTATTAATATTTTCATTATAAAATACGCATACCCAATTATTATTTTGAAAAAACTCAATTATAATTATGAACAACTATCTGAAATCTGATTAGAGATGATGAATGCGAAGTTAATGAATAAATGAATTGCGACAAAATATGGACTATGATAGGATTGGATTATAGTTTGTTACTTATAAATTATTTATGCTAGTGTTATTTACCACCCTAAAAAAGATGGGAAAATTATTCTGAATCACCATATATAGAAATCCGCATAAGCAAGGCTTACACATAGATTTCAAAATGGTTTTTTAAAACGGTCTTTTTTTCAGCGATTTTAGTACACAGAAAATGATCGTTAGTTGCCATATGAGATTATTATAATAAATTTTGATATGTGAAAACTTCCTTATCGATTCAATTACAAAACTCGGATAATTTAGGAAAAATTCTTTTCCTATAGAAAACTATAGAAAAACTAAAATATATGGATTGAATGTAGAAATGAATGATATAAAGGACTGAAAATTTAATTTGAAGGAAAGTTTGCAAAAGCATATTTGCCAATCTCCAACTAATCTTCTGTAATATGTTGGTTAAATTAACCCAGGTTAGTTAACTAATTTTCAAACGAGAATTAGTTTTAAGAAATGAAGTTAAAAAAAGTTCCACGCAGAAACCTGAAAAAAAAAATCAGTAAGTTGCGTGAGTGTACAACGAGTCTGTAGGCTCTTTTCAAAGCCTTGGCGTAAGTCGAATAGCTTCTACCAGTACTACCGGAACTATCTTCAGCATCTTGACTCTGCTGTTTGCCTTTTTAAAGATCAGTTTTCATCCAGATCGGGTTCATACCATATAAATTCAAATTGGAGGCACTTCTTTTCGCTTATCTCCTTTTCACTTTATCTTTTTTTTTTTTTATACAAAAATCTCAAAAAACTTGCAAAAATTTTTTAAAAAATTATTAAAATCCTATAATTTTTTTTTTTAAATTCTTTAGAAAATATAAAAATAGTATACTTTTTTTTTTTTTTTTTTTTTGTAATTCTGTACTTAACCTTCCTTCTTAGCATTTTTATTTTTTCTATGAGCTCTATTCATACTATTTCTTTACAAATTATATGTATGTCCTCCCTCTCCATTACTACCAGCTAAGTATTTCTGTAACAGTTTAGTTAACAGTTAACAGTTTGCTCTAACATTGTATCTTCCAACATCTTCTGAGTCAGGGGATGTGGGACAGAGGTCCCAGGCTAAGAGAGTAAAGTATCTTCGAAACGTGAAATAAAATAAATAAAGATTCATAAATAATAAAGATTCATTAAAGATGCATTTTTTAGTTCGAAACATGGTTGACTTGGATCAGATTTATCGACATAATACTCAAGCCTAGTCGAATCTTGGCATCTATTCAAACGGTTTTAATTTATTTATTTTATCTCATCCATTCTTCTTAATACATTTTAATATTGTCTATATTATAATTATCATAACAAATAGCAAATACTCTTATAATAAAAGGAAAATATTTTTTACATTCTGAAATGAAAAAAAAAATGCTATATATTATAATAGGGAATATTAAACAATAACTGGATATAACAATCTCTATATAATAAAGCCCAGTGTAACGAACCCGGGACGAACTCACCAATCTTACCAGTCTTCGATTAGACGGAGTCACGTTAGACTTAATTCGATTTGTGATGTGTATGAGAAAACTTATCCGCCCAAATACAAATCTTTTCTATCTGAAATCCCTCCTGTTCAACAAAATTTTCTGTAAAAAATTCAAAACTAACACAATTTCAATGATTTGCGCAGCCATTTCAGAAATTGAGTTGAAAACAAACGTATCATAAAACCTCACAAATTAAATGGACAATGTCCAACGGGGTTGCAAAAGATTTTTTGGCGGTCGTTTTCAAAGTTCAAACGAGTGTTCATTGTTCGTTAACAAAGTTAGCGTCTACGAAACACTAGAAGTCATTTCTAAAACCTATCCCAAAATAGTTGTCGTCTTTTGCTTACAAGTTTTATCGACAGATTTAACTGACAGACACTGAGACTGTTTTATTTCTTTAAAATTTATCCTATTTATTAATCAGTATACATACATATGTATATATATACATTTTTTTTGGGGGGGGGAGGCGGGGTAACCGATAAAAATGCAATATTTTATATAATATTATATATAAAAGTTTTATATAAAAAATGGTATTATTTTAATAGCTGCAGCAGTCTTTTTAATTACGCAGTTTTATTGCACATTTCTTAAATTTTTATTTTATAAATAAATCTTAATTTTGTTATGTTATATTAGCCGGAAAGCCAGGTTTAACCAGTAGTATTGTAAATGCTAAAAGTGTGTTTATTAGAACATAAACTAGCCGAACTTTATTCATCTAAACGTTTCCATATTATCAATTATTTTTATCAGTTTTAAAATTTTAAGTGAAAAATAGAATTTTTACCCACCGTCCTAGGACGGGCATTTACAATGTATCTAATATACTAATTAGAAAATGAAGGAAACTGTTTTATAAGTTTTCATCTTACTCCATTGAGCTAGAGATTGCCCTCAAATTTTACAGCAAAAGATATATTTCTTAAACCATTCCCAGATATGGCATTAAATGTGTCTCAAAGTAGTTCTTATTTGCAAATTGCACACTTCTAATAAAAACTGGTTTCTCTTATTTCCAATACATTATTATGCGGCGTCTTCAATAATTTTGTTCGCATATTGTATAAAATATTGGTGTTCAACACCAAACATTGTGGCAACTAAGTTGTTACCAAAAGTGGTTTTAAGAAATAACGCCTGTAAATTGATATAATGGAACCCATCAAAAATAAATTATTTCACGAAATGATAAATGTCTAGCTGTCTATTTAATCGAAATTAAATCATACATCGTCTATAATTTTAAATGAGCAAAGAAATATCGTACATAGATACATTTCATTCGATGAAAACAGAAATTAGGATCAGGAAATTGTTGATTGAAGTTGCTTTCATTTTTTTTTATTACTTGTTTAGAATATAATTCTTCCTCAAAATGGAATGATTGAGAAATCAGTTCTAATTTATGTTTCCCAATGTTAAATTTAATTTTTAAACTAATGGAAAGAAATTAATCTAAACACATTTTTCATCGAAATTAAGCAAGTGGATGACGAAGGATTATATTTCTAATATTAAAGCGACAATTTCACGAAAGAAAGGATTTTTGTGGTGTTTTATTACACCAATTTACAGAAGATTCTTCCTTACAGAAATTTTTGTGGCAACTTAGTTTCTACAATTTTTGTTGGGCACCAATATGTTTTACAGTGTACGGACGCCGTATCAAGTAGATATATTAATTAATTATTTCGCATTTTATCTTGTTTTTTCAGTAACAATGCAATTGATATGTGTACATTTATTTATTACTTTACAGAGTCTAAAAGGAACATTTGGTAGAAGTTATATGGCATCATAACTGGAAAAATAAAAATATATAAAATATAAATCTGACGAAGAGTTCATAAAATATACTTTGGAAATATTTTTTTTCTGTGATGTATTGCACTTTTAAAAGTTTTCATTATTTATTTAATATTCCCGTGAAAATGTACGATTATTCGTAATTATTACGCTGCGAGACAAAAAGAAATAAAAAATTGTGAAAAAGATTTACATTGACTTTTTAAACTATTAATAATCATTATTAATTCTGTTTTAACTTCATCAAAATTAGAGATATAGGTGTAACTTCATAAGTAAAAATTCTGAACCTTTTATGCCCATCCGACTCATTCATCTTTACTTTGTAATACCTACTATGAAACAAAACTATCAAAGACATGTTTCTGTAGTAAAACCATATGATGCATGGGCTTTTTAGAATAAAAGATTTAATACTGTGAGGTTTAAGCCCTAGTGTCACTCGGGTTGCCGTTTTCAGTGAAGCTCACTAAGCTCGAAAGTCTCTCTGGGTCAACTTTTAATTATCTGAGCTAAAAGTGCGTACTATGTACGTTCGCACACATTTCAGATATTATCTACGAACCTTTTATTTTGAAAAAAATATATAGGTGGCAGCAGTAAACAGAAGAAAGTATATGAAAATATCTAGAATAAGAGCTTAATTCGAACTTTTGGTGAACCTTGTGGTGTTACTCTTTGTGTTTTGAAATGTATCACACAAAAGTAAATTTTACTAAATAATGTTTATATACAAATACAAAACCTATATTTTCAGATATTTGTACAACATTTCGGTAAGTTTTTATTCAAGTCTATGTAAAATTTTACGTTAAAAATTATGTTTTCTTATGCTGAACTTTCTTTTAAATATAAAACCTGCTTTTTGCAATAATTTCTCATTAAATATTAATTTTTAGTACATTTAAATAGCTTCTTGATTATGAATAGGGATGGTTTAAGATTTATAATAAAAAAATATTAAAATACATAACTTCTAAGTATTTTTTAAAAAATCATGAACAGTACCAAATATCCTCAGTCCAGATGGAGACATGTGGTTGAAATAGCTCATACCTCAACATATTAACGCTTCTCCTTATGTTACAGCACTGTTAAAGGTATGATATAATACGTTACCGATGACGCAGCAAAATCCGAAAATACAAAGGATCTTTGTGCACAATCAATTAAACATTCTGCTGACTAAATAAACAAATTTATTTTTATGGTAAGAGAAATGGAAATACATTTACCTGATTACATCATACTTGGAAAAGAGGAATGTCAAAAATTGTCATCTTTTATGATTGATCGTGTTCTAATGCTGAGGTCAACGGAATTCATACATTTAGAATTTCACGCTTGTCACATAACAAGAATAGCACCTTTTATTATATAAGCATATTCTTCATTGTTGGAATATTGTCAGATTTGAAAAAGGAAAAAATGTGCTTTCTCATCATGGTTGGGAGATTAGTATTTTTTTAATACAAAATATTCCATGTTATGATTTCTAAAAGTAGTACGTATATATATATGTATTTTATTTTAGAAATAAGCACTTAAAAATAGACTTTTAAAAATAATATTTGCAGTTATAACACTTATTTTAATGTCACAAATTTTGAACTACGGTATCAGGTTCCAGTACTGAAAAATATAGTTGGTTGGTTGTGTTTATTACGGCCAATTATCAATACGAGGGATATGGAAACTAGGGGGGAGGAGTGTCCTTCGTGGACGTTTTGCTAATGGAACCTAATCCGTATTAACGCTTGGAAAATCGAAGGTTCGAAAAAAAACCACGAAAATTCCGAACGATTACGCCAACGGGCGCGATTGGGTTCGAACCCAGCACCTCCCGGCTACCAGCTTCGAGAGCAGAACCTCTCGGCCGCTGGTGGACCTGAAAGATATAAAGAGATGAAGGCTACAATAACATTAAGGGAAATATTTTCAATAAATTAATAATAATTTTTTAATTACTTACTAATTCAATTAGAGAACAACATAAAAAGTTGCATTTTATATGTATTTAATTACGTATATTATTATGTATATTTACGTAAATGGGAAATTAAAAAAAAATTATCTCACTAAAATTTAAATGGTTTTAAAAAGGAAGTTAGCCCTTAAAAGCAATAACTTTAATTAATCGCAGTTTATAAAGATTTCTGTACGAAAGATGAAACCTCAAGTTTTGATAATTTTGTTTTTAAATATTATATTGAAGTTTATCAATAACATTTAGTTTCACTTGTTAAATTTGCATTTAGTGAAATAAAAGATACCATAAAATATATAATGTGAACATTAAAAATTCCACAATCCTACTTAAAAGGTAACTAAAGTAATGAAAAAGATGTTACAATTTTAAAATATGCATTTATTTAAAACTTTTTAGTACTTTCAAGCCTTCCAAGCTCATCATCAGAGAATATAGAAAAGGTATTGGAAGGCTTGAAAGTACAAAGAAGTTTAAATAAAATGTAAATTTTAAACTTGTAACATCTTTTTCATTACTTTAGTCGCCTTTTAAGTAAGATCGTGGACTTTTTAATGTTCACATTATATATTTTATGTTGAATCAAGATGCAAATGTGCTTTTCGTCTTATAATTTTATTTATAAAAGATATCAATTAAGAAATAAATTTTTGTTTAAGCAAATAAAAGTCATTATTTTAAATTCAACAGCAATTATAGCTACGTAGTTTTCTATTACAGCAGCAGTAATAAAAAATAAGCCATAAAAATATTCATACCCTTTTTCCCTTTACAATATTTACTATTTCATACCATTCTAACTTAAGGATGTAAAATATAATTGAAGGGTCATGGGAAACGAATAGTCAATCAAACTTGGACGATAACTGTTAATCATTTTTTTTTCATTAAGATCTAGACGTTCATCCGTCTTTCCCCCTTTTACCAATCTTGTTTTTTTTTTTTAAATTTAAGCGTTTTCCCTATTTCCTATCTTCAAATATGTTTATCAAAGGATTACCTTCATTGTGTGCCACAATCAAAGGTCGCTAAACAATAGTACGTTTCTGGAGCTAACAGATGATACTGCCATCTAAAATTTCACAAAATGTGACCTATCATCCTTTTCGCACCATTACCAATCAATTGTCTTTCTATCTATAGATTTTCTGGTCTGTCATACCTTAGAAATGAGCCGATATCTTTTTTACTTTCTTCTATCTTCAATAGAAGAAAGTATTGTAATCGAATTTTTTTTCGACTTCCGGTTTTTGACGGACTTACACGTTTTAGGGGTCAGAGATCCCCCAAAACATGTTTATAGAAAATGTCTGTCTGTCTGTGTGTCCGTGTGTCCGTCTGTCCGTGTGTCTGTCGTCATTGTACCATAAAAAAGTATATGAAGTTATGCATAGAATCGAACCAAATTTTTATTTTAAGTTTTTGGCTATAGCAAGCAGGTCCTTCCTGAATTTGGAAAAAATTCGCCTGTAGGGGGCGCTGTAACAGCGATTTTTGTGCTATTTTGAATACTGTACAATCCAAAAGTGTATGAAGTTATGCATAGAATTGAACCAAATTTTAATTTTAAGTTTTTGGATATGGCAAGCAGGTCCTCCCTGAATTTGAAAAAAATTCGCCGGTAGGGGGTGCTGTAATAGCTATTTTTGTGCAATTTTGAATATTGTACCATCGAAAAGTGTATGAAGTTATGCATAGAATTAAACCAAAAAAAATTTTAAGTTCTTGGCTATGGCAAGTAGGTTCTTCCTTAATTTGTAAAAAATTCGCCGGTAGGAGGCGCTGTTATAGCGATTTTTGTGCCATTTTGAATATTGTACCATCAAAAATTGTATGAAGTTATGCATAGAATTGAACCAAATTTCTTGTGTTTGATTTTGGTCATGGCACGAAGGTCCTCTCTGAATTTGGAAAAATTCTGCCGGAAGGGGGAGCTACAATTGTGATGTTTGAACCATTTTCATTATTGTACCATCGAAAAGTGTTTGAAGTTATGCATAAAATTGAACGAAATTTTTTGTGTATGTTTCTAGCTATGACAAACAAGTCCTCCCTGAATTTGAAAAAAATCTCCCGAAAGGGGGGCTCTGTAATAGCAATGTTTGAGCGATTTTCTTTATTGTGCTATCAAAAAGTGTATAAAATTATGCATACAATTGAACCAGAATTTTTGTACATGTTTTTGGCTTTGGCCGACAGGTCCTCCTTGAATTTGGAAATATTGCGCGGTAAAGGAGCTCTGTGATAGCGAATTTTGTATACATTTCTTGATTTTTCGTAGTTGTATTGTGCAGCGGCGGGAACTCGCTTCCTGCTAAGCCGGCTATGAGCAGATAGCAGCCAGCAAACAGCTGATAACAACAGAATAAGGAAAAACTAATAATTTTAACAAATATCATGATATAAATTAACTCGTTTTTAGTCCGTTTAATTGACTGAAACAGAAATTTAAGATAAAAATCAAAGTTGGAATAGTATTGAACTAATAATATTGAAGTATTAACATGTGTAACTAGGTTTTGAAATATTAAGATGCATAAGATAGAAGGAAGTTTTGGGATTGGCATATCCAACTAGTTTCTTAAAATAACCTTCCAATACAGTGTCCACGCACTTAAGGTATGTGTCTACCCTCAAATTGCTGATTTTGCGAAAAATGTCGACGTTTTATTATTATTATTATTATTATTATTATTATTTTAAATTAAAGTTCAACCATAGGATTCCATAAATGCTTTACATTTGGTTCAGTGATAATTAGAAGCAAAGTTATTGCCCAAAATATTAACCAGAAATGAAGTTTCTGTAACCGGAAGTGTCATTTTAAAGAGCCCAAAAATGTAGACAATACATTTTAACACACAAATATATAATATATACACAAATATTTAAACACCAACAAATATGGTGGATTTTAAAGTTGTAAACTTTATACATAAATTTTTGTGCTATATCAAATTCTTAATTAAGTTTTCTGGAAAACTATGTTTTTATTGTGTACGTTTACGAGAAACATCATTTCTTAAACAGCTTTTAAGAGATTCAAATAAAATTTTATAATAAGGGTCTTCTGATCTATTGGTATGTTAAGAAACAAAATATAGCTTGTAAGGTTGTATATACTAATTTAAGAGTTATTTTTATTGAAAAATACACATAAAAAATCATGTTTTGTATATAAAATTTGGTAAATATTAGTAAATTTAAGAAGTATTGAAAATCTTTCGCTTCATAACACATATATGTGGTTTGATAATATAGTGTTGAAAAAAAAAGTTAAATATATTGAATAGATTTCGTTATAGAACGTTTGGCATAAACGCAATTCTAAAATTTGACTAACGATTGCCTAAATTTGAAAAGTTAATTAACAAATGTAATTATATTAGCCATTAACAAATTATATGAATTCATAGGTTTATTCCCTGTTTTAACTAAAAACACATGTTTTTTTTATAAAAATATCCTATTTTTCAAAAAAGTGGCTCGAAGGTACGACTTCAGCATAATATACAAAATCATTTCATATAATTTTTGTACAGACATAATGGTGACGCCTCTTTAGGAAAAAGTACAAAAGATACCACTTATGATTTTCTAGTTAATTTAATCAGGTATTTTTACCACAAAATAAGAAGTGTAGACTTATTTGTAATTTGTTGCTACAATCTACAACCCGCTACCTGACTGAACACCTGATCGAGTTGACTCAAGTGCATTGAAATTCCAGGATTATTCAAAACTCGATTCTCATATTAAGATTCAAACTTTTGCCAAGTTATATCCTGGTGGAAAACACAATTGCAAACCCGCAGTTTGCAATACCTCTGTCTCTATTGGTGTGGAAAATTACATCCAATTAGATTCTATAGCTCATTATACAAACTTAAAATTACACGTGCATGTCATTATTTGAATTTCATTTTCCACGGAAATTACAAACATTAATAATTATTGACAAACCTTATTTTAATTTAATAAAATAAATTATTTTAAATTATTAATCGAAATGCATTGAAAACATATTATCTGTGTGATACACATTATTGTTATGAACATACATATTTATTAAAATGAACTTGATTTACAAATAATGAATTTAAACAATATTATCAATACATTAAAAAAATCTTACCTTTTATGTTCATTTAATTACCCGGGTACCAGTTGCCTCTTTGCTCTCCGCCTTTTAATAAGATAAGCTTTATTTGCAGACAATATATAAAAAATATATTTATATACTCGTACATTTTGACTTATTACTTCATATGCCCAACAACATTAATTCTGTAGACATGGACCATAGATAACTAATTTAGAATTTTGCAGACATCTAGACATTGGGAAATTAAATTAAATAAAATTTTTATTTTAAATCAGATTTTCAAAGAAATTAGATTTTTACGAATGAATACATAGTTTTTTATTACACTAAAATGTTTCGTTTCCTTAGTTCTTTTCTGAATTCCAACTTAGCTACTTTATGAAATATTCCTGAGTTAATTCTTATTTTTAGAGGCATAAATTTAACAGCTGTTCTTAGTTGGAAACTATAGCGAAGGAAACTATATCGAACAGCGTCTTCATTTGTTTAATAAAGGCAAAGAGACATTAGAAAATGCTGTCAAAGTTGCAGTTTCCGTACTAGACAGATTGAAAAATGTCGTCATAAGATTACATCGCTCATAACTTATGAAGTAATATATTTACTGAAAACTGAAAAACGATGTACAATTCCAAATAGTTTCCATAATCAAAGCTCTAAATTTTATCGCTCATGTTGAAAAGTGAATTAGTGAATGTGTCAGAATGTTTCAAGTTCTTGCGCGGAAGAAAAACATTTTTTTGAGAACCAATTAAAGTATTTAGTTTTTAATTGTATTTTTACTATAACTTGATAATCACTTTGATGATAATACCAAATCTATCGACGTCATTGCCTAACCAAAAAGAAATTATACTGATAAAATAAAATCGGTAATTAAGTTCAATTATTATAGTTAAATAGTGAATGTATCTAATGAATTTAAATTTATACAAAGACAATTACAACAGTATTTCTCATTTTATTCAAAAGAAACTTTACTTTAATCTTTGGTATCAGCTACATAATAAATTACTTTTTATGTTTAACGAATTTACCTTTCTTCTACAGTTCAATTCAATAAACTTTTATACTTGCTGCTTTATTTAAAAATTTTAATGAACTATGCACAAAATAAACTTTCCTAACGCAGTTTATTTGGATTAACAAGTATTAAAGTAACACGTCGTTCATTTTTAAAGTTTTTTTTTTCTTGCAGAGAAATTCAAATAATGTACAGTTTTTAATTAATTTAAGATTTTTAAAATTTTATTAAGCGATTTAACAGTTAGACATATAATTAATACCGTATACTACATTTTAGGTAGATTTCATTACAAAAAGGTACCTATTGCAGCCGTTCGGAGGAAAGCGATTTCAAAAAATTTTGGTATATTTTCATCGATCATGACCCACAGACCCCGAAACCACCCTCAGTTCAAAATTTATATATATATACATATATATATATATATATATATATATATATATATAACCATTAATTAAACATTACCGACCATCATCAAAAACCGCACTATTGTGAATTAAATGACAATAAAAATGGTTACCACAAACCTATAATATACAACTGTATGTATAAAATAAAGTGCCTTATACTTAATTACAAGAATTAATATGGAAGAAAAAAAGAAGAATACGGATACCGAAAAAAATAATTGAAAAACTTATATGTTGAATTACGTTTTCAAGAGTACAGAATTCAATGATATAAGAAAAACGGCCGTTTTCTGTGAGAAAAAAGCTAAAAGCTGAAATTTTTTTTCTCCTGTACTCAGACAACTAATATGACCAAGAGAATAGTTTCAAAATGAAAACAGAATAATATCAAACGGCATGAAATGGAAAAAACAATACAACCTTTTAAATATTTAATTTATAGCATAAAAAATAAAAATATTACACAACATACCGAATAAAATCCCAGTTGTTTTCAAAATATCTTCCTGCACATGGTATCCAAAAGCACGATAAGACTAAGGTGAATTAAACAGTTAAGTTAACACAGAAATTAAAACCTGTGGATTCAGTTAATTCATTTTTAAATACCGTGATAAATTCAATTAATATAATATAAATCGAAAATAATTACGTTATTTAAAATACCTAAAATCACTTAAATTGTTTAATTTCTATTTTACAATATTGCCAATATACAGCGTTTAATACCACCTGGTGTAAAAAATTAAAATTAATACTCTAACAAAATTTTGGTGCTGCCATCTATTATGTTATTTTAAAACTATTATTATTATTCAAATGTCAGAAGATGAAACAAATAAAAGCTAATGAATTTAAAATATATCAACTGCATTACCGCACAAATCCTAATATATAAATAATACCATACTATATATCATTATTAAAAAAAATTAAATAAATTAAATGTTAATAAAATGCTTTCGATATATTCTATTACCTTACCCATTTAATCTACACTGAGAAATTAAATAATTTTATAACAATGATAATATATAGAACATAGCTATATGCTATAACAAAAAATTAATTATATATAATGAAAATATAAAAAACTTTAATAATTACTATTAATTATTAAAAAATAATAAATTATTAAAATGAACATGGGAAAAAAGGGATGTTTATAGAAGATTGTCAGATTCTAAAATTCCCAATTGCCTAAAGATAACTAATATAGTGTGTGGATTATCTTCATATAAGCCACAAAAAAGCTAAAAAATATGATTGTGACAATCAAACACAATAAACCGATAATTAATCATGGAATACAAAGTATAAAATAAAACAATATTAAAAAGTATAGAGGAATAATAATAAAAACTAATTACCCATTTTTAATACATACAGTATAAGATTAGTTATATCAAATAAACTTATATGCATATTAATCACTATAAAGATGGTATACTATTATTAATTAATATGATATTGTCCTGAATAGACTAAAATTTAAAAAAAAGTTAATTTTATATTTGATTAAATATTAAATAAGCTAATTTTAATATGAATTAAAATAAAATGTCACCAATTATATATAAAACTTCAAATCAACATCCATATAAAATACGTATTAGAAATGTAGTTATAATACAAAAGTCCCATCATTTTTTATTAACCATTGCGTATTATCCAAACAACACCACCCTCCTCCGTACTCTAACATCTACCCACCCAACCATCCTATAGTAATTGTTTATTATAATTTTATAATTTTTAATTTTTTACATAAATATTTTATTATTTTATAAATATTTTTTGTAATTTGGTTTACGCATGTGTTAATTTGTTTTTTTTTAAAGATCATGTAAGTACTAATAGTATATTAATGAATATATGAATTTTTTTGAAAAACCATGATTTAACACTAGAACGGCGGGAAAATTTTACCTACTGGAACGTCGGGAAGGGGTCATTTTGACCCCTCGATGAAACTACTGAAATAACAACGCTAAAATAAATTTAAATGCCATACATTGGCAAAAATATGTAATTTACGTGTATTTCATAATTTATATTTAATATTACTCCATAATTTATTGAATTTTTAAAGTATTGTATATGTAACGCCTACAGGGCGATTAATTGGATCATACTACGACTACTCAAAAAACTCATGAATTTGATATAAAAATCGATTTAAAATTAATGTTTTCACAAATTAAAACTAATGTTAGCTAAAATAAAACACAATTTATAAAATAATATATATTTATATTTTCATCTACTTTACTCGCCGAATGATTCACTCTCTAAATCCATAAATGAGAAATACGTTCTGTTGTTTCCGTTATTTCATTATAAGTGTAGCTGAATGGTTAATATGTTAAGCATTCTTTTTCAGTTTTATTTAATGCTTATGGTACTCCAAATTGTACACACGTATTAGGAATTAATTCAGTTGTAACAAAAAAAAAAAAAAAAAAAAGCAAATTTTCCAGTACATTTTCCGTACACAACTTTGAAATATGGTGCTCAAAATTCTTGAGATTTGTTTCCATTGCATGTCTGTACTTGACATTTTTTCTCTTGATATCTATTTTATTTTCGTGTTTTTTTTTTTTTTTTTTCTGAAGACTCAGGAAATATCTTTGGGAGATTTGAGACCATAAGATCCATTCTGAACACATCTCCTAAATTTAATAGAAAATCTCTTCTACTGATAGGATTGCCTGTTACACTTTTATAAGTTATCCAGGCGTTTAAAGTTGCATGATCCAAAATATTGAAAAAGATATGTATGGGCCATCGTCTAGAAGCCGATTTCACGGGGTATTTTCGACACATCTGATCATGGATATCCACACCATACTTCGTTGAGTCGTAATATTCTATTGAATCGGGCAACTTCTTGAGACCGTCTTCAGTTTTTACAGTAGAATGTAATGAGCTCAGTAGAAAAACACTTTTTTTTCTTTTGGCTTGATAGATGGTAAGTGTCTTATTATCACATTCCACTATCTTCGATGAATAAAGAGTACTGCTCATATTTTTCAATGATATAGGAATTTCTCTTCTGTCTTTTTCATTGTGCAAACAAAGTTGTATTTTTAGCTTTTAACATTTCTGCTAATATGATGTTAGTAAAATAGCCAACTGTTGTAATATTCCTCACTTCGTTTAGATGGGGATCTGTTAATTTCATGACAACATTTTCCGATAAATGTAATTAAGGATTGGCTGTTTCATCCTTTTCTAGATAAATTCATTCAAGAGGTATTTAGTATCAACGTCAACAGATCACCAAAATTTTATTCCATATTTATCCGATTTATTTGGCATATATTGCGTAAATTTATATCCATCCTGAGATGGGAACAATTGTTCATCAACTGTAATATTTTGTCCTGGTCGGTAGCATGTTTTGCAATTTTCAATAAATTTATTCCACATTTTAGATGCAAGAGCAAATTTATCAGTCTGTAGTCTGCTAGATCTTGTTGTCTTTTCATCAAACCTAACAAATCTTTTTCTTTCTTGGAATCTATCTCTTGAGATAGTTTATTTGCAAAATAGTATTCCTCATGCCTTGGACCACAATGAATATAAATCTAAACCCTTTCTTTTATTGCTCCTCGAACATATAGTATAGCAACAAAAGCAGCTTCGAGTACAAAGAGTATTTTACTAAAGGGGTCAAAATGACCCCCGTCCGCCGTTCTAGGAATACAAGCCCATATTTCAAGAACTAACAAATCTAGAAAGCTGAATTTTTGTTTAGAAATATATGTTATCTATTTAGGAAAAGTCAGAAAATTTCAAACGATTTCGCCCAAGCAAACAAAAGTAATCAACGGACGAAAGTACTCAGGTGTCAAAATGACCCCTACCGCCGTTCTAGTGTTAATGCATCATAAACTAGTTTTTTAATATTATTGTTAATTAGATGAGAAGAACATAAACATTTTATTCTATATAAATGATTATAATTCGATATCGAATGATGAAGACAAGATCTAAATTTGTAAATGTATTAACTTTGAATTTAAATTCTTTACGTTTGTCATATAAATCTGTTATTGTTTTGTTGTCTTCTATTGTAATTTTAAGATCTAAGAAGTTAAATGTATTGTTAGATAAGAGGTTTTCCGTTAATTCCAAATTAGTGGGATAATCAACTGGAAATTGAGAAATTTTAGATTGATCAGTGGCAATTAAAATTACGTCATCAATATAACGATATAAATGTAGATTATTATTAGTAAAAGTACGTTCATAGTGATATAAGTATAAGTCTGATAATAAACTGGATGTACAACCACCTTGTGGTATACCGACGTGCTGTAAATATAATGTGTTATCTTGTAAGATATAATTATTATAGATAATGAAGTTTGTTAAAGATTTAAAATAAGCTATATCTGTATTAGATGGTAATTCCAGTTTTTTATAATACTATTGCAATAATGTATGTATAATATTATGTAAATCTAATAAGTCTATATTATTAAAAAGATCTTTGAAGTCATATGTCGTTATATTATATACAAAATGAAGATTTTTTAAAATATTTACCAGCTGATAGCTATTTTTTATACAATGTGTATTATCATTGTTTGTAGTAAGTATATGTAATTGATTAAGAATTTTTAATAGAAGTTTATTGGCTTTATTATTATATTTATTGCAACCAATAGTTACAGTCCTAAATTTAATTAGAGTTTTATGAAATTTGGGAATAAGAACTAAATAAGAATAATTAAAGTTCGTAGATAGAATATTTAATAGTTTATAATAACTTTGATTTTTACGATTATTTACAATTACATTTTCAATAATTTTTTCAAAAAATTTATTAGAAGAAATACAGGTTGTAAGAAGTTGGTGATAATAAGATTTACATATGATTGCATAATTATTAGGAGATTTGTCTACATATGTAATAACGTAGTTTTTTTGTAATTTAGTAATTTGTTGAAAAAAATGCTTTGTGTTAATAGAAACCAAATCAGAAATATTATTTTTTAAAGCGATAGTTAATTTTTCAATTACTAATGTTTTCCATTCATTAAAACATTCAATAGGTTTATTGTAATAGATTGAAATTTTATATATAAAAATATCTATATCATATGTAAACTGTTTAATAATAGATTTAACAGTAAATTTAGATGGAAGTCTATATTTAGTACCATAACCCATTAGTTTTTTCAATTTAACATCATTAACAACCCGTAAGGCATGGTGACGTTACGGCGACGTCGTTGTGAAGTCACACTGTGACTTTGTGACAGTCGATGTGACGTCACGTGACGTCGATGTGAAGTCACAGTGACTAGAATGTGAGGTCGTTATGGCCGTTTTAGAGCTCATTTGTGACGTCACATTGTGACCAATTTGTGAAGTCACGGTGTGACCAATTTGTGAAATATGTGTCATTTGTGACGAAATTGTCATTAACACTGTGATGATTCTGTGACGACAGTGACAATGTTGTGAAGTCACATTTTGGCAATTTTGTGAAAATTGTGTAATTTGTGACGATTTTGTCATTATTTTTGTGACGAATTTGTGACTGCAATGACAATGTTGTGACAGCGTTAAGATGCAATACATTTATTGGAAAATGAAATCGCTATTCGAGTTCAGTCAATGAACCATGACAATGGAGGCAGGAGTGATTATGAGTAAAAGAAAATTCTGAAGTTCACAGAAAATTTTCAGAATGTTTTTTTCACGATACTTTGTCGAAATTTACGTTTTTTTTCGAAATCCTTCGGTGAAATTCACCTTATTTGTACGATTTATTGACAAAATTTCATGTTTTTTCAATATCATTTGACGAAATTCGCTTTTTTTTCGCTATGCTTTGACAAAATTCGCCTTTTTTCACTATTCTTTGACGAACTTAACGTTTTTCTTCAATCTCTTGACGAAATTGTGATTCTTAGATGAAATTCACGTTTTTGTCCACGACCATTTGAAGAAATTTAGATTTTTTTCGCGATCGTTTGACAAAATTCGCCTTTTTGCGCGATTTATTTACAAAATTTCGTCTTTTATGCGGTCCATTGATGAAATTCACGTTTTTTCTACAATCTTTTGACAAAATTTGCTATTCTTTGATGAAATTCGCTTTTTTCCCACGATTTTTTGACGAAATTTGCATTTTTTCGCAATCTTTTGACGAAATTCACGTTTTCCTTCAATCTCTTGACGAAATTGCGATTCTTAGATGAAATTCACGTTTTTTTCCACGACCTTTTGAAGATATTTAGATGTTTTTCGCGATCGTTTGACAAAATTCGCCTTATTTACGCGATTTATTTACAAAATTTCTCCTTTTATGCTTTTATGCGGTCCGAATAAATTAGCGTTTTTTCTACAATCTTTTGACAAAATTTGCTATTCTTAGGTGAAATTCGCTTTTTTCCACAATCTTTTGACGAAATTTGCATTTTTTCGCGATCTTTTGACGAAATTCACGTTTTTTTTTCAATCTCTTGACGAAATTGCGATTCTTAGATTAAATTCACGTTTTTTTCAACTACCTTTTGAAGAAATTAAAAATTTTTTTCGCGATCGTTTGACAAAATTCGCCTTATTTGCGCGATTTATTTTAAAATTTTCGCCTTTTATGCGGCCCATTGACGAAATTCGCGTTTTTTCTACAAAATTTTGACAAAATTTGCTATTCTTAGATGAAATTCGCTTTTTTCCATGATCTTTTGACGAAATTTACATTTTTTCGCGATCCTTTTAGGAAATTCACCTTTAACCAATCTATTCTTTCTTTTCTATAAACATCATAGCAAGTATAAAAAACTTTTGAGAGTAAAAGAATAATTAGGTAATATTTTCTCATTCTGCTTTTGCAATAATAAATTTACAGCAAATTGTAGCTAAAGAAAAAGTAAAGAATGATATCTGCTCAACAACTACAGTATTTACTCGCGTAATAGTCGCACTTTTTTTTGCCAATTTTTCATTGTGAAAGTCTAAGTGCAACTATTATGCGGGGAAATCTACTACACAATATTGTACACTCTAATGCTAAAACATTACTGGTATAAAAAAAAACACATTATAATAAAATTAGTAACTTATCAAATGTTTCCAATCTATGTGCTGTTTATTAAATACCATTTTTCTTTTTATGGTAATATTTTTATAGACGTAAAATTTACAAATAATCTTTGTTAAAATTTTGACAAAAAATTCTCATAATAAATCACTTTCACTGAAGGTATCAGTACCACTATTGTAATATGAATCGGTGTATGAAGAATCTCCGTCATTCCATTAAATGTCATCTTCACTTCTGTCCAAAGCGTCGGAGATTAATAGTAATATTCCTTTGTACAAATGCAAGATGAGCTGCAAACCATATTTGCTTGTTTTGTTATTTGTGCCACTAACAAATTATATTTATTTGCTGTTTTTATTAATTCTGAAATTACTTACTGTTCCATCTAGGCCATTTTTTAAAGTTGCAGCACCCTGCTCTTTTTAAAATGGGCGAAATACATCCTTTTTTTTTTACTGAAATTCTCCTTTAGTTGCAATCGGAGATTTCTTGTAAAAAACTTCCCCATACCACAGTATTTCTAAATCAGTGTGCCCAAGACCTTGCAAAAAATATAGAACTTTATTTCTTTAGAAAATACAAGATATTGTTAAATCATGTCGTTATTTAATTGTATTTTTCAATTTGTAATTCATAAAATCCTTAAAAATTAATGTCACTTTATTTATCATATTAACAAATTATATACTTTTTTCTTATAGCATTACTAAACACATTACTAATATTACATTTACTCTTGAAGCTCTGTCATCATGCTCTGTTTTTACTGAACTAGCACCTCTTTTTAATACATTTGACTAAAAACACCAAAAAGCATATTTATATGAAAAATATCAATTATTTATTCAAATAAAGTTTTGAAATTCAATAGCGATACTTTCATATTAGCAACATTCCAAGAGTTTATAGTCGAAGAAATCGCCAAAGATTTTGCTACCTACAGCAGTTTTTTTTTTTTTTTTTTTTTTATAAATTCTAATAGTTTTAGTAGTTTAAGCGAGCTGTTCGATTACATGTTTATTAAATTTGTTTTATTTATGTACAATTTTTTATGAAGTTTTTAATTTACTATAAAGGTTTTAGAATAACGTGTGGTGAAAATTTTATATATACAATCTGTTACAAATGCAGGTAACCATATTTACTTTTAACTTTTACATGACACAGTAAAATAAAAAATAATGAAAATAATATAAAATAGTTAGCTATTTTTATGTGAATAAAGTATAAAAATTCAAACCATAAGCACAAAATAAAAACACACATTGGTTCATTATTACTATTATTTTATTTACAGGATTAGATAATTATAAATAACAAGCCCCCTTTAACCTACATTGTACCGCTGTCCTATAAATAGGACAGCTAATAAAACATTTTTTAAAATAAAATTGGTAAGGATTTTTTGGATGCATTTTGTTATGACGTCTTTAAAATACATAAAAGTATAACATATAAACAAAACAAAACAAAAAACAAAAAAAAAAAAAAACAAGTAACCAATTAAAATTTAATTGAAAAAACCTATTTAAAAAATTCTTTAAGAATTGTGATCTTATAATCTAGAATTTTACCGTTATTATTATCTTTTTATTGGAGAAATCATAGAGTATTTTTGTACAACAGAAATAGTTTTTTAAAGTAAAATAAAATATTTGCTCATAAAATTAGTTTATGTATGCATTTTATATGTCCTTACTATGTGTCCTACTAATATGTCCTGTTTATAGGACAACTAGTTACTTAAAAAATTAAAAACTTTTTTTTCAAAATTTTGCTAGTATCTACTTAATTACACAATATTAATGATGTAATTGAAGTTTTAAAATTTTTCAAAAATATTTAATCGGTGTGCTTCAATATGGGTTAATCAGTCTGTTTTCTAATAAAGTGTATAGTATAGCTATTTTGAAGTTTATGCGTATAAAATCATTCAAGAAGTAAAATATTAAAACTATCCAGAAAAAAAAAATAATGAAATATATTTTACATTTTAGCTTCCTTCATTCAAGTACATGGATATGTTTTTAATAATTAAAATATTTCAATAAAACCATATTTAAATTCTCACTGGGTTGCATAATTTCTATATTTGTCAACAAATTGAGACACCGGTTTACGTTGAAAACTTTTCGTTCATAATGTTTAACTGAAAAGTTCTTACCAACTGAGGATATCTCTTTATAAATTTTTATAACTTTTCTCACATCGAATAATACTCATTGACACTGATTTTTCCCGCTTAATACTACATGTGCATGATGTCCTTTAAATAGTACTTCTCCATTATGTAAAAAAATTCTTATTTCTTCTAAATAGAATAAACTATTTTCTTTTCTTCTGAACAGATATTAATTTTTAAATAAAAATGTGCAACGCAAATTGTTTCAGACCATAAAAAAATTTTATTCTATAAAAAGGCCTTTTTATTTAGTACATTAAATACATTTAAATATTTGCTAATTATGTTAAACTTTGTTTATAATACTTTTATACGTTATTTTAAAGTTTGAGAAAATATGTGATTTTAACCTATAATATTTTAAAAGAAAACAAATCTGATTAAAATAAATTTATATAACTGATTTTAATCATCTGATTAAAATTGTTGATATACAGTTATTTATTTCAATAAATTAAATAATAAATCTACTAAACTTTATTAGGTTAATGAAATGTTTATAAGAAAATACTAAAATCATTATAATTTAAAGAAAAGCAAACTCTGGAATAAAATATTTCTTCATACCTTTTTTTTCCTTAACGCCGTTCTTTATTCCGGTGTAATCCATGTTTTAGGCAGAACAAATTTTTGAAGTAGAAATTATGTCCTTAATAAATACAATAGCAGTGATGGGAATCGTTTAAACCACACCAAAGCTAGTGTAAATATCTCGGACGGATATTTTTGTCTAAAGTATTATCTTGGAATGATTATTCCTATGAATTTTTTAGGTTAAATGTTTATATCTGACAGACTGCATGTTCATAACGCTACCTACTGTCCAGCAAATAACTCCTTCCGCCTGTTCCAAAGATTAAAAGCAATATGTTGTTTTTACTAGTTTTTATCGTCTGGTCTGCGGTTTTTAGCGCTCTCTTTTTTTTTTTTTTATCAAGGCAAGAACAGATGACTTTTCCGTTCTTATACATTTATATGACATAAAGTATACTTACAATTAAAATTTCTGGTTTCTAGAATTTTTTGATGCATTTAACTTTTTTTTTTTTATGTGTTTCAAAATAGTTCAAGTTTTAAGTTTTGTAAAGCTACTGTCGAATATGACAATAATTAAACTAATATTGGGAGTGTAACAAATTAAAGAATGTTTAAATTTTTAGAGTATTTAAAATTCATTTTAATATGCAATAGTGCAAGGTCTTTTGAAAATAGAAAATTGAAGTTTATATTATAGGTAGTAAATGCAACATAAAAAAGAAATAAAATAACTGGAGAAATAATGTTTTTAGTGGGGGAGTTGGGGGGGGGGGGGCAGGCAATTGTCATTTTTTTTCTATTTTAATTTCCTGTAGAATTACAAAATTTACATCTTGTAAGATAACAGTATTTTTCAAAATAAATTTCCAGAAACGAAAAAAATATAAATAAATATGAATAATTAATTACGCCACGTGTTTTGCATATATTTTGTATATTTTATTTTATATTCGGAAAAAGTTAAATTTATTTAAAAAGTGTGACACAAGTAGCCAAATTTATTTTTTAAGAATTACTACTAAAAATAACTAAACACTAGCAGAAAAATTTATTACTGAAAATATGCAAGTGTGTTTATTTATATAATAAAGCATTGCTTTATTGCAAAACTCCGTCCCTTCCCATGCCCACACACAAACAAATCTTTGCTTTCTCCACCTGTATATTAATTTCTGCCATTTCCGCTGATAAGAATAATTTATAGATAACAAACCAATTTCCTGGATTATAGAATACAGGATAAAAACATTTTCTTATTATTGAAATCTCTACAGTTAATACATTTTTCTATATTGACCACTAATAACCCCCAAAAAAAACATTTCTATAAGAAAAATATCAATTATGTATTCAAATAAAGTTTTAAAATTCAATAGCGATACTTTCATATTAGCAACATTCCAAGAGCTAATAGTCGAAAAAATCGCCAAATATTTTACTATTTACAACAGTTTTTTTAATTCAAATAGTTTTAATAGTCTAAGCGAGTAGTTCGATTACATGTCTATTATATTTGTGTTTTATTTATGTACATTTTTTGATGAAGTTTTTAATTTTGTTGTGGAATATTACCCGGGAACAAACACTGAATTATTTTTATTGTTTGAAGTGGGAAGTTTTAATCTTAACATATGTTTTGTCACACTGTGAGTTTACAATATGGTAGGGTTTTTTGTCACATAATGAGACGTACGTTACATGTAGTGTCATAACAATGACGTCACAATTTTTTTAAATTGCCAGAAAAATATTTTTTACGGTAAATAACATGTTTTGAAGAATTTTTGTAATTTTTAAAAGTTTTCTAAGAAGTTCGCATATCAGTCACAATGTGACGTCGCTAAGTGGTGGCATTTTGGTCACAGTTGTGACGTGACCACAGTGACTTACAGTGACGTCACAATGACGTCACTGTGACCATGCATGCTATGAGGGAATATTAAGATTTCCAGTGATTATATGTCCATGATCATTGTTTACATATTTTTTTAGATTGGGGTTATTGCATTTACATGGAAAATTACTTGCAGCAGATGTATTTTTTGAAAATGTATTGTAGTTAAAAATCTTTCTACCAATTGTATTCGGATATTTAAAGGTTTTTGATATATGAAGAATATTAATAGGAAAATAACAGTTTTTATCATTAATTACAGAATTGATATTAATTTTATTAAATATATGATTTGAAAAAGTTATTATCATTTGAGTATTTGTGTTTTGAATTTTATGTTTTTTTTTTTTTTTTTTTTTTTTTGTAAATTAATTTTTAAAAGATTAACCCTAGTCATAATGAGATCAAAATAAATATCAGAAAAATGTTTAGAGAAAGATTTACTTAGAAATACATTTAAATGTTGTACAATCTTTTTCTTTATAAGAGCAAATATGTATTTTCGAAATAATAACCAGTTATAATGCTTTAAATATTTACTTTGAAGATCATTAATTTGTTTAGTGATATATTTTTTGGAAACTACAACTGATGATGAACCCTTTCCACGTTTGTTTCGTGTTGTTTTACAATTTAAATTATGATTAAGAGTAGGATAAATTGGAGAATAATCAATAGTGTTATTTATAAATGTGAAGACTTTGAGAGCTCTATTAAATATTTCACTATTAAGTCCATAATGATAAATTGGGTTGTAATATTTCATGTATGGTGACTCCATATAAAGCCGTTCTGATTTATGTTTTAGAATCTGAAGAATTTCAATTGTCGTATTTTTAAATTGATGTTTATGAAAGTCCTTCCGGCCAGTGCCGGGAGGAAGAGGTAGCTTTCAAATTCCTTATTTTAAAAAAGCCAACGTATATTATTCAAACACACGAAGCTCAATTTAGTGGAAACCGAATATAGGGGATTCAATACTAATTTTTATCAATACTAAATCATTATGAATGAGAATTTCGCGAAATTAGTCAGCTTTATCCAAGCTGCTTTTATTTAAAGAAACTTATATTTGGCTGAGATGTTCATGTATACTATCCACATGCCTTCTTACATGGAAATAGGCGAATACGTGTGTTATCGCGTGACAAATACAAGATCGTTTCAAAATGTTAGCCATACTAGAAATTCAAAGTGCTATAATTCAACCATTTTTTAAGATATAAACAAAAGAACAAATTTTCAGAAACAAAATCTGCTCCGGAATCTTTGTATCAAGGCCAAACACATAAAAAAATCTTTTTCATTTTCCCATTTTTTAATACCTCATTTTAAATTTAAATTTTTTTTTAATGACAACCCTTTTGAAACAAAATGGCGAATGAAGCTGGCCAACGAACTCGGTCGAGATATTGGTATGTACTATGTACAGACCAAGTAACATCCAAATCGGTTCATAAATAAGCTTGTTATCGCGTGACAAAAATCAGGTCGTTTTAAAATGTCAGCCACAATAGAAATTCAAAATGCTATAACTCAGCCATTTTTTTAGATATAGACGAAACAAAAACTGTTCCGGAATCTTTGTATTAAGGTCAAACACATACAAAAAAAATCTTTTTCATTTTCCAATTTTTTGGTATCTCATTTTAAATTTTAAATTTTTTAAATTTTTTAAATGGCCGCGATAAAATGGCGGATGAAGCTGGCCAACGAACTCGGTCGAGATATTTGTATGTACTATATACACACCAAAGTACATCCAAATCGGTTCATAAATACGCCTGTTATCAGGTGACAAATATCAGGACGTTTCAAAATGTCAGCCTCGCTAGAAATTCAAAATGCTATAACTCAGCCATTTTTTATGATATAGACGAAACAAACACTGCTACCGAATCTTTGTATACAGGTCAAATACATAAGAAAAAATTATTTTTTCAATTTTCAATTTTTTGGTACCACATTTCAAATTTAAACTTTTCTTAAAAATTTAAATGGCTGCCATTTTTAAACAAGATGGCGGATGAAGCTGGCCCACGAACTCGGTCGAGACATTGGTATGTACTATGTAAAACCGAAGTTACATCCAAATCGGTTCATAAATACGCTTTTTATCGCGTGACAAATTTCAGGACGTTTCAAAATGTCAGCCACGCTAGAAATTCAAAATGCTATAACTCAGCCATTTTTTAAGATATAGACGAAACAAAAACTGCTCCGAAATCTTTGTATAAAGGTCAAATACATAAGAAAAAAATATTTTTCCATTTTCAATTCTTTGGTACCACATTTGAAATTTAAAATTAAAAAAAAAAATTTAAATGGCCGCCATTTTGAAACAAAATGGCGGATGAAGCTGGCCAACGAACTCGGTCGAGATATTTGTATGTACTATATACACACCAAAGCACATCCAAATCGGTTCATAAATACGCCTGTTAACAGGTGACAAATATCAGGACGTTTCAAAATGTCAGCCTCGCTAGAAATTCAAAATGCTGTAACTCAGCCATTTTTTATGATATAGACGAAACAAACACTGCTCCCGAATCTTTGTAAAGAGGTCAAATACATAAGAAAAAAATATTTTTTCAATTTTCAATTTTTTGGTACCACATTTCAAATTTAAAATTAAAAAAAAAAATTTAAATGGCCGCCATTTTTAAACAAGATGGCAGATGAAGCTGGCCAACGAACTCGGTCGAGACATTGGTATGTACTGTGTAAAACCGAAGTTACATCCAAATTGGTTCATAAATACGCTTTTTATCGCGTGACAAATTTCAGGACGTTTCAAAATGTCAGCCACGCTAGAAATTCAAAATGCTATAACTCAGCCATTTTTTAAGATATAGACGAAACAAAACCTGCTCCGAAATCTTTGTATAAAGGTCAAATACATAAGAAAAAAATATTTTTCCATTTTCAATTCTTTGGTACCGCATTTCAAATTTAAAATTAAAAAAAAAAATTAAATGGCCGCCATTTTGGAACAAAATGGCGGATGAAGCTGGCCAACGAACTCGGTCGAGATATTTGAATGTACTATATACACACCAAAGTACATCCAAATCGGTTCATAAATACGCCTGTTATCAGGTGACAAATATCAGGACGTTTCAAAATGTCAGCCTCGCTAGAAATTCAAAATGCTATAACTCAGCCATTTTTTATGATATAGACGAAACAAACACTGCTCCCGAATCTTTGTAAAGAGGTCAAATACATAAGAAAAAAATATTTTTTCAATTTTCAATTTTTTGGTACCACATTTCAAATTTAAACTTTTCTTAAAAAATTAAATGGCTGCCATTTTTAAACAAGATGGCGGATGAAGCTGGCCAACGAACTCGGTCGAGACATTGGTATGTACTATGTAAAACCGAAGTTACATCCAAATTGGTTCATAAATACGCTTTTTATCGCGTGACAAATTTCAGGACGTTTCAAAATGTCAGCCACGCTAGAAATTCAAAATGCTATAACTCAGCCATTTTTTAAGATATAGACGGAACAAAAACTCTCCGAAATCTTTGTATAAAGGTCAAATACATAAGAAAAAAATATTTTTCCATTTTCAATTCTTTGGTACCGCATTTCAAATTTAAAATTAAAAAAAAAAAATTAAATGGCCGCCATTTTGGAACAAAATGGCGGATGAAGCTGGCCAACGAACTCGGTCGAGATATTTGAATGTACTATATACACACCAAAGTACATCCAAATCGGTTCATAAATACGCCTGTTATCAGGTGACAAATATCAGGACGTTTCAAAATGTCAGCCTCGCTAGAAATTCAAAATGCTATAACTCAGCCATTTTTTATGATATAGACGAAACAAACACTGCTCCCGAATCTTTGTATACACGTCAAATACATAAGAAAAAAATATTTTTTCAATTTTCAATTTTTTGGTACCACATTTCAAATTTAAACTTTTCTTAAAAATTTAAATGGCTGCCATTTTTAAACAAGATGGCGGATGAAGCTGGCCCACGAACTCGGTCGAGACATTGGTATGTACTATGTAAAACCGAAGTTACATCCAAATCGGTTCATAAATACGCTTTTTATCGCGTGACAAGTTTCAGGACGTTTCAAAATGTCAGCCACGCTAGAAATTCAAAATGCTATAACTCAGCCATTTTTTAAGATATAGACGAAACAAAAACTGCTCCGAAATCTTTGTATAAAGGTCAAATACATAAGAAAAAAATATTTTTCCATTTTCAATTCTTTGGTACCACATTTGAAATTTAAAATTAAAAAAAAATTTAAATGGCCGCCATTTTGAAACAAAATGGCGGATGAAGCTGGCCAACGAACTCGGTCGAGATATTTGTATGTACTATATACACACCAAAGCACATCCAAATCTGTTCATAAATACGCCTGTTATCAGGTGACAAATATCAGGACGTTTCAAAATGTCAGTCTCGCTAGAAATTCAAAATGCTGTAACTCAGCCATTTTTTATGATATAGACGAAACAAACACTGCTCCCGAATCTTTGTAAAGAGGTCAAATACATAAGAAAAAAATATTTTTTCAATTTTCAATTTTTTGGTACCACATTTCAAATTTAAACTTTTCTTAAAAAATTAAATGGCTGCCATTTTTAAACAAGATGGCGGATGAAGCTGGCCAACGAACTCGGTCGAGACATTGGTATGTACTATGTAAAACCGAAGTTACATCCAAATTGGTTCATAAATACGCTTTTTATCGCGTGACAAATTTCAGGACGTTTCAAAATGTCAGCCACGCTAGAAATTCAAAATGCTATAACTCAGCCATTTTTTAAGATATAGACGGAACTAAAACTGCTCCGAAATCTTTGTATAAAGGTCAAATACATAAGAAAAAAATATTTTTCCATTTTCAATTCTTTGGTACCGCATTTCAAATTTAAAATTAAAAAAAAAAATTAAATGGCCGCCATTTTGGAACAAAATGGCGGATGAAGCTGGCCAACGAACTCGGTCGAGATATTTGAATGTACTATATACACACCAAAGTACATCCAAATCGGTTCATAAATACGCCTGTTATCAGGTGACAAATATCAGGACGTTTCAAAATGTCAGCCTCGCTAGAAATTCAAAATGCTATAACTCAGCCATTTTTTATGATATAGACGAAACAAACACTGCTCCCGAATCTTTGTATACAGGTCAAATACATAAGAAAAAAATATTTTTTCAATTTTCAATTTTTTGGCACCACATTTCAAATTTAATCTTTTCTTAAAAATTTAAATGGCTGCCATTTTTAAACAAGATGACGGATGAAGCTGGCCAACGAACTCGGTCGAGACATTATTATGTACGATGTAAAACCGAAGTTACATCCAAATCGGTTCATAAATACGCTTTTTATCGCGTGACAAATTTCAGGACGTTTCAAAATGTCAGCCACGCTAGAAATTCAAAATGCTATAACTCAGCCATTTTTTAAGATATAGACGAAACAAAAACTGCTCCGAAATCTTTGTATAAAGGTCAAATACATAAGAAAAAAATATTTTTCCATTTTCAATTCTTTGGTACCACATTTCCAATTTAAAATTAAAAAAAAAAATTAAATGGCCGCCATTTTGAAACAAAATGGCGGATGAAGCTGGCCAACGAACTCGGTCGAGACATTGGTATGTACTATGTACATACCGAATTACATCCAAATCGGTTCATAAATTTGAGAGTTACAGTATGACAAAGTCAGATATATATATATATATATATATATATATGGATATATATATATATATATATATATATATGGATATATATATATATATATATATATATATAAACTTTTGAACGGAGGGTGGTTTCGGGGTCTGGGGGTCATGATCAATAAAAATATACCAAAATTTTTTGAAATCGCTTTCCTCCGAACGGCTGCAATAGGTAGCTTTTTGTAATGAAACATACCTAAAAATGTTGAATTTCAGCTGTAGACTGTATATTTTTTGTTTTGATTTTATTAGAGTCTGAACGATGTTGATTGATACGTTTATGAATTGGACCTGATGTCTCACCTATATATTGCATGTTACATAAGTAGCACTTTATACTATAAATAGCATTAAACGCTTTACAAAAATTTGAATATTTATGATCTGAGACAATTTGTGTCTGAGAAGCGTATGGACATATCTAGCACCGAGCATCTAAACACTTACGAAAAAATGAAGGTCGAGGGGGAGAGTACAAATGGTCACTGGATGACGATCCAGGAACAACCCCATTATTGTTCCTGTACCGGGCACTCCACTGCATAGATGCTAAGTGTATCTTCCCAGGATCGAGATGTTTAATAAGAACTGCCATACAAATTTTTTTTGAAAAATGCAATAATTGCAAAAAATAAGAAAATATGATATAAAAATCAATAATAAATGAAATTAAATTAGCCTTGATTAAATTTAAATATATATATATATATATATATATCTGACCTTTGTCACACTGTAACTCTCGTATTTATGAACCGATTTGGATGTAATTCGGTGTGTACATAGTACTTACGAATGTCTCGACCGAGTTCCTTGGCCAGCTTCATCCGCCATTTTGTTTCAAAATGGCGGCCATTTAAATTTAAAAAAAATTAAAATTTGAAAAGTGGTACCAAAAAATTGAAAATGAAAAAATATGTTTTTCTTATGTATTTGACCTTTATACAAAGATTCCGGAGCAGTTTTTGTTTCGTCTATATCTTAAAAAATGGCTGAGTTATAGCATTTTGATTTCTAGCGTGGCTGACATTTTGAAACGCCCTAAATTTTGTCACACGATAAAAGGCGTATTTATGAACCGATTTGGATGTAACTTCGTTTATGCATAGTACATACAAATATCACGACCGAGTTCGTTAGCCAGCTTCATCCGCCATCTTGTTTAAAATGGCGGCCATTTAAATTTTTAAGAAAAATTTAAATTTGAAATGTGGTATCAAAAAATTGAAAATTGATAAAATATTTTTTTCTTATGTGTTTGACCTTGATCTAAAGATTCGGGAGCAGTTTTTGTTTTGTCTATATTTTAAAAAGTGGCTGAGTTATAGGATTTTGAATTTCTAGCGTGGCTGACATTTTTAAACGACCTGATTTTTGTCACGCGATAACAGGCATATTTATGAACCGATTTGGATATAACTTGGTCTGTACATAGTACATACCAATGTCTCGACCGAGTTCGTTGGCCAGCTTCATTCGCCATCCTGTTTTAAAAGGGTTGCCATTAAAAAAATTAAATTTGAAATTTAAAATAAGGTATTAAAAAATTGGAAAATGAAAAAGATTTTTTTTTATGTGTTTGGCCTTGATACAGAGATTCCGGAGCAAATAAATTAAAAAATATATATATTTAAAGTGAGGTGCAAAAAAATTAGAAATTGAAAATGGTTTCTGTCTTAAGTATTTGACCTTGATATAAGGATTCATTAGCATTTTTTGTTTGTCTTTATCTTAAAAAATGGCTCAGATATACCAGTTTCAATTTCTAATGTGGGTGACATTTTTAAAAATCTGATTTTTTGCCTGCGACAGCACTTGTATCTATCAACCGATTCCGATGTGAGTGAGCATGTGCACAGCAATTACTAAGGTCTCGACCAAGTTCACTGGTTAGCTCATCCAACATGTTGTCTTAAAATGGCAGGCACTTTAAGAAATCGCCAAATTTGGCAGCCAAATATAAGTTACTTTAAATAAAAGCAGCTTGGATAAAGCTGACTAATTTCGCGAAATTCTCATTCATAATGATTTAGTATTGATAAAAATTAGTATTGAATCTCGTATATTCGGTTTCCACTAAATTGAGCTGCGTGTATTTGAATAATATAAGTTGTCTTTTTTAAAATAAGGAATATGAAAGCTACCTCTTCTCCCGGCAATGGCCGGAAGGACTTTTTAGGTTTTCGGTCATCTGACGAAACCCTATTCGTCTCACTCTTCTGTGTGTCTGTCTGTGCGTCACAGAGCTCGTTCTCATAAATTATATGATTGAGGTTTGAGAGTTTACATATTTATAGCTGAACACTTCACATCAAACGACAAATCATAAAATTTTGAAAAAGTCTTATATTTAACCCTCTTGGCTCTAACTTGTGTATTTTAATCTTTTTGTTCTAACAGAGCCCCTAATTACGTTGAAGACTTGAAGTTTTGCATACTTATAGATGAACACCTCACATCAAACGACAAATCATAAAAATTTTAAAAATGTCTTATATTTAACCTTCTGGGCTCTAACTTGTGCATTTTAAGTTTTTTTTTTTTCTAACTGAGCCCATATTTAATTTGAAGGCATGAAATTTTGCATACTTATTGCAGAACACTTGTGATCAAAATAAAAATCATAATATTTTCAAAAAGTCTTATATTATTGACCCCACCGGGCTCTAGCTTGTGTATTTTAAGCAATTTTTCTAACTCAGCCCCTAATTAAGTTGGAGACTTGAAATTTTGCATACTTATAGCAGAACACTTGCGATCACACGAACAATCATAAAACATTCAAAAAGTCTTACATTATTTACCCCTCCGGGCTCTAACTTGTGCATTTTAAGCAATTTTTCTAACCTCCGCCATTGCACCCGGTGGGTACTTTTCTAACTTTTGACGACAAACCTTTGACCACTCTTTTATATTATGCACATAGCGTTACCCATTATAGTTCTATTTTTTACCGCCAGGAGGCGCATACGTATCTTGGTTACTGTGGGCCCGATACTCTCGACTAATATATCTATAGATAGGTTGTAAAACGGAGTTTCGTTCGTATAGAGGTTTGTGTAGAACAGAGTGCGTTTCCTGGTTGCGAAATGTGGAACTAACAGATTTTTAAAAAGGATAAAGTGTTTTGAAAGGAATATTAAACGAAACCCTCTGTGCGATCTGTGATCGCACTTACCCACTTGTTATTTAAGATCAATACTGGGCAAATTTATAATTTGACTTATTTGTAATGTAATTGCAATTTAATTGTATGTAAATAATTATTGTTACATTTACATGCTGTACAAAATTCTTGCAGCACTGTAGCCGGAATCACCCCCATGCCACTATTTGACAAAATATCTGAGTTTGAATGAGCTTAAGCATAATCAGTTACATGTAAATTAACTTGTAATTACATTCTGAATAATTCAGATTACAAATTTTCCCAACTCTGTTTGAAATTAATGATAATTCAGTTATAATATGCCATTAGTTTCGTTATGCTACTTGATGAACCGTTGTTTCTAAAATCTTCAATAGTTTTGTTTTCTGCGTATATCATAAATGATATGATGATTCGAGAATTTAGCAGCTTTTTAATATTATGTTTTTTTAACTCCAAAATTAACTAAAGTGTAGTATTATTAATTACTATTTCGTTTTTTAGAATTGTATAATATTTCATTTTTCATCCTGTAATATTCAAATCACTATTTCAATTCAAATTCAAATCTCGCCTTATCCAAAACTTAAAAAATCGAGTTTTTTATATGAATCTATTCTATTGGAAAACCTGCACCGTAAAAACACAACAATTTGCAAAAAAAAAAAAAAAAAAAAATAATAATAATAATAATAATAATAATTTTTATCCCATATTTCTGCCATTTTAAAATCTTGGTTTCCAACGGAAACCTCTGGACGCAGTTAGAGGTTTTTCGCAATTTTCTGTGTAAAGTGGGTTTTGAAACTCACGTCATCATATATTCATCGTAAGTAAGAGTTTTATGCATTAAACATTTTCTTTTTGTCTTTAATGCAGCTGGTCATATTTGGTGTTTTTATGCGTTCCATATTCATATGGAAATTGATTTGATTACTTAAAAATACCTGCGCACTCGACGTACAGGCTGAGGTAGATTTCGAAGTTAAGTACTAATTTCACCAACAAAAATTAATCAAGATTAGAGATAAACACTGTTTAACAATTTTATCTGGCCGCTTTTGACGAGTTTTTAATTTCATTTTTCTGTAAGATCTCGTTTTATCAAAATCATATTAAGTCGGTATTAGAAAAAAAATAATTTTCCCCGCTCAACTACTCGAAATTTTCTGACAAATTTTCAGATTCATTTTTAAAAGTAAAAACATGAAACTTGCTGACGTGATTTTTGAAGAGATTTATAAGCGACCTTTTTTTTTTTTTTTTAATTTTTCGTTTAATTAATTAGAACTTGATTAATAAACAATTATTTTCTCAGTAGGAGAATATTTTTCGTTATCTACATAATCGATTCGAAACATTCGGTTCAAAATGCCCACTTTGGCAGCATTTTTTAAAAATATATTCTGCCTTTATCGAAAAATCGTCCAATAGAGAACATATTATATACGTTCTGAATAAGAGAACCTGACAATTGAATGCGTTTGAGAGCGAAAATGAACTTAAAAATGAGTCGGAAAAATAAGCCGTTTGGATTTGAGTACACCTTTTATATGACAATATTTTCGTCAACCCCTATATTTCTTTGAATTTTTTTTTCTTTGGCTGTAAGAATTGATCCTGAATGGAAAGTTGTAGATAACATTGATACGATGTATAATAAATTTATGTTGATTGTATAGCTTGTGAATTGACGAAGTTATGAGTTTTTTTTCTTATTCAACCCCCCCCCCCTCATCTTTTTTCGTTTTCAATTTATTTTTTTGCAGTGGCAGTTGGTCCTATTAAAAACTTGTCAATATAAAAATTTCAGATAATATTAAGAAGATTTATATTAAGTTTAAATCAATTTGATATCTTAAGAATTGACGAAGTTATGAATTTTTTTCTCCACTTTTTTTTTTGTCCTTTTTCTAGAAGTAATAATGACTTTAACTGATTTGATATGCATAAAAATTAAGAACTTATATGGGTTTTTCGGTTTTCACAAAACTCCTCCCTATTTTACCCCCTTCGTCCATTTTTGCCCATTACGAACTTGGCCGAGATTTTCTAACCCTTGATTTTATGTATCAGCTTGGAAGAGATTTCTGCAGAATTGCGGAAGTTATTATTCCCATAAAAAAGTTTTATATATATATATATATGTGTGTGTGTGTGTGTGTGTGTGTGTGTGTGTGTGTGTGTGTGTGTGTAATAATAAAAATTCTCGCCTTTTTATCGTAGTTAAACTATTCCAAATTATTATAATATCTACTTTTTTTCCTAGCTTTAATAATATCTTAAATATTTTTTATCTTTTTCCATGCTTTAAATCCAGGGTATTCTTTTATTATTCTAAAAACTTATTTTTCTTGATCCATTCGTAGCTTACGTCTTATAAAACCCACTAAATTACTTTCTTTCATTTTATTCTGAGACTAAAATTTTTTTCCCGTATGTATTTAATATCATTTTTTTCTTTTTTTCCATATCCCATGAGGCATTGCAGGCATCCTGTTTTCTCAATAAAGCTACCGCGTCAGTTATTAAGTCCCTGTCAACACGTCACGTTTTCTCTACTCTCTTCTCCGGAGTCATCCAATCGCTGGTACAGCCTTCCCTCTCCTCCCCCTTCCACTTAACATGATTGGCCTTGCTTTGGCATCGGTATACTTACGTGTATGTTATTCGCAAGTATTTAAGCTTTTACATTCACTTGGAGAGCTAGATTTTTACGATTATTGTATTGCTGCAAAAACTTGTTGTCAACTGAAGAGCTTTGTTTTCTGTATTTTCTTCAAGCTGTTCTAATATTTAACATTTAGCGGTTTATATTTACGGCATAACAACACCCCGAACAAGGGTAGCATAATTACTAGTAGAATTAGTGCATGTTATGATCTTCTAATAAATTATTGATGAAACTAACGGCTTCAGTTGTTATTTCCAGGAAAACTACCAAGGGATGTAGGACTGCTCTTCCACTCTGACCATGATTTCACGACTGCAAAACTTTGATTTCTCAGTTGGAGATAGTATATAACGAGTGCATGATTGCTGCTTAATACCGGTATGTTTCTATCATACTAGTGAAAGCACATCATATATATATAGCAATAGGTAGAATTTTATACGAAAGCCACCTAAAAACCAATCCACTGCATGTAGACATTATCATTGCATAATAAGATAAAACAAAATAAGCATTTCTTAGCATTTTAATGCAGCAGAAAATTCAGATTAGTAGATGACAGTGAACTTCATCGATCATTGATTCTTAATTATATGCCTTTTAACTCCAAACTATTAATAAAAATATTAAAAAAATAGTCTTTGTGCAATCCCAAAACTTTCTTCTTATCTCATACATATTAATACATCAAAATCACAGTGCCAAAAATAAATGACAATCAATGCCCATCGTAAGGATTCCAAAGGTATGAAATTCTGTGCATTAGCTCTTGAAATAAAACAACTGCGGATATCGTGGAAAAATGCAGCATAAAATTTACATCTGTTAGGCCATTTACCCGAAACATAATTAGCAATAATATTTATAAAGGTACACTGGAATCTGAAAGATTTATTAAAATTCGTAGTTATTGAGATTGAGTTATTGCGAAAATGGGAAACAACTCAGCATAGCAGCACCACCTGTTGAGCCATTGACGCCAAAACTCAAACAGAACCAACTCATATCAAGGATTGTCCTTGATATAGAGCTATTGCAGAAATCGTAAAAAATGCAGCATAGGAGCACCTCCTATAGAGTGATTTACACCAAAATGTGAACAGCCTCAATTCATGTCATTGATTAACCAAACCGGAAGTTTGATAGAAATCTGTGCATTAGTTCTTGAGATAGCGCTGTTGCAAAAATAGTAAAAAATGCAATAAAGCAGCGCGACCTGTTGAGCGATTTACACAAAACATCAATTTATATCAGGCACTACTTGAATATAAATTTTTATTAAATTCCGTGCATTAGTTCTTGAGATAGAGCGCCCACAAAATTTATGTGACATACAGACAGACAAAGTCACAGAATCACAGACAGACTTTTGTAAAAACATATTTTTTGCAATCTCTGACCCCTAAAACGTGCAATTCTATCAAAAACCAGAATTCGTATAATGTCACGTATCCAACACTTTCTTCGTGTAAAGATAGAATAGTGTAAAAAACTTTGATCCGTTGTTGAACACTTACGCTAACAAACACTAGAATTTCTTCACACTTTTTTCATTAAAAAAATAATAACACTGACCTTGAAAAAGTATTATAACAATTTCTTATAAATTTAATAAATACATAATTTCATACATTTTGGTTTTGTATTTTGAAATATTTTCTCATGCATAACATATGTCTACTTTTCTGTATTTTGCTTTCCTTTTTAAGAACTAACAAAAGTGTAGTAGCACTACTTAATATTTTCCCTTTAGAATTATGTTATGTTTCATTTATGATACCGTCATGGATCATTATTATTCCTCGTCAGTAAGTATCTTAGGCAAAAATTAGAGCGCAAGGGCCAGAGCCCCCTAGTAAAAATATAAGAAATCTTTCAGTGTTTATTGAACACTAAAGTTAATAAACCACTTATTTTTTTTCTCATTTTGAAAAAAAAATTAATAACTTGGGTTGTAAACAAGTATCTCATTTATCTTGTATATATGTATGATATGAATCTTGTAAATTAAAAAAAGGATTATCTTTATGCATGACGGTTTTGTATTTTGGAAGTTTTTCTCTTGTACATTATCTACTATTTTTCTGTGTAGCTAAATTTTAGCTCAGTTTAAAGAATATATTCAAAATACTGTTAAAATTTTGTAGTTGGTAAAAGTAAGTCTTCATCCCGCCATTTAAAAAGAAAGTATTGGAACCATGAAAGATTATTATCTGTATTTTTTATGAATATACACGATTTGAGATGTCCCGAATTGAACATTTTTAAAGATGTTTGTCTGTCTATCTCTGAATAATGTACATTTTGTGATCTTTTTAACTCAAAAACAAATATACGGTGTTTTTGTGCATTAAATATTCGGTATTGGCGGTCAAATGTTTCCGGCCAGCATAAATATTTTGGTTAAATTGTAAGTATACCCATATGCAGAGGAATCTCAAAGTGATATTTATACATTTTAGTGACATATTAGTTAGGAAATTATTTACGGAATAACAAATAATTATCAATAAATTTAATTGCAAAGGAAAATGCATGTTCTCAAAAGTTTCTGGCCATCTTGGCAAGTTTGGAGAAAATGGTTTTATAACAGAAAATAACAGTGATCAACAACTTTTACAATTATTGGGTGAGTGCAAAACTTCTACCCGTTTTGAAGATATGTATTTGTCCAGTGGAGTACAGACGTTATAGCTGACGTTTCGAGGACAGGAAAGTGGCCTATAACGCGTAGAGTAGTAGAGAATGCACAGGCACAATGTTTGTCAGAAGAACTCATGCCGAACGGGAAATAACATGGCAAGTAAGAAGTACCACATCAGGCATTGTTTACTGTACGAATATGACAAAGCCGTTATAGCAGCCGCAGTTTGCCGCAGCATTTGTCAAGTGTATGGGGAGGATGCCAAGGACGATAGCACCTGCTGTCGAGGGCTTAGGAAATTCCGGGAAGGAAACTGAAGCTGTAAAAGTCATTCCTATTCTGGACGCCCTTCAGAGGTTTCTGGCGAGGATCTGGACACTGCCATTACAAATTTCCCGCATCCAACAGTCAAACAATTAGCAGAAACGTTCTCGGTACACTGAACAACAGTAGAAAGACTGATGCATGCGCTTGGCTTCATCATCAAGCTCGATTAGTGGATACCACACCAGCTTACAGTAAGGCAATGAGAAAAAAGGATCATCCCCAGTGTCTCTTTGCTTTCCTGTAACAGTAGGGAATAATTTTTGAGCCGGATTGTAACGGATGATGAGAAGTGAATACTGTATAGTAAATGTGGAGCGTCGAAGGACCGTGTGCCGATGTTGCAAAGGGTACTTCATCGATCTAAACAGCAGCACTTCATCCCGAAAATGTTTTGCCCAGTGTGCCAAGGGAATAACCAAGTAGGAGGTCCTCGAACCAAACCAAACGATCAATGCAGACCTCTATTTCCAAAGAATGGACAGACTGTGAGCAAAACTCATGTCTAAGAGAACAGCACTCATCAATCGCAGAGGGGTTATCTTTCATCACAGTAAAGCCAGACCTCATGTTGCTTTAAGGACTTGGCAAAAATTATTGGACTTTGGTTGGAAAGTTTTACCTCACCAGGCGTATAGCTCCGACCTTGCACCTGCGATTTATCACCTTTTTTGATCGTTACACAACGCCTTCGCTCGCCAAACATTCAATGATGTGGAGACTATAAAAACGGCATTGCAACAGTATTTTGACTGTAAAACAGAGGAGTTTTATCGGCGTGGGATTCACTTACTCCCAGACAGATGGCAAGAGGCCATACATAATTATGGTGCTTGCGTGAATTGATACGTGCTTAACTTTTTGTGTTCTTCGTTTTTCTGTTTTCACTAAAAAACCGGTAGAACTTTTGCACTCACCCAATAGTATTGTGTCGTCATACCTTTAGCATTAAGTACTGCAGCGCAGCGTCGTGGCATCGATTCAATGAACGGTTGAAAATCGCTGATGGTAAGTTCTTTCGACTCTTCTTGCAATTTTTGGAAAAATTCTGCAGAATTGGGTTAGTTATAATTACGCACACGCTTGTCAAGTTCGTTTCAAGAATTTTCTATTGTAGATCAAGTGAATGGGCTGGCCATTTCAAAGGCGCTATTTTTTTTGAGCAAAAGCTACTACTGGATGAGCGTGCATGTATGCTTTGCGTCGTTATCATGCTGAAACAAATAGTTGCGACCACAATTTTTCCTTCAATAAGGCAGAAAATAATCTGACAAGATATCCTTATACATTGTATCATTCATCTTGCCGAGGATTTAAACTAACGGACGCACACCTTTTCCAGAAAATGCTCCCCACACCATAACCAGTCCTCCGCCATGCTTCATTGTAGTAATAACGTATCTATAATCATTCTTTTGTTTTTAGGTAGTCGGATGCAGTTTCTGCCATAACAACCAAAAAGGTTGAGCTTCATTTCATCGGAAAATAGTACTTTTTCTACTTTTCACGTGACCAGTTTTAATGCTCCTGGGCAAACGCCAGTCAGGCCCTCTGTTTTTTTTTTTTTTTTTTACTTATGAAAGATTTTTTAATACCGACTCTTTCATAAAGTCCTACGTCGCGTAAGCGTCTTGACACGGTAGACAGACTTCTTTCAGCAATATTTTCACTCCGTAAATCGCAAGACATTGCAGTGTCATTTTTATGCGGATCATTAGTCGCTTCTCTCTTGATAATTCTGTCCATAGGAATAGTCGTTTTGTGGGCTCTACTGGACCATGCCAAGTCCTGAAGGCCATGCCCATCTTTATATATTTTTTAAAATATCCTTCATAGTAGATTTTACGATCGATAATTTTGCCGCAATCTTACGAGAGGATTGGCGAGAAAGAAATCACTCGTTTACGAATAAAAATTGTTGAACTTTTCATTTTTTAATTTCAACTACGTTGTTCAAGTTGATTGATAAACAGACATGGCCAAAAAAACCACTTTACCGATAGCAAAAAATAACGATTGACGAATGGCCGAAAACTTTTCCACACGCGAATTTCGTATTCCTTCTCTTTGCATAAAGTGACTTGGGTATCTAATCAAAATGATCGCGTGGTAAAAGGTCATTTGCATATTCCTAAATTTTCTGGCAATTGCTTCTATTTCGCCGAGACGTTCTGGCAAACAAATCAAATAAACTAACTGGGCGGAAACTTTTAAACGCCACTGTATATCGAAAAAAACAGGTAGCTGTCTTTTTCACCATTCTCGTGATAGTTACCTCTCAAGAACTAATGCATGAATACGACATTTTACTCAGTTATATCCTGACATAAATTCTTTCTGATTGCTTCTGGTTTTATATCGTTCTGCAGTGGATTTGTTCAAAATTATTTTGTCGTTAGCTACAGCTCAAGAGCTTATGTTCGAAATTTCAGCAAATTACTTATTCTACTAAAAATTGACATAAATTGGTGTTGATGACATTTTGTGTATGTCGCCAAAAAGTTGGTGTTGCAACGGTCTTCTTTTAATCATTTCTATGATAGCTATACCGCGATATCTATTTAATGGAATTGTATTAAATTTATTATTAAGATGCTAATGTGAAAACTATGCTTATTTATTTCTGACTTTGACAACTCTACATTGGAACTTGCAATGCTATGTTTTATGCGATGAATATTAAAGCTGCATTGCAGTTACTATATTGTAGAAATTCGCTAAATAATTTAGTTTTGTACTTCATGATGTTATATGTTAAAATTATAAATGTGATCTAAATTTGAATTTAAATACCTTGTTATATATAATAGGCATTGCTGTGGTACGTTTCCCTTTAAATTACATTTACTGCAACTCCAAGTTAAATTGTAATAGATGCACTACATTTCCTATTTAGGTTTGTTGAATTATAACTGAGGCATTTCAAATATAAATATATCACAGTCAAATAGAAGAAAAATATGTTAGTTCCAAAAGTTTCTGGAATATATTTTTATGATAATATATATATGTGAAACACATTTCAATTCTAGGGTAAAACATGTCGAAAATTAATAGGGAAAATACCCTCGTCATATATCCCCAACTCGAGAATTAAATGTTTACAGTCGTATTCGTGGTCAGCGTGAAAGATCAAGTCGTAAATCCTTCGGTGTTTTCCCATAGGTAATGAAAGAAGTCGTATTCTTCAGTAGTTTATTATATGCAGTGGCGGCTCGTGACTGTCATATTTTGGGGCACTAAATGCATGGCGGACAGTATTACTCTTTTCATACCATTATTTTTTGTTAGAAATCTTTACCTTGTTTATTGGTCGAATATTCAGCCAAAAAATAAGGCAAATATTTCTTTTAAAAAATAGTGGTAAGAGATGAAAACATTTGGAAACTATGGATTTAGTGCCCCTGCCCCCCCCCCTCTCCCCCCCAAAAAAAGTCACGAGCCGCCACTGATTATATGACTTATAGAATGCCACAATTCCACCAGTTATTCAGTTACCCAACTTCGAGTCATATCACTGTTTAAACATATACTTAAAGGTGTTAGATGATTAGAAGCGACACTGCAACTTGACGGAAAGCAGCTCTCCCGGTGACATACATTTTGTAAATAAGACAAAAATTGTACAAATCTTCTCTCTCAAGTCTGCATAAGCTGTATAAATATTAAAAGAACGCGGAAAGGTACATTGAATTGTTCTACGCTCGAGCCAATCCACCGTAAGTTATGTGGCACGAGAGGAGAGGGCGTGCAAAGCGATACGAGGAAAACAAGGAAAGAAGCGGGAAAGCTTGACGTAGAAACGGAACTCTTTACTTAAATGCGTAAGCTTTAATAAGAAAAAAGATTGGGGCGGCAATACTCGCACGGCACCATGGTGATATCGAATAATATTTTAATAAAAGATAAAATGGTATTAAAAACATTCGATAGAAATAAGAATTTATTGCCGCAAAATATGAAAGAATAAAATAAATTAGTGGGTTTTTTACAAGGAACGGTAGCTATTAACAGACTAAAGTTTTTAGAATAAGAAATAAAAGAATGCGCTGAATTAAAGGCATGGGATTAAAATAGAAAGGATATTTAAGATATTATTAAAAGACAGGTAAAAAAGGTAGATATTATAAGAATTTGGAATAAATTAACTAAGATAAAAGGCGATTTTTTTATTATTACATATATATATTATTTTGTTTTAGCAACAGTAAGTCCATCCTCATATAATACGCAAATAGTACCTCTTATTTTCTTATAATTAAATAGTAATATTCGAAACTCAAAATATATAAATCACACCACTGTTTTCCTAATTCAACACAGTTTCGGTCATGCCAACCGAAAGTCTCCATGGGTTTAAACAAGTACGTTTATTTTTACGAGTTGTAATATTTAACTTTTACTTATAGGGCAAATATTTTTAGTTTATCAGATTATTAACCTACATGTCACTTTCCAGACATAACTGAAGTGCAGTCTAGACGAAATAAAAACTTCTATAATGCACAAGAACGTTCATGTTTGCCTACGGTACATGTTTTGTAAATATGAAAAAAATTAAATTCCGAGTAAACTTAATCATGCACATGGTAATAACCACTAGAAATGTTAGACTTTTCCGGAATACAAGAATAATAAATCGAATGAAAACATGATTATTTAATCGTTTTTTAATGTGAAAGAAATATATAATATAAAAAAATCATGTAATTCCAATTATTCGAGCAATAATTCTAGAATAAAGTAGTTCATGCAGCGTGGAAACAAATATGAATTGTGCCAGAAATGATATAAAAAATTTTGTTTACTATGCTTAGAAATACTTTTTCATCGTATTTTGTTTTGTTTATTTACATTTTTACAGTGTTTTTGATTTAGATATAAATATGAATTTTTCAGTCGTTCAAATAAAATGTAATAATATATTTAAAATTTTATGGTTGTAAAGAATTTTATTTTTAGCAAAATATGTGAAAAAAGAAATTGAATCAGTAGCCTAATCTCCATTGCTATTTATGACGTCTGTATATCATTCAGTACATTTTTTTTGCCTGAGATCAGAGTTTCCAAAGTGTGTTACTCATCCCGCTCAGGTCTGCGTTCAGAACAAGAATTCCATTATTTAATTTTGTGGATTTAAGTTTTGTGATGTTTAAAGGTTAAAAAAAAGAAAAAAAACTGCGGAGAATGCGAACCATACAGTGAGGTGTTGCCACCGATAATACAACGTCAGAATTATTCACAGACATGCGTTTGCATTATTGTATAGATTAAAATGAAATTTCTCTTAAGACTTGTATTCTGTGGTTTTTAGGATTATGTACAAATAAATATATTTGAAAAATAATAAATATTTTCTGAACTTTTACTTTTTGTTAATATCATGCTCTTTGCTTTTCAGCTAATATTATCATTCATCTATTCATAATTTTTATTATATTTTCTCTTCCTATTTTACATACCCATTGTGTTCTATTCAAAGCATTCTAGGTATTTTTTTGTTTGGATTTGTAATAAATGAGACAAAGGATTCTCAAAAGCTGAGTGATGTTCCACAAACAATAAGTCTGTTGTTCATGATCACAATAAGTAAAAAAAAAAGATTGTGAGAAGATTTTGGGATTAACTTTAGGAATTATTTTCCTTATTCCAACAAAAAAGTTTGAAGAGAAGTGATCTGTACCATGAATTCAATTAATATTTAGATTAAAAAAAAAAAAAAAAAAAAAAAAAAAAAAAAAAAAACAATTTATCGAAACTTTTTTTTAAAGCTATCAATTAGTTTTTCGTTATTTTTATTAAGGACAGTTGGAAATCGAATGCATGAATAAAGTCGTTTTTTGTATATTTTAATTTTTGAATCATTTTCCCCCGCATTCGAATGATATATTATTTTTGTTATACGCCAAGAAGGAGTAAAATTGTTTAAGTAATTCGGTTTGTTTTCATCACACATAAACATTACATACCTAAATTTTAAACTCAGTTTCTCAAAATGTTGCTTTTTGAATTTCGATGTACATTTTTATAGAAACTATTACATATTATTATTTTATAATATTGTCTGAATATTTCACATATATCCCTGATCAATCTGAAGTGAACATTTGTTACAAACATTTGTTCAAACGTTTTATAAAAAAGTTTATCTTTGGAAAATTGCAAACAAAAATAACTAAAAAACATCTGTTTACAAAGTTAACATCAATTTATTATGAATTTATTTATATTATGTACATAAAAATCAAACGAATATCTTTCATAGTGTCTGAGAAAATGTACATTAATTTAATCTGGTAAGTATAAAAAGTTCCAACTTCTAACTGCCCTTAAATACTTGATGCCTTCAAAATTATAGAGTATGTTCTCTCTTTATCTCATTGTCTTACTTAAACAGACAATATTAACCATCTAATGCCCATGGTAACATTTCTGCTACCGTAAGTTCAGTTTTAATTTTTTGCACGAAATTTCGTAAATAATGTATACTGTCATTACAGTAATAATTGCACCTTTAGGTAATATTATTTATGAATTTTAAATACAGATGTAGCACTAAATATGAAAAAATATAGTTTGAAGTAGCATGTCTAAAAAAAATTTAAAAATGGCATTTACAGTGGTAGGTTTTTGCTCGATTTTTCAAATGTTTTATAGGAATAAAACTAAATGAATATGATATACAGGTTTAAAAAGAGTTACTTCTATTTTCATACAAAAAAGTTCAATGCAAATTTGTTTCTTAATGGTAAAATGAATAATTAAAATCAAGGTAGCAGATCTGATACCACGGGCATTATTGATCATGAGCCCATGGCAGCATTTTTGCTACCATATTATTTTCAATGGAAATTTATACTTCTTAGTGTTAGACTTGTACTTAAGGGGACACTTTACTTTTTCAACAATTTTGTTTATTTTAAAAAATATTGTTCAAATGGCTTGTTGGTTGGTTGATTTTTGATGGCCGATTATCTACTCGAGGGATATAGGCCAAAGGTAGTGTGCCCTCCGTGGGGAGTCTTTTTAAGGGAACCTAACCCGTATTTACGCAAGGTTTCCCAAGGGTCTAAGAAAACCACGAAAGCTCCAAACGGTTAGGCCGATGGGCACGATTCGGCTTTGCTCAAATGGTTCTCACTGTATTTCAATGTTGGGAAAAAAAGTAAAAAAAAATAATAACTGCATACTTAATTAAAATTTTTAAAAGTTAACAAAAATTTGAATTTTTTAAAATCCCGATTAATTTTTTTTAAATATTGATATTTATGTACAATTATATTTATTTTAGATTTTAAAATGTGTATTATACAAGACTGCGCATATATTTTTATATAGCTTTAATTTTACATTTAATATAATTTTTTTACTGATATATATAGTGTAAAACAATGAAATCTAGCAAATCATCATGTACTTTTATTTAAAAAAATTACAAAAAATCTGAAGTCAAATTCCATGCGCTGATTTATCACATGTATAATAAAGAACATGTTAAAAAAAATTACATCTCTATCTAAAATACAACAAGTTGGAAATTGCTCGTCAAACGTGGCAAATGAGGTGCGTTCGTACTATAACTAGTTTTATAATTATTTTTTGCACCCCATATTGTACTGAATGTATAATTTTTTGCACTTCATAAACCGCATAGTCTGATACATCATTAAAATGCACTTCCAATAATTTTTTCCCATTCCCCGTAATGTAACGGAACACTTTTGACTTTCCCTGTAATTAAACTATACATCCGATTTTCCTAAAATTTGAAATAGCTCAACAAAATTTTGCAACAATTATATATTTAAAATTTCAGACCATTCGGAAGGCTGTAATATCATTAAAATGCACTTGCAATAATTTTTCCCATTGGCCGTAATGTAAAGAAAAATTTTTGACTGTCCCTGTAATTAAACTATACATCCGATTTTCCTAAAATTTGAAATGGCTCGACAAAATTTTGCAACAGTTATATCTTTAAAATTTCAGATCATTCGGAAGGCTCTAATATCATTAAAATGCACTTGCAATAATTTTTCCCATTGGCCGTAATGTAAAGAAAAACTTTTGACCGTCCCTGTAATTAAACTATACATCCGATTTTCATAAAATTTGAAATGGCTCGACAAAATTTTGCAACAATCATATATTTGAAATTTCAGACCATTCGGTTGGGTAGTTTTTGCTCTGTTACATGCGGACAGACGGACGGACGGACAGACGGACGGACAGACGGACGGACGGACGGACTGAACGACGACTATAGGTGCTACGTATTTATATAATTACGAACGCACCTAAAAAAAGCCTCAACATTTTAAAAACATGGAAGTGATCAAAATAGGAACATGGAGAAAAAGCCATATAAATTTTTAATTTATACGGGTAATTGTGCTGGGTGTATTAACAAAATTTACAATATTTTGCGATATAATTGCTGTACGGATAAAACTGAGGTGTAAAAATTTTCGCAATTAAACAGGCTTACATTTAATATTTAGAAAACAAAAATGGATTTTTCGATCAATTTTCAGGTAAACTGTCCCCTTATGACACATGTTTTACTTTTAATGCATATGCTCATGTTATTAAATAAATCCGAATTAAATTAGTTAAAATTTACAATTTGCATTTACAAAAAATGGGATTATTTTTGTGTTTACATTTATAACAATATATTGAAATTCTTTTTTAATATATAAATATAAAAAATTAAGAAGTAATTCAGAATAGATATTTTTAACTTTATATTTCTAAGTATAGTACAGCCCCGATTATCCAATGGATTGGGTGGCAAGGGCACCTCGGATAACAAAAATCGGGGATAACCAGAAAAAGACTGAAAATGGAGTGCAAACACAAAAAAAAAAAGAAAATTCAACATAAAAACTATGTTTCAGTGCACAAAAAACACAATAAAACGTTTAAAATACATACATGTGCACAGACAGCAGAAACCTTTGCTTCACATCTAAATCTCTAAAATAAATACAGTAAACAAGAAACAATACCACACATATTGTAAAAAAAAGTGTTGGGTTATACCTTAAAAAAAAAAAAAAAAAAAAAAAAAAACAATCACTTGATTTTGCTTCTTGCTTTGGAAACACCTTTTCTATCTCAAACATGAAAATATTCTTGATATGATCCCCTGTAATTTATTGTAATAGTTTTATTTAATTGTTAAATATTTTAATTGCTGTCTTTACGTTTTGTTAATAAAATCAAGAAAACACACCAAGACTTTATATCTGGTATTTTAAACATGATAACCGAATCTAGAAATATTCTTCTATTACTTCCGAAAGCATTAATTTTTCTGTTTATATTTATTAGTAGGGCTTATTAATTATATTTTCCTTGCTCTTGGCTAAAAAAAAAAAAAAAAAAAAAATCACTTCGCGAATAAACCGCACAGCGGATCAGCCACTCACGTATAATCAGGGGTTTACTGTATAAATATAAACATAAATTCTGTGTATAAAACGTTTTTTTGTTGAGCCATATCACTCAAGTATATTCTATTTAGCATGTTTCTTCTATGTGGTATATATTACACTAGCCTGATCCCACACAGATCAACTGAGCTGTAGTTTACTATATTTTTAATTAATTGCTGTTTTATTATGCGGTTTGAATTTTTGGTAATAAAAAATAGAAAATCTTACAGGAAATGGCTGTTACATTTTTGTCTTTTTTTTTTTTTAAATAAAAAATGAACTGTAAATTATTTAGAATCCTGATTGTTTTTTTTTTTTTTTTTTTTTTGTTTTTTTTTTTGCTTTCGCTATATTTTAATACGCCTGTATGTAAATTTTCACGGTTCAAGATTTTTAATTGTGTATATTTTTAGAAAGACAGACAGAGTTACAAAATTTTATTTTGATAAGTTATAGAGAAACAAACCACAAGATGCCAACAACAAAAAAATATGTTTTTTCAAAGCTACATATTATATTAGTGCTATATTTATACACAAAATCAAAAATCAAATTTTGGTTTTTCATTATTATTATTGCGTAAAATTCAATAACTGGAGGAAAAAATACAATTATATGAAAAAATTGGATGCATATATATATATAAATATGTCCAGTGTTTTCATATAGTTTTATTATATATATATATATATATATAGCGAGAGAGATATATAGAATGCTTGAATTTGAGAAAGAAATTGTTTTAGGTCATACCACATACAAAATTATAATTATTTTCACAAAATAAAATACTTTTGAAATGTAGTAAAATCCTTCATATTCATCTTAATCTGTCCGTGGTAGCATATATGCTACCATACAGAAATCCTTTAAAATAAAATAAAATCTCATTAGACCCCGGTACGGTATACTATTTCTTTCTCCCAGCTTATTTTGTGTCGTCTTCAAAAAATAACGTTACCTTGTATAAGCCAGCCGTAAAACAAAAGCCGATGTTTCATTGTGCGATTAAATACTCTACAGCACTTTTTAAAACTTCTAAGCATCGCACATTTTCAATGTTTATATCGTCGTACTGGGGAAAAATAGTACTTTTTAATGCAATTTGTTTGAAAACCGCATCTCCATTTATTTTTAAAATATTAATTTTTTTGTAGTTTTTTAGCGACATTTGTTTCATATTGGCAACTCAAGTACTCTACTTCTGTAAAAAGTAACGAAAAAATAGTTGGAAAATAGTAATTATATCTTTTTGTTGCCATTTCTCCATAAAAACTGAAAAAAATGTAATGAAAATATAAATGAATGATTTATGATAAAATATGGAGCTATTATAAACTATATTTAATTTTAAGTATCTATATTAATGCAAATGAAGTCATTTTACATAAAATAAAAGCGTGTACTTATGTTTTGCACTATAGTAGAGTTCCGATAATCCGAGTCCCGCTTAACCGAGTTATTTTCTTCTGATGAACTAATAAAAAAAAGTTATGGCCATCCACCCCCCCCCCCCCCCCCATTCTGACCAGAAAATCAGAGTTTTAACTTTTTGCGACTGTTCTTTCATCTTCACCTAAACGCTTCATTTATAATGGCTGTTTCATAATAATAGAAACCACCAGTCCATCAGAAGAAAATGAAATATTGGAAATGTTGGGGGCGACACTAAATTCGGAAAAAGCAGAATTATTGTTCTCTGTTTTTTTACATATTTTTGCTTTATTTGACCCACAACAGCCAAAATATAACAACAAAATATTTTTTTCCATAGCAATTTTTTGCAGAGGGAATTAGGAGGTTAAGGTAATAGCATCCATTATTTAATACCATACGTACAGTTATCAACAAACAAATAAGCAGAAAATAAAAAAACAAACAAATGATTGTGGTACAGATCTCAGTTATCAATGAAAATGCACATGTTATAAAACCACTTTGATGCAGTTTTTTCCCTTGTAGTAAGTATCAAGATTATACCCGAGAGATATTGAGATTTTTTAAAGACGAATTAAAACGCGTGGGACATTTTAAAGATAAAAAGAGAGCAAAAACTTGAAATGTATCATGATCTGTTTATGATGCCTACTGTTACTTAAACAAACAAAGAAAGAAAAAATGTAAAAGGAAATTAGTACAAACCTCAATATTTTCAGTAAAAATACGCATGTTATTAGACATTAGTGTACTTATTTTTGCAGTAAGTATTAACATTGCTCCTGGGAAATATTGAAATTTTTGAAGAGGTATAAAAACACACCCAACATTTTAAAGATTCAAAGACAACGTAAACATTTTTATTTAATTGCACTTGAAATGAAAAGTGAACTGTTTAAATTTATACAGTTATTTAAACAAGCGAAAAAGGAATAAATAAAAAAATCGAAACTGGTACACAGCTCAATTTTCAGTAAAAATGTATATATTAGACATTAATGTACTTTTTTTGCAGTATGTATGAACATTGTACCTGAGAGATATTGAGAATTTTGAAGAGGAAAAAAACACATCCAACATTTAAAAAATGCAAAGCAAGGGAAAACATTTTTTATAAAAAATTGTATTTGAAATGTATCATAATCTGTTTATGATCCATACAGTTATTTAAGCAAACGAACAAAACGAAAAAGAAATAAACTAGTAGAAATCAGAATTTTCAGTAAAAATGCACATGTTATTAGACTTTAATACTTAGATGTACGTTTTCTTAGTAGTATGCATTCAGATTGCACCTGAGAGACATTGAGAATTTCGAAGAGAAAAAAAAAAACATTCAACATTTTTAAAATACAAAGATAGCGAAAACATTTTTTAAAGAAAAATTTTATTTGAAATGAATCATGATCTGTTTACGATTTATACAGTTATTTAAACAAACGAACAATGAAAAAAAAAATGAAACTGGCACAAATCTCAATTTTCAGTAAAAATGTATATGTTGCTAGATGCACTTCTTCTTTGTAGCATGTATGAAGATTTCACCTGAGAAAGATTGGGAATTCTGAAGAGGAATAAGAACGCATCAAACATTTTCAAGATGCAAAGTAAGCGAAAAAACATTTTTTGAGAAAAACTGCATTTGAAATGCATCGTGATCTGTCTATTTTTATTTTTTATATTTAAGAAATGTGAAAAACACATTTTACGTTATGTATAAGGTAATATAATTTTACATTTCTAAACTTTTAGGATTAAATAACACAAAACCAAAATTTTGCATTTTTCCGATAATAACTAATCCCAAAGTCCACCATAGAAATAGTTCTATCAGGTTATGGGTGATTTTTTTTTATCGGGGGTGATTTCCGCGTTGAGAGACCGATGAAATGCAACATGTCGAATATCTTGCATTCAACATATAGTAACCACCGCAGTTTCAGTTCTTCACTACATACTGCCAGAGTACTTATGAACCCTCAATGATTTATTAGGAAAAAAAGAGACGAACAGGTGTTACATACATACAGGTGTTACATAGGAACAGGTGTTACATAGTAGGTGTTACATACTACTATAACTATATCAGCAACAATAGCATGAGAATTGGTTAAGAGGCTACTTTACTCACGCGAATATACCTATTCGCTAAGAATTATCCTATGGAAGAAATTGTTAAAGATATCTCGTTTGCATTTGAATATAGTTAAATATTTTTTTTCATTGGCTAGCTGAGATGGATCTGTACAAAGGATCATTTTTACTTTTTCGAATTTGTTTACAGATTTTGTTTATTAGATAGCTTTTACTTTCAAAACCAGATCGAAGTTGAATGTATTCCCGTTAGAAAAAGAAGAAAAGATAATAGAAAAATTAGAAAACAGCCTTCGTAGAGATCCACCTCAGCTACGCAATGCAAAAAGAAATCATTTAAAAATATTGAAATGCAAACGAGCTATCTTAAATAAAACGCCCCAGCGCTCCATATTAGCGAAGGGTGTTTTGTGTGATTCAAATAGGCCCTTAAGGGGACAACAGGATTTGCAAAACTGTGGACACAGATGTTCCTCTTTGCGTTGGGTGCTACTGAAGGGTTTAGAATATATTTTTTAATAGTATAGCAGTATCTAAACTGTAAATTGATCTTTCGGTAAAAAACAAAAAACTACAATAATTACGCGGTTTTGCAAATAATAAAAATCACATGTAAAAGAATTTACATTGAGACGCACTTTTTTTCGAGAATTAGAGTGATTTCAATATCTATTTTAATACTTTTGTCAATACCTAAATTATACATTGATTACATTATTTGCCGAGAAATAAAGATAAAAAGTAACAGTAATTATGCAATTTCTCAAATAAACAAAGTCTCGGTTATTTTTTACTTAACTGTTGCATTTTTATTATTATTTCTTGTTGAACAATCAATTTATAGTTGAGTTGTTGCCAAAGCCATTAGAATTATCCCTTCAATTTTTCTCCAGAAAATGTTACAGCAACGTTAGTTCTTTATATGTGATTTCGCAACATTGTCACCAGTTTTGCCAACTTAATGCCTTTTTTTATCCGAAAAAAGTTCCATTTTATGAGGATTTTTGTATACTAAAGTTTATTCTATATAATGAAAGACATTCATGATTACATAAAACAAAAAACGCTATGCAAAAAATATTTTAGAATGTTATTTTTTTAAATGCAAGTAGGAACTAAGTGGGTTATCGGTTACACAAAGAATAACGAAAAAATTGAAAATCGCTTTTCAAATATTGATTTAAACAGGAGATTCTCACCGCATGGATTTTGGTCATGGATATAGTGTTCACGAAAATTTCCTGGCCTGAAGACTTAAAAAGATAATTTTCCCTTTACAATTAATATTTTACTTAATTTACTAACATCCTAAAGAAAAGGATATTCATAAATTAAGAATTTGGGGGAAAATAAAAGAGATGATTAAGATTATAAAAGTTTAAAACATTATCATATTGATAATTTAAATATACCTAGATAAAATCTGGAAAATAAAGTTTGAATTTTTTCCTTAGTAAATAGAGTTGTAAATTATGAAATGTGGAATAGTTATTAGTGATTAAATATTAAAAAAAAATAATTTGTTTCGTTATCTTCCCTATGTTTTTTCATTATTTTAGACAGTCAAGAATGAAAATCAAGTGTTTATCAAATCATCACATTTTGATGTGTGCAGGTCAGGCTTTTGCCTGTGTGGTACAGCTATTCTACAGTAAACAGAAAAAAAACTGCTAAATAGTACATACGTGCATAATGACATCAATACTGATAGTTTCTACGACTAGATCACAAAGTAAAAAAAATAAATATTGAAATAAATTTATCTTTCTTCTATATCTTTTTATAATATCTTTGAGCGTATAATACACAAGATGTAATAGATTTTCTTTAAGTAAAGGATGCTTATTCATGATATTATGATTTTAATATACAGAGTGCATGAAATGTATTCTCAAAAATTGGATCAAGAACGCTTTCAACTCTAAAGATATTATTTCAATTTATATATTCGATAAATATAATTTACAATTTTAAACACAAAGTTATCAATAAAGGAAATAATGATCATGTCAAATTTTCTTGAATTATACTAAAGAACAAAACAAATTTTGTAACTTTTCCTACTGAAATAAAATATGCTTTTATTTAAAAAACAGATTTATCAAAACACTAGCAATGTCCGACAAACATCTTATGCCAATAACGGAATCGAACATACCCTCCGTGAGAAAACTGCCACTTAAGACTACTCGGCTATATGGATTTTGCTCAGTGTCCTTTTGAAATTAAGTTTGTTCAAACTCGTTTCCCACTCCGTTTAGAGACAGAAAAAACCCTAAAGTGCTTATTATCCATGCACAGATTAAACGAAATCAGTCATAGCACATCCGCTTTGCATTTTAAATATATTGAATATAGCAGGGTGCTGCTGGCAACTGCAGATGACGTAACCACAAGTACTCCACAAAGCATAAAAGTCCAAATATGTAAGTATAAAGCTTATGTATGTTTTTAATTAAAGTTATTTGACTTTGTTAATTCTTCTGTGTGATTTTCCTACATCTTCATCCTGTGTTTGTGGAATAACCTTACGCGATAGATGAACAATTCTCCGTATTCTTTAACTCAGTGTATTGAAAAATATGAAAACACAAAATGGTGCAATAAAATATATTAAAGCAATATTTGCAGTCTTATAGAATCTATGCATCTTATTACTTTAAAACATTGGAAAATTTGCTTTGAAAACAGAATGTAAAGTAGCTTTTTAAAAACTTACATAAATATAATTATGATATAGTTCCATTGACATGATTTTATTTCATTGCGTTAAGTACAGGGGTCCCAAAATTCACGCAAGGTGTAATTTGATAGAAAACACAGGTTTATAAATAAAAATTGTAATTTTTTTATTTATTCATAAAATTTACAGTACAGAGTTATGTATGGAACAGTATATAGGGTAAATGGCCTCCGCAACTTTGCTCGCACATGTCCACTCTTTTGTTGAATTTTCCCATGGCTTTTTTGCATAAATGTGGCTGAATTTCATTGATACAGGACTCAATTTCCTCCTTCAAGATGTGAATGGTCGTGGGTCCCGTTGGCATAAACCTTAGAAAAAACCCAAACAAAAAAGTCCAACGGCGTTATCATGTATGATGTGGGCTCCCAATCTTGATTCAAGAAAGACTCATGCAGTAATGGAATTGTTTTGGGGGCTGTATGGCGAGTGGCGCCATCTTTTTGAAGCTACAGATCGTCCAGATCCATATCTTGAAAGTTAGAAACAAAACATTTAGGCGCAAATGGCGAAAAATTGAAATTTTGCATGAATTTTGAAACACCAGCGAAGCCGTGAAGGTCATTTACACAATATGCTCTTCCATGCATATACTGTATACGTTATGGATGAATTAAAAAAAAATACAATTTTTAATTATAGAACTATGTTTTCAATCAAAATTAATTTTTGCGTGAATTTTAGGATGCCCTTTATTTCAAAAGATTTCCCAACAATTGCTCATCAAAAAGAGAAAAATAATTAGAATATTTTTTTTTATTATCTTATATTATTGATAAATGATTAACAATATTTTCACTAATACATATATTTTATAATAGAAATATTCTTTAAATATACTTTATTTTAATTTATTACAACTACAGAAAAACAAGATTACTGTAAGCTTTTAAAAAATATAACAATCCAGCAATAAATAGTAAAAGATATTTTCATTATGAAACTCTAAAAAGTACTCCTTCTTGACATTAATATTTTATGTAATTTCCCACTTCCTTTGAGGATTTCTGTATTACATTCTAAGAATATTCGCGAAAAAAAATTAAATTTTAAAATCTGGAAGTGGTTCTGACATTAAAGTTTGTTTAGCGAGATATATATATCACACATCTAAATTTAGTAGTTGAACTAGCTGTGTTTGAAATGTTTTTTATTAAAAATAGTGAAATGCAATATGTTAAAACTTTTAAACGCTTTGTAGATATTCAGAAATCTTTGCACTAAATATTTTGGAATGGTGATATTGATAATAAACTTTCGGTTAATTTTAAAATATTAAAATTAATAATTAAAATAGCACTTTAGACATGACATGGATGCATGGGTTACATCAACTGATTGAAGGAAAGTTTCAATTTATTTGCAAATCTCAAATTAAAAATGTTTTACTTTCCAGATTCTTGCTGTTACTCGTTAAAGTGCCTTTCAAACTTTTTATAATAACTTTTCAGCATAAAACTAAAAAGAAAAGATAAGAGTGTTCTTATTATTAATCTTGCAAAATATTCAAATTTTAACATACTATACATTAGTATCTAACGAACAGTACTGTTCGCTAATGTTTTACTTACAGAATTGATTATTTTATATTAGAAACTTCTTCTCACAAAAGTTATAGCAGTCTGCACTTTTATCATCAAAAATCTAAGATCATAATCAGCATGCAAATTCAAGTTTGTAAATGTATGCCGGGAAAATACACAGCCTTAGGCTATTTTAACACTAAATTTTTCAGCGAGATGGGAGATTTATCGTTTGACTGGAAATAGTCTTTTTCCGAATATAAATGCAATTTTTGAAACAGATATTTTGAAAGCCGCCTTTGTTTCGTTTATGGCAGGGTTCAGCTCCAGCTGAACATTGTATTTTTTTACAGATTAGGTTTCCTGGTCCGAACAGTGCCTCTTTGGTTACCAAATCAAATCAAATTTTTGAAACCGAGGTCATCTACATATTGAAAATTGAGCAGTGTACATTTTTCAAATGGTAACAACTCATTTTTACACAAATTTTGCGATTCAAGTAGTCTGGGAAAGGCATATGTACTTTTACTTACATTATTAATCAGTATTTAAAGAAAATTTCTTAGAAGTTTATCCATATATTTCGAAAAAAAATTGAATATGTTTAACTTAAAGTAACAGATCATGAAATTATTTACCAGAAAAATATTTTAATTTCTCATTTGAGCTGTTAAAGACTTGAACAGTTTAGGTACTTCATGGGCTTCCTAGTTGGCGCTAACTTTACACCCTGTCTAATAATAGGTGTTTTTTTTTTAATTTAGGGAGCTACAAGAGAAAGAAGAATGCAGCAGAAGTAGACTGAAGTTTCGCGGGGAAAGAGACCATCATTTCTCAGCCTCCGTGTCCAATCGAAAAATTCACTTACGCATGCATAATAGGAAAGAAAGCCTCTTTGCAGTTTAGCAGGCTATACGTTGCTTTGTGCTGTTTGACCGCATGGGAATGTGGGCTGTTTTTCTTGTTCTTCAGTTGATTCTACAATTTGGGAATATTTCTCAAATCTACTGTAAGAACGTAAACATATAGTTATTGGAAAAAGTACACGCTGACAACATATTTGAGATTTCAGATTTCTTATACGAAAAATTTAGAGTAATATTATCTTCTAATATCAACTTAATTAATATCAACTTATTATATTATAATATATAATAAGTTGAATCTTTAAAAAATATATGAGGCAATTAATACAAAGTAAAACCGTTTAGCCACAATTTTATTTTTCAAGAAAGAAAATAAATGGAAAAAAAGCAATTTAACAAATTACAACGACCATTTGGAAAAGGATTTTTTCAAACACTAAAATTTAAGACATAAAAAATCGCACGGAGTTGATCATACATTACGTACTCCATGAATTAAACATTAATAGTGTTATTACACGTAAAAATTGCAAGCGACAAAATTCGCCTGCGACTCGTCAGATTTCCTGAAACTTACGTATTATCCACCTAAAACTTACGTATTATCCAAGCATTTCATTGGATGTTCGGGAAAAGTCTTTTCTATCGTAGAAATCTGACGACCAATATTAAATGAAATTTCAGTCTTAAACTTCTAAACATCCCACAATATTACTTTTTACACCGTCGTATAGATGTACTTTTATGTATGTATTACATAAAAGTACATCTAGTACATAATAACTCTAGTACATAATAAAAGTACATCAGCACAAAAGTACTTTTATTATGTACTCTTATGTATACAAATGTACTTTTAAATGCAATTTGTTTCAAAGCTGTATCTCAATTTTTTTCTGAGTTATTAATTTTTTTTGGTACTTTTTATTACTTTTTTGTCATAGTGGCAACAGAATTATCCATCTCTGTTGAAAGTAAAGGGAAATACAGATTACTGTATAGAGCAATCAGAAAACGAATAAAATGCGTATTCAACCAATAAAACTCTTCAGATATGTTTTTGATTTCCTACCCTGACATAGAACAATAACCATTTTTCCAAATGGTGAATAAATTTTGAAAATGGATGAATGTAATTATTTATAACCTAAAAGATATGAAAAAATATATATAAGTACTGATTTTCAAATCATATATGAAGAAGAGACAACACTTATGACAATTAGTTCAAAATTTTTCTGAGGAAATATCTTGTGTAATCTATTCTTGTCATTCCCCTAGATAAAAAAAAAATATATTTGTAGCAGTTTGTTCCATTCTGTTACCACTGCTAAATGAGTATCATATAATCCGGTAGATATATATTATACGCTGCTCGGTGAATAAAGGCAAGGGTGTTCGCAAATAAGCTCTTCTAATATTTATCATCGTTCTAACACTTTTGTGAGGTTATTTTTTAAACGTAAATGAATGAAATTTGCTGACACTTGTGATAACACTGACATTATGTGATACTCAAGTGTCACATAATGGAGCAGCGTTTTTAATTTTCGAGTCATTGTGATCTATCTTAATACTCAATTAATTGCTAAATATGAAAATAAACCACAGTCTATTTCACCACTAGAATTTTTTTTTAACAGATAGTTTGATGCGAATTTTTTAAAGATTCTTTGTCCTTTTAGTAAATTGGTAAATGGTGCTGGATTTCTATATATAGAAATAATAACAGTTGAAAAACACACAGTTTAGATTTGAGAATAGAAGTAAATAATCTGAGAAAATTCTGAAGAATGAAAAACTGGAAAGTAATTTCGTAAAATGGAAGCAGCAATCACTTATAATGGAAAAAATTGAAAATTCACATGGAAAAAATTGAAGCAATTCTATAATGCCTGTATTTTTAGGGTTTCGTTCATCTGAGGAAACTCTATTCGTCTCGCTTCTCTGTCTGTCCGTCACCTAGCCCGTTCTCAGTAACTATATATGTTGGAGACTTGCAATTTTGTATACTTATAGCTGAACACCTTAAATCAAAAGATAAATCATAAAAAAATTAAAAAGTCTTATATTTACCCGTCTGGGCTCTAACTTGTGTATTTTAATCTTTTTTATTCTAACTGAGCCCCTAATTAAATTTTGGACTTGAAATTTTGCATACTTATAGCTGAACACCTTACATCAAACGGCAAATCAAAAATTTGTAAAAAAGTCTTATATTTAGCTGCCTGGGCTCTAACTTGCGTATTTTATGCTTTTTGTTCTAACTGAGCCCCTAATTAAGTTATGGACATGAAATTTTGCATACTTATCTCAATGAACACCTCACATCAAACGACAAATTATAAAATTTTGGAAAAGTCTTATATTTACCCTTGTAGGTTCTAATTTGTGTATTTTAAGCTTTTTCTTTATATAGCTGAGCCCTTATTTAAGTTGAAGACTTGAAATTTTGCATACTTATAGCAGAACACTTGCAATCACACGAAAAATCATAAAATTTTCAAAATGTCTTATATCATTTACCCCTCCGGCCTCTAACTTGTGTATTTTAGGTAATTTTTCTAACATCCCCGCATTGCACCCGGTGGGAACTTTTCTAACTTTTGCCGACACCCCTCTGACCAGTTTTTCATATTATGCACATAGCGTTACATCTTTCAGTTCCACCTTTTACTGCCAGGAGGCGCCTACTTATCTCGGGTTCTATGGGTCCGAACCCCTCGACTAATATAACTACGGATAAGTCGTAAAAGGAAGTTTCTTTCAGATAGAGGTTTGTGTAAAGTAGAGTGCTTCCCTGATTGCGAAATGTGCAACTAACAGATTTTACAAAAGGATAAAGTGATCTCACGTACCCATTTGTTTTCCTGCTTATCCAGTTAAAATCGTTAGTTTCGTGCCTTTTCTCCAGATTTCTCAATCCAGTGAACTGATGTATGATGTCAAAAGTCAGAATTGCTATTTAGCAATTCAAATTTGGCTTAATTTAAAATACGTACACGAGCCTTGATCTAAAAAATTGCCTTCATATCTGAGAAAACATTTTGCAGTTTAATAGTGTCTCTCGCATTTTTCTATGACAATTTAGTGATAAAATAGCATGGGATATTTTTTTGCTTGACTGTTTTTTAAAGTATTTCTGATTAAAATTACTTATTTATATCTTAAAATCCATGTTCTGCATTAATTTAAAATATTTGGAAGATATTGTTTAGTACGTTTCTACGAAATAAAAAAAAATCCTAAATTCTATGTTAATTATTCTAATTTATAATTGTGATGGCTAAATAGGTAAAATTTATTTAATTGATAAATACAGACATTTCTTTCTAACTATATACTTAATTAAGCAAACATAGTTAAAAATAGTAAAAGAAAAATTTAAATTTAAAAAGTGCATATAAATTTTATCCAGTCAACCAGGCATAAGTGTAAAAAAAAAAATAACCTCGTCGCAATTTTCTAAAAGTCACTTTCTTGTGACGTTAATAGATTTCGAAATATTTACTTCATTTGGAAAAATTCTACATTGGTATTCAATGAATATCCACAAAGAAAATTAAATTCTTAAAACGCAAATAGTCATGAAACTGAAGTTTAAAAAGGAACTTATGTATCAAGAATATAAATTTAACAGTTTATGCTGCCTAAAACAGAATTTACGTAAGTTATATTATTTATGAAAGAGTACTGAAATTAGTTATTGAGATGAGACTAAAATACTTTGCATTCCAAACATAATCCATTTTTTATGCTAATGAACACATATAATAATAATATATATTCCGAAATATATTACTATTATATATACATAATAAAATATATATTCCGAACAACCGTCAAAATATATACTAAAACACAATTACTTGCTTAAAAGAAGTATTCGTTACAGAACATTAAATCAAATGTATACAATTACGTGATGTTATTCAATTTTTTATTCTATTAATTCATAACTATTTTTATTATACATGACGGAATTTCCTTTAAAGATTGATTACTTTGGTTCACTGCACAGCCCCAGTAAGTTGTTTAGAGAAGATGGCTTCTCATTCGAGAACCATCGGCAGCTGCTCCTTGCATTGCGTGATGAGATCGTATTTGAATGACCGGATTGTATAAACAACCTTCGTTCCTTCCTTTCAGTTCCTTATGTTGTTTCTTGATATTGTGAACCTTCCTTGCCTTCTTTATGTCTGTCCTATGATAGCTGTTACTTTACGTTTGTCCTAGGTGTTGCTAGGCTGAGTACGTCCTTTTAAGTTCTACGTATGTTCGTCTATCATGAATTGTTTACAAGTTTGTGTGTCACTACTAACTCAGCTTGTTCAAGATTTGCAATAGTAATAATCTCCAACGTCAACTGTACGAGTTCCTTTCAATAACCTCGTTCCATTTAGTAACCAAAAGTCGACCAGATGTTTTTTATTAACGCTAATGGCTATTTAAATAAATGCACTAGTGCCGGACTCATTTACCCATCATATTCTATATGTGGTGCTCGAGTTATGTCGTCGGCAGTTGTGAGGCGATATAAAATGTGTTTACTTTTTACATACAACTATCGATGTTTCCGAGAATTTATTTTAATGATAACAATTGTGTTTTTATAGTTTCTACGACTTCTGCAATAGTTTACCCAACTTGTTAAAAGACAATGAATTCACGTTTAAAGCATTGCTCTAGATTAATAGATCACGGATATGATTGGCATCTATTTCAATAGCCATAAAGTCAGTTCTTTTTATTTCTTATTTGAATATGAGTTTAAAGCTAATTATATATTGTGAAATAGCAAAGTTAAATGGTTTAAGTATTGTATTTGCTGCCTTTTAAAATTTATTTATTGTTTTATCTTTTTCAAATAAACGTTAGATTTGTTTTTATATTTTCTTGAGATTATTTTACCACCATACTTTTGTTTCTTTACCTAGTTATCCGTTCTGGAATAGATGTTGTATCTTCTCGGAAGCCGCCATCTTGGATCCTTATCCAATTTTGTGTTGTAAAATTTGGTTATTATTATTTTCAGAGGGGGGGGGGGTCGGACAACATTTTAAAGTATATTTTAAGATATAATTTAGTTTTTTTAAAGAGGTTTGTAATAAATTTTATGTTGTTTGTTTTGTACATAATTTTTTCTAATACTTTTGAGCAACAAAAATGTTTGTTTTATGAAATTATATTTTTTGTTTTAATAATCTATAAAAGTAGTACACTAGTTTAAGTTATTTGATTCATTTGAATTCCATTCGGTACAGATTTCATGCCAACAAAATAATTCAAGATGGTGAGTTGCAGGAAAGATACGACATCTGTTCCCTTAATTTATCCTCTGCTAATTTAAATCTTATCTTCTTAAGATTTAATACATCAGTAATACTTGCAGGTTACACACATGACTATACATGACAGGTTAAAATTAGTTAATATTTTTTAAACTTAGTTTTGTGTTGTTTAAATTTTTAAGTAGTACACTGTTGCATCATTTACTGCAATCTAATCAAAATTATGCTTAAAAATAAACCGACAATAATTAAAAAGCGTTGTTGACCATATTTTAACTGATAGCAAGTGATTATGATATCATTTTATACTGATGTATATGATTTTCCTTCCGTGAGTCTATCCATGCTTCTGAACTAGTTAATTATATATAAAAAAGAATAACAACAATAGATTATTGTAGAACTTCTTGATGCTGTATAAGCAATTATTTATACATCAAAACATTATAAACGTATTATAACTTTTTTCTGTAGAAAAGGGAATGAAAGTCTTATTGCTTCTTATCATGTTGATATTAACTATAAGAAAAATCTATAAAAATTCTATGCAAAATCTTTCAGGAAAAAAAATCCTTCCAAAAAAAAAAAAACTTAGCATTTGACTTAAATTCAAATAAATGTATATTTTTAAATAATTCAAGTTAAACAGAATTATTTATTAAATGGTGTATAATCATTCATATATTCATTTATATACTCGTAGCTACTTCACTTGTTATTTTTGAAATATTAACTTGGAACAAGAACATTTTTCTTTGTTTGTACTGAAAAAAAAAACCCTTTGTTCCTTCTTTCCCAATAAATCAATAACAACGAAATAAATATCAAAGAAATAAACAGAAACGCTCAAAATACAGTGTAAATAAATAATCGGACGAAATAACTTATTTTTAACATCTGTGTTAAGGATTTAATTGATTTTGTATTGAAGTAAATTTTCATAATGTTTTATGAGCCAGTTACACGTTTCCAGTTTCGCTTGAAAATTATGCTTGTATCATATTAAAAAAAATTCTTTTTATAGTTATCTTCGTTTAAGTAATTATTTAGGTATACACATTTAATGTAAAACTTAAGAAGGTTTTATTATTATCAGACTACTCAAATATTTATTACGATATAACTTAAATATATGAAGTTATCAATATTATATCTATAAAGTCAATATATCTATCTATTTTATTATTATTTTTTTACAGTTTTCATTCAAAGACATCTAAAGTAGATTTTGTACAGTTATTTCGTATTTAATCATTTATATTTAACAGAATGGTTAATCTTTCTTCACCGATAATTCCAAAAATATATTTTTGCCTAAATTAATCGAAAAACTATGTGAATAAATCAGTCAAAATTTTCTATTCATTATTACTGGTAGGACTGATCATTGATGCTGAGCATCGTATACGTCATGTATACGCTATGCCGACGCGAAAAGATTAATACAAAATCATAGTAAAAGCTTTTGATAATATTTATTGCATTTTATTCTCTATGATTTACAGTATGGAATATAAAATAACTTATTTTATAAACGAAAGACATATACGAGGGAGTGCTGATAAGTTCCTGGCTTTGACTAGAAAGAAGACAGCTAGAGTTAAAAATTACAAATTTATTCAACATATTCTCCCATGATACTGATGCACTTGTTACATCGATGCTGCAGCTTTTCTAGTCCTCTGAAATTAAATTACTCCTGAAACCCTCTCTCAGCAACCTTCTTGAGCTCTGCAATGTCTTCAAAATGATGGCCCTTAAGGTGTTTCTTCAAGTTCGGAAATAGATAATAGTCTTCGGGGTCTAGTTGCGGTGCATAGCGAGGATGATCGAACATTTGGAAGCACAGGGTCCTCAATTTAACAGCAACAGCGTTGGACGTGTGTGCAGGTGCATTGACATGAAACAAAAAATATATATATCTCTTTGGTCAACTCCCCTCGGCGTTTATTCTTGATTCTCACCTTCAATTTGTCCAACAAGTTAGTTTAATATTCTCGGATAATACTGCACCCCTGAGGTAGGTATTCCCCAAACAGAATGCCATCTTTGTCCAAGAAAACTAATGCCATGACCTTTTTGGCAAATTTCACTGTGCGAAACTTTTTCGGGCGCGAGGACTCCCTGTGGTGCTATTCCTTTGACTGTTCCTTAGTTTCTGATCATAGATGTAAGCCAGGTTTCCTACTCAGTTACTAACCTAGCCAAAAAGTCCTGCTCAGTTTCGAAAAGACAGTGTAAACAAAAACTTCATGACGCCTCTAACTCTAAAGACGTGACACTGTCTTGTGTCCCTGCCATCTCAGCTTTCAGCCTCAACAGAGAAAATTCTTATGATCAGAAACACCTGATGTTATTAGATGTACATAATAAGATTTTAAACTTTCAAATGAGCCTAATTTTGTTTTCCTATTTCAGCTACAACTAATTGAAACCAGGAACTTTTCTGTATCCCCTCTTATACCCGAAAGTTTCATAAAAGATGTATAACTACTAAGTAGTAAGCCTATTCCTTTGCTAAACCTAAAAAAATAGATATGATTGATTAAAAAATGCATATGACAGGTTGATTGTCAGGATAAAATGATCATAGTAGATTATAAATACGTAGTTATGTTTTTCCTTCTTAACAAAACTGCACAAGTTTTATGAATGTTTTTAATTTTTTATAATAAATTTACATATTACTACAATATTACTATAACATCACTACAAAATTTAAGTTATATCATTTTGTATTAAATGGAAATAAATCAAAATTCTATTTTATAATAAACTGCAAAGAAATTAATATCATTTTTTGCCTACATTTCTTCAGACAAAGATACCAGTTCCCCAATCCAAAAAATATCAAATTAATGAAAATGAGAAAATGCAAAGAAAATATTCTTACTCACGTTCGGAAACGATGGAAATCTAATTACCTTCTTGAATTAAAATTTTCTCCCTCGTATAAACAAACTGAGCAACCAATCAAGCTTAATTAAGATACTTTTGTTCTCATAAAGACTTATTTATTTATTTAGTCTTATTTGGAAATGGAAATTTTAATCCAATTCATCCTTCACGTGATGACCGAGCAAGATCATATACAGTGACGGTGTATTAAGCAGCCGTCATCGAAATATAGCGCAATATGTTTTCTTGATAGCGCAATATGTCTTCTTGAAATCTCAACCCTCTCGTCCCCACACTCTAAACTGAAATGTCTGAAATTCAGACACTTAAGTGTCTGAAACGCAGTGTTCAATTTTCAGACGTTTTAAAATGTCTGAAAATTGTCAGACACTTCTTGTGTCTGAATTTCAGACACTTGAGTGTCTGAAACAAGAGTGCTCGTTTTTCAGACATTTTAAAATGTCTGAAAATTTTTAGACACTTCTTGCATCTGAATTTCAGACATTTCAAATGTCTTAAATGCGGCCATCTTTGAGCCGGTTTCCTCCCCCCCACCACCTCCAATATGAAGCCATCTTTGACCATTTTTCTTTCTAAGCCACATACGCAGCCATATTTGACCACATTGAAACATTTTTTTATAAATGGGAATAATTTGTTACCATAAAGCAGAGCTGATCGCAGCGCAGGAAACTTTGAAGCATCTGCCCCCTTATTTTAGGGTACCCCAAATTGGGTACAAAATTTTCATAAAGCTGATATTTTAAATCACTTTTGAACTTATGACGATTGTAATCAGTATTTTGTAGTTTTGGAACAGGATATTATATATATATATATACAATCACCTAAAAATGTATTTATGTGATATCATATATGCGCGCATAAAAAACGTTTATTACTTTCAGTGAGAACTTTAAATTAATTCTAGTCCAAAGATCTAGTATTCATTCGTCTCCCCCCCACCCCCCCCCGCGCCTTTCATATACTGTTACAAAAAAAATTAACCCTATTCAATGCCATTAAATACAAATACATATTTGGATAAATATTTCTTTTTCTTAACCTAATCATTTTCTAAAAGTACAAAATATTTATTAAAATAAGTATAAGACCAAAACAAATTTAAAATATCAGCTTTATAGAAATTTCATACCAAATGTTGCAGCACGTAAAGCTAAAGGCACAAAGAAACAGCCCAATTTGTCCATGCTGCAATCAGCTCTGCTTTATGGTAACAAATTATTCCCATTTATAAAAAAAAAATGATTCACTCCTTCAGAAAGAATCTTATCCCTGCTTTGTTGTTCATTTTTTTTCCATTTAAATTAGATATTCCCAGTGACATTTTTATTTGTGTGTTAAATAAAATCTAACACTAGATTACACAAAATTTTCAGTATATGAGATCCCAACATTAAAAAAAAAAAAAAAAAAAAAAAAAAAAAAAAAAAAAAAAAAAAAAAAAGTATGAAACTCTTACGTTTTTTTGTTGTTGTTATTATATTATTTATCATCATTAGCAAGAAATATTGAAACATTTGACAACAGCACATTAATCAGCATAATGTTGAAATACATTCAAAATATCAGTTTTACAAAAATAGAATACCAAATTTGGGGCCACCAAAATACAAAGGGAAGGGGGCATCGCCCAATTTGCTAATGCTTTAATAAAATCCTGCGTCTGCAAAAAATCCAACCCAATGTTATGGTTCGTTAAATAGAAGTGACCAGAATTCGGAACTCGGAAGTGTCCGCTAATGAACATTCCCGAATACCAGAAATCTCTGTGTAGCGAAAACCTTCTTAAATCATACTATATTACTCTAACCGTTCAAAATATTCATTATAATCAGCGTAATTTCAAAAGGTATTCAAAATTGCAGATTTACGAAAATTGTATCAACGCCCCCCCCCCCCCCCCCCCCAATAAAAAACAAAAAGGAGCAGGTACCATTAGCCCATGTTTTAAGCAGAAGCCCTATGATTCGCTAAACAGACGTATCCCCTATTCAGGAATGTCCGTTACGCAGGTTTTACTGTGTGTATTTAAAGTAAAACCTCCATAACGGAAATTGCTGAACAGCGGACACCTCTTTTTTTTTTTTCTTATCCCCAACACCTTTAAATCTGTACGTCTTCACCTCTTTAAAGTAGACACCACCAAATAGCGGACTAATTCCGTACTCTCGAGGTGTCCGCTATTCAGAGGTTTTGCTGTATATTCATTTATATGCACATTCTAAAGGGTAAAAAGTATTTACCTTTTTTGTGACAGTATAAGAAATATGTTCCAAATAAATTCTTGGTCCAGTTGTTGATACTATTCAATAATATTCTACAACTAAATTTAAAAGATAATGTGTGTTGATATTAACGTTGTCATTAACGAACACAGGCACACACACACACACACACCAAAAAAATAAATAAATAAATAAATAAAACTTAAAATCCAGAATTTTTTTTTTTCTTAATGAGTTTCTGTTTTATTATTATTTTCATGGATTCTTTTTAGCACCCAGATATGCTTAAAAAAATTCTTTGAGGGTTGAAAAACACTTCTAAAAACATTTTTCTTCCCATAAACATCACAATAAAAATAATTTGTATTAAAAAATGTTATAATAATATGAAAATATACACATACTCGGAGCAAAAATAATTATAAGAATAATTAATCTTCAAACCATGTTACTTTTTCAAAATATATTAAATATCAGCATAGTTACACTTTATCAATCAGTCAGAATTATTGGCAGTACTTGTTTGAAATCTTGCATTAGAAGTGCGTTTTCACAACATGTTTATTTAGGTCTTAAACTTTATTACAAAAATGAAAAATATCTCCTACTGTCATGGGCGAGAATTCTTATACCCATCTTCTTCTTCTTTTTTTTTTCATATTATTGAAATTTTTAGCATGATGTTATTTAAATTGATTTTTTTAATATTTTCCGCACATATTTAATTAATTACGCCGATTTTTATAATTTGTTTATAATTACTTTCAAGATCGCTTCATGTTTTAAAATTTAAGTATGGTGTTGAGATGTAACGCAGGAAATACATACTAGGTATATTCCATCTTGAAATAAATTTTCATAAGGATGATTAAATATATAGGGTAGATGTGCCAGTAATGAACACCCTTAAGGAATTTCTGTAAAAATTATTTTTTTATTAATAGTTATAATTATTATATTTCAGTTTTTTCAATATTATATTAATCTATCAACAATATTTAACCATTCTTATAGCCTCATTTCCTCATATGAATAGCAATATAATTTTAAATAACAGAAATATATCAAAACACCCAAAAGCCCAGTATTGGACACCTTCTGGCCCAGTAGTGGACACCCTCTGTTCCAGTAATGGACACCCCATAAAAAGTAATAAATATAATTGTTTTTATGACTGTATTTAGAACCAGAATTTAATGAATACATACTAATGAAACGAAATAGTTATTTTTAAATAAATTTAACAATTAGGATACCAGTAATTAATAAAATATTTGTGATAATCATTTATTGGTTGCATCAATTATTGTAATTATCAGAAGACTGATGTTTTAATTATTTTAGATGGATAGTTTAAAATACTAAATATCAGACAATTACAGCTATCAAATTATTGAAACAGTGGTGGATTTAAAAGGTAATAAAAATAACAAAAAAAGTTTTGGAATATTAATGTTTAGTTTTGTGTCACTATTTTTAACAATCTTCCAGAGATTACTCGATATATCATTTATAATAATTAATATTACAAATATAAAAGAAATGATATTGTGAGTTGAATATTTTAAATACTAAATAAAATAATTTCAAAATAAAACTGTAGAACTGATGTTTGAGGCCACTGATCTGCAGATTTACTAGTTTCATGAATATTACCTATAACTTTCATTAATAGTATTACTTTTTTTTTTAAATAAGGAAACATTTAAGACAGAAAATGGATTTTTAATAGCTTCTGCAACTTAATTGTTTTTATTTAAATGGAGAGGGATTAAGCCCTATGAGCCCCTCTTTGACTGTGCTCTTAAACTGTATTTTCTGCTTCCTGGCTTGTTTGATTGCTAGATTACAAAATATGTGAGGTATATATATGTACTACATAAAAAAAAAATAATAAATAAAATAAAATATCAAAATTTTATTAATCACATAAAATAACTTAAAAGCAGATTTATAAAAGTTTTGGTGTTATTACATTTTCGTAAGTATAATTTAAAAATTAAATTTGATTATTTAGGTTTGCAGTTAAGCCAAAGTATTTTATGCACTATAAATATTACTAAAATTGCATTTTTAGCAATGTCTACATGGGGTGTCCATTACTGGGAAATGACTAATTAACCATCCCAGTAATGGACACCCCCTCTTAAAACCTTAAAAAGAAATGAAATTTTGTAAATGGCCATTAGTATATAAAATTCAAAGTTTTCTATTGCTACTCAAACAAAAACATTCAAATTTTGTAAGAAAATAAATAATATATAAATTAATTAAACGAAGCCAGCTCTTAACCTCTTCATTAAGATTTTCACAGAAAAACAGCAAAACTTTGAAACATTATTTTCTGCTTCCTGATTGGTTTGATTAAAAGTGTCAACAATAACATAGTTTTATAAAACATACAAGGGGGTATTATTAAAAAAATAATTAAAGCTAAATATTTATTAGTTATTTTTTTATGAACCAAAAACATCAAGGGGTGTCCATTACTGGAAGGGTGTCCATTACTGGCACATCTACCCTATATATAGTATCGGCGTACAGTTGAATACAATAAGAGTGATTTATTTCCAATAGGAAAAAGTGCAAGTATACAAATACTCCGAAATACACGATAACACAAACCCTTATACTTTCGAGATTTCTTTTCATACTCTATATCCACCATATAAAACAAAAAATAAAAAGTTCATGGTTTCTCAAAGATAAATTTAAATTTGTTAATATAAAAAAAAATCACTTCAATAATATACTCTGTAAGATAAATAAATGGCACTCTTGTCACTAAAAATGAAAATTTGTATGTAAAATTATATCACTAATATAAAATAAAGAAATTCGCAAGGAAAGAACTTACTTGTGCAAAGTCATATAAAAATTAGCTTCTTTTTAAACTTATACTGAACAATTTTTTAATATGTTGCTCAGATGATACGAGCTATTTAACAATCATTAACAAAATTATAAATATTCTTTTTTAATAGCATGCAGGAAACATTAATTCTATAATTTCAAAACTTCTTTACATCTTACCAAATCTAATTGAAACTGTTGTATTTTTCACGTTATTATTCAAACAATAAATAGATTATTTACTACATGAAACTTTAATTTATAAAGTAAAGATCTAGATGAGAATTAAATATATTTATTAATACTGAAAATCATATGCACTCATTGAAAAGCATCAGAAATAAGCAAACAAATCTTTTCACACAAAATATATTTATTTGATAAAAAAAAAGACAAAAATATTAAATATGCAAGTTAGTCTAATAAGAATAATTTAAATAGTAAATAAATAATAATATATATGTAAGAACGTTCTGTGAATTATCATCATTCCAAACATGTGGAATACTTTACCTTGGAGTAAATATCCAAAACTGTAACAGCTAATCCAGTTTGAAGGACATATTATTTTACGATATTGAACGCCATTTTAAAAATATATGCGTATTCATATTATTTTACCACTGTATTTTTATAAATATCATGCTATTCTTTTGAATATTTGGTGAGTCTTGAATAAAAATTATCGTAGAAATATTGAAAATTTCATATTACCATGGAAAATATAATTCCCAATTGATTTTTTTTTTCGTTCTCCATTTATAAGCCCGTACTGACAAGCCATTCCAATAAACCGAATATAAATTTTCGTCTAGTATGTATAAAATGAAGACACAAAGATATAAAATACAGACATCGGATCACTATGCTAAAAAAAATTTTCTCTAACGACTAACACACCAACGGATGTAGGTGTAGATATGCATACTATTTCACAAAAGAAAGTAAATGCTGCGTCACTACTTTCTCTTCATTGATAATGATACACTCAACTTTCTGACTCATCTTCGATTTACAAGTAAGAGAATTCAAAGTTCAAATCTTCAATCAGTGTAATGTTTTGGAAATAAAGCAGAAACTTTAAATGCGTTATAAGGTTATAACGACGATTGGCGATTCCATTTATTATGGGAAGAACAAACGTCATTATAGAGATTTCGGATTGAGGAAAAATATATCGTCACACTTTCAAATAATTTATCAAATGTTGATAAATTTAAAAGCAATTTTAACACTTCAGACAAATTTACTGTACTGAGATACTTTAATTCAAATTCGCCAATCCGTTGAGTAAAAGCCGTTGCCCGCCGAATGAGCAATAATCAAATCCGGTTGCGTTCTTCTCGCGCACCGTTCATGCTTGCAACAACAAACAAACCTACTCACTTCAGTTCATTTTACTTGGTGAGGTGTTCAAATGGCTGAATTCCTGAAATGTCTAAAATTGCAAGTGTCTTAAATTCAGACATATAATCATAATTCTAACATTTTTTTTTTTCAGTTCATTTATGCCATGATCATAATAAGACGTTTATGTGTCTTAAATTTAGACATCTATCACGTCTGAAATTTTATTTTCACACGTTTAAGTGTCTTAATTGCTTTTTCAGTCACATATCTGTTTGAATTTAAGACGCCTGTATTTGCAGTGCAGACGTTCTCCGCTTGGCAGAATTTTGCGAATTTTATTATTGAGCAATTTCTTTAGTGAAATAAGAAACCAGATGGTTCTAAACGCTTCGAAATTTTGTTCACTGTCAGTTATACTATTCCTATCCTTGTTTATAATTGTGTGTTTGTAACCACTGTAAAATGTCTCCTGCCTCACTTACTCAATTCTTCTTTATAAAGGCTTAGACGATAGGCATGAGAACGAAAAGGTTGAGAGTTCAAGAGGGCAAAGAAACTCTTCTAATGTTCTAATGATGGATATTTTATACAATTTCATAGTACATGATCTTGTTTGACCATAAAGTTTAAGATGAGTTTAAACTAGAAGACATATTTGTTGTGCTTTTTATGAGAAAAGTTTACTTTATGGTCTCTTGTTTGGTCAAGTTTTCTATACTGTTGAGCCGATTTTAATTCAAGGAGATAATTTGATTTCTTTCTTTTCCAAACTTGTGTCAGAATATTTTTTTGGTATTTTTTCATCTCCATTATTTGATATATCTTTGGATTGGGAAATTATTATATTTGACTGAGGTAGATTGAGTAATTGTCTACCAATTAGAAAATGGTCAGTTGTAAGAGGCTCTGGATTACATGAATCGCTGAAACCATTATAGAGAGGTCTGGAATTGCGAATCGCTTCTACTTCAATAACAATTATTTTTAGTTATTAGTTATTGTTTTTAGTTATAGTTTAAAAATTTTCAAGAATCCTTTTCATACAGTTCTTCACTCATCTTCAGAGAAATTCTTAAACAACCCCCCACCCCTACCCGCCCCAGCACACACACACAAAGCTACTTTTTCAAACATAAATTTATATTGGATAATAAAGTTTCTAAACAAATTTTGTACTTCTTCATTCCTGATAGTGTATGTAATTCTCGTTTTGCTATGGCCAAATCTGAAATTACTTCTTAGTGTACTTCCACAGTTACAACATATGTAAAGATCAGTCTGTAAATTTGCGTAATCTAATTGTGATACTTATAGTACAATTGACTTAAAAACAGCTTGAACTAAAAGGTTTCAGTAATTCTGGAGACACATAGAGTTGTGGGAATCTGGTTGGCAGGTTTAACATGATGTTTTTTACACAAGTTGCACCTAAATATCAAACTCTTCACTTGTCGTCTGTTCTTAAAGTCCAACTTATTTCTCTAAGATCTGTTAAACTTCCTGAGACACCTCTGTGCTGAGTTCGCTTATGACAGTCTTTGAAAATAAGTTAGAATAAATCACATATGTACTAGGTAAAAAAACTGGATGAGCTTCGTGGTAAGAGTTACAGAGCTGCCAAGTCTCCGGCTTTAAGGATGCCAGTATTTTAACACAGAAAATGTCGTTTTTATTAATTGGAACTTTTGGACGATTTAAAAGAACCAGATTTTCTTTAAAATAATAATGGTGTTCAAAAATCCGGAGTCTTGACAACTCTGGAGTTATTAGCTTGGTATAATCATTCACCTACACAGTAATATTTTCCTCTTAAAACTGAATTAGACGATTAAGTAGTAAAGATTACTGGTATTGGTTTACCTTTCATCAGTGTTAAATATTCTACGAGAAAATGTTCTATTTGAATATTCTTAATCCAGTAGTTTTCACCAGATTCTTATTCTTCGAATGACGAAATTAACATTTTTTATTCTAATGGATACTTACATTGCGGACTAATCTTAGTATACATACAGTTATTCGTAATATTTTTCTTAGTTTTTTTGAATATTCGAATGTCAAAATAAAATTCAGCTTTCGTTGTTATGAGTATAATCACCATTTCATATTCTTAATTTTCTTAAACCGTTTTCCTGGACGAGATAAAAGTTGAATTTCAGCCATCGTTTCTCACTCTTCTTTAGCCATGGTACCTTAAACCATGAGAGCATCGTGTCTTTTATACTGATTAAATTTGTACCTATCGATAACGTATCTTCTGGGTTTTCGCGTAAAGAACAGTGAAAACAGCTATCAGGAACAAATATTTTGTTGATTTTCTATACTTTGTTTCCAAAAGACATGTTTAACTTTCGAGAATGAATTATTCTTGATCCTGTGAATAACAATCATGAAGTTTGACCCGAATATGTCATGGAATATGTTTTTAGTTGGATTCAAATGGAGTCCAAATGTTATGAAACATTCTGGAACCTTATAAGTACAGAAAAAGATCCAATCTTCGGAAAGTTATTTTCAGAGTTGATGTAACTTCTTAACTCAATATAACTCTTTTCGAGTAGAATTTTACTTCAGAGATACGAAAGCGTACATAATAACTGCCCGAAGCTCACTTGCTGGCATCTACGAAGACATGCATCTCACCATCAAAAATGTTCTTCCATTCTATTAATTTAGAATACATGGTAACTTCTATAAAGATTTATCACTATCAACACTCAAAATATCATTTGTTGAATTCCAGCAATATCCAATCTTGAATGACATGTATTCAATGTTATCTTCAACCGTAAATGAGAATACTTTAGTATATTTTCAATATCGATATTGATTTTTGCCTTTTTAACTTATTTTCTGCATATTCATTCGACATAATCCGTACTTATGACGATAGTTCCGAAATGTCTAATTTCCTCCAATGATTTCACATTTAAAACATCGAATTTTAGATGCTTATTTAAGCTAAGTATTCAGTTTGGTACACATTAATATTTTATTCCTCTATATAACAGGTTCTTTTAGTTTACGAATATTTTTAGACGGCTTCATGTTTTTAAAATATAATGGATTGACACATTAAAAATCATGTTACATTAAAATAGTTAAATGATTAGTTATTTAAGTTATGTATGTTATAAATTGTTTGAATATTGATTTATGGAAAAATCTGAAGGAAGCGAAAAGTTTAATATTCATATTGCAAATTAATATTTAAAAAATAATAAATGACTAATATAGAAATAATTGTTTTAAAGAATATATTCCTATTAAAAAAAAGCAGTTTTATTTAGCTTCAGTTATTTTATAATTTACATTAATTTAATCATAAGTCAAGTTCTTGGTTAATTTAAGACTAATGCTTTATCCTGAAAGATATGTTTCACGCATTTTTCTCTTTTTTTTTTCTGATTGATTATTTTCATCGAATGTCTGTCGCCTTTATCTCTTTTTTACATAGAATCATCCTGCATCTTCCTAAAGTCATATAAACACGACAATGAACAATAAGAGATAGAAATCTTTTTAGATGAAAACGGTTTTATTCTATTATACGTCAATAAACATAACAATAAATTATAACTATTATTCTTTTTTTCTATAGAATTCGCTGGCACAGAAATCGAGATAAAGTCACAAAATAAAATGATTACACATTAGTATAAAAACAACACAGCGGAACAATGAAAAACAATCTTTAATAATTTTATCCATACCTCATATAAGTTTTGGTGCTTCTGTAAAAAATTCCAATAAAAGTGGTATATCAGGGTAACATGGTGTTTCTGCAACATTGTTGCACAAACTTTACTTTTATGATAATGTAAGAAATTTTACAATTTGTTTTCTGTAATTAGAAAAATTATTAAAAATTAAAGAGAGACTATTTACGGAAATTAACTTAAATGAAAAAAGCTTTATTTTAAGAAAAACATATGATATAATACAAAATTAAACGTGCTTTGTAATATAAATTTCCTTAAAAATATTTATTTCACGTATTTTGGAGTGGAACTTGTGAATAGACCATCCGTTCGACACAACATTATGGGACTAATGTATAAAACATTGAAAATCAAAACTTATGATTTGTTTTACTAAAAAGATGCTAAAAAATACATGACATAGGTTTTTTAAAACTTAAAAAAACCATCGCAGAAGTTAAAAGTCGACACCCAAGCAATCTCAACTGCTTCAAACAGCCATCATCACAAATTTCTTCACACTTCAGAAATTTCTCTTCATGATGATAGTTTCAAACAATTGAAAGGGCTTAGGTGTCGACTTTTAACATCTTCGACAGATTTTTTTAAGTTTTAAAATACTATTACATGTGTTTTTAGCACCCTTTGGTAAATTAAATCATAAGATTTGATGTTAAATATTTTATACATTATCAAGGTGAACATGACGTTCCAAAAATTATAGTTATACTTTATTTTTATAGGAATAATGTGCTCAAAAGATAAAAATGATCGTTCAGTTTTGATATCTCATTGATAGGAAGTACTGCTCCCTGTTAAACGTATATACAAGTATATCTATAATACAATTACATGGGATGCAGATTTTCAGATACGTATGATACGGTCAAGGCAGTTATGTGTATTATACGAAACAGTGTATACGATACAGCGTATGTACAAAATTTACCCAGGTGGTTAAACTTATAAATGTTTAAACGATTTTTGTTCATTGCATGAAAAACGATGCTTTTCACCTGCTCTTCTTTGTGCGGATCAGAGACTGTGAGAAACACCGGCTATAGCCCTGCAATCGTAATGACTTATAAACAACCATAATGGCAAAATTAAGAAACATAAAACTATTTAAACGATTCCAGCAAATTTGTTATATTTAATCCCGTAATTCAGTGAAAGTTAGAAATAACATGAATTAATTAAAATATTTATATGAAAAATAACAGTATCCTAGGTATGAATCATATTAGGATGGTTGCTAAGGAAACGACTTCTATTTCCAGCCTGTACTCCTTTTAGTGATGTAAGACTGAAGAGGTCTATTGAGATTAAAGTAATTGCGTATATTTGAAATATGCTTGCACTTGACTTATATGTTTAACCGATATACGCTTATAAATATCCAGGTACGTTTAAACGTATCTTTTAAGGTATATGTAATGCGTACAGACATAATTATATAGATTAAACGAATAAGTGAAATACGTATCGCATTGGGAGTACTAGTATGAAGGACGCATAAATACCATATTCCTCTTTGCCTTTTTGTTCATATGATGTTAGTGGTTAAGGCTGGCAAGTGGCTAAAGGCAAAGAAACTTTTATGTACTCATATCTACTGCAGCTTTACATCTAGCTCCGCAATGTCTACAAATTTCTGACCCTCTTTTACGAGACATATTTGAAGATTCACTTGATTCTGATTGAGATAATGCTGCGGGTGATTTTCAGGGTAAAACACACAATTGTGCCCTTCAAATTCAACCAATCTAAACAAAAGAAGTTAATCAAATATTTGGTGTTTCCTAAGTGATATGCTGAAAATTTAGGATATAAACTAAAAGTTCCTAAAACATTTACTATTGCGTTTATAACCAAAGATATAATCGTAAATTTAATTGTGAAATTGTAGAATCATTACATAATAGGAAAATCAAAGAAAAAAATTTTACTTGTAAAATTAAAAAGCAGTCTGACAGTTCTGAATAATAAAAATGAGATTAAATCTATTTACATTTTATATGTATATGTATGTCTATGTATAAATTTTCAAGTAAAATTATTTTATTTTATTTATGTCCATCCGATTATATATATACATCTATGAAACACATGCTGACGCAGACTATGAAAAAACTGCGCGTGATAGGAAAAAATGACGTAATTTTTGAAAAAAGTATCCCGAAAAGGTATTATATTAGTATAATATTTTAAAAACATTTTCACAATCAAAAATTCTGTGTATCTGTGAATCGTTTGATATGTATACCACAAGTGTTCTAAAATGAGAAGCACAGATGTCTCTGAATGCGTCGCACATTTTTTGGACGACAATTATATTTCATTATTGATTTTAGGATTACTTCCTAATATAAACTATTAAATCCATGTATTAATGGAATTTTAAAGCAAAAATTCGCTCTTGTTATAACGCCTGCCTTATGCCATCAACAACTCCTCAAAACTAGACTGCTTTCTATAGTGGGGCACAGTGAATTTTTGATGCTGTATGATTGAGTTGATTGACTGATGACTTACATAATAAAATAAAAAAGGTTAACTAAAAGACATATTACACACATAAGTTAAAATTTTCAAAACATTAAATAAAATTTTAAAAGTCTAAAAATTCGTTCCTTTTATAACGCCTGCCTTATGCCTGAAAAGAAACAACTCCTAAAAACTAGGATTCCTTCTATAGTAGAACACAGTGAATTTTTGATGCTGTATGGCTGAGTTGATTGACTGATGACTTACATAATGAAATAAAAAAGGTTTACTAAAAGACATATTACACACATAAGTTAAAATTTTCAAAACATTAAATAAAATTTTAAAAGTCTAAAACCAACAAGTTTCAGCCACTCTGTGGTCATCGACAGGGTCTTACTTTAATCCAAGCTACGCAAATACTTATTACAGGGCTCGCAGCGTTCCTAAAATTTTCGCTCTTTACTACCACTAAATTAAAATGATAATCTTTGTTGTATGAATCTATTATAGATGTTAAAGGAATTTACCCCGAAGAATTCTTATTCAAAATACTGGTAGCAAAGTGCGAAAATTTTAGGAACGGTGCGAGCCCTGTTATTAGTTCGCAAAAGTCAAAAGTAAACATACTGTGTTGAGCATGTCCCCACAACAGTGCCATCTATACAGCTGCAAATATATGCTTTATATAGGTATGACAAAAAAGAAATTTTGAAACAAGATTAAAAGAACATAACGCATATATAAAATATAATAGACAATTCACAGCCCTTGCAATATTTTGTTCTAAAAATCATATAAAAGCAATAGATTATGGAAATTTGATTATTTGGCCGTGCACTTATCCGCAAAAAAGTACAATTAGAGAATCCATAAAAATGACATCGAAATAAGAATTGCAGATGTTTGTAATGCAGGTGTTTCTTACGGTATACATAAGTTGTGGTTGAATTTTTTGAAACAGAATTTAACTCAAAGTTAAAGAGGTCTGACGCAGTTATTGACACTAGTAATCTAGTTTCTTCATTTTCCAAGCAAAGTTCTTATTTGGGAGCTTAAGAGATAAGCTTACGAAATTCCGAGATGCTCCTGAATCTAAGACGCACCCTATTTTTTAGCCGTGAAAATAATAATTTTCTTTTGAAAATTGTATGCAGCATATGATAAAATTACCCAGGATACAAGAGAGTGAAGTAAAAGTCCAAATGAGAATTTTGGAATAGGGAAATCACTATCGGTTGAATATTGTAGGAACGAAATAAGAAATCGATTAATTAATTATTAAAAATTTCTACAAGTCGAAATTAATGAGAAATGGATAGTGTCTTGTACGAGGTTGAGGACTTGTGTTTGTTTCTTTCATTACTCCATTTCCTAACACATATGTGGTTATAATAATAATGTAATACCTAAAATATGGGGAATCTTTGTAAGGGCAAAACTTGAGAGCCAAACTTTTTTTTTTTTTTTTAAGAGGTTGACTTTTTTTTATTTAATGGGCTTCATTTTAGGAAAGATGTTAGATTAAAACTTGTTTTGAAATTGCTAATTCGAAACAAATACATTATTAATTTTTTTATTTATTTAAAAATGTATTAAAACGAGGGAGGTGATCAAAAGAAATGGATAAAAAAATGGTAATTAATAAAAATATGTAGGTATGGGGACCAGCTTTTAATAGTAACAGGATTAAAACACTGATTTGGCACAACTATTATTTCAGAAAACCATGGCACTTGCTTCGGAAAAACTGGTCTTATCTGTGCCTATAGTTGCAAAAAACCGGTTCATTCAACCGAGTTTATTTCAAATAGACCCGGTTTATTCCCAGGTTTATTCCCAAAGCACCTGGCTTATTCCCCAAAAACCTGGTTTATTCCTAAAAGACCCGGTTTATTCCTAGGTTTAAACCTTGGTTTTTCTAGTCTTGTAACTCTAACCGTGCCTCCATTCAACTGTCAAGTAAAATGGCGACACAAAATGGGTCTTTGTTTTAACTTTGAAAAATACTGGTTTCGGAACAATAATTATTAATAATAATTAAATTATTAAAGCAATAAAAAATTGAGCACAAAATTTGGCAGTAACTTTTAAAGAGCTAATAAACGATGACAAGCATCATAATTATATTTTAAAATTTAAACAAAATAGGAATAATAAATAACGGTTTAATTTCCTAATAAATATTGGCTAAAATATTTCAGATTTCTAGCGAAATAGATATTTTAAAATATTAGCAGAATAAAAGTCTACGTTGAAATGCTATTTCAACAGATATTATTAAGGAAAAATCAACTGTATTGTTTGCCGATATTTCTAAATTGAAGATTCTTAAAAACCGTATACATTTTGTTTAATGCACTACTTGAAAAAAAATTTAGTTTCAGCTTTAATATATTTAAATTCTTTTCAAAATACTTAAAATTTATTTGAAATGTGTTTTTTAATAAATGTGTTTGTTCAGATACAAATAGATATATGTGATCTTTCGTGTGTCATAAATAATTTCATATACTGATGATAAGGTATATTACAAGATTGCAAAAAGTTTTATGTTAATTTAATAAATTATACTTCAGAATAACAGTTTTTCTATTTCCAAATGTGAAATAGATTTATTACTACCCTTCTGTATTTCATTAGACACACCTAATAAGAAATAAAGGTAAAAGCACTTGATTACCTTGCTTTCATTTTGCGTTTATTGATTATTGCTTTTATTGTTTATACAAACAATAAAAATAGCTTATTTTACAAAAGAAAACCCTATAAATCTCAAGATTTCATTTAAAGGAGTATCTTGAATAAATATTCAATGCATACTTTTGAGAAAATTCAAAAACATATATATAGATTGACAGCATAAAACGATGATACAACAAGTACTTATTTTGTGTTTCTTTCTAAGCGAAATGGCACGAAGCTTACAGATTTGGTTTATCTCTCATTTGTTGTTACTTAGGGTATTTTTATTTCAATTTTAAGTAAGGCTTTTTTTGGATTAAAAAAGATAAATCAGATATCACTTCAACAAAAAACAAAAAGTAAATAAATAAATGACTGTCCTACCTCTTTTTGTGAATAATTTTTTAATTGAAGCAAAGAAGAAGAAAATGTAATACATAAAACAAAATGAAAAACATAAAGAAAATGTATGTTTAATATAAAACTGAAATCTGTGCACAAAATAGAGTTAAAGATTCGAACAAAAAGTAACCAACATTACAATACATAATAAAATAATGTAAATAAATGTATATATACGTATTATGTATATAAACATAAATTTTTTAGTAATCTAGCTCAAGTATATTGTTACTCTATTTAAAAAATAAACTCAATAATTAATTCATTTAAATAAATTGGTGTTTATATGCAAATATATAAAGGTTAGTCGAAGATAGATTGATGGTCGCCTTCTTATACACACATATGCATATATGTGTATATGAAATATTAAAGTGAAATCATGGTATAATATATAAATTTCGTAAATTAATGTTCAATCAAACTCTTTGATTACTTTTACTTACTGATTCATTAATATTATTTTAATAAAATGCATTGTATTTATGATTTATAATTTATATTACAATAGGATTTATACATAAATACAAATATTGAATAGTAAATTAATATTCAATCTACTTTTGTTAAAATTATTTCTGAAATTTTTTGTACAAGTTAAAAAGTATAATTATAATTATAATATACATAAATTGATTAACTCTTTGAAACAAATGGATTTAAGTTAACGATTTAGTATATTAATTATTATTAATATATAAATTTACATATGGCAATTACTATTATTAATAATAATTTTTACAAAATTATTGATTAGTTTGGTATAACATTAACTTTAAATATCACAAGTGAAATTTATTATTAATTTTTGGCAATTCTAATTTACTAATTCATAATTATAACTTATATATAAGATTTTGTTTATAGAGGGAAGCACTAAAATTTCAAGTACCCTTTTACATTGCTGCCCCTGTTCTGCAATCTTTAAATTTAAAAATGTAATATTTTCTCAATAAGTTAATAGCCTTAAAATTAAATACATAAAATTATATTTAGTTTTACTTTTAGTATTTTATTTAGTTTTAAATGGTAATGATTTATTTATGATTAATTTTTAATTAAGACTTGTTTACATTAATACTTAACAGTAACTGTAGTAATTATACATCTTTACTGTTTGTTTTATTTCTTATCTTTAACTGTAGTATAACTGTTTGATACACATATTAGTTCTTCAATGCTGTGGTTTCAATTCTTTTTTAAAATATTATGGAATGTTCTTTTAACTTTTCATATGTTTTTACACAATTTTTTTCTTTTTTTGTCAAAATTTAATGCATGAAATCGGCAGTGATAGACTTCTTGGGTATTTGTCAGTCAGTTATATGACATAATGGATTTCACACGGGTGTTCTTGTCATCTGATGATTAATCCTAGTCTTGTTGCTATATTTTAGATTTCGCTTTATCATATTTCTATATTTTATTAATATTCCCATTTATGATTAAATACTTTTTATTGCATTTTTTCCTTTTTAATCTTCGATATGATGATTATGGTTCGTAATATGTTGAAAATTTCCGGTATTTAAGAAGTTTTATATATATACTAGGGGACTCAGCCCTTGCTAGCTTTGCCCGCCAACCCCCGTTCAGACTTTGCATCCTCTAAAACGTGCTAATGTGCCTTGTTAAAAAAAAATATATATATATATATATTTTACCAGGTTACGGAAGATTGAATGATATTATCCATATAACAGCACGGCTATCTTCTCTTATCGTGTTGCATGCTTTCCAGTTTGACTGGGCATTTTTCGGTTATCTTGGCCTCATCCATCGATGTCGTGATAAATGGCATCAGTTTTCGAGATTGATAAGTAAGGAAAATCACGCATTTGAAAATCAAATTGTATAAAATGGTTAGACTAAAAATGATGCTGCTATCTTCCTTCTTAATGACGCTATTGACGATATTTTTTCTTTACGTTCGAGGTTAAAAAACTAAAATAGCTTTCAGATCCACGGATTGTGTTTTGAAATTTTACGCTTATATTTTATGTTTTGTTCAAGTTTTAAGAATTTGAAGAACAATTATAGCTTATTCATGAATTTTATTCTCTATTTTAATACGACACCATGCATATTTTCATGTTATTTTTATAATTTATATTGTTTGTACAAATTAATAATAATATCCGAATTTTCTAATATGCATTTATTTAATAGTAATTCGCACAAAATAAATCGAAAGTATTTTGTGTATACATTTACCTCTATTTATTCTGCATCAAGTGATGTAATACATAAGCAAATTTGCTTGCTTTTTACTTTTAACACTACTTTTATACCGTGTGCCGTCATCCTTTTAATATATGGCGTAATTTTCCCAATTAGATGCATTTCTCACGTAATAATTTATTTATTTAATTTTTTTTCTGTTTTAAGATTCACGAATGCATATATTTTTTAACTTACAATTATTTGGAAATATTATTTGATCTTTTTAAATGTGACCTAACAGTCACCATTAAAAGATTTTCACGTGTAATAATGTAATTATTTTAGGCACTTTAAATATTACGATATGGACTGTATTCTTCCTTTCGGTTCGAGATTATGAATATCGCCATTTTATCTTATGTGACTCACAAGAATTTTCTCTGTCGTACTTATTGCATGAAGATGATTATATATATATATATATATATATATATATTGCACTTAAGTGCATATGTTTAGAATTTGTTTTCAGCTAATTCACAAAGAAATGGACATTCAATACTGGACTGGACATTTTTCGCCTAGTTAGAAAATCACAATTCATATGATTTATTTGTATATTTAGAATAATTGTGTTAAAATTAATTCGTACAATATACAGGGTGGTCATAAAAAAACTTTGTCAATATATGGAACTCTAGCGGCCGGTCCGTTTAACGGATCGAGACGAGATTTCAGATATAGTTATTCAGAGGTATGAGCTTGGGATTCTGTGAACAGCAACAAATTGGCGCTCACGGTTACGGTTATAGGTACAGAAACTCGAAATTTTCGAATGGCAACGCCCGTTCTTTTTCTCGTCGCAAAATGCTCAGCGCATACAAAAACCCTAAATAGCGCTGTAACGATACGTCTATCGCAATAAACGGACGCGTTATGCAAACAAAAAATGAACTCTGTGAACGACCAAAAAAACACGATCGGGGCGCACGGAAGAAATTTGCATATGACAGAGGCAAGACACCAATCAAAGAACGCCATTCGCCTTATAGTCAGCGTAAAATGGATTCTTGCCTCTGTCATATGCAAATTTCCCCCGTGTGCCCCGATCGTGTTTTTTGCCGTTGGCAGAGCTGTTTTTTGTGCGTGCATAACGCGCCCGTTTATTGCGATACACGTACCGTCCCAGCGCTATATAGGGTTTTTGCAAGCGCTGAGTATTTTAGGACTAAAAAAAATGGGCGTCGCCTATTCGAAAATTTCGAGTTTCTGTACCTGTAACTGTGAGGGCCAATTTGTTGCCGTTTACTGAATCCCGAGCTCATACCTGTGAATAACTATATTTGAAATCTCATCTCGATCGGTTAAACGGACCGGCCGCTAAAGTTCCATATATCGGCAAAGTTTCTTTACCGATTATTGACCACCCTGTACATTGAACTTTATTTATTAAACCAATTTCCGAAAGTTTTAAAATGGAATTAACCAGATTAGATTTGGATTTGCCAGCTATGACGTTTAGGAGGTCATTAAAAAATTACGCTACTGATATGGATTATTTACTACATAAGAATACACGTAAGATTACACTTACTACATAAGAATAATCCTACAAACGTTTAGATTTTAGCTTTCAACTCCAGGCCGACAGTGGCCCGCGTAGCCTGGAGTATTTTAGAGTCTCGCCATGTCCTCTTAAATATTAAAACAGTTTTTGCAGAATCCTAAAATAATTTTTGAAAGTGATTAGCATGGCAAGTGTCTTCTTCCTACAGAAAAATTACACAACATATAAGGAAAATGTTTTTGGTAGATTTTTTTTTTAAAGCTAAGTTTAAGAAATAGGAAGAGAAAGATGAATGGAAAGGAATCGAGTAAATTAAGGCAAATATCAATAAGTCACATAATTCACAATATTCGAGCATATATTGTCTACAGTTTGTTTTAAATTTTTTCTCAGAAATAATGGGCCATTTTTTTTCTTTTGTGTGGTTACCACAAAACAAAATCCCCTTTGAAATCCCCTGATTTATAGTGCGTTTCTGAAAATCTTCATTTTATTCAATATTAAAATTTATATTTTAGATGCATAAATTTGCAATTTAACAAAAACTCAAACATAATTTTTTGTCTATTGTAAATTTTAATAGTTAATTAGCACTATTCATGCATGTATTATCTGTAGTTATTTTTAAATATTCTTCTCAGAAATCGTGGGATATTTAAGAGTTAATCTACTTTTCATTTGAAAACGATTTTCTTCTTAAATTTGCCAAATACATCTAATAATTTAATATTAATTGAATGTTTAGAAAAGTATTCCTTAAAGAATTTATTGAAGTGTAATTTTTAATCATAACAAATAGACGATGATGTTTTATATAATGGCCAAGTAAATTATTCTCCCCGCACCATAGAATATGTAACTGGGTGCCACCGCTTTTTGCTTGTAGCGGAAGATGAAACATGTATGCTTTCGCTTGTATCATTCTGGCACTTTGGAAGACATAGAAACGCTTTTCGATCTCGTAAACGATTCCTGGCGGAAATTGATTTACACTTTCATACATATAATTATTGAAACTACTATTACTACTATTGCTACTATTACTAAAAATGAGATATTTCGAAAACTGGCAATATTTGTAAATTCTGAATGATTTAATTGTATAGAATCGCTATACATAAAATGAAATAACACTTGAAAATTCAAATTCATATAAAAAATGTTTCTAATAGATCAAGAAGAATGTGGGAATTTAATGATTTCCGAGCGCCTATAACAGTGTCATGAGATTATTATTATTATTACTATTATTAGTATTATTGTTATTGTTATTATTATCCTTATTATTTACTATTTTGTCTAAAATCGTATAAATAATAAAATCATCATTCCAAATAAAAATATTGTGGCATCTATACGCATAAAAAAGTAACTCGAATGAAATTCCTTAAAAACAGTAGTAGACAAAAAAAATTAAAAAAATGTAGTGTCTGGCAATAATGCTGCATACAACGTATTCCTATTCTCGGCGTGTATGTATATATATATATATATATATACATATACATATGCTTGGTTATAATTGTATAGGTATATATATATATATATATATATATATACACCTATACAATATAGCATATATATATATCAGTGGCGTGGCGTGAAAATTTTCGGTGGTCATCGCAATTATTTAAGTTTGTGGTGAAAAATTATTAACTCTAAAATTCAATGGTTGAATGTTCAAAAAAGAAACTTTAAATCCTACCTTCACTTATACATGAACTCCAAATGTTCTGCTAATATATATATATATATATATATATATATATATATATATATATATATATATATATATATATATATATATATACCTATACTATATAGCATATTTACGGATTGTCCGAGGTGCATTACAAATTTATTAATGTAACCTTCCAGCGGGAACGGTTGATGATCTCTAATTTACATCATTAATTTAAAAAAAAGTGTTTTTATAAACAATTTTTTTAATTAAAAGTTATAACTTTATTTAACAAAAGTGACCTATAAATTTTAAAGTACACGAATTTACGTGTGAACTTTGTAAAAAAATATTTTTGGACGTATCCATTCTTAATTTTAGAAAATTTACGAAGTTCATTTTAGAAATAATGATGCGAAACTTCTAAAGTTCATAAATAGAACTGTGAAATAAAAAAATAACTCATTATATCCGTCTGTTGAGAATTTTGTGGGCAATGTACTGTTCAGAATATTAACTGCTCTGTTGGGAGATAACAACATTAATTAAAATCTTCTTTTAATGCCCACTGTATAAGTAACTTTCACTTTGGGTTTACAGATATGCAACGCGGTTATACAAAGGGTTAAGATCAAGATTTAATTAAACATGTTCATAAACATAATAGATTTTTACAAGACATATCTTCTTAAACCTGTTTCTATAACAGTTGCGTTGATTACGCGGAAAACATCAATAATTTATGATAGTACCCACGGATACAAATAACTATTTAAAGAATTGAACTCGCTAAGAGCAAGATAATAAATCAAGTCATTTAGATGTCCTATTCCGTCTAACAACTTTTAACCTGTTGCCTATATTAAAATCATGTGAAGCCAGAAACAGTACCATTTATCATGCTAATTACATCGTTATCACATTACAATAAATATGTACAAATTGAATTTTGAAATATATGTTTATTGTTATCATATTCAGTTATTATCACAATCAATCGATGGAACCCATCATCGTTGCAGTGGCATGTGATGCAGCCCCAATGTTGTAAAAAGTTGATGACCATTGTTCTATAAGTATTGTGACAAAAATTGTTCCAGGCGTTGATGTTCTTATACAGCCGGCCAGGATTACAAAGAAGCTTTTGTTCAATCTAGCATTACAGCACAAACCTGTTCCAGCCCCTTGGGAACTGAAACATCTATTGCAGCTGTATGATACTTACGCTGTATGATACTTACGCTGTATGATACACAGCTGTATGATAATGTATTATGTTCTCTTTTTCCGTTTTCTTATAAATTTAGACACGTAAACTGTTAATTCCTATATTTATAGCTCTAAAATTATGTCAGTGTTGAAAAATGTATCAATTATTAATATTAAAATTCATTTGTAATAATAGAAACATATTTTGATATATATTTAAAAATAAACTTCTAAGTCAGTTTTATCTACAGTTATGTAAATATCTGTTTTATATTCAATTTTTTTTTTCTTGTAAGCCATTAGAATTTGTTTTCCATTTCTCACATAAATTTCTCATACTCTTGTTTTTAATGTAACTGTCATTATTAATGTTTTTACCGTTACCTTAGTAAAAAAATAAAAATCATAAAATTTTATACTCTCTGTTGCTCATGTTTTTTTTAATAAATATTTTAAAGTGCATAAACACACTTTAAATTCATAAAAAAAATAAGTGGAATTAATCAAAATATTGCCTTCATTTCGATTTGAAAATCTAAATTATTTTACTTACCTTTTTATGATTGATAAACTCTGTTAAATTTATAATCAAATTTTAATTTCTGAAAAAACAAGAATTTAAATGAGTGTGATTTAGTTTTTTAATTTTTCATGGATTTTACGCTCCTAATAAAATACATGTAAATAGTCACAAGGCTTTAATTTGAAAGTAAACACATACTGCTTTAATTATTTTTCAATATTCATTAGAATCACGATTTCAATATCCCGAAGGAAATAAAGCAATGAACAAAAACAAAGTAAAATGTTGAGTTTAGAGGGTATGCAACGTTCATTAAAAAGGGGATAATTTACATTTTGAAAATTAAATGGAAACGATTATAAATTAAATTATCTTAATTAAATTAAGACTGGAAACACAATTCTTTAAATTATGAAGTTATGTCCATTAAAATGTATTTCAAAGCTTCTTCTTACATTAATTTCATTATTATATTTATTCATATAAAGAAATCCGTATTAAAATAGCTTTATTAGAGAAATTAAATTTATCGTGATCAAAAAAATCTTTAAATTACTTAAATTTCTCTTCTTTCTCTTTTCGTCCAATATATTTTCCCTTTTCATTGCACTTTCCCTTTTTCTTTTTAAGGAAAATGATATTAATGAGAAAGATAACATGATTTTTTTTTTTTTTTTTTTTTTTTTTTTTTTTTTTTATCGAGTGTTTTTTTTTATCGCTAAAATACTGGTTTAGTCCCCTTAAAATAAATTACACTAGGAATTAAAAATGTTCGTGACACGTATACACATTATAACAATTTTTTTACATTAAAGATCTTAAGGAAAATTATAAAATCCTTTCTTCACAAACTTGTTTCTTTCAAACTTGGATGGGTTCTTGCGATAAAAATTTTTAGTTCATTAATATTTTTGTTTCTGAAAATATTTATCAGATTACTAAAACAAATAAACAATGGTCTTAAGAGAAACTTTGTCGACATATGAGCGGCCAACGACCCGACCGTACGGTTTATTCAAGGAAATAGTTTTCACAATTACTTTTGCAGTGATAAAGTGTTGAATATTTCAAATGACACTCATTCTTTTCATAGTAAAATTGCGAACAACAAATGCAGTTCAAACGATACATGCAGCCCTAAAAACTGCGACTTCGACAAAAGTATTTGTTCTCAAGAACACATTAGTGACAGTGTCATCTACCGCCATTTCGCTTTTTCATTATATCCATGTCCACCCAAACACATCCCCATATGTTTCTGTAACTCAACGCATTTAAAATTGAATGTATACATGTCCAATCCACTAAGTTATGCTGATTTGAAAAATACTTTTAAAAATAATATTCAGCATAACCTTCATGTCATAATTTATTGTTATCTAAAAACTTCCACTTTCTTCTACTGGGAACACAGCTAATTTTTTACTCCGACTGTTCTTATTTTCCATTATTTTATTTCATCGTTTTAGCACTAATACTACTCTCTCACTGTCGTTTATAGTATTTCAGTGAGCGTTTTCTGATGAAAATATTGATCGTTGACATTTGAAGCGATATTTCGTCTCTGTAAACTTTGACAGCTCGGTTGCTGTTCTCATCCCTCCCATATTCGAGTGCATACTTTAAAATTCACCTAAAATTTCATAACATTTTTTTTAAAGCGATACGGGTGCTATAAGCAAAAATTTCTACAAAGGTTTTTTTTTTTTTCTTTACACTGCAGTGGTTTTGACCGAAACAATCTATTTTTTCCCCAGCCCACTTATGATAATTTTTATATCGACAGATGTTTTTTCTATTACTGGATAATGAGCTCATTTAAAACCACTCATTACCCTTTTTTTTATAAATATAGATAATTTTTAGAATTTCTACTAAATTTATTTTGTGAGTATTGTGCAAAAACTTTTAACATTTTCCGACACAATTTAATAGTTTTTATGAAATCAAATCGTGCCAGTCTGATTTTCCTCATTCAGACTTTCCCAAATGATCTTGAATTCTGACAAAATCTTAATATAATATTTGACTTTAAATTAGAAAGTTCCATGTATAAAATATTGTGCCTGTGATATATAAGGTTTCTTGGGGCAACTGGGCCATGATTTTACAATGTGACTCTGGAGCTTCTGACAATTCAGCTTCAAAAAGCTAATGTTCATTTGAATTAAAGTTCTGTACCTTCCCTCTATCAGACAGGAATGCTCAAAATTACATTTTAATATTTAAATATATAAAAATATGCATATTTTATCTTTCTTTCCTCCTGAATCCAGTTGCCACATAAAAATGGGATAAGTGGACCAGGAGGGTCTATGTTCTACACGAGTATATTTTGTTCATATGGGATATCAGGTCCTGTTTGAAAAAGTGTAAACAATTTTAAAAAAAATTAAACCAGGCAGATCATGCAAATTATATGTCAATAAAGACCGTTGTAAAGGAAACTTTTGCTGTCAATCTGTCTAAAGAAAGCACTAAAAGGGAAAATATTATATTTATTTATACCAAAAACAAAAAAATTAAGTAAGTACTAATGTACTTTAATTTATAAGTAATAAGTATAAAAGTCACATGGGTATTTTAAGGGGGAAATAGCAAAGTAAATCTATGAACAAACGGCTACATAAGCACTTAAGTATTTTATCTGTATCCAAGGGTCGCATTATATAGGGAAATTTTATTGTTCCTACCAGAACCCTTAATGTGTTACCTTCATGATCATTTTATTTAACACATTTTAAAGAAAGGTACGATGAAGATATTATTTTCAAAATAGTGGTAGGAACAATAAAAGTTTCCCTACAGAATGCGACCCCTGCGTATCGTACAATTTCAAGGTTTGACTATCTCACTATCAGGGGCAAGGTACTTGCATTCGTAAAATGTGGAAATAATTTAATGACACCAGTATTTACAAGAGAATTTATTTAAAAACAAGAAAAATTATATTTTCACGTACTTAATAAAGGTGAAATTTTCGTTATAAAATTCCAGTGCCAATGTGGCAATTAGGAATTAAAATTATGTGATGCCATAACGGCATCACCGCCTCTCAAGGAGTCAAGAAATTTAGTTTGATACCACCCAATATGCTTTTTTCAAATTTTATTACGTAATTTTAATAAGCCATTCTATAATTTCCTTTATTGTGAGCAAAAAACAATGGAGAAATTTACTTCCCGTTGTAAGAGAAACTAAAAAAAAAATTATTTATAACTATTGGGGTAACTGGATCCAGCATGGTCCAGTTACCCCGGATACGTGCCCCAGTTACCCCATTCTTGAAATATTTATGGGGTAACTGGGACACCGGGCTTACATTTGAAACATGAAGTAAATATGTATAGGTACCTAATAATATTAACGGAGTTGTATGCCTAATCTTAAAAAAAAAAGATTGTTTAATAAAAATACTTACAGTATTTTAATAAAAAGCCGAGGATGTTCAACAAAATTGGCGTTGTTTCTAAAAAAAAAAAAAATGCAAATTTTTGACAACCTATCACAGCAAAATAAGAGTTATGATTGAGTGGACACACGTTGTTTTAGGAAGTAGAGGTTAAGGGGCATTGTTCATAAAAGCTAAAACTTAAAATACACCAACGGTTTTTTATAAAATAGCCTATGGCCCAGTTACCCCAACTAACCTTAGTTCTTTTTAGAGAGACGCATAAACAAATTTTGAAACATTACAGTCTATAGATCGTAACTGTTTGTATTAAAATTGAATGAAGGTCATAATGAAACTGATGAATGGTAATGTGATTTAAGACAGTATATTTTATTATGAAAATGTCGTAATTCTTTTAGAAGAATTTCAAACAAGAAATTTTGATCTATATGAGGAAATTGTTTGATGTGAATTTTATGCCATTAAACCATGCATTTCTGAAGTCATCTTAAATAACTAACGTATGCAATATAAATACACGAAAATCATCGCTTTCTAAACGGATCCTGAATCTCTAAAGCCCAGATTTTGATGCGAGTGCACACCCAGTAGAAACTGATTAACCCGTAAGCACAATTTATGGTTCATACCACCCCAATCACATTTTTTCTTCGAAAAAAAGGAAAATATTTTGAGAACATTGCCGACTTACCTTGTACCTTTTAACGTCAAGATCTAGAGGAGAATTTGAATAGATGCTGTTTCTTTGTTTGCTGAGATAGAAGAAAGATGCCTCGTGATGGTAAATAATCTCGCCGTCTACGAACTTTTCACTTCGATACGTTCATTTCTTATGGGATAACGCACACTCAAATAATTTTAATGAAAGAACACATAAAATCTACTTGTGTATATTGATAAAAGGGTATTAAATGTAATTAATATCCATTTTGTGAAATAATTCATGTTTTAAAGTGTAAAAACATCCTTTGCAAATATATAGCATATTTTTTCAAAAATAAAATTGTGATTTTTATAGAAACTGCTACATAATCAGTAAATAAACATAACAAAGTATGATTTGTTGCCCAAAAAAGAAGCAAAACCGATGAATTTTACAATATACAGTATAAAATTTTTTTTAAACGTTTTAGCCAAAAATGTAAAGGGAGACAAAGTGCGGTGAGATTTATCCCATGCATGTGCTAACGTTACAAAAATAGCCGTGTGTGCGCAGGGGTTAAATTGAACATTCACATTTCCTTTAAACACAAGAAAACACGTTCCCTTTAAAGTGCACAAAACATTCTACTTCAGCTATTGATTTAATAATTTAGATGTTCTTAACTTTAAAAAATAGCTGTTTTAGAAAAGGTGATCTTGAAAAGTTAGTATCTAGAAGTTGATCTGTTATTTAATATGCAGCACGGCATTCTTTCTGTTTCAAAAATTGACCTTTTGTAGAAGATTGTAGATATAACAATGGCTTCCATTGTCAGACATAGCCGAAAATATAATCCGATTCAGCGGCTTTTTCGCGGGGTTAATCCTATATTTCAGTTTCTTTTCCATTTTGAAAATAAATAGATATATAAACTTTTGGTTTATCCTGTATAATTTTACATTTTTTCAAAAATTATATACACACTGAAATCGTAAGCTATATTAACAATAAACGAAAATAATCTCCACACACGTGGCTAAGTAAATAATCATTAGTTTTAAATTTAAAATTTTCATCACATAAATATATGTTCGGTATATAATATTTCATATGTTTAACAAAAGATTAAGGTAAACTCACAAAACAATTTATTTAATGCGCAAGCTGTATCATTCCTTTGCGCTTGTTTATCTTTATAAATAAACGTTTTATTTACTGAATAAATATTTTTACCCTTCGATCGACTTGCACAATCTTAAATTTCTTTAATTTAGTTTTCAGAATAGTTTTCCTGTCCATTATTATTAAATAAACTATAATAAATTTGTTTTTTTTTTTATGGTGTGTATATATTATTTGGAGAACCAATCAAAACAGAAATTCTTTCTTTAATCATTAGAATGAATACATTATTAAAATGAAATTTTTTCGATATTTTTTTAAAAGTATTTTGTAATTTTCAAACAATATGCTTGAAATAAACATCAATATTTACAAACATATATTTGTGAAATGTAAATTAATACAAATTTTATCTTACTTAAAAATATAATGCATTCGTATTATTAGGAGAAATATAAACAAAACTATAAAGATGCTTTAATTAATTTTTCAATTCGAATTTCCGGAAAACAATTTATTAAATTTTTATCTCTGTAATGCGTAATATAATTTTATTTAAATAAATTTTCTAATTTAAATAAAATCATTTTTCATTTATGAATTCCCCAAAAGAGTCTACTTAACAATAAAATAATCTTTTTAAAAAATATATTAACCGGCTTCAAAAAAAAGCACTAAAAAGAATTAAATAATTCTTAACTTCTCTAATGACGAAACGTTATCCAATAACCGCAAATCGGATATCATGTATCGGCATAAAAGCGTTACATTTACTATATAGAATTTAATATCTACCAAACATGGATTTTCTAAAGAATATTTTTTACAAAATATTAATTTACATATTTATGATTTAATTTACGAATATATACATATAAAAAGTAATCGATTACTTTTTGAAGTTGTGGCCAACCTATCTTAAGTATAGTAAAATTGTGAATATATTGTAGCTATTACCATGAATAAAGTAATGATGGAAAATATGATACAAAAATTTTAAAATGCTGATTTTCTTTAGCAAATTATTTGTTTAATCATTATCGATTATGAATGTTTGGCACCTACTTCAAAAAGTAATTGATTACATTTTATAAGTATATATTCGTAAATTAAATCATAAATATGTAAATTAATCTTTTGTAAAAAATATTCTTTAGAAAATCCATGTTTGGTAGATATTAAATTCTATATACTAAATTTAACGCTTTTATGGCGATACGTGATATCCGATGTACGGTTATTGGATAACGTTTCGTCATTAGATAAGTTTAAAGAATTATTTAATTCTTTTTAGTGCTTTTTTGAAGTCGGTTAATATTTTTTTTGAAAATATTTTTTTATTTCCTACTTTTTAGTTATTCATACCGTAACACATAATTATCCGGATATCAACATCTGCTGAATAAGTAAATAATTTGACAAAGAAATTATAATTTACAAAAATTATTTATTATCCCCTTAACGCTTGCATTAAATTACGGTTTAAAAATTCAAATTGCTTATTGGCACTACTTTTTTGAAAAAGAAATATTCACCTTATTTAATGACAAGTAAAATGATACTAAAATAAAGCCAATTACACTATTTTATAAAACTGGTGGAAATCAAACAATATGAATAAAAGACACAGCCCATGAATATGACGGGAGCGAGAATTAAGGGGTTAAATAAATAGCTTTTAATAAATTCTTTAGTGTTTCATTAGAAGTATTAATTTTATTAGCATTTAATACTTATGATATTTTTTAAACAAGTACATTGTTTTCACAACAGTCTACATTCATTTATTTATTGATCACATACACCTGACTTGTATGCTTGACATAAGGGACCCGCTTATAAGTCATCGTTAATATACAAGGACGAAATAGAACAAGGACTTTGAGCAGGGGGAGGTGTTCTAGATAATACAAGGAAATTTACAACACCAGAGAATTACATCTGGGAGCTCCACAAAGAGTGTGCAACCGAGCCAGCGGGAGTTGAACCCGCATCCCAACTACGCTCTCAAGCGATTAGTGGTGTGGTGCCTTAACCATTCAGCCACGGTTTACATTCAAGAATTATTTTTTGTAGGATTCCGTCGTCAAGGAGCAAAATGCAGACTATGTAGTAATATTTGTATTGACTCTTCAAATATATTAACCAGGACCCAGATATATTTTTCGCTGTTAGCGAAATGAGATTGACCAATCAGAAGCCTGCCTTTTTGCGAACTTGTAATTTTTATAGAGTGTGTTCTTTTAAATTTCAAAAATTGTTCTATCAAATAAAACAAAATTTTCTGTACTAAAATACTGGCATCCAAAAAGCTGTTGATTTGTCATGTTTGAAAATGTGGTCCAGGGACCACCGTGGCTGTGTGATCAAGGCATCACACCGCTAATCGCTTGAGAGCGTAGGTGGCTGCGGGTTCTAATCCCGCTGGCTCCGTTGCACACTCTTTGTGGAGCTCCCGGATGTAATTCTCTTGTGCTGTAAATTTTCTTGAGCTATCTCGTTCCTGTATATTGACGATGACTTATAAGCGGGCGCTTGACGCCAAGCACACAGGTCAGATATATGTATTCAATAAACCAATCATGTGGTCCATAATTCTACATTATTCTTTTCCGATAATCTTTATCAATTATTTCCTCATGTAATGTGCCTCTATTTGAGAGTGGTGACATATAATGCTCAGACTCTGTTTATACATACGTGTTTGCCTACACTACGACAAAACTAGACATTTTCTATTCCAGAACTTGACGATACTCGCTTGGACAAGTTTAATTATACGAGTGGCGGATAATTCAACAAGCATTAGTTTGGCAATAATTGCAAGCTCTTCAAGACTCATTGCGATAGCTTTTGTACAGAATCTATCAATCCATATTTTTTTCCGTATGCCACCATTTTCATACCTATGCTCCCCATCCTTTGGCAGTAAAGACATCAGAAATAAGCGTCAAAGTGTTTAGTCTGAATCTGTTAACCGAAGACAGTGCTGCTACACATAAGAAGGCACTGTTATGTGTACTGTATATGGAGCCCTTTGCAGTGCACCGACTAATGGAGACACTTTGCAGAACTCTAATGTATAAGGTCACTTTGCTATTGAATTATAAGCTTTTTGGTACCCCACTTCCGATGTCGGTTAGCATCGTTTTAGATATTTGGGTTTTTCTGAATGCGGCATCTTTTCTAGACAAGTTATCGCACTTCGGAAAGTTACCGTATCCAGAAAACTATAAGGGCCACATCGATACCTACGGACATCGGAAGTGGGTGTGGAAATGCTAACAATCAGAAAATAAAGTTTACACATCAGAGTGCGGCAAAGTGCTTTAAGAGAAACTTATGTCCTGACTGTAGAAAACCTACACTGTTAAAAATCTGGGACATTTGCTGCATCGTCACTCCATCGCTTTTATAGGAAACTGTAACTTGACTATATTATGGGGCATTCTCATTGGTCAGAACAGAAACATTCTATAAAAGTGGTGGAGTGAGTATGCAGCAATTGCTGCATATTTTTAACAGTGTAGGCATTTTCTATTACATAACTACAGCGTCTAGAATATATAGTGTGGAAATGGAATATCCCAGTAATACTTAAAAAAGTGCTGAAATATTGGATCTCTTAAATGTCAAACGATGCTGAAATCCAATGAGTCGATTACAGCGACATCTGCGGGATATTTTCTAAAACTCCAAGACGATTTGGTCTAGACGCTGTAATAATACGATGTTTACTTTGAAATCTGAAAATATATCGTAGATGTCGCTGCGATTGGCACCCTTGATTTCAGCGTCATTGCATATTTGAGTTTGAATTTGAGTTTGAGGGGGGGGGGGGTGAGATTTGGGACCTATAGCAACAAGGCTGTTGTCCCGAATGATCCAACAATCCAACCACAGACGAAAAGTAAGCCCCGAGCAATGAAGAGAATAAGCACATGAACAATGAGAGCAAGAAGAACATCACCCAACTAGAAACGATCAATACTATGAAGAAAGTTCAGAGAAGAAACACGAAACCCGTGACAGGCACAAAATTTTCTAATAAAACACACAAAAGAACTAATGCACTCGCTATTCAACACAGCATTATCCCAACATCGACTGCGCTGAGACCGATACCTAGGACAAGAAATAAAACGTGCTCCAAGGAGTTAGACTACAGCGCCTAGAATACCTAGTGGTGGAAATATGCTATCCAAACAGTGTTAAAATTTTTTATCCATTAAATGTGCGACGATACTGCTAAAATTCCAAGTGTCGATCGCAGCGCCATCTGCGGGATTTTCGTATTACTAGTATTACATTGTACAGACTAGAAATAGCTTGCAGTTGTAGAAATTTACCTGCAGATTTCGCTGCGATCTGTATATTGCAGAAGCATCGTTGCATATTTAAGGGATACAATATTTTAGCGCTTTTTTAAGTATTACAGAGATAGCCGATTTCCACACTATGTATTCTGGTCGCTATAGTCAGACACACCACACGTACGGCAACCCATAAATTTATGGGGTATCTACCGTATTGATTGCCAGTGTGGCCTTTCCTATATTGGACAAACCAAACGCTGCTTAAAATTTCGTATCAAAGAACATCAAAAATATATTAAAAAACAAGAAATCAATAAATCCTCTATTGCAGAACATTGCTGTTAGATGAATCATACTTTTGACTTCAATTCGGTTAAAATAATCTCTAAACCTACTTCTATATACGAGCTTAACTTCCTTGAAGCATTTCATATTTATAAAAATATAAAAAATATTGTTAATTGTGAATTCGCTATTCCCCCATTATCAGACTGTTGGAAATATTACATAAAAACTTCTTTCTCTTAATTCCCCCCCCCCCTCACTACTTCGGTTCCATTTCCCATCTTTTTTTCCTATTGGCTGTTGCCTGCATCCCTCTGTTTTCCTATTGGTCAATAAATCTTTAACTGGAATTCCCATCTCTCCTATATACGTGACCAAATTTTCGCCATCTTTAGCACTGAGGACGGTATGCTATATGCTACCGAAACCGGTATGCTTAGAATTTAAAATTTTGGTGCTTTTAACGTTGCTATTTTTTACGCTTTTATTATATTGCACCAAGCTCCTACTTGATAATTATTAGCCAGATTCTTACTCTGAAAGGAAAGGCCCGAAGTAACGATATGAACAACATTCACGTTCATCGGCAGAGGGGTTTGGAAACACAGAAGGTGATCCGGACAGCAATTCAACTCATTAAAAGCATCAGAAACGCAAGAGATATTAGCAGTGATCAATTCCAGACCCGCATCCCGTACCTCGCACAGAGGAGACTAACTACTCAAAGCCAGGTGTTTGACCCAGAACCCGAATGCCAAAATACCGATTCTGTCGAAAGCATCAGCATGTTTTCTTAATGGAAGGTTAGGGGTCCACTTTGGCAGGATCAACGCCAGCCTAAGGGCGCTCGTCTGTAGACCTCCAGTTTCTGGAAAAAAGAAGGACAGGCAAAGTTAAGGATAGCAGCACCGTACTCCATGACACTACGAATCGATGCGGAAGCCAAAGTGAGAAGGTGAAACGATCTCACCATCAGGGGCATGGACCATCAGGGTGAATACCACAGGAGGCACACATTTGTTCCAATTTACAATGGGTTGTATTATGGTTGAACTTGAAGCATTTTGAACATTGGCGGGGACGGTCAATAAACTGTTGTATTCACTGGACAGAAAGCCATGTTTTGATTTCAGGGGGAAGGTAGGTACCCAAAGTTGTAAAAAGCATTAAGGACGTTTCATTTTTGCTTTCCTTCTTCATAAAATGACGCACTTCTAAAATGTGTAGATTGTTTGACTCCTCTTTCTCCTGGGCAATATCTGCTAGTGGAATATCGACCGAAATATTAAACAGAAGGAATCTGTTTGAGATATTTTCCCATATCACTCTGGAAAAAACCTGAACGCCAAGAAATGAAGAAATTTTAAAGATGTTTCTGGCACACGACTCATCCTTGGTAGAAAAAAGTATACTTCCAGAACGAGTAAATTTCACATTATCAATTTTCTCATAATTCTGAACTTTTGACCTTATTTTAATTTGAACATCCCAAGGGTTACATTTAGGAATTGCTGCTGACTCTGTGCTTGTTAAGAAAATGTTAAAGTTCCTGCCTCCATTTTCCGCAGCCTTTATCAACAATGCTTCAACCGGAGCAGAGGAACGTACAAAAAATGATTATTCTCAGTAAATTGAGCACCGCCATCATTCGAGTCAGTCATATCCATATTCGCCATCGCATTTCCGGAACTTGATTCAGAGACATTATTTAATGTAGAACTCTGCATTTCAGAGATTGAACTAGCAACAACGTTTATGACAGCATTAATAATTTCTGGACTAGAGTCAAAAACCACTTTAAAGATAGAACTAGCCATAACCGTAGGTAGACCTGCTACACTACACAACACAAGCAAAACTAGAGAAAAATAAAACCAATAACAGACTCAAATTCAATACAAAAATATAACTCAATACGCTTACCCCAATTGCAGACACAAAAGTATCACTAAGAACACACCAGCGGTATCAAACCACTGCAGGAATTACGAAAGAAAACCCACGAGCACACCACACCGGCCGCCACGTTGGTAAACGACCCCCACGTGAATGCGAAGAGCTCACTACCAATCTCGACCACCAAAAACCAGGAACGTCCACGTCAAAGGAAAGAAAAATGTAAACACAAACCCATTGCACATTTAAGGAATACAACTTTGTAGCGCTGTTTGGATAGCAGATTTCCATACACTGTTAAAAATTTCGTGAAAAATTACCTCTTTTTTTAAAGGCTATCTATTTTCTGACCAATTTCTACATAAATACCTATGGAGCGTTCTCATTGGTCAGAAAATAGATAGCCTTTAAAAACAGAGGTAATTTTTCACGATATTTTTAACAGTGTACTATGTATTCTAGACTCTGTACGCTGTTAAAAATTTCGTGAAAAATTACCTCTGTTTATAAAGGCTATCTATTTTTACACCAATGAGAATGCCACATAAACGCCTATGAATCTTTCTCATTGGCCAGAAAATAGATAGCCTTTAAAAACTGAGGTAATTTTTCACGATATTTTTAACAGTGTAATGTGGTCCAGCTTTAGATGCTGTAAGCATGTTCACAATACCTACTGGGTTCAGATCCTGAACCGTTCTCATTGGTACCCAAGTTTCAGATATCCAGAACACACTGATTGTCTATCGCATTAGTACAGCTTCTAGAATACACAGTGTGGCAATCTGCTATTCAAACAGCGCTAAAAAGTTGCATTCCTTAAATGTACAATGATGCTGAAATTCAGGGAGCCGACATCTGCGATATATTTCCAAATTTCAAAGTACATCGTATTATAACAACTTCTAGACCAAATCGTCTTGCAGAAAAATATCCTGCAAACGTCGCTGTGATCGATTCATTGGATTTCAGCATCGTTTGACATTTAAGGGATCCAATATTTTACCACTTTTTTAAGTGATACTGGGATAACCGATTTCCACATTATATATTCTAGACTCTGTAGAAATAGTACTTAGAAAGTACTAAAATATTGTATCTATTAAATGTAAAACGATGCTGAAATCCAAAGTGTCGATCGGAGCGACATCTGAGGATATTTTCTAAAACACGAAGACCATTTGGTCTAGACGCTGTTATAATACAATGAAATTTGAAAATATAACGCAGATGTCGCTGCGATCGGCTCATTTAATTACAGCATCATTGTACATTTAAGGGATAAAAATTTTTAGTGCTGTTTGGATAGCAGATTTCTACATTATTTATCCTAGGCGTTGTACTTGTGCTCTGATACATGAGAAACTTTAAAGCTTGATTTTCAACTTTTCAACACCGACTTCCGCTATCGGTTTGTGTCAATGTGGGTCTTCCGGTTTGGTGGATGACAGAATGGTTGGGATCCAGATAGATTTTTCGCTGTTAGCGAAACGAGATCGACCAATCAGAAGCCTGCATTTTTGCAAACAGCGAAAAGTTCGCAAAACTGCAGGCTTTTGATTGTTCAATCTCCTTTCACTACAAGCTACAAATCTATCTGGATCTCGACCCTTGTTCAGCTAAGTTTTCGCACTTTGAAAGATCTCGTATCTCTGTAACAGTATGAAAGATGATCGCTTAGGGCGCGTCTAGAGGAGCCACCGGTTAGTGACCGGGGAGATCGGTTAGTCCCCAAGGCATTCAGTTCCGCTGACCGGGTCGCAACCAATGTCGTTCAGCGCTAGTAACAAAAGTGACCCGTGAGAGACCGAACTAACCAAAGAAAATTCTTGGTTAGTTGGGTCACGTGATCGGTTACATGAAAGTTTATTTACATTTGCATCGTACATGATGAAACAATAATAAAAGAATAATTACGGCAGCGTAATACAGATGGCGCCAATAGTAACCCAGCTAAAAATGAACTGCAGTGAAACTTTAAAAAAAATGTAGTTGGAAGACTGCGGTGATTTGGCACAAATCCCTGCAGTGTTTTTGAAGTCGACATAACTATAAATTAACCGCAGTAAATGTGTAGTTGATAACTACACACTCACCGCAGTCAATTTATAGTTATGTCGACTTCAAAAGAACTGCAGGGATTTGTGCCAAATCACCGCAGTCTCCCAACTACATTTTTTTTGCAGTTTGACTGTAGCCTTTTAAAAATTTATTAGAAAATATGGGGAGAAATGCCGGATGTGCATAACATAAATAAGTCGTATTAGGCCTTTCCAACAAAATGCCACATGATGGGTGGCTCCAAAATTTAGAAAAAGTGCCCCATTTGGGGGGGGGGCAAAGTGGAGGGAGGGAAACCGGATGTGCATAACATGAATAAGTGGTATTAGGCCTTTCCAACAATATGTTACATGATGTGTGACGGCAAAATTTAGAAAAGTGCCCCCCTTAGGGGGGGTGGGCAAAGTGGGGTGAGGGAAGTTGGATGTGTGCATAACATGAATAAGTGGTATTAGGCCTTTCCAACAATATGTCACATGATGGGTGACTGCAAAATTTAGAAAAGTGCCCCCCTTGGGGGGGAAGTGTGGGGAGGAAAGCCAAATGTGCATAACTCGAATAAGTAGCCATTGGCCTTTCCAGCAATGGGTCACACGAGGGGTGTCGGCAAAATTTAGAAAAGTGACCCCTCAGGGGGGAGCAAAGTGTGGGGGGGGAGAACCGGATGTGCATAACATGAATAAGTGGTATTAGGCCTTTCCAACAATATGTCACATGATGGGTGACTGCAAACTTTAGAAAAGTGCCCCCCTTGGGGGGGGGGGGGCAATGTGGGGTGAGGGAAGCCGGATGTGCATAACATGAATAAGTGGTATTAGGCCTTTCCAACAATATGTCACATGATGGGTGACTTCAAAATTTAGAAAAGTGCCCCCTTCGGGGGGGGGGGCAAAGTGGGGTGAGGGAAGCCGGATGTGCATAACATGAATAAGTGGTATTAGACCTTTCCAACAATATGTCACATAATGGGTGACTGCAAAATTTAGAAAAGTGCCCCCCTTGAGGGGGGAAAGTGGGGGGAGGGAAACCGGATATGCATAACATGAATAAGTGGTATTAGGCCTTTCCAACAATATGTCACATGATGGGTGACTGCAAACTTTAGAAAAGTGCCCCCCCTTGGGGGGGGGTGGGCAAAGTGGGGTAAGGGAAGCCGGATGTGCATAACATGAATAAGTGGTATTAGGCCATTCCAACAATATGTCACATGATGGGTGACTTCAAAATTTAGAAAAGTGCCCCCCTTGAGGGGGCAAAGTGGGGGGAGGGAAACCGGATATGCATAACATGAATAAGTGGTATTAGGCCTTTCCAACAATATGTCACATGATGGGTGACTGCAAACTTTAGAAAAGTGCCCCCCTTGGGGGGGGCAAAGTGGGGTGAGGGAAGCCGGATGTACATAACATGAATAAGTGGTATTAGACCTTTCCAACAATATGTCACATGATGGGTGACTGCAAAATTTAGAAAAGTGCCCCCTAAGGGGGGGGGGGAACCGGATGTGCACAACATGAATAAGTGCTCACAGGGCTTTCCAACAGTATGTCACAAGGCATGATGGCAAAATTTAGAAAAGTTCCCCCTTGGAGGGGGGGGGGGCAAAGCGGGTGAGGAAAGCCGGATGTGCATAACATAAATAAGTGGTGATGGGGCCTTTCTAACAAGTTACATGAGGGATGTCGGCAAAATTTTGAAAAGTGGGGTGTTGCACCACCTGGAATACATCCTCACTCCTCTATGAAATTTTTATATATTATAAATGACATTTATCGGAGGGCTCTGTAAAAAAATCCAATCTAAAAGGATAAAAATATTAAAAAAGTTCAAAAAGTAAGAGAAATAATGAAATTCTTCGATCGGCCGTGGTGAAAATCTGTGAAATTCATCCATCGACAATATGAAAAAAATCGCACGAGTTTTGCAAATCAATCGCAAGGAAGCTCCCGCACATTTCCCCGATCAGTAGAAATAAAATATTGCAAAACTCGAGAATTGGTACCGTGAAAAAAATTGCAAAAATCATTACTCACTCAATGAAAATATTTATGAAATTCCCCAGTCCATTATTGAAAAGCCCCACCAGTGGCCGAGAGGTTCTGCTCTCGAAGCTGGTAGACGGGAGGTGCTGTGTTCGATCCCAATAGCGCCCGTCGGCCTAATCTTTCAGAGTTTTCTTCGGACCTTGGTTTTCCAAGCATAAATACGGGTTAGGTTCCCTTAGAAAGACCACCCACGGAGGGCACTCCCCCCCGTTAGGGCCTATATCCCTCGTGCTGATAACTGGCCATCATAAACGCAACCAACAACCATTATTGAAATAAAAAAAAAAAAAAAAAACAGAACAATTCTTCAGTCGGCTGCTTTAAAATATTGTGAAACTTGTCAACCTGTTGCAGAAATCAATCGTGAAATTCATCAATCGAGACAAAACTCACAAGATTCTTCAGTTGGTGGCATTAAAAAATGTGAAATTTGTCGACCGATTGCAGCTGAAAAACTGCTAAATAAGTCACATTAACTGATAATTGAAAACTAGTTATTGCATATAATAATATTTAAAAAAAAGAATGCATAATAACATTAAATGGGGGGAAAATCGCAAAATTCAATCTGTCACAGGAAAACATTGCAAAATTTTATTGATAAAAAATAGAGCTGTACTGAGTACTCGGTAAATACTGAGTATTCGGCATACTCGGCGAAATTTTGGCCGAGCACTCGGCCAATATCGAGTAGTTGTAAGAATTTCAAACTGATCAGTAAAAAGTTATTCGAATATCAATGTATAATATATGTAATAATTCATAAAACTATTTACTCAGTATTTAACAATATGTGTACAAAATATAGAAAAAGTTAAGCAAAAACCCCTCATAAAATAATTCAAGATTAAAATTTAGTTTCACACATACAAATAAAAGTAAGTTTTTCTTATTACACAACTACTCGGTATTCGGTCGAGTAGTCAGTGGCCGAGTACTCGGTACTCGGCCAAAGTAGTACTCGGTACACCACTAATAAAAAAGGAGTCTAAGCAAACCAATTCAAATTATTTTTTGTGAACAAGGTACACGAATGCAAGAAAAAAATTTAGGTGCCAATGGGCAGTCTCTCACCACTAAATTTTATTTGTTATTTTTTGTCTAATATTTCACCTAAATTTTTTGTAAGAATTTAAGTGAAGAGAACTAATAAAATTTAGTGGTGAGAAACTGCCTGCTGGCGCCTAGATTTTTATACTTCTGTTCTGCGAGTGCCCTTTTATAAAAATTCGCACACAGCAGTCCTTTATTCTAGAATCATCACTATCCTAGTGTTGATTCTAGATAAAAAGGGCCACTGAGCGGAAATGTTTAAAAAACAGCACACTTGTACCTTGTCGCTTGCAGGGAAAATCTGAAAAAGTGGTCTGAAAGTCGAAATTCATTCATCGACCATATGATAAAAATCCCACGAGTTTCACAAATCAGTATCAAGAAAAAACTACATTTTACCAGTGGGTAGAAATATAATATTGCAAAATTTGTCAATCAGTTGCATGAAAAAAAAACTGAAAATAGTCATTAAGTCGTCAGAAAATTTGGTGAAATTTGCCAGTTGATTGTTGGACAAAAAAGAGAAATCCTTTAGTTGGGGATTTTGATCAAAAATTTACCTTAACACTTTGGCTGCCCCCATTTTTCAAAATCTGTTCCCAGGCACCGAATGCGTGACTTAGAGATCTGCACGGGCAGTCCCGTGGCCCCAGAGTTGATTTCAGGGGGTGGACGGGGGGGGGGGGGCTCTCATTGCTTTGGAAGGAATGTGTGTGTCCCCTCCCCGGACCACCCCCCTGAAATCAACTCTGGGGCCACGGGTCTGCCCATGCAGATCTCTTAAGCCACGCATTCGGTGCCTGGGAACAGATTTTGAAAAATGGGCGGCAGCCAAAGTGTTAACGTAAATTTAAGGATATTGTCATTGGTTTAACATTAGCTTGTGAGTATTGTAACATGACAGTGTACTAAGCTCATTGAATATCCTCCTATGCAAAAAAAAAAAAAAAAAAAAAAAAAAAAAAAAAAAAAAACCATTTAAAAGAAAAATTAAGGATTTTGTCATTGGTTTAACATTAGCTTGTGAGTATTGTAACATGACAGTGTACTAAGCTCATTGAATATCCTCCTATAAAAAAAAAAAAAAAAAAACATTTAAAAGAAAAATTAAGGATTTTGTCATTGGTTTAACATTAGCTTGTGAGTATTGTAACATGACAGTGTACTAAGCTCATTGAATATCCTCCTATGCAAAAAAAAAAAAAAAAAAAAAACCATTTAAAAGAAAAATTAAGGATATTGTCATTGGTTTAACATTAGCTTGTGAGTATTATACCATGACAGTGTACTAAGCTCATTTAATATCCCCCTATGCACAAAAAACATTTAAAATAATTAAGGATATTTTCAGTGGTTTAACATTAGCTTGTGTGTATTGTAACATGACGGTGTACTAAGCTCACACAAATCAGTATCAAGAAAAAACTAAATTTTACCAGTGGGTAGAAATATAATATTGCAAAATTTGTCAATCAGTTGCATGAAAAAAAACTGAAAATAGTCATTAAGTCGTCAAAAAATTTGGTGAAATTTACCAGTTGATTGTTGGACAAAAAAGAGAAATCCTTTAGTGGGGATTTTGATCAAAAATTTACCTTAACACTTTGGCTGCCCCCATTTTTCAAAATCTGTTCCCAGGCACCGAATGCGTGACTTAGAGATCTGCACGGGCAGTCCTGTGGCCCCAGAGTTGATTTCAGGAGGTGGACGGGGGGGCTCTCATTGCTTTGGAAGGAATGTGTGTGTCCCCTCCCCGGACCACCCCCTGAAATCAACTCTGGGGCCACGGGTCTGCCCATGCAGATCTCTTAAGCCACGCATTCAATGCCTGGGAACAGATTTTGAAAAATGGGCGGCAGCCAAAGTGTTAACGTAAATTTAAGGATATTGTCATTGATTTAACATTAGCTTGTGAGTATTGTAACATGACAGTGTACTAAGCTCATTGAATATCCTCCTATAAAAAAAAAAAAAAAAAAAAAAACATTTAAAAGAAAAATTAAGGATTTTGTCATTGGTTTAACATTAGCTTGTGAGTATTATAACATGACAGTGTACTAAGCTCATTCAATATCCTCCTATGCACAAAAAACATTTAAAATAATTAAGGATATTTTCAGTGGTTTAACATTAGCTTGTGTGTATTGTAACATGACTGTGTACTAAGCTCACACAAATCAGTATCAAGAAAAAACTAAATTATACCAGTGGGTAGAAATATAATATTGCAAAATTTGTCAATCAGTTGCATGAAAAAAAACTGAAAATAGTCATTAAGTCATCAGAAAAATTCGTGAAATTTGCCGGTTGATTGTTGGACAAAAAAGAGAAATACTTTAGTCGGGGATTTTGATCAAAAATTTACCTTAACACTTTCGCTGCCGCCCATTTTTCAAAATCTGTTCCCAGGCACCGAATGCGTGACTTAGAGATCTGCACGGGCAGACCCGTGGCCCCAGAGTTGATTTCAGGGGGTGGCCCGGGGGGGGGGGAGGGGGCTCTCATTGCTCTAGAAGGAATGTCCCCCACCCCGGACCACCCCCTGAAATCAACTCTGGGGCCACGGGTCTGCCCGTGCAGATCTCTAAGTCACGCATTCGGTGCCTGGGAACAGATTTTGATAAAAGGGCAGCAACCAAAGTGTTAACGTAAATTTAAGGATATTGCCATTTGTTTAACATTAGCTTGTGAGTATTGTAACATGACAGTGTACTAAGCTCATTCAATGTCCTCCTATGCACAAAAATTTTTTTTAAATAATTAAGGATATTTTCAGTGGTTTAACATTAGCTTGTGTGTATTGTAACATGACAGTGTACTAAGCTCATTCAATATCCTTCTTAATAAATGAAAAAATCATTTAAAAAATTTAAACGCATATGAAAACTCTGTCATGTGGGAAAAAAAAAACAATTCTTCGATCGCTTGCAGGGAAAATCTGAAAAAGTGCTCTGAAAGTCTAAATTCATTCATCGACCATATGATAAAAATCCCACGAGTTTCACAAATCAGTATCAAGAAAAAACTAAATTTTACCAGTGGGTAGAAATATAATATTGCAAAAATTGTCAATCAGTTGCATGAAAAAAAACTGAAAATAGTCATTAAGTCATCAGAAAAATTTGTGAAATTTGCCAGTTGATTGTTGGACAAAAAAGAGAAATCCTTTAGTTGGGATTTTGATCAAAATTTTACCTTAACACTTTGGCTGCCGCCGATTTTTCAAAATCTGTTCCCAGGCACCGAATGCGTGACTTAGAGATCTGCACGGGCAGACCCGTGGCCCCAGAGTTGATTTCAGGGGATGGGCGGGAGGGGGGGGGAGGGCTCTCATTGCTCTGGAAGGAATGTCCCCCCCCCCGGACCACCCCCTGAAATCAACTCTGGGGCCACGGGTCTGCCCGTGCAGATCTCTAAGTCACGCATTCGGTGCCTGGGAACAGATTTTGAAAAATGGGCGGCAGCCAAAGTGTTAACGTAAATTTAAGGATATTGTCATTTGTTTAACATTAACTTGTGAGTATTGTAACATGACAGTGCACTAAGCTCATTCAATGTCCTCCCATGCACAAAAAAAACATTTAAAATAATTAAGGATATTTTCAGTGGTTTAACATTAGCTTGTGTGTATTGTAACATGACGGTGTACCAAGCTCATTCAATATCCTTCTTAATAAATGAAAAAATCATTTAAAAAATTTAAACGCATATGAAAACTCTGTCATGTGGAAAAAAAATTAATTCTTCGATCGCTTGCAGGGAAAATCTGAAAAAGTGCTCTGAAAGTCTAAATTCATTCATCGACCATGTGATAAAAATCCCACGAGTTTCACAAATCAGTATCAAGAAAAAACTAAATTTTAACAGTGGGTAGAAATATAATATTGCAAAATATTGCCTTTATTATTTGATTCTGAGAAGTGTCATAATTGACGAAAAAAACTAATTTGGCCCTATTACCATTCAGAAGTGTAAATTTTCTTTTTAAAATAACACAATTCATATGATAGTAAAAAAAGATTGCTTCATTTAAAAAATTTAATATTTTACATAATTAGTGAGTATGTACTCATTAAATAAAAATTATTATTAACACAATGTGTCTAACCGCTTTGTATTACATAAAACTGTTTCATTCCTAAAAAGAAAATAAGTTACTTACCTGTGAAATGTTATGCACTTATTGTAGGTATCCTAGGCAGGCATCAATTTATAATTTGAAGTTCAGTATTAATTTTTTGTGTAACTGAACATCAAAACATACTTTAATACAAAGCACAGATGAGTATCTGTGTAAGATATATAAAAATTCTGAAACTTTTAATCTAAAAGAACATACTGATTGAAGCAAGTGTAAATCTGAAAACATTGTTAATTACTATAAATAGATAAGTGCACTAAATCAAGTAAAATCGAACTATCTGGATAACTATCTGGATTGTCAGAAACAAAATTTTATCAAATGTTTTGGATGACATTTGAATTTAATTAATCCTGTTAATATGAAATGGACCTAATTTTTTTTTTTTTCGCATGCATTAACCGTTAATAGTACAATCTCATCTAGATTTGAAATACTAACGATGATTGTACAAAAATTGCGACGGTTTATAAATCGTTATCACTTTATTCAAATTAACACAATCGTGTGGATCTTAAATTAATTTCTTTCGATTGAGAATGTAAAAATACCCATACAGCCACTTTATTTCAATAAACAGTGGTGATATTTTTCGCCTAACTGCAAAATAAATGATCTTCTTTTAGCAAATCAACGTGGTACTCCGCGCCGATTTTCATAAACAAGCCGGCGTTTCCATGAGTTGAGGTGTTTCTTTAATGCTTCTCCTGCAGTTGCAACGAAACCATGGGGTTAGACATTCAGCTGTAAGCGGTTGAAAAATAAATCATATGTCCAAATGAGAAATTTAAATAAAATAAAGGAAGAAAATTATACTATTCTTTTGTTGTTCTTCTTTGTTTTTATGAGGTAAAAGTGGAAAACTGGAAGTTATATGTATGTCCGATATGGAAGAAAGACAATTTATGCAATATGCAATGAGTAAACCCATCTGTGTTTCTAATTTCTAATCATGGGCGACATATAAAAGAATGGTTGGGCCACTGTCCCTCTCGATTTTGAAATTTATCTAATTAAATTTCCTTTTTCTTCGATTTTGAAAAACATAGTAAATTTTTTTCGAGTAATTTAAAATAAAAGAGGAACTAAAAACTAGTTATGAAGATAGTGGGGCAGTGAGCAAGGGAGACCTATTGCCCCTACCTTGATTTTAAAATTTAATTAATAAGAATTTCTTTTCTTCTGTTTTCAAAAACATTATGTAAATATTTTGAGTAACTTAAAATGAAAATAAATAAGAAATTTTCAGTTAAGGGGTGTTGGTGGTGTTGTTGTTGGTGGTATGAGTGTGTGTGTGTGTGTGGGGGGGGGGGGGTGAGACTCATTGCCCCTTCCTGGATTTTGAAATTTAATTAGCAATTTTTTTCTCCAATTTACAAAAACATAGTAAAATTTATTCTTTTCGAATAACTTAAAATAAAGGAACTAAGAACTTTCTGTTAGGGGAAGGGGGCATATGTGAGTCATTGCCCCTCCCTCGATTTTAAATTGTAACTATTTTTTTTTCTCTGATTTTTGAAAAACATAGTGAAATTTGATCTTTTCTCTTATCTTAAAATAAAAGAATAACTAAGAATTTTCTCTTATGGGAACGAAGTTAGAAGAGAGCTATTGACCCTCCCTAAATTTAAAAATTTAATTAATTAAATATTCTTTTTCTTTTGTTTTCAAAAACATAGTAAAGTTTATACTTTTCGAGTAACTCTGAATAGAAAAATGAGAAATTTTACATTAAGAGGGAGGGAGGGGGGTGAGAGGTTCATTGCCCTCCCCTCCCTGGATTTTAAAATGTAACTAATAAAAAAATTTTTCCACTTTTGAAAAGTAGTAAAATTTATTCTTTTCGACTAACTAAAAATAAAGAAACTAAGAATTTCCTGTTAGGGGAAGGGGCATAGCTGAGCGATTGCCCCTCCCTTGAATTTAAATGTTAACTATTTTCTTCGCTTTTGAAAAACATACTGAATTTTTTTTAATTATCTTAGAATAAAAGAGGAATTAAGAATTTTCAGTTAGGGATAGGGTAGGGGGTAGGAGAAACCTATTGCCCCTTCCTGGATTTCAAAAGTTAATTAATTAAAATTTCCTTTTCTTCTATTTCAAAAACATAGTAAAATGTATACTTTTCGAGTAATTTACAATAAAAAAAATGAAGAAATTTCTCATTCCCCCCCCCCCTGGCTTTTGAAATTTAATTAATATTTTTTTTCTCCGATTTTGAAAAAAAAAAATAGCAAAATTTATTCGTTTAGAGTAAGTTAAAAAAAAAACTAAGAATTTTCCGTTGTGGGCAGGGGCACAGGTGGGTTGATGCCACTGCCCCTCCCTCGATTTTGAAATTTAACTATTTTTTTTTCTCTGATTTTGAAAATCATAGTGAAATTTAATTTTTTTTTTTTATCTTAGCTTAAAATGAAAGAGGAACTAAAAATTTTGCGTTAGGTAGGAATGTGACTTTCAGTTAAGTCCTTAAAAGTCTTGGAAAGAGTATTAATTATCATTAGTATATAAAAAGTGTGTTTCATAACATGCAACTCTCACAAAATCAAAACAATTTTAAACACTTTAGAAAATTCGGGATATATCACACAATCATACAGCATTGTGTATTGCAAAAGTATCTTACAGTAACTGCTGTTATACTGTAGTTACTATTATAATAATCATACTTACAAAATTAAGACCTGTAAAGTTCTTCAGAAACTGCAGTCAGACTGCAGATACATCACCGAAAATTTTTGTGAATTAATTGCTATAAAATCACTTGAAATTCACTGCCGTTTTACTGTAGACATAAAGTCTTACTATTTTTTAAATTTTGGGTTGAAAAAATACTTGTCAATAACTGGAAAATAACTGAAGTTTTTTTACTGTTGATATTGCACTACAAAAAAAACTACAGTTGACCGTAGAAAAACTTGAAAAATACATCATTTCTGTAAAAAAACTACAGTTCATTTTTAGCTGGGAAGTAACACCAGTGCCGTCCAGTAGGTCTGTCGACCGGTTAGAGACCGGTCACTTACCGTGACGTCACGTAAACAATCTCACCGGTGACTTTGGTGAGGTCTGCTGAACTCGCCCTTATAATTGGACGACTGTTTCAATAAGGATTTGAATTTTAAAGTTTTTATTTTAAAAAAATGTTCTAATCATCAGATTTTGATGAAATTGAAATGGGACCAAATGGGTGGCTTACACTTTCAAACAAAAAAAATTTATCAAAATCGGTTCATATTTAAGAAATTTATCCGTGTACAAGACCATACATACAGGTCGAATTGATAACCTCCTTCTTTTTGAAGTCGGTTAAAAATGAATGTACAGTCGTGGAAAAAAAAAGTAAACACCTCCTAATAAATCTGCAACAAGTTATTCTAGACAAAAGTTACTAGTGTCAAACGCTTGGAAATAAAGTCTACTTTTAAATTATGTTTATAAACCGTGCTTGGGAGGGCATCTACATATCAAAAGGAACCCAAACTTTGTTTTTTTTCCATAGTAATACCAAAAATTGAATAAAATAGAATTTTCAATAGAAAAGTTGACACCATAAATAGATTCTTCACCCTTCAATTAGCCTGAACGCAAATTTTTATGAAAGTCGTGCGATTAGTTGCAGATAAATTAATTCTTTTAAAATGAGCCTATTTTAGTTGCTGTATCCAAGTTGAAGTTCCGTACACGATTGTTGAACCAATGACTTGAAATTTCGTTTCTAGGCATAGTTTGAACCGAAAATTAAAAATATATTGTCGAAATTGGGTGTCGCTATAAAAAAAAAGTTTCGTCTCGTTTTGTTTTGTAGATGCCCCCTAAATAAATTTTATATACATCATTTAAAAGTAGACTTCACTTCCAATCGTTTCGTACCAGTAACTTTCTTCTGTTACAATTAGTGCCATAATTAGTAGGGGGTGTTTACATTTTTTTCCACTATTGTACCGTATCTATTTTGCGTCATATATTTTTATTATACACAAATTTTGCGAGAAGTCTTTCAGATTATATACAAAAATGGCATTTATCGGAAGTGTTATATACTTTTTTAGACATATTCTTAAATTCTACTACCTATCTTTAAATTACGAGAATTATTTATTAAATGTAATATATTTGAACATTTTCTAAATGCCAAAAGATGTCTCTTGATTTACAATCGATATAAAAGTCCATCTCAGAGGTGTAATTAAAAAGCTATTACCGAATCTAAATTAAAATACTGATTCCGAAGTGTTAATGTGTCTAATTCAATATATTTAAAGAATTTAGATTAAGTTCTGATTACTGAAAGTGATTGATTGCACTGTAGAATCAGGCAGGAAAAGAAAAATGATATATTGGTAAATAAAACATCATAAATGTATTGCAATATTTTGTGGAGACTAGATTTTGAATCTATAAATATTAAATTATAAAAAGATCTGTTATTCTAAATAAGTTAAAATTGAAATAGCTGTGTTGAAAATATAGTGATATACACATGTGAGTTGTAAGTTTCCGACTGGACGAGAAATCCAGTGTAACACACGCACGCACGCACACACACACACACACACACACACACACACATATATGTATGTATATATATACATATATATATATATATATATATATATGTGTGTGTGTGTGTGTGTGTGTGTGTGTAAATATTGTATTAGAAAACATGGGATCTACTATATTGACAGACATTTCTGGACGCTATTTATCATAATTATACGGGAAAAAATTAATACTTTTGAATTGTTTCAGTTAATTTTAAGATTAAATTTTGATTCTTGAGAATCAACATCTCATTTTGAAGGCTATTTCTACGTTACATAGCATTACGTTCAAAAACAGGTAGGAAAAAAATAATCATAGTATGAATTTTTATGCTTCATTCTGACCGTGATTCCTTCCTGATAATTTTGACAATGTTTTGATTTACTGATGTTATTAAGAAAAAATTAATAAATTTCAACAGCTCAGATTTCCCGTCTGTTTTTTAAACCTAAGAGGACAACTGGGACAGATCTTTGGTTATAGTTGATGCTCACTTATACTATTGCCAGATGTCCCGTTTTTCAGCGGTTCGAAGACCTGTCCTGCGTAACCACTGCACTGGATGCCAAAAATCCCGATTTTTAATTAGGTACAAAATTGTTTTTAATTTCTTTTCATAGCCTGATATTTACTAGTCTGCATTAAGTGGAACTATTACAAAAAAAAAAAAAAAAAAAAAAAAAGAAAAAACCTACAACGAAATTTTTTTATAGTTCCTTCGAAAGAAATACCTCACAAATCTACCTGCCTACAAGTTACCTAAATTAAATTAGAAACAATTTATGAAATAGAACTTAAGAAAAATCGTGGTTATAATTATTTTTTATAGTTTCATATAAGTAATCCTAGATTTAATTTCTTAACAGTGTAGAAAATATTTCTTCCTCCCAAGTATAATAAGATTAATATGGCTATAATGAATTATATATTTAAATATCTATTGGAATGTTATATGAACTCAGCTCGGTCACATAAATAATTCAAATGATCCAGGAATAAAACTACATTTAAGAAATTTCAAATATTGCTCGCTTAAAAAATAATGTGTTGCCTGAACTGAGCTTAAGCAACACTGGTATGGCATTAAACTATTTTGTAACGTTCTTTAAAATAAATTGTAATACAACACTTAATGTTTTGCAAAGTTTGAAACATTTCTTTGTTAATTCATTTATCAATCATTATTTTTCTCAAATCTAACATACTATATCATAAGATATATATAATTATACAAATTGCGGGTTTGTCTCATAATAACTTTTAAAAGTCGTTTATATGGTGATCACTATAAATGGAGTCCATACTATCAATTCATTATAACGAGAACCCCTATAATGGAATTTTAAACTAATTATCTTCATCACAAATTCTTAATAAACATGCTACACATAATGATACAATCAGTTTAAGTAACTTAAAATGTATTCTTATTTAGGAGATTAAAAATCAGGAAAAATGAAAAAAAATAGAAGGAAAAATAAATATTTAAACGGAAAAATTTTACAGATATCATTATGGAGATTCCATAATAGCAGCTGCACCTTCTGGCTCTATAGTAAATTTTACGAACATTATCTTCTAGGGGTGTGCTCAAATTGAATCAAAAATCCGATTTAATCCGGCTGCACGGTTTTATCCTACATTCCCCTGATCTGGAATCGCATAATGGAAACTTTCCAGACAGTCCATCTTTAAATAATTAAACAATTAGATTTTCTTTAGAAAGTAGAAATTCCGGTGTCGAGGTGCACACAATCAATATGCGCTCATTTTTCTCCCCAATAATTATGTACTTCTGCGTGCAGTAATCCTTTCTATATCGAGAAAGCTTACAAGCAAGCACTTATATATGTACAGATTATCTCGAAGATATTACTAAATGAACTCTTATCATTTCACTGTTACACTGCTCTAATGTAATGTTGTGAATAATAATTCTTTTGCAAAAAATATTTAATTTTCTAAATTCTATCAACACTGCTGTTCCGATGTTTATGAAATATTCTATAACATATTTCTGTTAAAAAATGAAACATAAATAGTGACAAATTAAAATAATTTTATTTTAAAACATTAAATTAACATAAAGCAGACAGTCAAGCAAACTGCCCAAGTATTTCTTTTCTAGTTCGCTTGAAACTGAATGGAAAAGTTACAAAATATACTTGTTATGCACTTTTACATAATTTTGATGCTGAATAACCAATTTCGCATTATGCGACATTTCTAAAGTCCTCTTGTTCACTTACGTTTGAAAAATGAGAAAAATCCATTCATAAAGTATCAGCACAGTCCAAAAATTAGCGCAAGTTTGAAGATAAAGTGGAAACATGAAGCGTCGTATTTTTAGTATATTTTGACAGATAATGTCTTTTCATTGAAAACAGGCACATCGTAAATACTTTCTGTTTGTCAGATTCTGACGATAGTAGAAAACGTTTAGAAACAGTTTCCTTTTAACTACGTTGGCAATACTTCCAAATATCCTGAAAAAGATGAATTATGAATGTTTTAGAAAACAAATTCAACAAATGAATGAAGTAAATGTGTAGCAGTAATACGAAATTATTATTTTTAAACTATTATTCTTATAATCTAAAACATTGTTTAAGGGGACGGTAGAATTTTTTTTCTCTTTTGCTGTGCGAAATGTTGTGCAAAAATACATTTCACACGACATCTTAAAAGAAATTCCCAATCTTATTAAAATTTTAAGACTTAAAAAATGTAAAAATTTAAAACGAAATTTTAAAATGTAATAATGTGTTTTTATAATGCGTTTTAATTTTTGAGATATTTCATCGATTTTACATTTTAATCACATAAAATTCTATTACAAACAAATTTGTATATCTATTTTGTAATACTTGAATAGTTATTGTTTCAGAGTTGTTTTTTTTTTCTGAATTCCACATCGATTTTCATCAAAATTTTGCGTTTTAAAACGTTAAAAATCATATTTAATTATTTTAATGGAGTCGAATTTTAAATGCATCCACAGTTTCTTTGTATGTAATATCAGTATTCTTCCTTATCAATTTTATGAATTTTGTCAAAATTTAAGACGTACGGAGTATTTCAAAAATCTAAAAACATTGAAATATCCGTTTTAGGAATAACTAATTTAAAGTGTATTAAAGCGCCAAAAAAGTGCTTGACTTTGACACTTGTTACTTTGCGAAAAAGGATCGCATCTGCATGCGGTTTTCACAGATGAATCAGTATAAATTGGAGAATAATAATAATACACTGAAAAAGAAATTTTGATTTTGGGTCGATTTTAGCTCAAATGTAGCTCCACGGTTCCCTTAAAATAGCAAATATTAAAACTAAATAATGCATAATATTGAATGTTGATTTTGTTAAAATATGAATTAAAGTGGACGCCTTATGTCAGATGATAAACTCGTCGTTCATATTTGCAAAATGTTTTGATTTTCTTTTAATAATAATCACAAATTCATTTAATTTTATTGCTAAAGTATATATATAATCACGTTTTAGTAATATCTTGAAATATCAATTAAGAATAATTTAAAAAATAAATTAAGAAGTGAGTGAAATAAAAATATCATGAAATTACTTTAAATATTATTAAGGTTATTCCGAAAAATTGTATTTCAAAAAGTTTTATTTTTAATACACAGTGACGAAATTGGAAGAATTCTTTTGTGCAGCCTTGTATTTAATCTACACATTTGTACATATTCTATATAGTATGACAAAACTTAATAATAGGCTGAAAATTTGCATTCAGCCATTTCTACCAATATATGGAGAAATACTTGAATTATTTTGTATAACCCGGTAGCCATGATAAGACTGGAAAATTTGCATGTAGAAAGCAATTCTTGACAAATATATAATCATAATATATGAGGGTCATTCAACTGAAACCCGGTGAGTGTGAGTAACTTTGCATTAGACGTAAGGGGGCGCCACGTAACTGCGTCCATTGCGGCACCATCTATTAGTAGAGAGACTGACGCATGCGCAACGTTTCACGTTGCATAGCGACAGTGTGGTTGCACGCCGAAGAGAAGGTAGTCACACAAGTTATCGTCCGCTACTGAACATGCAGGTGAGTAAGCAGGAACAACGAGGAGTGATTCGATTTTTATCGGCGGAGGGAGTCGTGGGCCGTGAACTGTATTGACGGATGGAAGCTGTGTACGGTGAGTACAGTCTGAGTCGTTCAACTGTTGTGGGATGGCGTAAAACATTCCTTGACAGGAGCGAGTTACTGGAAGACGATAACTCGTCCTGGACAGGCTCATCGTGTCATCACACCGGAAATGATTGCGGAAGTGAATGATTTAGTCTTGGCCAGCCGCAGAATAACTGTGGATGAGATCCATTGGTTACTGGGTATTAGCGTGTGCACCAGTCACACCATATTGCATCAACACTTGAACTTTCGAAAAATTTGTGCTCAGTGGTTTCCCCACCAACTGACCGCCGAACAGCGCAATACTCGAAAGGCGCTGTCTTTGAGTCATCTGCAACGTTATCATGAGGAGGAATACGACTATTTTTGAGTTCGTGTACTGTGTATAACTACATTTGTGTGTGTTAATAAAGTCGTTACTTTACAGTAGTGACCGGGTTTCTTTTAAATGTCCCTTATACTTACCTCTAACCTAAAAGAAAATTCACACCATAAGTATTGATTTAAATTTAATTTTAACGCATTTTAAGAAAAAATTCTAAAATTTCGAAAAAGAAAAAAAAATATTTTTTTCAAGTGAAAGAAAAAAGTTTTTATTTTCTTTTTAGCATGTAGACTGAAAAGAAATGTACACGGGGTTACATTTCAAGGGGACCGAGAAAGCCCTACCTCGGCCGTGTTAAATTCTATAACATTATGTACCTGTTTCTCAGAAATGACCAAAGATAAAGGTCTAGATTTTTATGGTACTCAGAATAACATATTTTATATACATTAATAGGCAATTTTCTTTCTAAGTGAAACTGAGGAATTATTATTAATTTTTTATTTAAAATCATTTTTAAAATAGCATTTTCAATGCCTAAAATAAATAATTTTCAGCAAATCATCAAACCCCTGTGTAAAAGTATGGAAAACATGTTATTCTAACTAACATAAAAATCTAGACGTCTATCTTTCACCGTTTCTAAGAAAAAGGCACATAAAATTGGTGAATTTAACAGGGCTTTCCTGGTGCCCTTAAAACTTTAGCTCAATTGAAAGTAACAGTTCTCGGAAACTAAGAATTTACTGATCTCAGAAAAGGCATCTTAAAGTTTAAATATCCACTTAGGATATCCAATAAATGATTATAACATAAGAAATAATGCAGATTTAATAACGCGGTTTTTCCATAACATTCCGAAACGTTTATAGATTCGAAACGAAATAAAAACCGACACTTGATTTTTTTCAAAGTTTAAAGGTCGTGTATCCCCTTAATCTAATCGATTCGATCCACATTCATATTCATCTTTTTAAAGTTTTGTCCAGTTTTAACATAAGAAGTGTAACTGAGTAATTCTAAATAAGTAACTGATTTCACGTCGCAGTCTTTACGAAAGTAACTAAATATGGAGAGTGAAGGATGCGAATCCGTTCCAGAACAGGTCTAGAGGTCCTAATGCTGTTTCAGTCACATAAGTAAAAATCTAATATAACTTGGACAGATTACATTCTTAATTTAAACTAACAGGTGTGACAGAATTCACAAAAAGTATCTCAATATTTATGATTTACTTGAAGAAATATCCACTGAAAGCCTTTTTTTTTGTAAATCAACATAATTTTCGACGAACAGTTGTAACTAAATATTGTGAAATTGCTTTGGACAGTTAGTACAATACGGCAAGTATGTGTGCTGGTCGTTACATATTTCATGTTATTTTAGTATATGTTTATCTAAAACAATAAAAGCAAAACCTAAATACGTTTACTGCGGACAAAAGTAGCTGCAATATGGAACATTGTAATGAGAAAAACTTGTAAATTTCCTTATTTGCAACGCCAGTAGATGGCAATTCATGCAATCGATCATTTTTTGTAAAAATGACCAATTAATTTAAAAAAAAAAGAAAATATTCGAACAGCGAACAAAAAATATCGTATCTGATAATACAGAAAATTTTAAATTTTCTTTAAAAAACAATGCCAATTTCAGTATATAGGAGGGGGTATCAATATGTTTTTGCTTTCCCATAGAAATAATTGAGTAAAATTTATGAAATTGCTACCTTGCATTAGTCATTTTCTATGTAGTCACTGTGTACAGTAACACATTTTTGTAAACGGTATTTCAAAAAAAGTGGCAAGGATGTATTCCAGGAGGAGCAATAGTAGACCCAAAGGGGGTCATTTTTCTAACTTTTATCGACCTCCACATGTGACATATTGTTGGAAAGGTGTGCCCACTTATTCATATTATGCACATCCTGAGCGCCTTCCTCCAACTTGCCCTCCAGGGGGTACTTTTCTCAATTTTTCGGACGCCATTCGTGCCCCGCGGTGGGCAAATTTTGAGGGGAGGGGCTCGGGGGTGCATAACATGTCTAAGGGGTCACAGGCCTTTCCAACTATATGTGACATGTGGGGGTCGGCAAAAATTAGAAAAATGTACCCCTTTGGGTCTACTATCGCACCTCCTGGAACACATTCGTCCTCCCCCTCTTTGAAATACCGTTTGCAGAAATATGTTACTGTGCACAGTGACTATATAAAAATGATTAATGCAATGTTGCAATTTCATAAATTTTATACAATTATTTCTGTGTGAGGGCACTAAACTTATTGATACTCGTATTATAAAATGTGGTAATAATGCAAACAAATCATGTTTTTAGCAATTACTGAATTTTATTCCCCTCCGAAATGTAAAATAGTTTATTAATCGAAGGTCTAAATAAGCATATCAAATTGCAGACAAAATACGCGGAAAAGATTTACTTTTAATGCATTTTCATTTTTTGGATTAAGCTGAGTTAATTTTCATAAGAACATGCCCTGGAATAAAAGTTACATTGCTTTCTTTTATTAATTTGAGAAAGAATATAAAGCCATGTTGCGCTGTGTTTAAACTTTAAATATTATTGTCCCTGCAAATAAAATGTTTAGGTGGAAATAGCTTGAATAACATTTAAAAGAAATTGTAAATAATTTAATAAAAAACATTTTTTCTTTAAAATTACATTCTGCAAAAAAATGTAACTTTATAATATAAAAATAGAAGAAAAATTATCATAGAAAATGTTTTTAATTAAAAACTCCCTTAACAGAATTACTGAAAGAATATTGGAATTAATCACATATTTAACAGCAGAATGGCTCTGGATTCACATAATAATGAATAAACAAAGGTTTTAAAATATTCATTAAATATTAGTATGCGTACATAAATAAATTACGATTTTTATCCAAATTAAGAAAATCTTAAAGGAAAAATATATTTTTTGACTAAAAACTCTTTTATAATAAAAAATAAAATAAAATTTATGTATAAAAATTGGTTTACAGCACATAAATAAAATCAAATTAATTTATATTACAAATCTATTTTCAAATGTACTATTTCTCTTTCTAAATTGCTTCTGAATATAAAGCATAATTACATTATATTTATTTAGTTCATAGTTGCAGAAGGAAAGAAACTAAGATATATAAAAGTTTTCATGTGGAACAAGAATGAGAACGTCGTCATGATTTATTTTTCTTATTTATAACAGTTTAGTACGTTAAGGGATCAGTAAATTATACTTTATCGACGGGAAAGTTTTCAAACTTTTCCAAGGACCAACTAGTCTATAATACTGCTCAATAAATTAGCGCACTAGACACTTTAAAAGATTTTGTAATTCTGTAGTAACTTTTTATCTAGAAAAATTATCACAATGTTTCTTAATAAAGTTATGGGTAGTGAAACAATTATTTAAATATGAAACTAAATAAATTATTTTCAAAAATTCATTGTCTGTACTATCATTGTGGTTAAACATAAATTGTAATATTACAGTTAATCACTTATATAATTGGCGTTTAGAATCAGTTCATAAAATTACAAGGTAATTTGTTTATAATAATATCATAAAACTTAATAAAATGTTAAAAAAGTGTCAAGCGGGACAAAACATACTCCGTCGTTCTTCAGGTAAGGGAAAATAACAGAAGCATAATAGCACAAAAATTGTGCAGAGATGTAGTATATAAAAAAACAAAAAAACAGGACATTTAAAGGAAGCAGAACACTGAAAAGACCGCAAATTATAGTTATGATGAAAAAGAAACCATGGCATTGGGTAAAATTGAGGTATAGAGAAAAAAAAAATAAAGTCCTGAAAGCTAAAAGACAAGTCAATAAAAGAAAAGAATTGAAATGAAAAAAAAAGAAGAAAAATGCAGGAAAAAACACAGAATAAGAATAGATTATAAAAACATGTATAAAAACATGCATAAAAATCACTTATAAACAGATTAAGTAAAATAATGCTATAAAAAGTGATAAAATATCTTTATTAAGATTGACGATCGTTTCGTCGCCCCAACGGCGACATTTTCAAAATCATTCACGATAGAAAATAATTTCACATAATTTAAAAACAATAAACATAGTAAACAATGTCACGAGCCATGATGCATAATGAAAAACATTGCAAACATAAAATAAAATAAAAATTAAATTAGCTATTTGTGAGCGTGGATTGATTTTCATATAATTTAACAAAACAATAACATGGTAAACAATGTCACGAGACAACATGCATAATGAAAAACATTGCAAAACATAAAATAAAAATAAAATTATCTTGGCTATTTGCGAGCGTGGATTAATTTTTGCTATTGTTATTAAAATTACATAGCATCTCTTTCCAAATTTTAGGTAAATCAAGGGACACTGAATCATTGCAAATATTCTTGTTGCATAAAAATATCTCTATTGATTCTCGGATTATGGATGGTAAATAAAATCTTGATGTATAAATTAACTTGCTATTTTAAAAATCGATCTGTAACGGTTTTTCGCTGAATAATCTGGCCAAAGCTGTGGTTCTTCTATTGTATTTGATGTCTGCTATATGTTCTTTGATTCTCTAAGATTCTGCAAAAAATAGATTTAATAAAAAAAAAAAAAGGAAATTGTGATATTAATAGAAAATAGAAAGAAAAATAGAAAAAAATTCTCCCAAAATAGAAAAAAAATATATAAATTACAAATTTATTATAATAAGAAGCATTATAATTATTATAAAATTATTCTTATAATTTTTAAGGGGGCGGAGGACGTTAAAAAAATTTCTTTTAATTTTCATCATACAGGTATGAAATTTTGTGGAAATATACATGTCACCATAAGTATAAAGAACACATTAAAAGAACTTTCAATCTTATTACAATTTTAAGATTTATAAAAAATTAAAATTTCAAAACGAAATTCTAAAATTCAGGATTCTTCCTTATCAATTTCATGAATTTTGATAAAAAATTAAGACGCATGGAGCATTTCAAAAATCTAAAAACATTGAAAAATCTGTTTTGAGAAAAACATATTTAAATATACTAAAGGGCGGATGTTTGTGAACAAAATTTAAAGGCTTGTAACTTGCATAACGTAATCGCATCTGCATGCGGTTTTCCGCAAATGGCTCAGCATAAACTGGAAAATAATTAATATGCACAAAATTAATTATCGATTTTTGAATCGAATATTGCTCAAATAAAGGTCCACCGTCTCTTTAAGGAAATCAAAAGAAACTGGAGAAAATTGGGGTAGTTGCAAATTAATCTTTCAAGTTAAAGACATAAATGGCATTGAATAATGATAATTAATTTTCATTTAAGATTTCAGGGATTATTAAAAATAGCAATTGTTGCATGAAGCGCATAGTGGAAATAATAAATACGTTAAGAAAAAGTTCCAAATTTAGATCACAGTACAATTATTTCTTTTCGGACGAATTCATCCGTACCTTAACCTGTCAATGTGATTTTCATAAAGCCATTTTTTATGACAATTTTAACAATCGTGTTATTTATTTTCAAAAATAAATTTAAAGTTTCAAGGTGAACTAAATTTCAATTAAAAGTTAAGTAATTAGCGTATGAGAGTGCGGACTAGACGAAAATTCTTCTCATGATCGAAAGTTTTGTTTAAGTGAAGAAGGGGTGAAGAAGAGGAAATTAAACAGATGACGTTACAGTGAATTTTATTAATTTCCTAAAAATTAAATTACTATTTATAGAAGTACCATTGGGATTGCGAAGTACGACGAGTTTCATTTAGTAATAAAAACAATCGGATGTTAGCAGAAAGGAATATATAAAGTGTTACCCTTCAATTAAATTAACATAAGAAGAACTATAAATAAAAAATGGAAACCATTGTATTTCTATTGCGTTTGAATGTTTCGTTAAGTAAAGAAGTAGAGAAGGTAACATATATACCGGCTGTCCTAAAATGAACTGTCTGTTTTTAAAATTCAATAACTTTTAAATATAATATAATATAACTTAATATATAAAGTATTACCTTCAATTAAATTAACATAAGAAGAACTATAAATTAAAATTAGAAGCCATTGTATTTCTATTGCGATTGAATGTTTCGTTCAGAAAGAAGTAGAGAAAGGAAGATATATACCGGCTGTCCTAGAATGAACTGGCTGTTTTAAAAATTCAATAACTTTTAAATTGTGACAACTATTAAAAATATATTTCAGGAGGTTTATTTAAGATGGGTGGTTTTTTTACTGCGATTCCTTGTTTTAGTGCCAAATTTCAGTGATAGATGGCGTTACAAGCAATATGAACTCAACCGAGGGCCAAAACCGAAATCATCCGCCATTGATGGGAACGAAGTCGGTTAAACATGTGAATGGGGACTTATTCTGACCTACACGATTTCAAAATCGGAATTTAAGAACAAGATTGTATAGGCGGGTGAGACTCACTCTATATGTTTAATCTCCTTCGTTCACATCAATGCAAATGATTTCGGTTTTGGTTCTTCAGTGAGAGCCTGTTGATTACAGCGCCATCTATTTCTGCTATTTGGAACTAAAACGTAAATTACAGCAAAGAAAACTCCTGATATTTTATGTAAATCTCCTGCAAGGATTTCTTAATAGCTGTCATCATTTAGAAGTTAGTGGATTTTAAAAACAATCAGTCCATTTTTGGACAACCGCTATATAGCAAAACTTTTTATAAGTGCGTCGTGTCTCTTTGTCAGACAACGACACAAATATGATGATTTTTTTCTTTACCTTCACTATTTGACACGGTAGCTCCTTGTTCAGTTTTGGCCGGACTTTGAGATGGACAGGTTTTAAAAGTAGGAGTCTTAGGACCATCAGAAGGATCCACTTCAATATAACAGCATTCGTCACTGCTTTCACCAGAATGCGCATCACCACGCGCAGATCTCACCTCTGGTATAGAACAAGCACCCATAATTCTTGTGTACTTCGTTCGAACGCAGCCATCTTTTCCGACGTCTGCTGTAACCTGTAAAGGAACAAAAAATTGAAAAAAGCGTACTTAAAAGTGGATTTTAAAATTTATATAAAAATGACTTTATGTAAACTAACTTTTTAATTAAAGTATCGCTGAAAAGAAACTATGGTCCGTTTCGTGTCAGAGGAATACTCTTACTCATACGTCTAATGCCGGATACTAATACTAATGCCGGAATTTCGCTATGAAATTAAATAAATAATATGGGGGATGATGAGATACTTACGGGTAGCGTTAACTTTATTTATTAACTTAAAGTAATTGCATATTTTAAATTAGCAATAATTTCCAAATTATTTTTTATGGCGTTTACTCCACACTCACGTTTTAAGTTATTTCTGAATTACACGCGATTAATTTTATCGACTTAGGGCAGGCCTCTGAGCGGTCTTTTTTATAGAGACTAATCACCACTATTTCCTTACGAAATGTTTTGTTTCAGATTTATGTTGGAAATGTCGTAGGAACGCACTTCGTGGTGAGCTTTTATTACAATTCTTGTTGTAATCTGCAATAAAAAAAATAGTGGTGGTTAAAAAAGCCACCTTTCCGAGGGCTTTATGGTAATTTGCAAATAAAAAAGAGCAGGTGTAATTTAATTTTTTAAGAAGATTTTATAAGATATTATATTTATATATATATATATATATATATATATATATAGACTCTTTAAATCAGGTTTTTCCTAAGAAATTCATATATTCCTTAATCTACAATTAATTTACGATCTAAATAATGTATAGTAGGGAGTTTTCTTGTATGTTACTAAACACATTTTGTGTATAAAAAAATATAAAAAAAATTACAAAAAACTAAGAAAAAATAAAAATAAAAATGTAAAAAATATATAAAAATTTTTACTATGTTGGCTGGGTGGGTAGATGTTAAATTATGGAGGAGGGCGGTGTTGTCTGGATAATTTATATGCAAATGTTGATTAAAAATAAAAAATAAATAAAAAATAAATAAAGGGAAATGTACGTTGATTTTATGAGTTTCTATGTTTGTTTTGGTCCTTATGAGCTTGCTGTCCTTTGTACTGTATAAAAATAGTTAAATTAAATTAATTTACATCAATTTCAGTCACTTTTATTGATTTATTTCAATATATTTTGCTTTGTAATGATGGACGGTTATACAGTTTATGATATATGTATTTATAAGTTTGTAGAGATGTTATAATCTGTTGGTATACAACCCCCCCCCCCCCCAATCAGCAAAGAAACATTATTTTTTTAAGTGATTAATATAAACAAACTTTTATATTATTAATATAGTAACTTATTTGAAATTATTAGTAATTTGCTTAATTTTAACGTAAAAAATAATTATTATAACAAATTATATTAAAGCTGTTAAATGATTATTATCAATATTCTGATGAGCTGTTTTAGAATGACCCTGTTGTGCCGTTTTAAAGTGATTTTATAGGTTCAAATATTAGCAATGTTTCTACATTATATTTGGAAATCTACAATAGATGGCAGCACTAAAAATATAACTGCTGATTTTAGATGTGAGTTTATTTATATATGACAATCTTAATTTACTTTCATGTAATACCGCTAGATGGCAGCATTAAATAATTATTTATTTAATTGTATTATAATAATGTTGCCATTGAATATTATATTAGATAATGTCTCTTAATTATTAATTGTTTAATTTTAAATAAATACTTCTTAATCTACTTTTGGTAATAATTTATTCCAAGATCATTAAAATAATATGTAATAATAATTATTATATGGACTATGTGTTAATTATATTTGTTATATTTTAAGAATGTGAATATTTTCTGCGGCAACCGTAAGGATTTCCTTTTAACTGTGCAAGTTATTTGAGCGGGATTGCTATGCAAAAATTGGTTAAATGTTTAAGTCACGGTCAATATGGTCTTGGCTGTTCTCTCGCTGGGTATTTCTTTGATTTAATTTGTTTCATTTTTTAATGTTGTTCATTGTTCCGGATATTGCACTGATTAATATTTTTTTTAATTCAATTTAATTTGCATGGTGGATTTATAATTATTGGTGTATAGTCGATAGGGTACATAACGGAATACAATTTTGAGCTTATTGCTTGATTCCATTACAGAAATCGACTATGTACTTTGCTTATATATCTATTTTATGTACCCTTGAAAAAGTGAAATACTATATAAGCTTCCGGCTTTATTCATCCATTTGATCTATTGTTTCTTTATGATACGTCTTTTACTGGTTCAACATTATTTAGCTGGTTATTTGTATCTTTTGTCTTTAATAGGATATTTTATCGAAATTTGGTTGTTTTTCATGCTTTATATGGATTTATCGTCATAAATGTGCTAGTGAATTAATGGAATTGAGCTTGATTCTGTATTACTAGTTACAGGTTCCATCTTTATTTCGTATAAAGCCAGTGTTGTGAATGTTGCTAAATTTATTAATTTAATTTTAGTAATTGGATATCGATGATGATTTGTAATTATATAATGGTTACATATATATATATATCTTTATATATGAGGACATCACAAGCCAATTGATACAAGTAACAAAATTTCGATTTGGAGTAAATTGAGTTCAAAGATAATTCACGTTAAAGTTGAACATCAATAAAAAAAAAAGACTGAATCGAAATAGGAAACTACTGCTTGTTTAGCAGTGGTTATTAAACTTTTATTTCAATAAATGTGAAAAAAGTAGAATGCAATTTTATTTAAATTTGTAATTTATGAATATTAATTATTATTCGGCAAAAGTGGTTGATCTCTAAAACGCAACACATAATTAGAAAATCACTTATATTTCTGTACCAGAAAAGAAAAAAGCATATTTCCAGGTCGTATGTGCATTTAGATCAACTTTTCAGTTTTGTCACTTATAACCCTTGGCTTCTGGGGGTCCTCATATACCTTATATATATATATATATATATATATATATATATATATATATCATCAAATTATCATTCTGAAAATATCAATCAACAAAAGGTATTAATAAATCGTTACATTCTAAACGTACTTTATATATATATATATATATATATATATACAGTGTCATCGAAAAATAATGCCTATATTTTAAATAACTGTCACAAAAAAAAGAAAAAAAACTATGAAATATAATTTATTGGTTTTAGTCTTAAAATGTGCGGCAATATATATATTTTTTCATATCTTAGCATGTTTTAATATGAGCACAGTTCGGTGTGCACCAGGAGCAAATGTGTGCAATGTGAGCACCAGGAGCAGTTTCACCTGGACAAGTTCTCAGAAAAAGCTCCAGTACACTGACTATTGACTTTGACTCCACTTACCAAATCACACACCCTGCTTTTTCTTGCACGGTCAAAATCGTACTGTGCTTTTTGTTTCACGGTCAACATCGTACTGAGCAGCTGCAGTGTGGCGCGTCGGCTGACCTTGACGACTTCGCAACTAATCCGCGCATTACATAGACACGCAAACGAATTCTGGTGAGCTAAAACCAAACTTGCGTTCACCAGTTATCGTGTAGTGAAAGAATTACTCAGTTAACATAAAAGGTTTGGATGTTATGATTTTTTTTAAATCTAGGCATTATTTTTCGATGACATTGTATATACATGTAGAAAATAAATATATAAGAAATTATGAAATTTAAATTACATATACATTTATTTCAGATACCTAATTTCTAATATATATGAACTAAATAAATCTGAATTAATATTTAGTATATATGTCTTATATATGTATGTATTTTAATACATATGTAGGATTTTTTATTAAATATATGTATGCTCTAACAATTTCATTAGGAAGTTGTTTTTATACTGAGGAGACATCCTCGATGAATCCGATAGAAAAGAGGGATAAACATAATCAGTATTTCTGGAATATATATATATCATAGTTATTTGCTTTTATCACGGAATATAATTTATCAATACAAAAACCCTTAACTGGTTAAAAATATATATTTGTATTTATTTCATCATTTTATTGATAATTACATGTGCAAAAGTTCTGTTCAACATGAAAAGCTGCATAAAATTTTATTCGCTGTTGCTTTATCATTTACATCTCTCATAAATTCAAAATATGGGTTTAAAAAGATATGATATAAAATTTAAGTGACGCTTTGATGTGGCTTTAAAAGGTTTGTTTTAAAATTCAATTTAAATTATTTTTGACTTGGTTAAAATATATTTTTACATGTACACAATTCTTTTAATTTTCCAATTCACTGTTATATATATCACTTTCATTGAATCAATACTATGCATTGAAATGTATTTATTTCAATAAATTGATTTATCTTTTGTGTCACGCTATTCAAAATTGTGAGTAAGATTTATGTAAAGGGTTTATTTGCGTCAAACTATCCGTTTTCATACATTTCAGGTAGTTTGTACATAATGACGCAAAGAAACCATTTACATAAATCTTTCTCAATTTTAATAGCGTGTCACAAAAGATAAATCAATTTATTGAAATAAATACATATCAATGCATAGTATAGATTTAATGAAAGTGATATATTTAACAGTGGATTGGAAAATTAAAAGTATTGTGCAGATGTAAAAATATTTTTTAACCAAGTCAAAAATAATTTAAATTGAATTTTAAAGCAAACATTTATAGCCACATCAAGGCGTCACTTAAAGGGTATAGCCGGATAAGCATAGCGAAATGTCCCCCACTGAGTGTTTTTAGCCCCCGACCTTGAGATAATCGGCGAAGTTTGCGCCGACGCTACTATTTTTCAAATACGTTTTTCTCAAAAAGTACAAAAGTTAAGAAAATTAAACCAAAGCCAGTTATTGAAGAATATATTATTTCACATCATATATCTTTTTCATATTTTTACACAAATTTTAACATAGAAAAATAAAAAAAAATATTTTTTGAAAAAATTATTAATGTAGTAATTTTATACTTACACCAATCAAAAAATTACAAAATAATGCTCAAAGTACGTACTTTTAAGAAAAAAGATTTCGTTAAAATTGAGAATGCGCTTTTTGAGTTATAAAAAAATAATGCTAGCAACCTGATAAAATATTAGTAACATTCCCTTTTTGCTTTTGCATAAATACACTATCAATGCATTGGTCGATATGTGTCATTTGCACTCGGGCAGGATGCACAGTGCGTCAAAATAAGAGAACGTTTCCATTCATACCACTTCCCTATAGGTTTGTTTCGTGTTTGTAAATATTCTGTTATTTTGGCGCACTGCGTATCCTTCTCGCGTTATAATATCGAGAAATGACAAATAAATTGGTAACGTTTACCTACCGTGATTTTCACGTAGAAGAAGGATATGGGGCTGTACAGTGTACATATGTAACGTATTACTTTAGGGGGAGTGTATGTGTGGTGGTGGGGGGGGGGGGGGCGTCTGGCACTTGACATCGCAAGACACCTGTAGGGGAAGGGAGTGTTGTGATTTGATATCGTTACATTTTTGATCAAACCAAAATTTACTTTTTTGATATCTTTTTCTTTACATTTGTAATCTTAATTTTTAAAAGTCTGTTTTCTTCTTTTTATAAAATGAAGTGTTCTTTATGCCTTTTCTATGGATTTTAAAACAAGACTTAAAGAAGTCTAGTCAATAATGCAAGTGGTATTTGATATAAACAGCTCAGGCATACAATTTGCGGAAGTAATAGGATGTGTCTTCATAAAATATGAAGCATGGCGTTCAATATTTTATTAAACATGTAACAATAAAAAAAAGTAAGTTAAAACTAGTGTGGATGAATAAGAACTAAAAGATATTCTTAAAACACCATCAAAACTTTTAAATGCACTAGACCTTTCGAAAGATCTGAGTCTTTCTTCGTCAGGCGCAAAGAAGACGTGCTTCTGCTATGAAAGCAGTAGCAAGACGCAAGCAGAATGTTGAGTCTTGCTGCTGCCTTCATTTAAAAGTTTTTAAAAGCATTTAAAAGCATTTAAAAGTTTTTGACGGTATTTTAAGAATATCTTTTAGTTCTTATGTAACAATCTTTTAATAAATATATTTGAATAATCTATAGCATTCATGCGATTACTTAAAAGTAGGATATCTGTGCTTTCGTCCCATCCAAAGACCGAGCAAATCACTATGGAAACACCAGCTTCATGTCGCTTGGAAAGGAAATTTTGAAAGTCGTGACAATAAAATAGCTGATCTGACTCGTATAAATTAAACTTTTTTTTCATTTCCTTTTCAATTTTCTTTTTAAGATATTACTTTTTGTGGGAATTTAATTTTTTTTCTTTGTGTAAATATTTTATCGTATAAGTATAGTCTTCGTTAATTTTAAAACTTCGTTTCAAGTTTTTTATTTCTTTTTGCTAATAAGCAATGCAGGCGTAAAAGAAGTTTGAGACAGAATTAACATACTTAGACTACGTTCCCACTTTAGAAAGTGAGTGTGACTTTTTGTTAATGTTTTTTTTTTTTTCACATTCCAGTCCCATGAGAAAATTTTAATCTGAGAAAAAAAATGTTCACAATGTTAGAAGATCATTTTGAAATTCGTGCTAATTCTCTATTAGATTTACTAAGTCCTTTAAAAGCTGTAATTTCATTTTATTCTTTTCCTTATGTTGATTTTTGCAACCGTTATTTTTTTCCGTTTGTTGATTTATGTATTACAGTTTTATGTTGCTACTGAGTGTACACAAGAAATTTTATAAGATGTAGACATTTTAATTTTAAGAATTTTTTTTTACCTCAAGTTTTTCGTTTCTTCTGGCTTACAGGCAGTGCAGCCTTCTTCCTAAAAAGCTAAAAGAAGTTGAGTCAGAATGAACTTGCTTAGAGAACGTCCTCATTTCACAAGTGTTTTTTTTTTTACCTTCCACTCCGATAAGAATGTTTTAATTTAAAAAAAATGTTTACTGCATTATGTGATCGTTTTGAAATTCGTGTGCTTGTTGTCTATTAAATTTACTAAATTCCCTAAAAGCTGTAATTTTACTTTATTCTTTCCTGTATGTTCATTTTTGCAACCGTTATGTAGTACATTTGAGTAATGAAAGCTGCACGAGAAATTTCGCTTTAAGGTCAAGGTCACTGAAGAACTATGTATGTCCTTGAGTATAACAAAATTTTGCATAAATAAAAAAAATACTTGTGCATTATCTTTGGAAAAATCGAAAGTTTACCTATGTTTCTGCAATGCCAAAAAAATGTCAATTTCTTAAATTATTTGAGAAATATTTTCTTAATTACTGTCACAGGTAAGAAAGCGTAAGATTTGTGCACAACAAAATTAGCATTGTTTATTTTTTTTTCAGGTGTTAAGTGGATTTTTAATGGTAGATCTATCACTATGCATTTCTGTATCACTGTATATTTGCCGCCTCTCTGGCTGATTTTTGTTGCAAAATTGTTTAATAAGATAAGAAACGTAGGATTATCAAATTTAATGCTTTTCAAACCATATCAATTCTTTATATACAGTAGATTTCTGTTACAACGAATTCCATTATAACGCACAATCCCGTTACTACAAAATTTGACAAACCCCATTTCAAATTGCTCCAATGTATTAAAAATTCCGATTAACGAAGTGCATTTTTTAGGAATTCTGTTACAATGAAAAATCTTCATCAAGCTTTTTTCTTTTTTTTATTGCTTAACAAAAATTAAATATACTTCAAATAGAATGTCGAAGATAAAAAAAAAAAAAAAAAAAAAAAAAAAAAAAAAAAATATATATATTTGTTTTGGGGACAGGTGCTATTTCATATTTTTCCTCTCCATTGATATTTTTTCTTTTGTCTACTCCTTTTCCCAAATTCATTTTCATTCATTAGCCCATATGCTTCACGGGTCAGACAGCAGGTGAACTTCACGGTAAAAGGAGTGTGTGTGCTTAATCTGGGATATCTCTATCGCCAATATCTGTTGCAGTGTGTTTCTTACTTCTTTCATTGATAAAATGGCTTGTGTGAAACGAAAACAATTTTCGTTAGAAAGCCTTAATTTCTGAAATTGATAAAGGATTGCGGAAAACTGATGTGGGCAAAAATATGGAATAACACCATCGACTTCTATACATATATGTATATGAAGCTCTCATATTTTCCATTATAAGTTTTACACGTTTTAATTTGTTTTTCACATATTGACATATATAAAATCTACGACTGTGTTATGAGCTCATCTTATCGTAAAAAACAAACAAAACAAATTAAAATAATACATTACCATATTTTAAACAAATCTATATTTCTGATCTTGTAGAATGCATTATATTAATATTTAAACATAAATCAAGCGAAAAGGTATGGATTAGAAATCACAAGATATATTAATGTAATTAAAGTATCTTAAAAATGGAAAAAAATATTCCCTATTCGGTGACGAAAATTAATGCTGATCTGCCCACCCCTTTTAGAACACACTCAATCTATTGGAATCTTGCATCGGGTTAGGTTCAGTTATTTTTCATAGCGCGTGTCGATGAATGTTGTGTTAATTCTAATTTTTAGTGTTGCGTACTTAAAAAGTAAAAACGGAACCATTATGAGATCACTCTTGTGTCTGTCCGTTTGTCTGTCTGTCTGTCTGTCACAGCCATTTTACTCGTAAACTATGGAACGTGGAAAGTTCAAATTCGGGGAATTAATAAAGACTGTTGACCCACATATTTTCAGATTATTAAACATTTATAAATATATTTAGTAAAAATGTATAGGTGCAAATTCAGTTGCTTGAAAAAAAAAATATTTTCTTCGTATATCGTGTGGGGTATCGTGTGAAAGCTTTCGTAACGCTGAATTCAAAAATATATTTCTTTTAATTTTAGGTATTACATTTTCAAAGATATAGTCGAAAATGTAGCTCAAAAATATGTTCCTCCCTATCTAATTCCGAATCTACTGAAGCTAAAATTATGAAAAAATTAGAGGGAGTAGACGTTAATTTACACCTTGCAGGAAAATTATAGCGATTACCCTAGGTCACATAGTTTTTGAGAAAATAGCATTTTTCCGTTACATACAAATTTCGATTTACGGGCATTCAGCAAAACGATTGAGCAGCGCTGGAGGTACCTATCGTAGCAGAAGTATAAAAGCATTGTTGATCATGATTTTCGACAAAAATCGTCAGTAATTAGCCGAGATATAAACCCTTAAAGTTATGGACGGTTTAGACACACATAATGACAGGGGCGACGTACTTTATGTACCATTGGCTTTTAAAGCCTACATAACAACTTTTAATGATATATGTATGTAATGCAATGGCCAGTAACAGTATAAAAGCAATAAACGTCAAATTGTTAAAAACAGACTAATTCAAGGGGTCTCAGGACTCTTAAAGCTTCAACATTTTTTTTTAGGTAGATTTCGTATGAAATACTACCTATTGGGATCGTTCCTATGTTGGAATTTCTGAAAAATTTTTGCAGATCTACACCGATCATGACACCTAGATCCCAAAACCACCCTCAGTAAAAAACTTTATATATATATATATATATCTGTCTATCTATCTATCTATCTATCTATCTATCTATATATATCACTTTCTTCTGGACACGATAACTTTCGTAATTCTGCACCAATCTCTTCCAAACTGATACATAAAATCAATGGGCATAAAATCTCGGTCAAGTTCGTTAATGGGCAAAATCGGACCAAGGGGAGGGAAATGGGGAGGGGTTTTGTGAAAACAGAAAACCCCCCATAACTTCTTAATTTTTGTACATATCAAATCAGTTTAAAGTTTTTATTACTTCTAAAAATAGGGCCAAAAATTTATGTATCACAGATTTTTGATAAAGTTAAAAATGGGCTCAAGGGGCGCAAAAAATAGGGTTTTTGGGACAAAAAAATTCATAACTTCGTCAATTCTCAAGATATCAAATTCAATTAATTTTATTATAAATCTCCTTAACATTATCTAAAACTTTTATATTCACAAGTTTTTGATAGGAACAATTCGTACCGCAAAAAAAAATTAAAAACGAAAACAAAAAGGGCGTTTGAAGAAGAAAAAAATCCATAACTTCGTCAATTCTCAAGATATCAAATCCAATTAATTTTATCATGAATCTCCTTAACATTATCTACAACTTTTATATTCACAAGTTTTTGATAGGACCAATTCGTACCGCAAAAAAAATTAAAAACGAAAACAAAAAGGTGGTTTGAAGAAGAAAAAAATCCTTAACTCCGTCAATTCAAAAGATATAAAATCCCCATGAATTTATCATATATCTTCTTAATATTGTCTACAACATCTATATAGACGAGTTTTGGATAGGACCAATTCTTAGAGCAAAAACAAATTAAAAATACATACCGGTTGAAGTAGAAAATGATCTTAGTAAGGGTGTTTTCAAATCCAAACTGCTTATTTTCTGACTCATTTTACAATTCATTTTTGCTCTCAAAGGCTTCCAATTGGTACGTTTTCTTACTCAGAAACTATATAATGTACCGTAATGGTCGATTTTCTGATAGGGGCAGAATATATTTTTTTAAATGCTGTTAAAAAGGGCATTTTGAACCGAATTTACCGAAGCGGATTGTGTTGGAAAAATCATTGTATTAAGGATGCGCTTAAATCCAAACTGCTTATTTTCTGACTGGTTTTTAAATTGATTTTTGCTCTCAAAGGCATTTAATTGGTAGATTCGCTTATTCAGAAACTATATAATGTACCGTAATAATCGATTTTTAGATAGAGGCAGAATATATTTAAAAAAATGATGTCAAAGTGGGCATTTTGAACGGAATTTCCCGAAGCGATTGTGTTAGAAACGAAAAATATTGTCCTTCTGAGAAAATAATTGTTTATATATCAAGTTTTAATTAATTGAACAAAAAATAAAAACACAGGTCGCTTATAAATCTCTTCAAAAATCACGTCAGCAAGTTTCATATTTTTTTTTTATTAAAAATGAATCTGGAATTATGCCAGAAAATTTCGAGTTGTTGAGCATGGAAAAGTATTTTTTTGAATACCGCCCTAACATGATTCTGATAAAACCAGCTATTATATGAAAATGAAATAAAAACTCGTCAAGAGCGGCCAGATAAAATTGTTAAAGTGGATTTATCTATAATCATGATTTAGTTTTTGTTTGTGAAATTAGTATATTTGACTTCGAAATCTACCTCTGCCTGTAGGCCGGGCCGGCAGGGATTTTTTTTTTTTACTTTTTTAATTGTTAATCTTCCATCTTTTCTGAACATTTTAATATACTTTTTTCCTTCAAATTCTCATTAAAACAAAATTTATGGCTTTTATAATTACTAGGGGATAGTAACCGGGCTTCCCGGGTTAAAGAATATATGTGAAAATATTTTTTTAAATTAAAAACTAATAAGTTATTTACATGCAAAAAATTTTTTAGATTGACCACTTGCATTAAAAAAGCATTTTTCATATGGAAAATACGAATTATACAATCAAATAAATTTTTGAGATTTATCAAAAGCGAATTTTCTTATCAGCCGCATGCTAAGAGCTATTTGCCAAGATTTTGCTACTTATGGCATCCTTTTATATTCTGATAATTTCAGAGCTTATACATGTCCGGTAAATTTGTGTTTTATTTATATTATTTTATTTATTTATTCATAGGAAAGTTTTTTAATGGATATAAGCCGTAAGAAAATGGTGAACTCATTATTTTGTTTTAAGGGCAAACGGATTAATCTTTCGTAATCGAGCTCCGTGCAATATAGATAAATTTAAAAATGTTTCATGCTTTAAAATTGTTTTTAAAACTATAGACAATCAGTAATCTGAGATGAACTTTGCAAACAAATTACATTTGAAAAAAAATTTCTAATTGGTGATCTAAAAATTTTAATTGTACGATTACAAATATGTTAGATTTGTATTTTTTCAATATTATTCTTTTGTTTGTTTATAAAAGAAGTATTAATTTCGTTAATTTATCTTTCACAAATATGTTAGATTGGTGGGTTTTTTTAATATTATTCTTTTATTTGTTTAAAAAGGAAGTCTTAATTTCGTTATGCAAAAATAGTCAGAAACAAATTCTGAACAAAGTTTGTTGATTTATGTACAAAATGTTTATTATTATTATGTATTGAAACCGGCACGTGATAAGATAAACTTTAAAGAAAATCAAGCTTAAAAATTATTTTAGAAAATATAATACATCAGTCAATGAATACAGTTTTTAAACAAATTGCATTTGAAAGTAAATTTTTCCCCTATGCGACGAAAATTGAAAGTGTACGATGGTCAGAAGATTAAAAAAATGCAGTAGCAAAAATTTCAAGACCGAAATTTGATCGTGAAGTATTGCCATTCGCAAAATTCCGTCAGCGTTACGCACAGATACGTTTGTTCTTTATAATATAGATACTTAAACAGTAAAATATAATAAAGATCAGTTATTAGGATGTGGTTATCCATTGAGGCTCTTATGCTTGGATTTCCGGAATGAAAACAGCAATTTTCACCTTCTCAAAATTTGCATACGCATTCTCATATCCATAGTCATCATTTTAAAAAATTTGTATTTTGTTTGATTATTTGTTTGTTTGAAAAATCATTTTAACTCAAAACTTCAAGTCACGATTGTCAGCAACATCTTTTATATGAACAGACGCACGCTTTACTTGAGATTCTAATCTCAATTCCAGAGAGTAAAAATTTCCGTAATTTTTGTTCTTTAGACGCATTTGTGTTAAAATGTTTAGTTTTATCTAAGAAAATGATCGTTTTCTTTTAAATGTGACTTCATTTTCACTTAAATAAGCATTTCGCCTTGTGTCTGAAACTTAGTATCAGTACACATGCAGAAGGAAAAACAATATAGAAAATTTATGAGAAAAAATCCGTGTTTTCAAAAGCAGAACGTCATTTTCCGTTATTATCCCCCTAATATAATATTCTGCTCCTAATAGGATTTTGCACCACTAAACCCTATACAGCAATTTTTATCAACAATTTTCAGTTTTTATCAGAAAATAGCATGAATAAAGTTAAAAATATCTCATTATTTCTCTCTTGTCTGCAATAATGAAAGCTATCTAATTTTCATCATTTTTAAGAAATTTCATAAAATGCTTTTAAAAATAAAATATAAAAGTGGGGATATTTAAACTAAAACATATAGTGCGATCACATCTACAAAGGAAGAGCTTTCAATTATATAAAAAAAATAGTAAAATTGGTTCAGCAGAAAGATCAGGGAAGATGACAAAAAAACGCACCTGTGTTTTAAATATATAGATTATATAAAATTAGGAAAAATTAAATTAAGCAAATTATGTTATTTTGATACAATTATAGTAGAATGTCCTAAAAAATAGCATTAAAATTTTATTATTCGAGAGAAATTTCGACAAAAACTTCAGGAACATGATGTCATTTTAAACCACGAATTACTTGTTTGCTTGTCTAACTCGGCGAAGCAAATCCATCCAGGCGAGAATCATCAACTTCTGTAAAATAAATCGCTATTATTTGCATTTCACCTCTCTTTTATAAAGACACTCTAAATTTTTGTAAAACATTACGTTTTATCAACCTGTGATTTCGATTACATTATTTTAAAAAGTGAAGCATTTTCACCTGAGAAGAATTTCAAAGCATCTGGGCTGTGAAAATGACGCACTTCTACAAAACATAATTCAGGTTTAAGAATTAAAATACACACTTTGCATAAAATGACGTCATTTGCATCCGCTAAAGCAAAAGCAATCCATTTTTACAATCCAGTCTTAAACTTCGTCTATAGAAAAGTGTGCATATGACGTCATTATCACGGAATAACAGACAATATTCTTGACATAGAGCCCATATTTTAATTTCAGCTTTTTTTTTCAGGTTTTATGAGAAAATGGCAACAAACAGATACAGTATATCCTATTTTCGACTATTTTCCATTTACTTTCAATGACTTTCATTGGAAATGAGGTACGTTTGTTGCCACGATAAGAAAAATGACATTAAAAACCACAAAAAAATTAGTATCTCAAAAATAAATTGAGATACAGCTTTCAAACAAATTGCATTTAAAAGAGCATTTTTTTCCTTATACGACAGTGTGAAAATTTAAAGTGTGCGATGTTTAGAAGTTTAAAAATTTGCAGTAGAAAAAATTGCAAAACCAAAATTTTATTTCAAATTTCAAAGTATTGCCATTCGCAAAATGACGTATGCGTTACGCACAGATATGTTTGTCCTTTATAATATAGATACCCGCTCAATAGCTTAAGCGGCCTTTTCGAAAATTTTAAATCATTTTTCTCCGACTTTTTTGGGCATAACGCGCACGATATCTCAAAAACTTTTGAATATTTTTTCAGGAAAATTTCAAAACGTACGTTTCATATTAATCTGTATAAACTGAACCTAAAATTTACAATTTATAGTTCAAAAAAATATTGTTTAAGTAATTATATTGTTCAAATTTTCTATTAGCTAAATGCAACTTTGTATTAAAAATATAAAAATGCTTTTTATACAAATTTATTTAGGTTCAGGGTAATTATTATAATCTGAAGTATAAGTAGGCGCCAAAATTTTTATTCTAGTTACAATATTTATTTTCTAATAGTGCGCGTAAGCTGTTATACCAAAATTCTGCTTGTCAAATGTCTGACTGTTTAGAGCACCCTGTAAATGCTAATTCTTCATCTTGCAAATTTTTAAATACATAAAAGAAAAGAACGTACTTATCTTTCATCTCAATAAAAATTGTGTTTTAAAATCATGTACATTTTAAGATATTAAATGTTGAATATGGTCTCTTTTTTTCATTTTTTTTTTTTTCAATTTTTGAGATCCCTGAGACCCATTAATGAATTACATAAATACTATGGGATTCGCCTCGAGTGGCTTTAAAAGTTAATTAAAAACCTATATGGAAAACGCGGCAAGGACCAAGGCGGCGTTGCAAATTTGTGACCTCCTTTCGAAGCGCGCTTAGCACAATGCTAAGTTTAAACTTTGAACAAGGGTTTCAGGTACTATAAAAAGAAAAGATTAGTACTACGCTGAATTTAGTTTTATGAAATGTCAAATGAAGTTTAAATATGCATTTATTTTATTGTCAGTACCGAATTAAGTTCATTATAAAGAGATTAAAATAATATTAAACTAGTCGGATGTGTCAATCCCAAAATTTTCTTCTATCTCATACATGTCAATACTTCCTAATAAAAGCAGCACAGCAGCGCCACCGGTTAGGCGATTTATACCGAAATCTAACCAGGGACAACTTTCGTGAACTTCTAATTGAATTTGAAGTTTGGTGAAAATTCGTGCATTAGTTTTTGAGTTAGAGCTATTACTTAAATCGTAAAAAGTTCTGAGTTACAGTGGCACCTCTTGGGCAATTTACACCAAAAACTTATCAGGATCAGTTCATGTCAGGGAGTTACTGAATCTAAAGTTTGATGAAAATTCCTGCATTAGTTCTTGAGATGCAGCTATTGCGGAAATCGAGAAAATTGCAGCATAGTAGTGCTACCTGTTGGGCGATTTACACCAAAAAGTAATCAGCACCAACTTATATCAGGGTCTAAATCAATCTAAAGTTTTATGAAATTACGTTCAATAGTTCTTAAGACAGAGCGCCCACAATATTTGTGTCGCACACAGATAGACAGACTCACAGACAGACATTTTGTAAAAACATGTTTTTCATTACCTCTGTACCCTAAAAAGTATACATCCGTAGAAAACCGGAATTCGAAAATTTTCACGAATCCAACACTTTCTTCCTGTAAAGATAGAAGAAAGTAACAAGTAATATAAAAATTTTGTTTTTAAAGTCAATTCCTACTTAGGTAATCAAAGAAAAAATTAATATAATCCCTTAAACTAATATTAGTTTTTGTTACATTAAAATATCTAAATTTGTTGATTTTCTATAAGCAAGTAGGTTTACAATGGAATTGTATGGAAATTTGGCGAAATATTAGAAATATCGAAAAGTTGGCGTCACTTTTGGCGAATCATTTTGGCCGCCAAATTTGGCGATATATCGCCATATTGTTTTCATAAATACTGGAGGATTTCAATTTTTTTTTTTTTTTTTTTTTTTTTTTTTTTTTTTTTTTTTAATCAGGAAGTTCAAAAATGCTTTTCGCCTTAAAGAAATAAGTACTTGAATATGTTAAATTTTCATATACTTATTTCATTTTTGACACAATGTCACTTGTAGCCTATCGTTGAAAAAATATATGCATTTTGTATCTACATGGCTTACAAAACTTAAATATTATGCACTGTAGTGTGCTGTTTGAGGTATCTGCCTACATTCGAAGTGGTGTTTTTTTTATGCATAATGTTCAATAAATACACATGTTTTTAATTCAAATGTAATACAGAAAAATGAAAAAAAAAACATAATATCCTAACAACATATTTATAACTATGCATAACATTTTAAAAAATACTGTTTTTTGCTGTTGTTTTTGCAAAATTTCGTGCTTACGCCAGACAGCGTAAACTCAATTCAACTAAATGTCAATTTCCTTTGTACTACATACTACCATTACACTAACTTGCACACTGAACTAAGTGTTTTGCAATATCTTCAAAATTAACTGAAATATTTCTATGTAAAAAATAGATATTTTTTATTAAAAATTACCGTTTTTTATTTTCGGGTGCCTATAAAATAATTACATTATCACATAGAGCTCACATTCTAGTTCAGAACACAGTGAGTTATATGGAAAGCATTCTGACAAAATTTCCCTCAAACACGTTTATGACATTTTATGTAATCGAGTTTACCAAACATGGGTATAACGGAAAAACTGATTTTCTTGAAATTTCATTTAAAGATTTCGTTTCTATATTGTTTCTTATCTATGAAATTAATTTGGTCTTTTAATATATAAGATATTTTTAATTTTATATAAATTGTAAATATATATAAATATCCATGTTTACTTTCTCACGTCTCGCTGAAGAAGAAGGGCAAAAAAAGGACCATAAAACAGGCGTATATGCCTTTTGGGCTTTACGGAATAATGGAAGTCGAATAAAAATTTATCAGGCTTTCCAAAAAATATTTATGACACGTCGCAGAAAAATTTATGCAACGTCACAGGGAGACTCCAAGGTGGTCCTGTCCCACGGTAACGTGATGCAACCCCCCACAAAAAAAGGAATAAATAGCTATAATAAACGGTCAAGTGCGAGTATTACTCGAGCACAGAGGATTCCGTACAATAATATATGAATTAGTAAGTGTATTATTAAAAAAATACCGTTTCTAAAAGAATACTAAGACTTCGTGAAAACTATACAACGTTGGGTTGGGTATAGCTGTATACTATACAGGATGCAAAAGAAAGTCCCTTTAACCTGAAAATACTTGCGAACGGAGAGAGCTACAGCTATATACAAGTGAGGTAACTGTACAGTAAAGCGACTACGGCCGACCTTATGCAAACGACAGCAGCAATCCTAGTGGCGAAATTTGGAAGATAGTCATTGGAAATCGAAAGCGAAAACAGGTAGAGCAAATATTCCAATTAGAAAGTTTTAGAGCATCAATTAATTAGTACGAAACGACATTTGGTTCAGACGGATAAGATAAATCGTCGCCTGCATACCCAAAAACGTCCTAAATCAATGAGCGACGATTCTACTTTGCCTATTCACGTTCCGGAAATGTAGCAGTGCACAGTTGCAGATTGTGACGTTGTACTGTGCTGTAATGTCTGTAAAGATTTAATTTACAATGGATTTAAAATTTTTGAATAACCCTTTCAGGGCCAGAAGAATTCTGTTCGTAAACTGATGAAATAATTGACTGGCACCAGAATATTTAAACGAATTTCTCAGAAAACAAAAACCCACTAATTTGCACTTCCATTACGAAAGCAAAATTCTATTAAAATATTCTTGGTGACATTTTTCAGTTTTGGAATTAAATTTAGGCGGCTAGACCGTCTAGCCACCGCCCTTGAAAGGGTTAAATCTATGTCGTCGTATTGAAGGGGCTTGCAATAGACGTTACATGCTGAGAAATGTGCATGCAAAATTACTCTCACGAACACAAACGTGTATCGTGAGCAATGGCGAACTTTTCGAACATACTGAATATTAACTTTTTATCACTGTGAGACAGTTTGTCTTTTTTTTGTGTGATGTTATCTAAATATATTGAGGTAAGTACGTATTTATATCATAAATTGTGCGTATTTCTTCATACTTCTGACTATTCCATTCAAACGTTTACACAAAGTGGAGTGCATCGATTTCGGACATTTTTGGGTAAACAGGCGAAGATTTATTTTATCCATGTAAACCAAATGTCGTATTCTATTAATTAATTGATGTTCAAAAACTTTCTATCTGGAAATTTTGCTCTATCTCTTTTCGTTTTCCCGTGGCTATCTTCCAAGTTTCGCCACTAGGGGGCGCTTCTGTCGTTTTCATGAAGTCGGACGTAGTCGCTTTACTATACCGTTCCCTCACTTGCATAGCTGCAGCTCTCTCCGTTCACAAGTAATTTCAGGTTAAAGGGACTTTCTTTTGCACCCTGTATACTAGAAATGCATAAATGGACATACCATGAAAGTTAAAAGATATATGGATCCTAAATAATAGCAAATATAGCTATTCTGTATATTTGTTATTCCATATAGGTTTTTATTTAACCTTTAAATACATAGTAGGTGTACTGAGAGAATCACTCAATGGAAACTAGTCGCGAATCCCATAGTATTTATGTGATTCATTTTCATTAAATTAGTCTATTTTTAACAATTCTACGTTTATTACTTTTATACTGCTATTGGGCATTGCATTAGATAAATATATCCTTAAAATTTGTTATCTAGGCTTTAAACGCCGATGGAGCATAGAGTACGCCATCCCTGTCATTATGTATGTCAAAACCGTTCGTGTTTTTAAGGGTTAATATCTCGGCTAATTACCGACGATTTTTTCCGAAATTCATGTTCAACAATGCTTTTATACTTCTGCTACGATAGGTACCTCCAGCTCTGCTCAACACTATTGCTGAAGCCCGTAAATCGAAATTTGTCTGTAACGGGAAAATGCAATTTTCTCAAAAACTATGTGACCTAGGGTAATCGCTATAATTTTCCTGCAAGGTTTAAATTAATGTCTACTACCTCTAGTTTTTTCATAATTTTAGTTTCAATAGATTCGGAATTAGATGGGGGGGACATATTTTTGCACTACATTTTCCACCATAACTTTGAAATTATAATAACTAAAATTAAATGAAATATATTTTTGATTTCAGCGTTACGAAAGCTTTCACATGATACCCCACACGATACACAAAGAAAAGATTTTTTTATTCAACTAACTTAATTAGCCACTCTACATTTTTCCTAAATATATTTATGAATATTTATTAATCTGTAAATATGTGGGTCAATAGTCTTTATCATTTCTCCCCATTTGAACTTTCCACGTTGCATAGTTTGCGAGTAAAAGGGCTATGACAGACAGACTCAGGAATGATCTTATAATGTTTCCGTTTTTACTTTTTAAGTACGGAACCCTAAAAATTAGAAATGCAGCGGAGAGACACAGTCTCAAAAATTTTTATGCTGTCTCACAGCGCGCAGCGGGATAATATTTAATTTCTTTACTGTATTAACCACCGTATTTTTCATGTCTTGTATGTATGGGATTGTTTTCGTCCCTACAATTCTTTGTTCAAAAAACTGACATTTTTGTATTCGTGATTTGAAGCTTCCACAAATTGAATTCTGTTATAATTTTTACTGGTTACAAGTAATATTTTTTCCGAAATTATTTAAAAAAATGTGAATTGTAATCCATGAAGTTTTGTAACAGAAATCGATTTCTTGAAGCTTTAAACATACAAAATCAAAAATTACAACGCATTTCGCCAAGTTGATTTTTAATTATGCTTCAAACGCTACGTACTTTGTACCGATACAAAATGAAATTTACAATAATACTTTCACACTTTGAACGTACTGAGTGGTCATCGAACGCAACCACATCTATGTTTTATTCACCGGTTTTTACAATTAAATCTCTACAGTACACTTTTACTTAAGTGTCACGCACCGTAAAGGTATGTATGTAAATCAACATGATTCTTTTTTAAATGTGTGTTAATATATGTTTGTGAATTTAATATGCTTATTATTTCTTCTCAACATTGCACATTGACGATTATATTCATACTTTTACAAGATTATCGTGTTGATTTGCGCAAATAACTTTGCGGTGCGTGACACTTAATAAAAGTGTACTGTAGAAATGTAATTGTAAAAACAGGTGAATAAAACTGAAATGTGTTTGAGTTTGCTCATAAGTCAATTAGAAGTAACGTCAACGAAATAAAGAGGGAATAAAAACAGTGAATAAAACACCGACGCAGTTGATTTGAATGGGTTACGATTAATGCGGGACATATTAGCACTTCAAATGGAAGTGCCTTTTTTGTTTTAGTTGTTGTGAGTGTCTTGCGGTGCGAATAAACTGTTGAATTTGTAGAATTAGTTGGGTGGGACAGTACCAATAACATTTTTATACGGTGATTTTTTGCAGTCTTAGTAAAGAGTATGGTGAGGGGTTTTTTTCATATTTATTTTTACAAAGTAGTATAAACGTTTAACTTAAATTAAAATTTCCGCAAGTGAATTACTTAGTTACAACCTTAAAATAATATAAATAAAAATAATAAAAAGTTAACAAGAAAAGTTTGTAATTACAAACATTTTTACGTTTTTCCACAGATGCAAATAAGATAATAATTAAAAAAAAACATCGATTCAATTATGTTTCCTCTTTAATTGTGATTTCTTTGTAGCAAGAATTGCATTTGATTCCTCTTGATTTCCAAACCATTTTTGTATTTCAAATCACTTTTTATACCATTAATTTGTTTTAAAATATATTGGGTTTCTGTTGGCAGTATGGGAATCTGTCCGAAAATGACATACCTAGGTAAAATGACATACCTTATATTTCTTAATATTGTCGCTAGAGGACAGCACTTAACGATACACAGTTATGTTGTGGAATCGAACAACAATGATAAGTATTTAATGGCGAAATTTTCAAGTTTACATTTTTCATTATTTACAAAGAAATTGTTTACACCTTATTGAGAAATTTATTTGGACTATTTGTTGGTGCTAATTCACGTCTGTTTCATTTCAATGATTACATATCTGAAGTATGAGTTGAGGACTTATTTCTTTTTAGATTATTTATCGGTACATGCAAAAAAATTATAAATGCATGTGATCGGGAATACTGTCTCTGTGTATAAAATATGCTGATTTTAGATAAAATGGCATGCCGGTTTTGAAAAATGGAATCTATCCTAATAACGCATAAAAATTTTCCGATCTATTTTTCTGTGTTTCAGTTGCGACAGAAAGTCCACTGGAAAATAAGGATAGCAATAGCAGCAGCACATGTTCTATAGGTAATAGCTTATCTAGACCTAATCCGTCAATTTTCACAGTTTCAATGTCACCTTTCCCAACTCCACTACTGACAAGGTCTGTTTTTGATTTTCGAAGACGCATGTATCTTTTCAACAGGCAGCATCTTCAAATTCATCTGCTTCATTTTTTACAAGACCACTGTATGCGCCTCCGGTTCTTTATGCACCCCATGTTAGAAAGCATGAATCTGACTAGCAGTCTTAATAATCCCGAAGTGAAGGCAAAAGCTGCTGAGAAACATAAGCTAAGCAGAAAATTCTCTTTGTTAGATCCGATGATGACCTCAAACGTATGGATCTTTCTGCAGATGGTGCTAAAGAAGTATGTCTTTGTTGCAATGTTTATTCAGACACACAAAACCGAAGGAAAAGTGATAATATGTGTTAAAGGTTCCAAGTAGTCACACAGCGAACATACCGGCGTTTCTTAGTGTGCAAAAAAAATGTATTTGTGATTTAGGCAAGCACAATTAATGGCAACTTTTGAGTATGCCACCTTAGGACACCGTTGTAGATAAAATTGCATAGTGCAAAATTTTATATAATTTGTTATTATGACGTTGTGACTTTATTTGTCCCTTTTTAAAGGCACAATTGCATTTTGCACACTTTTCAGAGATAGTTTGTAAAAAATAAAGGTCATGAGAAAACATGTGTATGAATAAAAGCATTTTTTCCTTAGTGTATATAATTTTAGGGCAGTTTCCCCTAATTCCTTTGGATGTTCAAAAGTTTCCATTTTCTGTTAAGGGAATGTTATTACAAAATAAGTCATCATTTAATACATTGTACATGATATGTATAGAAGATAATAGTATTTTAATCCTTTATTACCATTTTTATTATATTTAACGCTTTGTATAATTGATTATAAGTTAAAAAATTATAAATGTTTGTTCTGAATTTCAGAAAGCAGTTACAGACACTCTTATAAAGACATATGTGAAGGATTTCGATTAAACATGAGTGTCGCATAATCGACCGCCTACGAATTAGGAGTCGAACGTAATTACATTCCCATGTAATTAGAGAATGATCCATAGGACTTGCAAGTGATTCATTATCAACATTAAACCTATCGAGAAATTGATGATGGAGATAACGAATCATACTGAGGTACATCTATATCTTAAAACTGTTTGGATTTTTTTTAACGCAAGAATCACGTGTACATGTGTTATTTATTTTTCATAATTTTTTTTTTAAATACCAGTAATATTTTTAGATAACTTTATTGTAATATTTTAGTTGTGTAAATTAAATTACCGATTTCTTGCCGGACGTTTTTGAATTTTTGCCAAATTCTCCTTTCCCGGAAGGCGAGGAATCATCAAAAAAGGGCACAACGTAGTTCATTTGATGATGATCTGGTTCTGAAGATTCACTTTTGCTCAGTAATTGCTTTATTCCATGTTCGCTGCTGTGGCTGGAACGTGGAATTTCTGGCATTGACTTTTTACTTGGACCTGGACTAGATTTGCGTTGTTGCCACGCATGAGGAAATGCTAGACTGGGAGTACATGGCGCCGATCGTCCTAAAAGAGGGAAGATATTTACATAATTTTAAAATTTTTATAGCATAGTTATTAAAAATGTAAATAATATTTTTCAAATTGAAAATAGCTGTCAGAGCGTACTGATAAATATATGGCTAATATGTTTCCAAATTGTCTATTTTCATTAAATTTTCGGGATTCTCAGAAATTGTACTTTTAGAACTGATGACATCGTACTTGTCATTATTTTCTTTTTTTATTTATTGTTCAGTAAGAATGACTTATTTATTGTTTATACAAATAATTTTCATAAATATTAGTATATTGTTAAATTCAACTTCATTTACTAAATAAATAAATAAAACGTTTGTAAAATCATTTACTGGTATAGTAAAAAAATCGCAAATTTTGAGAGATTATAAATTTCTCAAGCTATAAAAATGTTATAAAAATTCAGCTGATGAGTAGGGTTTAAGTAGAAACAAATATTTAATTACCAAAGTAAAATAGGATAAATGTGATTTATAATTCAACTTTGGAATCGCTTTAATTATTTAAAATATAAAGTATATAATTTTACATTCATTTATAATTTTATAAAGTATATAGTTATATATTTGTAAAACTTTTTTTTCATTGAAATCGAAAGATAAATATATCATTAATCGAAAAACATATTCATAAATATATCTATTTTACCATCATTGATATAATTTTTACTTTCTTCTATCTTCAATAGAAGAAAGTATTGTAATCGAAATTTTTTTCGACTTCCGGTTTTCGACGGATTTACATGTTTTAGGGTCAGAGATTCCAAAAAACATGTTTATAGAACATGTCTGTCTGTCTGTGTGTCCGTCTGTCTGTCGCCATTGTACCATCAAAAAGTGTATGAAGTTATGCATAGAATTAAACCAAAATTTTATTTTAAGTTTTTGACTATGTCAAGCAGGACCTCTTGGAATTTGGAAAAAAATCGCCGGTAGGGGGCGCTGATATAGCAAGTTTTGTGCGATTTTGAATATTGTACCATCCAAAAGTGTATGGAGTTATACATGGAATTGAACCAAATTTTTATTTTAAGTTTTTGGATATGGCAAGCAGGTCCTCCCTGAATTTGGTAAAAATTCGCCGGTAGGGGGCGCAGTAAATGCGATTTTTGTGCGATTTTGAATATTGTACCATCCAAAAGTCTATGAAGTTATGCATAGAATTGAACCAAATTTTTATTTTAAGTTTTTGGCTATGGCAAGCTGGTCTTCCCTGAATTTGGAAAAAATGCACCGTAGGGGGCGCTGTAATAGCGATTTTTGTGCGATTTTGAATGTTGTACCGTCCAAAAGTGTATGGAGTTATGCATGGAATTGAACCAAATTTTTATTTTAAGTTTTTGGATATGGCAAGCAGGTCCTCCCTGAATTTGGTAAAAATTCGCCGGTAGGGGGCGCTGTAAATGCGATTTTTGTGCGATTTTGAATATTGTACCATCCAAAAGTCTATGAAGTTATGCATAGAATTGAACCAAATTTTTATTTTAAGTTTTTGGATATGGCAAGCAGGTCCTCCCTGAATTTGTAAAAAAATTGCCGTTAGGGGGCGCTGTAATATCGATTTTTGTGCGATTTTGAATATTATACCGTCGAAAAGTGTATGAAGTTATGCATGGAATTGAACCAAAAATTTTTTTTAAGTTCTTGGCTATGGAAAGGAGGTCCTCCCTTAATTTGTAAAAAAATCGCCCGTAGAAGGCGCTGTAATAGCGATTTTTGTGCCATTTTTGCGCCATTTTTAATATTGTACCGTCGAAAAGTGTATGAAGTTATGCATAGAATTGAACCAAATTTTATGTGTTTGTTTTTGGTTATGTCACGAAGGTCCTCCCTGAATTTGGAAAAATTCTGCCGGTAGGGGTCACTATAATTGCGATGTCTGTACCATTTTCATTATTGTACCATCAAAAAGTGTATGAAGTTATCCATATAATTGAACCAAATTTTTTGTGCATGTTTCTGGCTATGGCAAACAAGTCCTCCCTGAACTTGAAAAAATTCCGCCAGAAGGGGGCGCTATAATTCCGATCTCTGTGCCATTTTCATTATTGTACCATCGAGCAACGTATAAAATTATGCATACAATTGAAGCAAAATTTTTGTGCTTGTTTTTGGCTTTGGCCAACAGGTCCTCCTTGAATTTGGAAATATTGCGCGGTAAAGGGTCTCTGTGCTAGCGATTTTTGTATACTTTTCTTGATTTTTCGTAGTTCTATTGTGCATCGTCGGCTCATGCAGTGGCGGGAACTCGCTACCTGCTAAGCCGGTTATTCGCAAACAGCTGATAATAACAAAATAAGGAAAAATTAATAATTTTAACAAATATCATGGTATAGATTAACTCGTTTTTAGTCCGTTTAATTGACTTGAGCAGAAATTTAAGATGAAAATCTAAGTTGGTATAGTATTGAACTAATAATATTGAAGTATTAACATGTGTAACTAGGTTTTGAAATATTAAGATGTATAAGATAGAAGAAAGTTTTGGGATTGGCACATCCAACTAGTTTATAATATTTTCTTTTTGTCATAACGTGATATCTCGACACTTTGATATCAAATTTATGGTTTATTGATATTATATCAATAAATTAACAAAGAACTAATATATTTACATACGTTTATCAATTTTAAAAAATCCATCGTTTTGTCTCGAAATACTAATTTTAAAACCGCATTGAGGACTCGTTTTACAACCACTTTCTGAAATGTCTTAAAAATGTCAGACATCTCAAATTACAGAAATTAGAATTATCTTAGGCTGAACTGCCTTTTTCAAAAATCTACCTACGTACACCTACGTACCTGACACTTAAATTTGGGATTTTATAAGTATGCAAATTTATATCTTGTTTTAACACATTCTGAATAATATATTATGAATATAAATATTTCAAACCCTTTTGAAGCATACTATATAATGTATATATAATAAAATCTAATTAGAAACTTTAATGACTCATTTATTCACATTTATTTTTAAGTGAAGTTTATGCAGAATATACAGTGTTATTCAAAATGATGTAAGGTATTTTAAAACACGATAATAAAATAATTAAAAAAAAATAAACATACCATAACTAGTTTAAAATTAAAGAAAACTCATTTTTTAATTGAATTATAAATGTTCTATATGATTTGCCCCCAGTCACACAGACAATATCCAGACGATAGCCTAGTGCAGAAGTGTCCAACCAGGCGCCGCGGGCTCAGTGGCGACCTTTAACGGATTCCTTGGCGCCCTTTCGAATGTTTCCTTTTACTAGATTTCTTAAATATAATATCCATTTTTAAAAAAGCTTTTTTATTTTTATTTTTAATGTTTGCATGCTTTTTACATTATAGGCAGCATCAAGATTTTTGGCTCTTTATCCTACCAAAGTTTTTCAGACCTTTCAGAGAAAATATAATTCTAACTTTACTATGATTTATATTTGACCTGCACTCTATTTTTATAAGGGTGTATGACTATCCCTATGAGATATAGGTGCTTAAGTGTACATATACACCAAGGTTTCATGTTACTAGCTTTTGCTGAAGCTAAAAATCTATTTAAAAATATATTATTTTAAAACCATATTAACATTTCCAGACTTTTCTATTATAGGCAGCATTAAGGTCCCCCCTCATAAGTTTTTGAGATAAGTTCCTCTCTAAGAAATAATTTTTTTATGACTTATATTTTCGCTGCAGTTTATTTTTACATGGGCATAATTATTACTGTTTGATATGTGTGCATAGCTAAAGAGGAGTACGTATTGCTAACACTAGCGAAGTGCGATAACATTTCTCGCTTCCAGTCGCGCCCTTAATGGCGCCCCACATTGTTTTCCAACAGCTGAGGTGCGCCCCTAATTAGTGAAAGTTTGAACAGGCCTGGTCTGGTGCATCCCAAACTCGTTTAAGAGCTTTACGTTAGTTACGGAAAGAAACGTTCATACTAATATTAATCTTATAGGAGACTGTTTATAGATTTCTCGCTCGCATTTTAGTATTTTTAAGTGATTTTTTGCAAAGGATACCCGAGTTCAATAACTTTTTCATGCGTTTGTACATTTTCGATTTTGGTCACAGTTTTTATATGAGGATAGTTTTACTTTTGGAACCGTTTCTGAAAATGAAACTATCCTGACATAAAAAAAAACTATCTTTAATATCAAAATATATATATCAAAATATAACAAAATATCTCCAATATCTATCTCCAATATTGACCCCTGCTACTCTATGCAATATATATATATATATATATATAAATATGAAAATGCGATCGAGAAATCTGTGAACAATCCTGCCATACACTTAACATTGGCGTTGGAGTTTCTCATCGTGACTAGTGTAGGCTCGAAAGCATTCCTGGTATTATTAAGCTCAGAGCATCCTTAATGCGTGTTTCTAGGTCGTGCAAGTTGCGGTGGTAGCAGTACCACATACAAAAAATGTCCCATGTGTTATAGTTACAAACACTCAAGAAAATGTGACATGCTTATAAAGACAGCCTGTTTCTTCATTTTCGTGATACAACTTACGAATGATGTCAATTGCACTTTATTTTCTAAATCGTCTACAACATGCATGTTGAACTAAAATTACAGAATGAGTTTTTGCATTCTTCAGAACGCAAATCGCCTTTTTCTGGGGATACGAGATTTAGGTTATAGCGATAATAGCGCCACCACAACTTTCGTATCAATACCAGCCAAGGGGAATGTGGAAATGTTTGACTTTTCCCCTTTCTTTTAAACGCATTCTGATTAGTGTATGTTTAAAACGGAGTTTATTAAAGAATTTCTTTTTTAATATATTGCAATTTGAATTGAAATTTTCACATTTCAGGAGTAAAAGAAGGGGTACGAAAAGAAACAAATTCAAGCAAAATTATTTAACTGCCTGTAAATGTCCACGAATGACCTCTAGAATGTTTAAAAGGCGACGAAGACTTGAAGCATTCATGTTTTGCAGATGCTTGCTGGATTGAAAGGACGGCTTTTCTTGCAGACCATAGTTCCACGATTGCCTTTAGTTCTCGGATGATTTCAGCACCTCTTTGTGTTCGAAACTGAAAAACACCTTCCCCCGTAGCTGACCTCCTGAAAAAATTAGTATATTTATATATTAAGGACATTTTAAGAACAATTAATGCAATAGAATTTATTTGCAAAATCTTTTTTGAATAAATTTGGTATAGGAAATAACAATCTTCGAAATAATCACATCTTTACGCTTTTGATTTGCATAATAAACATACTGCATTTGTAATATGCATAATGATAGTACGAGATCCTCGAGTGCATTCCTTGAACTTCTAAGTCGGAGCTACACATACACTCATATATATACGTACACTTTAAAAACAAATGTAAATATTTCTTAATCTAGATCTTACTGTTCATAAGGTTCTAAATATAATTTAACATCTTCCAAGTTACTTTTATGTGAAATTCCGATAGTAGGTTTGTTTGTCGACTTTTTGAAACATCTATTTTAATTCTAGACACCTTTTGTTTACATTCAATTACACAAATAAAAAACATTTGTCTATAGAAAGTATGAATTATTACTTTTTTTATTGCATTTTGTACTTAAGTGTAATAAACTTAGTAGAAATCTGAATTTATTTTGTTAAAAATAGGAAATTGATCGGCTTACCTTCACTGGCCACATTATCTTCTTGAAGAAATTGTCTTTAATTTTTTTTAATTTGAAAGTTGAAATCAAAAGCTTAAAAATTCTTTGAAAATTTTAATTCAAAATATTATACTAAAAAAACTCTTTGAAAATTTTAATTCAAAATATTATACTAAAAAAACTCTTTGAAAATTTTAATTGAAAGTATTATACTAATAACCACGTGTTTTGAATTTAATTTAAACTTTACTACAGTCATCATAGTTCCAGTTTGAAATAGGAGCGTCCTCTATTATCCTCTGTTATCTTAATTCTTTGTTAGTAACTGAAAAACAAATTGAATAATGGTGTGCTCAAAGCCATAGTATTTATGTTTTTTTGAATTGAGATGTTAATTATTTTGTCATTCTACGATCAGTGATTTTTATTCAACTAATGTTATATAATAAAGATTAAATCTGCCATGCATGCAACTTTCACCACTCTCAGTTATAACATTTGTACTTACATTATATTAATTGTATTTACACAGATTTACAGCAGGATTCTATGCTAAGCCATACACATGGATCGCATTTAATTTCACGCTTTGTTATCGGACATAATTCTGGTTCCAGAGATAGTTTAAAAGTACATTTTAGTTGATTTAAATGCAGATAAAGCAGTTCTTTGACAAATGCAAGTAAGAGGAATTGTTTTTATGTATAATTCCTATCATAGTTTATTCTGCTGGTCTATAGATTTTATTTATTTTAAAATAAGTAGTATATTTTCGTCTTTATATTTCATAGAAATTATTTTGTAAGAAATAAGTTTTTTAAGACAATTTAATCTTGTAATATCTTAAAAATTCTGAAAACTTGGCCAGCCAAAGAATGGAGATTTATGAGAGTGTTATATTTTCCTGAATGTGAAATATAAGGGATACTTTACTTCTATTTGGAATTAGATCTGCTACAAAAAAAAAACAAAAAAAAACCGAGTTTGGACATTTTGTGAATTCTCGATCCTATGTGGGATTCTAATCCGAGAGAATAAGTTTAAGCATACACAAAGAGAAAGAAAGTTTGAATAAAGCCGGTTAGGTTCTAGCTACCTGTTTCGATTGAATCACATGATCCGATATAGAATCGTCACAAATGTCAGGCTTTTCTCAACGTGGTCAAAATGTAATCTAATTTCACAATAAAGCTACGGTGTAAAATCACAGGAAAGCACAAAAACAACCATTACTAGTTTTCATCTACGTCACTTTACCTCAACATCGATGTCAAGTGACGTCACGTAGAAGGTCACTTCGTCACAATGTAATGTCATTCTAACGTTTACGTGACTTCACAATGCTATACGGAAACAGGTCGCAAGATGCAATTTATTTCACAATTTTACATAATGCTCTTGAATACCTTTATTTACTTCCTGTTTTCATTCTCATTTATCCATATTATGTATTAAAATTTACCTGCCTACTTCCAGAGTTACAATTGTAGTCTTCGTTTTGGCCGTGCTTGCGGTCGATTCATGCAGGTATTGTCTGATGTAAGCTACAGGCCACACGACGAAGCAGGAAGCCATACCTGGTTTCGCAAGACCTACGCCGTGGCTAAATATGGCAAGCTGCAAATCACCGCTCATCCCCAAACGCTGTGAATCTTCCGTAGGATTTACAGACACTTGGAATATTTCTCTGGCGTAGGACACTGAATGGAAAAAGGGACAAATATGTGTGAGGTATAAAGGAAATATATACAGGATATCTGAAAATGGACTCAATGTTTTTAATATTCAATAAAAAGTAAACGCTGACAGCTATTCAGGATTTATTTTCAATAAATTAATGTGTAAAATCGAGAATTTCTATAGTATGTTTTCTTGTTTTTATTCTATGTGTCAAAAATAAATGGCATTGCAATATTACAAATTTATAGAACGCACAAAGTAACTAAATAAATAAATAGAAATGCGTAATTCATCTTTAAAAGTTAAACTTAAATTTACACTATGTGCAAAACTACTTAAAAGATGACAATATATAAAAAGACGTTAAATTACTTTAGTACCTTAGTACTTTCAACTATTAAAAATTGCTAATCAACTATAAAACTTGCTCCGTTCAACTTTTATATAAGACGAGCCTTTAGTGTCTGCTCTATTAATCCCCTTGAAAATGAATTAAATACTATTAGAAACATTGCAGTTGAGAATGGTTTCCCAATACGCATTATTGATAAACTAATAAACTCACAGAAGAACCATTTGGAAATAGAAAAAACTGAGTAATATGAGATATTGCAAAACGAAGTACATACCGGGACTTTTCGAAAGACTCGGATATGCACTTTTTCGCTTCGGCGTAAACTTAATTGCCACTCCTCCAGCAAAACTGAAAAATCTAATTAGTGCCAAAATAGACCCGATCCCGAAAGATGAAGTTTCTGGAGTATATATAATTCCACTGAAAGCAGAAAGTATTTTTCTAGATTACATAGGAATGACTTCGCGTAAACTTAAAGTTCGTATTAAAGAACATTTGAGAGATTTAAAGTGCAACCTACCTATAACAGCCCTGTCAAGACTTAACCAGAAGCAGAATATACAAGTTAATTTCGAAGACGCAAAAATTATATATCCCTCAAAGAATTATCATAATTTAATCATTCGCGAATCAATAGAAATTATTACTAAAGAAAATACCGTTTGTAATGATGTTTTATCCTACAATATACCCAGAATTTGGCTCAGTTTGCTTAAAGTATCATAAAACGAGTAATATTTCACTTCCCTATATCCATGGTTTATTTTCCCATTGTTTCCCGGATCTAAAAATAATTTGACTTCCACTTTGACACCTTTTGTCATCATCTACGTTGATTTCTAAAATTTATCGTTAATAACAGTAGTATTTCTTGTATTCCTCTGACGAAGACTATGTTTATTTATAGTTGAAAGTACTAAGGTATTAAAGTACTTTAACATCTTTTTAAATATTGTCATCTTTTAAGTAGTTTTGCACATAGTGTATATTTATGTCGCACAAAGTAACGTTTAAAACCAGATGAAAATTCACTCAGCTTTTAACATTCATTGTGATGCTGTTGAAAAAACAAAAAATACTTTGAGTTTTCGAATTATACGGTTAGTTTGAGTGATATTATAGACTGAGATGATAAAGCGCCATTTTAGGGGTGGGAATTCGCAGAAAAATAAAGAAATGTATTTAAGAAATTTCAAACTTGAAACATTACTTTCCTGCTAGAATGACTAGTTGTTACCTTTAACTTTTATTGAATTTTTAAACTTTCAGTCCTTTTAAAGGCATCCTTTGAATGAAATGGGTAAATAAATTTAATAGTTTAAGATAATAATGGCTTTTACTTTCTTTTTACAAAATCAGTTTCGAAGAACAAGGATGCCGTAAGAAAACAACATTTGTAGTTAAAACAAACCATCGGATATTTACACTTGCATTTTTAAAACTTTCCGACATAGTAGAAAAATATTTATGAAATCACTTTGTCAGTCTGTCTCGCCGTGCTCTCATTCGCGTAAGTATTTTCCTTTTGACATGCAATTTGTATATGTTAATTAGACTTACTATGGAATGTTCGCTATTTAGAATGAGTCAGTAGCATTTATAGTTCGTTTACTGGTACATACAAAATAATTTTGTTTCATAATTGTCTATGAGGAAAATCGCCTAAGGAGCATTTTATTTAAATTCCTTATTTAGATATTTCATTTCATTGTATGCCAAATTGAAATGTCTTTATAATATTCTATTAGTGTTGGAAAATGTTTCATATTCTATGTCTGATACGGGATTTTGGGTTCTTGTTTATATTTGGACTTTTGAAGGTATTTAAAATGTATTCCACGAAAAAAATTGTAACCGAAATCAAGTACCAGAAACTTTTAGCACTTTTGTAGAACTAGCCTGGATGCATACTGAGCTCCAGTTCGTTAGTGATTCATATGAATTATACGTCCGAATGTGCGCAATGCTTTTTGTTGAGAAATTAGTGATTCTGCCTTCTCATATATGTAAAACAATCTGCATTATCCATTTTGCAATTAATGAAATTATCTGACTTTCTTGACCCCCGACGTAGACTAAGAGGTAACTTTTGTAGTAAATGATACTGTTTTCTTTTTAACGGATTGCATCGCACCATTCATTCAATAATCTAAAGATAAAATTTTCTCTTACTCCATTCATTATTTTAAGCTGCAGATGCCATTAAATAAAGAAAGTTATTTTACGCTCACTTTTTAAATAATATTACTTCATTCTTTTTAAAAATGTCAGCGTTATAAATACAACTGTATTTCGTATGAATATTTAATTCAGATTAATCCCTAAAATACATATATTATTTTATTCTGGTAATAAGATTAATAAAATTTAATTTTTAAATGATTTAAAAAAATAGTCCTTTTGAGGAGTGATACAAGAAAATTCCTTAGAAAATACAGGTTGATCAAAAAATGATTGGACACATTAAAAAAAAAAAAAATCACAACTCCAAAAATAATTGAGGTGACGCAAAAATTTTCTTTTTTAATAACTGAGATATTCTGCGAAATTTGTTAGATATAACTGTTGTGAAGCATTGACCGTCAGATGATGAGCATAAGGGATTTGCGGTGAAAGTTTTGAAATGTACCCAAACTTTTACGTTGACCCTGTATTTAAAAAAAAAAAATTCTTCATTCTGTAACAAGTAACGCAGTAAAACCTTCATTATTCAATGTCTAAAACTTACCAAATTATTATACATTAAACTTAATCAATTTTCAACCTTATTTGGTACTAATAAAAACATTTCTATTCATTTTTATTAATTTATGTCTATCAGTATCTAAACAATGTCTGTATTTTCTAAAAAGTTCTTAATACATTCACTATTATTTTATATAATTTTATCAGGTGACAAATTCTAGCTTGCTATTTATAATTAGTTTTAAATTATATTAAAACATCCTAAATATCATTTGCTAAGTCAAAACAGTTTTTACATGAAATCCTATTTGTGTTATATTAGTAGATATATGTTTTTAATATCTAAAGTTGATCAAAACTATTTAAAAATAAATGAACTTACATCATGTATTTCTACATTTAAAAAGATAAAAAGTTTTTTCAAAGAGAAAGAAAAAAAATATCTTACACTAAATCTCCTGACTTTTTTTGCTTAGAACTTGGATGTTCAGCATTATCATAATACGTTTCATACGCATTACATAAAGGATACTTATTACATTATTTGCTGTGTAATACTATTTTTGTTACATTTGTGAATTAATATTTTTATATTATTTTATATGTTTAGTGTACTACGGCCTACTTAACATGGCAAACATATATTTTAAGCCGCGAAAGAGTAAGGTTGAATATGGTTGTTCACAATACTTTAAACTCTAGTTGAGAAAAAAGTTTCAATTTCCTTTCTTTCTAGGCAACACTGTGATTACAGTATTTTTAAAATAGATAGCTCTTGGAATACTTGCTAGAATATAACCTAAGTCAACTGAACTTATAGATAAGACTAAGAGTAATCTAAATCTGGCCAAACGCATCAGTTAGCAACTCAGACATACAAAGACTAGTCAATTTACTTAGTACATGGGATTGAAAACGCAATCGTTAGTCGCTAGTAGAGGCGTCTTGACAACGAATTAGTGAAACTAAATATATGCTAAATAGACTATACAACACTATTTCAAAACTGGTTATAGTAGTACAATAACACATTTGTAATACAGATTTAAGTTATACATTCACAAGTGAATTGTGGTATTACTACTCTTAAATGTATCTGCGTCATATTTCATATCTCATCTCTTTTTAAAGTTTTCCAACATATTTGAAAAGCGCTAATGAATTCGGTTTGTCTGTCTGACTCTTCATCCGTGCTCTAACTCTAGTAAATATAGTCCAATTGCCATGAAATTGATATTTTTGTAGGAATTTAGAATGGCACGTTCGGTATTGTACATAAAGTGTGTCGCTTTTAAGTTTCATTAACAAAGACACTCAAAAGAATTCCGTTACGTTACGGTCTACCAGAAAAATCGTTTGCAGTGTATTGTAATGATATTACACTATTTTAAACATATTGAACTTTTTATATATAACTCATGTGTACTACAAAGTGCTTATTGTAGAATATGGTGCGGATAGAATTTTTCGTTTATTTACAGGGAGGAAAAACAAAAGAATTTAGCTATAGTTCTGTCTATGAAAGATAATTGGTAATTGCTAGAAGTACGTTTTAACTGTGTTACTCGTTTTTGAATTTAACATTTTTTTCATTTTACTTGGGTCTTATAAATTCTACAGATTATATACAAGGCTGCACAAAATTTCTCAAGTGCATTTACGTTTACATACGGAAATTTCTGAATGGAAATTTTCAACCGTGGTATGAATTTAACTGAAATAAATTTTAGCGTACTATGTAGTATACATACAAACATATAGATCATATACAAGGCTGTACAAAATAATTCGGATATTTTCCGACCATTGATGGTAATAGAAAAAATTAGATTTCCAAATACTTTATGCGTTTTCCAAATTGTTTATTTAGAAATCATATTTTACCTAATGGGGGCTGATCACTCAGCTTCGCAATTCTCCTCAGTAATGTTCAGTCTCTGGACTGTTGATGTATTCGTATATTTACAATATCTTCTCGGGAAATTCATTTTTTTTTCAGTGTACTCTTCGTAAAGGGTCTTTTTTTCTTAGTTTTCAAAAAATTTCTAAAATTTATGCTGAATTTAATATTTTATGTTATAAAAGGGGGTGAACTGTGAGTGAGATTTTCATACTTCATATAAAATTAAGTCTATACTTTCAAAATCTTTTGAGAAGTAAAAAAAGAGACATCCTTTAGGAAGTGACGTGAATTATCATTTTGCTAACTAAGCGTACACCAACAGAGTGAAAAATGTCCAAGCCGGGAATCGAACCCGGACCTCTGGAATAGCGCTTCAGTGCTCTACCATTAAGCTACGAGGACGATGCCCAGCTTAGCATCTCAAACTCACATATGTCGGTAAGACTGCTACCGCAGCTACAAGATGGAGAAGTCTTCATGAGCACATAATCTTGCGGATTAACATGAGAAGCAAATGAACCCAGCATCGATAAATATACGATTTTAATTAATTTTTCAACTACTTTTCAGCTGTGAAATTATGCTTGAAATGATTGAATATTAAAGACGTGATCTATCACTTTGCTAACTAAGCGTAAATCAACAAAGTGAAAATGCCCAAGGCGGGAATCGATCCCGGACCTCTGGAATAGCGCCGCAGTGCTCTACTTCCCGTAAACAACTAGAAAACTGTAGTCTTCCGCTTTGAGACGAGACAAAACTAGCAGCTTTTCTTACCCAGTTCCTGTGTGACGGGGCACTCACTATACGGAGGAAAAAACTCAGATGGCCATTTTACCTGTCCTTCCCATATCTAATTATTTTTATGGAAATAATGAAATGTTTAAAGTCATTTTTTATAGTTCTTCCGTATTTTCTAATGACAGGCTATAAACAAAAACCAATAGGATCTGCATTACTAATACAAAAGAAAAGAAATCGGTTTATTAAAATTTAAATTACGAAAAGATTGCATTTTAGCAGAAAGAATTTTTAAAAATAAATATACCCGTATACTGTTATTTGATTTATCTCTTTTGCCTATTTGTTATTTGAAAATATATTTTGCAATTTTTCACTCATTTCACTCATCATTCGAATAAATATTCTAAATAATATTTTTTTTTCAGGTAGTTAATCAATTTTCTTCTTCGCAAATGTAAAACAAATAATTAGTTAAAAAAATATTGCTAACATACTTTTAGTTTACGTAAATACTCATTTGAACATGCAAGGTTTTTGATTTTAATAAATACATAGGGCTGGCAATACACATATAATAAAAGTTTTACATAAAGGCTGTTCTCATATCTGAAAGGGCAACTTTATGGCATAAGTTTTAATTTATTTTTGTTCGGAAATACACGAAACTAGCACGTTTTGTTGTTCAGAAACTACGTAATCGAGCTGTTTTTTTTGTAAACCCAACAGATCCTTCAGAAAATGTTCGCAAAGTGGACGTTTTGAAGTGACGTTTTTTAGTCTTTTAGACTTTTATAATTTTATAATTTTATTTTAAATTGTTTGAAAGGTTTTACTTTTATGTAAGTGCGTGTCAAAAGTTTAAGCACAACATAAAATTTCAAAATAAAATTTTATTATTCACTAAAAGTTACTTTCCTTTCCACATGACATACAAATTGTAATTTTAAAAAGATATTCAGTAGATATATGCTTTAAAATTTATCTCGAATAATAGAATTTATCAAAAGAATAAAAATGAGTGTGTCAAAAGTTTAAGTACAGTAGTTCTTTAGACTTTAGTAGAACAAGAGTAAAAAAAAAAAAATATTTGATTATTGCTCCATTTTGCCGAATTACTTTAAATATACGATCTTTCATCTATAAAATGATGTACTGTATTGTTTGTGGTTCAATATTAAACCATGCGTTCTCAACAGCATCTATGAAATCTGTAACTGACGAATACTGCATTCCATTTGGATAAACTGCAGGAGTGAGAATACCCCAAATATTTTCTATAGGGTTTAAATCAGGGCTAATTGCCGGCCATTTCAAAACATATACTTTTTTCGACTTAAGCCACTTTGAAGTTCAGTTTGAGGTATAGATCGAAGCATTATCACGTTGAAATAACCATTTTCTCCCCCCTCTCCCAAAACCCCGGCAACAGGAAGCAAATGATTGGCAGATATCTCTTGATATTTTCACGACAACTCATAAATTCTACAGATGTCTGCCCATTGAAAGAAATAGCCCCCATACCATTACACAACCACCACCATGTTGTCGGATGAATATACTCCTAGGTTCTTTGCCGAGATCATGTAAATAGTAATTAAACCCATCAGGTGCCATCCAGGTTCCACTTTTTTTCATCACTCAATATGGCATTCAGTCACTTATCACCAAATGACATATCCTCTTCGTCCCACTGTAATTTAGCTTCTTTATGGTGTCGTTCCAGATATGGTAACCGAGCCATTTTGAGGTTTTTAATGTATTCCGATTCCAAAACTCTTCTATGAACAGGTTTTATTTTCGATATTTGTCCTCCTACTGCATGTTTTATTTCAGAAAGTGAGTAATTACCAGTCAATCCAAGTTTCTGTTGCGGCGATCTTTGCACAAAGTAGTTATTAGTGGCCTTCCTTAAAGGAATTGTCGTTTGAAATCATTACCACGAGCCACAACGTGATGAATACCTCGTTTTGATCTTTTTATTGCACTTGCAACTTCCGAAATAGGCATGTTTTGCTCTCATACTCCAGATATTTATCACCTCGTCCTCTGACAATTCTTTCGACTTAGGCATTTTGTACTAATTCAAAAACAGCAACTGTCTGTTTTTATATATTCAGAAACAGTTTGCGTGCGCGACCGCTTACATCAGTTTGTAAAATTTGCATAAAAACGATTTTATGCTTAAACTTTCGACACGGTTATTTTTGTTCTATTTTTAAACTCAATTGTTTGAAATAAAATTAAAAAAATAATTTTATTAAATATGGTGTTAAAACTGCTATTATTAACATATACGAGACAGTTATTGAAATAAAATTAATGGTTAAGGGTTTGTTTTAAAATTGTTATTGTGCTTAAACTATTGACCCGCACTGTATAATATGCGTCTTTAAGTAAACATTTTATTACATGGGTGTTGTTAAATTTTCAGGCGTAACAGTCGTAAATAATTTATTTATGTAGGACCATTTCATCTTTTATGTTTTTTTATCTTAATAACATTTGTCACACAATACTTTCAAATATAAGCAAAAAATAAGCAAAAAATGTTTTATATGCTTATATAAGCAAATGATATCAAATATATGCAAAAAATAAGCAAAAAATATTTTATATACTTATATAAGCAAAAATTATTATATAAGAAAAAGTATTTTATATACTTAACCCTATCACAATATCACGGGGTCCACGCGGACCTCAAGTACTTTCAACAAGTTGTCAAGAATATGTTAAAATTACTGTAAATTTAATATTTTTGGGTATAAATAATAAAATTTATTATGAAAACATCAGAATAAGCGTTAATTATTTTTAACCTAACTAAATAAATGAAAAAAGTAATTTATAAGATATTTAAACCATATTAACATGTGTATTATAGTATGGGGTCCGAGTGGACCCCAGATCCCAACAGAGCATGCTTTCGATAAGACATAGTGATAGGGTTAAAAGAAGATGCATATTTTTCCTTTATAAAAGGTTTCTGAAATTTATTGATAAATCTTTTTCAGGTATTTGCGTTCCATAAACATACAATAAATGCAAAAATAAATAGAATTCTACCTATGACTTTGTATGTCATTTAATCAACATAAAGTACACACTATTTATTCATTTTATTTTTTTTTTTTTTACAAATGATGTGAATAAATAATATGAATACATTTATGAGCCGAATTAATAATTTGTATAAATATATTTAAACATATTAACATAAATACATAACTAACATAAATACATAACTAAATACATAACATAAATACATAACATAAATACATACTTTAAATATTAACATATTTAAAGAAGTTAGTTCACAGCATTTATATTTATTTTTGCAGATGTTTTTATTTATTTCCAGGAACATATTTTGTTTTAATGTAAAGTATTTCTAGAAATATTAGCAAACATTAATTATCAATCTATGTAAAATGAGATGATTGCTGAAAGGAACTAAAAGGGATACTGTGAAAGAACAAAAATCAATTATTTAGTATGTCATGAAAACCAAATTGTCGTATGGTGTAAATTTATGCTTGCATGCTCCAGCCTTAAGGGGATGGTGGACATTTAAAAAAAAAAAATTATTTTCATTTTCATAATAAAGATTTGAAATTTTGTGCAAATATACATTTCACCATAACACCTTAAAAGAAATTTCTACACTTATGATGATTTTAAGGTCTTTTAAAAAATTTAAAATTCTAAAACGAAATTTTAAAATGCTCCTTGTGTCTTAATTTTTTAGATAGTTCCTCGATTTTGGATTTTAATCACTTAAACCTATATTACAAAAAAAATCTGTGTATCGATTTTTTTAATCTCCTAAATAGTTAATTGTTTAGAGACATTTTTCTGAATTCCTTATCGATTTTCATCAAAATTATGCGTTATAATAAGTTAAAATTCAAAGTTAATTGTCTTAATGAAGTCGAATTTTAAAATGCATACACAGCTTTTTTAAGCAATATCAAGACTCTTTCTTATCAGTTTCATGGATTTTGATCGAAAATTAAATAGAAACGAGCATTAAAAAAAAAAAAAAAAAAAAAAAAAAAAACTGAACTATCACTATTGAGAAAAACAGATTTAAAGTATATTAAAAGGCCAAAAAGTTGTTTGTGCACGAAATTAAAACTCGTGTAACTTTGCCTAAAATAATCGCATCTGTATGCGGTTTTCCACGAATACCGTATTACAAATTGGAGAATAATAATTCACACAAAAAGAAATGTCGATTTTGGTATAGATGTTTTGCTCAAATAAAGGTCTACGGTCCACTTAAGTATACGTACATTTTAACAAGAATATAGTTTTTCATTCGAAAAATAATTTAGATCGCTTTTCTAACCGTTAAAAATAAAATTTTATTTTTAATTATTCAATGAAATAAAACTTAGGTTGTTATTACTATGTTTTTAATTACAAAGTTACAAGATTGTTACGAGCGTTTTCTTTCTATTGATACGTGGCTGCAAAATCGAGCAATCATAAAACGTTTGCAGTTTTTTCTATTTCTATTGATACTCTGTTATTGGTAAAATGTGGTTCGGTCAATAAAAAATAGTGAGAAGAAAAGAAAAAAACATTGTGCTTTGACAAAATAACCTTAAAATTATTTTTTTTACTGAATAGACAAACTCGCCTAGCTCAGTTTGCGATATAGAGCTGATATTCCCAGGATACACAGACCGAACATGGATATGGGCAATTTGGATGCGATTTAGTTATACCGTCAACCAATTTCGCCAAATTACACAAATTGACATAATTTTTATTTTAAATAACGGAAGAACAAATGAATTATTGTAACATTAATAAAAATACAAATAAAACGTCGAAATAAAGTCACTTGATGACGTAAGCACGTGTAACTTGCTTAAAGTCAAATAAATGTGACATTTACAATCAACCATTTTTGGCATTTAATCTAATAGTTTGGCGATAGATTTTTGGTCGATGGGATTAGCAAGTTGTACCAAAATTTGTCTCCAAGCTAATTTAAGATTGCGAATGAAGGTTGACTTTCCTAATGATCTCCTTGATCCAATATCGGATGAGCTTTTGTGAGAAAACCTGCGAAAAAAGTGATTAAAACATAATCTAGCTGCATGTAGCTGGGAGAACGTAATTAAGAATGATTTTTCTGTTTTCCTGCTGTACTATTGTGCATGACTAATCTCGCAGCATGTAGCACGAATTTGTTTCGGGTTATTAGTGACTAAGGCGATCGAAATGTCCATTCAGGTGTGGATTGAAAAAGTTATTCGGTGATAGGTTCATCAAAAATTCTGCAATATTTTTCAAATATGAATAAATTCTGTATAAATAAACTAGCTCAAAGACATTTTTTGCTATATTAAAACAGTTCTCAGACATAAATGGGTTCTTTCATCTTTTCCACAGTATTATTTTTTTGCAACTTTTCCATAGTAGTTTTGCCAGTTTAAAAAATAAAATTACTTTAATGTTAATCCACTGAATAACTTCGATGGACATGGACTATCTGTCCAGAATATTGTTACATTTTTATGTCTTAGTACATACTGAATTATTTTCCTGGTTATTTTATACTTCGTAATGAATATTCTCTGACTCGTGTTAGCCTTATAAGACGTATTTATTTAAAAAAATCATTTTTATCTACATTATGAAATGTATTCAATCTTCCAATAAAGATTAAAAAATTATTAAATTAAAAATAAATACGATGATTTCTTTTAATATTACAGTAATACGACATGTTTATCTGTAATGTATTGGCCGTTTCTTAATTTAGCAAAATAATTATTTCGCTGAATATCAGTTACTCTTCGAAATCTAATTCTCTATTTCTCCAAAAAGTATATGCAATGAACAATTGTTTTGTAGAAAAGAAAATTTTTCTTTATATTTTATAGTCCATAACATTTATAAATATTCTAATACTGTAAGTTTTGTGAAAACGTAGTCGTTAAGGGATCTAAGAAAAACTCCGTTATAGGAAGTATTCAATGTAACCAACTGTAATTATATGGTATTTCTTCCGCCGTCGTGAGTATGGGGTTTTAAGATTGGATTTCTTTATAAACAGGTTACGTTTCCATATATTTTAACTTAACACATTTAACTTATCATAACTTATCATATTTGAACTAGATCAATATATTTAAAAATCATCTAAATATATGATACCGGAATTTTATTGTTATAAAAATAATTATAATTATTATAGTATATTTGGAATTCTTTTTATATTCTTACGGTCCATATCATTGTCGTTATACTCTTCAGGCAGGAGTGCTGCTGCAGTACTTTCAACTGACAATGTGCCAGAAGATTCCTGTGGCAACGAGCATGTTTCCCGATAAGCACCTTTGTTTCGGTTGTTTCGTCTGCCACTGTCTAACAGCAGTGAAGGTGGGGGAATAAATGTAGTTTTTGGACATTGAGCTGCAATAAAAAATAAAAATTGATTACCTTTCGGTTTTGTTATCGTCTTACTAGAAGCATTAAAAAGTATTTTTTATACCATATTGAAACAAAAGTATCTTACATAGAATAAAATGCATCTATAAAAATTACGTAAGGAAATTAAAAAAATTGCTTTAAAAAATATACGGAATCATGGTCTTACTTTTCTTAAAAATTAAATATTCTAGAATGATATTTAAAAATGTAAAAGAGATTTTTTTTTGTTTCGGAAAAAGAGGAAAGAAATGTTTAAAAAACTGATTTAAATTGAGTATATATTGTTTTACATATATAAAAATTTATAAAGTATAAACGTAAATAATTATATTTTCTTTTAAAAGACTAAACTTAAAATATGTATATTAAGCTACCGGCATGTTTATTTATATCATTTAAAAAGATATATTCCTATTCTTTGATAGAAATAAATCTTTATTCCAAGCATTTGTTCCTATCAAACATTTTATCACAAAACGACTGTATTTGGGAAAAAAAGTATAATAATAGACACTTTATTATTAAGATAAAAATTTATGTTAATATAAAATATATGTAATATTACAATACACGTAAATTTACATAAAATAGTATGTAAGATAATATTTTATGTTTTCTATATGATTAACAAGTGCAATACAATTGCAAACTAATTACACTAGAAAATACATTTTATTAGCGATATATTAGTGAATCGCACTAATGTAATAACTGAATGTCTCGATACTTTTTTTCTTTCAACAGAAGAAAATGAAGGATTTGAAAAAGATGCATATTGAAATGAGGGCTCAACATATACAATTTATGTCACATCATGAATTTTAAGAGCTCTACCCCCACCCCCCCTCTCTCTCTCTCCACCCGCATGCAATACCGTTTGAGTAGACCTGCATGCATTGAACTTTGAATATTTGCAGTCCCGTGACATTTCCAGTTAGCTTACAAAATTAAAAATTATTTTAAATATTTTAAAAGCATCCATTTTAAAGAAAGATATTGTATTATAAGCTAACAAGAACATTTCTAAAATGAGCTGAGCCATTTGGACCCTGTAAAATTTCGGACCCATGTCCCGTGCTAAATATATCCAAGAAGAAATAGGTCATGTTCATAATCATATAATCAAGTGAACTATTTGAAAATAATTATCATTTAAACTTACTTTTCTCTCATTGTATTTTATCATTTAAAATACAGACACATTTAAACAGAATTTAAAATAAATAATTTTCAAAAATAATATTCCCTTAAAAGTGTCAGTTATTCATTTATAAAATTCTACATGCCGAAAAAAAAAAAAAAAAAAAAAGAAAAACATAGTAAGAGGACGCAGTTAATAAGAAACAAATAAATTAAATGTATGATAATTTTTTGGAGGAAAGCATAAAAAAGTTCCCTTCGCAAAATAAATGTAGCAACTTTTCTTCTTCGTAGCACAAATGCATAAACTAAAATAAGATAAGGCTGACGAAAAGAAATTTTCAAATGACTAGCGAAGAAAAATCAATCAAACCAATTTTGTGAAAGAAAAGTAATGAACTGTGTTAAGGAAAAATACCGAGTAATTTTTCTCAAGTAAAGTTTAAATAAGTTGGACGGAAAAATGAAATAAATATTTTCGTTATATGTCATTGATTTTTATTTTACACATTTTTTACGAACCGTTTCTGAAAGTATTTTTAAATGTTTCGAAATATAAATATCAAATGAATTATTTTAATAAAAGTTTTTAAAACAATTTAAAATACATATAAAAATAAAAGTATGCATGTATTTCTATATGTTCCTCGTTTAGTTTGAACTTTTAATAAAGCTTGACACTTTTATTCAAGTTTCTATTTAAATATTTGAAAGTGAAAATTTAAGTGAATTGCTTTTGGTTCGCTTTCTTTTATAACAGTTTAAAATTATATCCAAATTAAAAAATATATATATAACTTACTTATCATTGAATGATATTATATTACTCCGCATTAATGTTTGTTCTTTCGCTTTTTATGCTATTTCGTACTAAATTCCATATAAGTAGTTATTCTTTAGTAGTATGCTTATCAATTAATCATATATATATATATATATATATATATATTATTTAAATATGTTCAATATTTCCTTTTAAATAATTAGCATAAAATATTTTTTTTATTAAAAGCAGAACTAATGCATAACTAATAAAAAATATGCATTGATCCCACTTGACTTACATACATATGTATATATGTGGAATCTGTTAGATTCGACTGCTGGACTCTCCCCCCTCATTTTGGAATTGTACACGTTACTTCCGAGTTTCTAATGCTTGATACATTGACGAAATATTTATCACTTATGCTCTGACCCATTTCCTTTGTGATTTTTGAATAATTCGTTTCGTTTTATTCTGTGATATGTTAGCACTGAAAATACGTAGATACTACATTATAGTTAACAAATACGTTACATTATTTTTTTAAATCTTAAAACAATAAATAAATAACTTGGCCTAAAAATAAGTTTTATATACATAATTGCGGCGCTAAGCATATTTACGTTTCAGAAAATTCACAAACGTATATTCTAGAAGAAATATTAAAATGCATTTATTGTAAAATCTTTTTCTACATCTTCGAAAACATAAAACAGTCGCCAAAGGAAATAAATACCCCGAAACCTGTTTCTGCGTTTGTCTGTCTACATTTTTTCCAAAAAGAATGGCTTGTTTGATGAGTTTTTAATTAATATCTCGAATAATTATTTAAAAATAATAATAAAAATCTGAGTCTCAGGTCGTCAGGATCTGCCTTGGACTACCATCACCCAAATTTTTAGATTTTTATATGTGGTAGATTTCGCTAGCCATCGCAGACAGGCATACGCGGACGAACGTACACATACACAGACGGGGAGAAACGTTCTTTTATTAGATTAGATACTGAGTAGTTTAACGAGATTGTTTTACTGAGAAATTCGGTTCGAAAATAGCTTAAAGATGGATTAAATACCTAATCCTACAGCCGATTTGTACGAAAATCTATAACGTTATAGCGACAGTTGTTTATAACAATTTCGTCCAATGCGAGTAGAATCGGAACTGCCGTTTGAAAGTTATGGTGCTCAACCTTTCTCCTTTTCTCTCACACATATATATACAAATCATGATTACAATTATTTCCGTAAACTATCTGTTAGGAAAGAAAATAAACTATCAAGTGCGAGTATTACTCGAGGAACAGAGGGTCCCGCAAAATAAATATATTAATTTGTAACTGTATTACTACAAAATAAAAATCGTTGCTAACAGATTAATAAGACTTTCTAAAAAACTATACAACATAGGGTTGGGTATAGCTGCATATACTACAAAAGTATAAATTGATATACATGAAAGTTCAGAGAGATATGAAGCTTAAGTAGTATCAAGTATTGCTATTCTGTACATATATATATATATATATATTAAATCGTATCCTAATCTTTTTATGATGAACTTAGTCGGTGCTAACAATAAAAGTAGTTCATATTAAAACTTCATTTGCTTTACATAAAACCAAATTCAACGTAGTAATAATAATTTATTTTAACAGTGTACTTAAAACAAAACTCATGTTCAAACTTTCAACTTAGCATTGTGTTAATCGTGCTTCGAAAGGAGGTAGCAAAGTTGCAAAGCCGGGGTTCGTGCTACTTTTCTCCCGATATGTTTTAATTAACCGAGTTAAGACCGATTAAGACACGAGTGGAGTATTGAGAGAGTCACTTAATTCAAACTAGTCGCGAATCCCATAGTAATTAGGCGATTAATTCTAATTAAATTAGACTGTTTTTAAGAGTTTGACGTTTATTGCTTTTATACTACTACTGGGCATTGCCTTACTCAAATATATTATTGAAAGTTGTTATCTAGGTTCTAAAAGCCCATGGCGCATAGAGTACGTCGCTCAGGTCTTTATGTATTTCTAAAACTTCCGTCTCTTTAAGGGTTAATATATCGGCTAATTACCGACAATTTTTTTTTTTCGAAAATCATTTTCAACAATCCTTTTATACTTCTGTGACGATAGATACCGCCGGCACTCCTATACTCCTTCGCTGGACGCCTGCAAATTAAAATTTATGTGTAACGGAAAAATAGAATTTTCTTAGAAACTATCTGTCATGGGATAATTAATCTCTGTAGTTTTCCTGCAAGGTTTAAATTAAGTTCTACTTCCCCGAATTTTTTCATGTGTTTAGTTTCAGTAGATTCGGAAATAGAGGAGGGGGGATATATTTTTGCATTAAACTTTGGACAATATCTCTAAAAATATAATACCTAAAATTAAAAGAAGTGTATTCTTAAATTGGGTGTTAGGAACGCTTTCCCACGATACGCCCCTGATAAACAAAGAAAAGATTTTTTTCAAGTAAATTAATTTGCCTCTCTACATTTTTCATAAATATATTTCTGAATGGTTAACAATCTATAAATATGTGGGTTAATAGCCTTTATTACTTCAGCCAATTTGAACTTTCTACGTTTCCCAGTTTACGAATTAAATGACTGTGTAAGATAGGCAGACAGACACAGGAGTGATCTTATAACAATTCCGTATTTACCTTTTACGTAGTCAACCCTAAAAATAAGAGAAAGATAAGAACTTTTCAAATGAATAGTGAAGAAAAATGGAGTAAAAAACTTTAGGGAATGAAAAGGTAACAAAATGTATAAAAGAAAAAAAAAATATATGTCATGTTTCTTTCGAAAAGCTTAAATAACTCCAAAAAATGTATTAAGTATTTTTAGATTGATACAATACCTCTTTGAAATGTATCTCTACATTCATTAAAAAAAATTGGATTAAAAAAATTAATAACTGAGAGAGAAAAGAATATTTGAAATTTTATCATTTTATAAAACCAATCTTGGAAGAATTTAAAAATTATATCCAACTATTTATTTTAACTTGACTTCCCGGGTTATATTTTTTTTCTCAAGAATATGTCATATTTTTTAAAGATGTTACATCTATGTTTTACCACTTAAAATACCGCAATTGTGCACCAAATTTTATAAGAAATATTTTTCTGTAAATAAATATTCTTTAAAAAAAACTCATTCATTTATTAAAATATATAAAATTATTTAAAAAAAATAAGTATTTTCTCTCGATGTGGTGAATAAAACTTAAAATTAAATAAAAGTTTGACACTGTTTTCAAAAGAAGATGTTGAACAAATTTCTTCGTATGATTAATACAAAACTTTTTTCTTATTTGAAGAAATAATGCATGAACAAAACAATTAAACTTAGTGTAAAAAATTTCCTATTGACTGGGAAAGAAATAAGTATGAAAGAACTTTTATCAAAGAAAGGGTAAAGTGCTGAAGAAAGAAAGAATATTGAATGATTCAAAATGTAAATAACTTTGTTAGAGATTTTTTTTAAGTCACAGTAAGTCTTCAAAATAAATTTCATATGTTGTTTATAAATATTAGGATTAAAAAAATATTTTTTTAACTATCTTGAAAACAAAATTAAGTAAAATTAATTCGAAAAGAAAAAAGTTTAATAACTTTTCATGTGAAACACTCCATTATCATTATCATCACAGATTTATTTCCAATTTTTCTAAATCATACAATAACGATATATTTTTATGCTGAACATGATGTCATATTTAAATAGGCAACAGTAGACAGACTTTAATACAATTACTAAAAAACATACAAAACGATTAAAATGAGATAAAATCATATAAAATTATACACTATAAAATAAACGTTTCGCCATGCACCGCATAGCCTCATCAGTATTCGAATCAACTTACAACAAAACAACGTGCATACACCGGACCAAGTCAAAGTTAAAGTCAATTATTTAAGAAAACGAAATATTCATTCGGAACAGGACTTGATTCATTCAGGGTTAATGGATGCAATTTAGTAAACCATCCCTCCATAAAAATTCTATAATAATAGTCTATGCAATTACTTCTCAAAATTGAAGAATCTGTGAATTATTATACATGATTTATCTATATGTTATTAATTAACATAGAGCAATATTTAAAATCTTTTGCAACAGATATTTTTAAGAATTAATATTTTTAAAAAGAATCACTCATTTATGAATCTTTATAATCATTTTATGTTTTCTAAAGCAAAATACGTTAAAAATTTTCTTCAATTAATCAGCATATACATTTTTTTTTATTTCATTTAATTATGAATGAATCAAAGACGCGAAACAAAACAATATATTTCAATCTTTCAAGTGTCAATTTGTGAGATAAAAGTAGAGCGTTCCCATTTTTAAAAAAAATTTTGCAATATTTCAAAACAATAATCTTCATGGTATATTACTTTAATATCTGAAATAGAAATCTACTACAACGATTATCGTTTTGAAATAGCAATAGCAAAAATAGAAAGTTTTAGAAAAACTATGAGCCGTCTCAAATGTAACGAACTGTAGGAAATAAAAAATTGAGTGATTTTTCTCTTTCCAAGTTAAATGACTTGGTTAGGAAAGTATATAATTCGTAGATACAATCTACTAAAAAACAACTTTTCAAAAGTAAAAAATAAGCCAAGCAAAAAAAAAAAAAAAAAAAAAAAGAAAAGAAAGAAAAGAAAAGAAATATTGTGAAAGTTGTGGCTAAAAAATAGTGTGATATCAAATTTCCAAGCTTATATTGCGGTACTTATTTAACATTTTTTGATAAAAATTTACCATATGTAAGTCGAGTACCTAAGTATGCGTTGATAGAAAGCCTTTTCTCCTTTACTAAATACATCATAACGTGTTTCTGAAAATTAATTTTTTTTTAATTATGCATGATGGGCTTGGCGGCCATCTTTCCATATTTTACACAAATTTCTAAGCACACAAGTTCATTGTTAAGATTGGAAGTTCGAAATTGTTACTAAAGCAAACATTTTATTCTTTTAATTTATGGAAATGAGTGCCTAAAAATTTGTGTCTAAAAATAAAGCTGAAGTAACTTCAGGTTTCATCTTATGATTCTCTTTTTTCGGAGGGGGGATAATTAATTAGTTAAAGCAGTAAAAATCAATTTGTTTTTCAAAATAAAAAACTTTCTTAATTTATCTGTCTGTAGCTAAAACTATAAGTTCGAAATTCTTAATAATGCAAATATGTTACGAGCTTGAGTGCTTAGAAATTTGTGTAAAATATGGAAAGATGGCCGCCAAGCCCATCATGCATAATTTAAAAAAAATTAATTTTCAGAAACACGTTATGATGTATTTAGTAAAGGAGAAAAGGCTTTCTATCAACGCATACTTAGGTACTCGACTTACATATGGTAAATTTTTATCAAAAAATGATAAATAAGTACCGCAATATAAGCATGGAAATTTGATATCACACTATTTTTTAGCCACAACTTTCACCTTTTTTTTTTTTTTTTTTTTAAACTTTTGAAAAGTTATTTTTTAGTAGATATCAGTTCTTTTTTTAAAACAAATGATATATAACTGAAATAATTCTACTAGCTCAAATTTAAATTAGTCCTTGTATAGCCTTTATAAGCAGGGAGCAAACACAATATTATACATTTTGTTTACCTATCATTCATTTTTTATAGTGATTAATAATTTAAAAGTAAGGAAAGTCAATTTCTTCTTTCAAAGTATCAGTCTTTCTCAATTTATATCTCCTGAAAATTTTCTACGAAAGATGAAAATTTAGTAAAAAACAGAGTCGAAATAAAATATATATTTACAGTTAGTCTGTGTCAGTTAATTGTTTTTTTTAACTTTTTTTGCTGACGGTTTTGCAAAATAAATTTACCTTTACAAATACCTACGGTTAATCCGAGAATGAAAACCCGCAGGCATCTAAAGAATCGAAGATCTGTAAATCTAGCAATTCTAGACATAATAAAGGAACATTTTTGATAAAAAAAAATCTAAAAATTTAAAGATATAAACTGTACATATAACTTCATCTTCATTTAGATCGTGTTATAGAGAAGAAAGAATAAATATGTAATTTTACTCAAGTCTGTTTATCCATACCTATTTGCATAAATGTGAGGATATTAATTTACTATAAAATTTCCCCTAAATTGATTATCTTTAATAGTCTATTATTAAAGCCGCATATATATTAGAATTAAATATTTTTCGGTTAAAAATTGCCTGAAATCTATAGTCTTATCGTTCGTTAAATTTGTTTTTTTTATGCCCAGACTCTTTTTCTGAACTCTGACAAAAGATCACAGACATATTGAAGCTATCCAAATTCTTATATCTTTCTATCGTATTTCCTTTTTTGAGGGGGTGTGAGGAAGAGCCTTAAGAACTTCGTTTTGTTCTCAGAATTCTGAATTATTCATTCAAAAGATCTACCTACATAAGTCTTGTTGCAGAATTTTCATTAGTTAAGTGTTGCATCAAGTTATACATCATGTGAATCTATTAAATTAATTTTGTGAAATACTAGATGGGAGCCATTGATATTTCCAGACCATTTGCATACATTTTAAACTTGAGTCATTTACTACTATTCATTAATTTTCTATACGAATTAAAGAAGTCGTTGTTTCCATGCCAACTGTACCTTTCACTATTGCTTGCTTGTTTGTTTGTTTGATTTATTGAACACATACATCTTATCACATGCGGATCACGGCGGGATTCGAATCTGCTTCCACCTACGCACTCAATCGATTAGCGGCATTGTGTCTTATCCACTCAGCCACAGTGGGCCACTATTGCTTTCTCTAATGCCCAGATACTCAAATTTAACCAACTGCACTTAGAATCATGGTCATAACACAGAACATTTATATGTTAGAGCAGTGTTGCCAGTGGGCTACTTTTTTTTAATTCAGATTTCTTGTTTGCCAGCACTTATTATAAACGGTAAAATTCCCATTGTTTTCGCCTTAATTAATATGTCATTAAATAAAGCACATTTTACAATTTCAAAAAAGTGGTGCCAATCAAGTATCTGAGTTAAAAAATGTAGCCCATCTGGCAACACTGTGTTAGAGTGGTGACATATGCACAAGTCGTGTACTCATATTCAATTTTTTGTCCAAACTACGGTAACTCAGTTTTCAGTAATAGACGAGGAAGATTTCAATTAAACTAACCAGAAAAGTTAACAAACATCGGCTTCCTGATTTGATTTTATTCAAAATTGTTTTAACCAACCAAAGTTAATGTCCGGGATCCAGATAAATTTTTCTCTGTTAGTAAAATTACATTGACCAATCAGTAGCCTTTGTCCTTGCAGGCTTTTCGGTGTTTACTGCAAACATCAAAAAGTTCGGAAAAATGCAGACGTCTGATTGATTGATCAATCCCATCCCGCTAATAGCGAAATATCTATCTTAATCCCGGCCTATTCAACGCCCTTTAAATATTGGAGAAAGCCTTGACACGTGTCAGAAAAACGTCACACAAAGCAGGCAAAACAAAGAAGAAAAATCATTCATTGGCTCGTTCATATTCACGAGCCGATGAATGATTTTGTTTCTTTGCTTTGCCTGCTTTGTGTGATGTTTTCGTGACGCAAATCAAGACTTTCTCAGATATTTAGGATGCTTTGGCGTATTTCACCACCATGAATTTATGAAAAGAGAGGAACAGACATGTCAATCTTCCCGTGTGAAAAACTAGTTACCAAAAAAAAAAAACGAGTTATTTCCCTCTCTTCTGCCCTTTTCTCTCTTGATTTTGACCGATAGCAGCCCATTTAGCAGTCTCCAGTACAAGATGCCGCTATATACGGTGGACGCAGGAGGGAGGGTGTTAGCGCGACCAATGACATAATAGGCCAGTTCATGATGTTTAAAAGTCACGCGCAGTTGGATCGAGGCTAACGAAAAAGACAGGCTACCGCGGTGGGTCCGATTCTTCTTTTTTTACAAACCGCTGGAGTCACGTGATGCTCTTTTCACGCACCTTCTTTGGTGCATTCGAGCATCACGTGATTCCAGCGGTCTGCAAAAAAGAAGAATCGGACCCACCGCGGTAGCCTGTCTTTTTCGTTAGTCTCAGAGTTGGATCATCTTTACACGATGATTAGTACAAAGCTGCGAGCCGATTTTTTTTGTGTCCATTGCCGTGTACAGATAATCAACTCCGTGTGACGTTATGAACTGGCCTTATATGTTGTTGGCTACAGTTTAGGAACGGCTACAAATGACTTCATCTATATCTACTCCGAGGTAAACGAAAAAGACAGGCTACCGCGGTGCTACAGCGCCTAGAATATATAGTGTGGAAATCGGCTATCCCAGTAATACTTTAAAAAGTGCTAATATATTGGATCTCTTAAATTTCAAATGATGCTGAAATCCAATGAGTCGATCACAGCGATATCTGCAGGATATTTCCTAAAACTTCATGACGATTTGGTAACAGCGTCTAGAATACCTAGTGTGGAAATATTTTATTAAACAACGCTAAAAATTTGTATCCCGTAAATTATCGACGATACTGCTAAAATTCCAAGTGTCGATCGCAGCGAAATCTGCGGGATTTTCGTATTGCATTGTATAGACTAGCAATATCTTTCAGTTATAGAAAATATCCTGCAGATGTCGCTGCGATTTGTATATTTCAGCAGCATCGTTGCACATTTAAGGATACAATATTTTACCACTTTTTAAAGTATTACAGGGATAGCCAATTTCCACACTATATATTCTAGGCGCTATAATTTGGTCTAGACGCTGTAGCGTTTTTTTTTTTACATTTTATTAACATACATCTGACCTGTGTGCTTTGCGTCAAGCCCGCTGTAATAATACGATGTTTACTTTGAAAGTTTATCGCAGATGTCGCTGCGATCAGCTCCCTGGATTTCAGCGTCAGTGCACATTTAAGGGATACAACTTTTTAGCGCTGCTTGGATAGCAAAATTCCACAGTATGTATTCTAGACGCTATAGCGGTGCATTACACGTGTCTCTTTCTTCTTTAAAAAATATCCTGCAGATGTCGCTGTAAATGACTGTTTGGAATTCAACATCGTTGTACATTTAAGGGATTCACTATTTCCGCGCTTTTTTAATTATTGCTGGTATAGTCGATTTCTACAACATATAATCTAGGCCTATAACGGAGCTATAGTACAGCGCCTAGAAGATACAGAGTGGAAAACGGCTATTCCTATAATGCTTTAAAAAGTGCTAAAAACTTGTATCCCATAAATCTCCAACAATGCTCAGCGGCAATATGCTGATACAAGCGCCATCTCGTAACTCTTTTCAAACACTGAGTTTTCAAAAATTGTAGAATGTTAAATATCGGAAACTATAAATATAAGATATTTTGGTCTATTATAAGCTAATTTAGTTAAGGAAGGACGTGAAATAGGTTAAAGAGTCTCTTTTAGAATGACTATCGTTTTTAAATCACTACGATGGCGCTACTATCGACATCTTGTTATTCAGCATCGTTGTACATTTATGGGATTCAATTTTTTAGCACTATTTTGTAGCCGTTTTCCACACTGTATCTTCTAGGCGGTGTATATATAGTGTGGAAATTGGCTATCCCTGTAATACTTTAAAAAGTGCTAAAATATTGTATCCCTTAACTGTGCAATGATGCTGCTGAAATATACAGATTACAGTGACATCTGCAGGATATTTTCTCAAACTGCAAGATATTGCTAGTCTATACAATGTAATACTAAATCCCGCAGATGTCGCTGTGATCGATACTTGGGATTTTAGCAATATCGTCGCACATTTAAGGGATACAAATTTTTAGCGTTGTTTGGATAGCATATTTCCACACAAGGTATTCTAGACGCTGTAGCCATACTTTCGGCAAAAACTTGAAATGAGCATGCTTCCTGTGCATATATCACCACTCTTATGTATGAAGGCTCTCTGTTATGGTGTTGATTCTGAGCGCTCTTTGTTTAATTTCTATATTTGTGTTTTAGAGAAAGCAATACAGAAAAGTACTGTTACTATGGAGACAACAACTTCTTTAATATTGAAAGGTATAGCAAAGGAGTTCAGAATCAGTGCCTTAAATAGTTTCGAATATGTATTGTTGTTATGACAATTAATACCCTACCTGGATGTGGAAATGCAAAATTGTGTTCAACATAATGGAGGATATTCCATCTACATTTTGATCACGTGGTCAAGGTAAAAACTTCTATCGTGAAGAAGGAAAGTCTCCGTAGACGTGTAATGTAAATCCCCGCTAGCCAATGAAACGGTTCATGAGGCAAAGTAGTAGTATCTTCCCTTCTTATCAGATAGAAGTTCCTTGGATAAATTACCGGTATCACGTGACTTTTTCAGCCTCGAAACCATATTTGGAATATCCTCCATTGTGCGCAATCTAGATAGATTTTTGGCTGTCAGAGAAACGAGATTCATCAATCAGAAGCCTGCATTTTTGTGAACTTTTCGCTGTTTGCAGAAATGCAGGCTATTGATTGGCGATTCTCGTTTCGCTAACAGCGAAAAATCTATCTGGATCCTAGCCTACATTTCTACAAACATTGCACTTCATCCACGGCACTAAAAAAATGACTCAAAACTTTCATGACATAGGCCGGGATCCACAAACAGCAAATATTCTCAAACATGCAGGCTTCTGATTGGTCAAACTCATTTCGCTAACAGCGAAAAATCTATCTGAATCTCAGCCATAGTTATCTTCGATGAAATCAATGCAAAAGGATAATATAAAAGAAAAGTATAAGATTTCTAAAATGTTTTGGCGGGTTTATCGCTATTTGGCATAATTTGTAAACTTTAGAACTAATTAACAGTTTTTCGCTAATTATGAATAGAAAATTAATGTTTTTAAAGCTGAATTTTATAAAAGCACGTAGATTGAGTAAATATCTATCCAAAAATTCAATCCTTACTTTTTTCTGTCCATTATTTAAGTCTCTACCTCGATTTAAACATGAGTTGTGACGAAGAAAATAAATCTGTCATTTTCAGTATCTCGACGTTATTTTAAAAATCTATATCTCTGTTTATAATTAATTTATGAGGATGCATTTGATCTCAAATTGAAGATCTTCTTTATTAGGTCCTTCTAGTGTTGGTTTTATTTTTCTACGATGATTGCTTCTTTTGATATGGGAAATTTTACGCTGACATATTTCGTTCATTTAACATGGAGAAGTTGTCCTCAGTATAATAAGCAGTTACGGTGTCTTGCCTTATTCTTGGCGTTTGTTTGTTTGGCGGGGTTAGCATTTTTTTTCAGCTTGGCTTGGCAGAACGACCGTCCTGCTTGATATGTTTTTATAATATGTTTCATGCATTTTGGTAAAAAAATGGGTGCTGTATTTAAAAATTATTTTATCAATCTCAAAAATAAAAGTTAAAAAAAAAAAAACAATAATTAATCGAAAGGAAAAAGTGTAACGTGTTTTCATATATAACATTTGTTCAATAATTTGCTTTATTTGCGCTTTTTCAATTGATTTTCAGTGATTGATTTTTTTCACAATAGTTTTACAAAGATAAATCTAAAAATAATTATTTTTTCTTCTTAATCGGCAATTAAGATTAGTTACCGTACCATTTAGACACCGCGTATAATTCGTTATCCCTGAGAAAAAAAGGGACATACCTTCTGGGTCATTCCACGTAAAATGAGCAAAAATTTAAAAAAAGTCGTGGCCACATAGTAACAGATTTTAATAAAATTTGATATACAGGTTCAATTAATATTCAAATAGAGCTCTGCAAAATATTTTCACAAAAAATAAATTATTTTAGTAGTTTTGGACATTTAAAAAACTTGTGATAAAGAATGGCATGTGTGCAATCGTCCAAAGTTGCAGGTTTGAAGTTCTGTATCTTGAAAACTATTTAACTGAAATGAATTTTTTTTTAAAATAATGTAACCTCTGAAAAATTATCTTCTTATTTATTGAGCAATAATAATCAGGTAACACCATGATTATTGTTTAATTGGTTGTAAAAATTGAAAATTTGCAAATTTTGAGAAAATTAAAAACGTAATAAAAATTAAAGGAATTCAAAAACATCGGAGAAATTAATGCCTGATGTAGTTTTACATATTAAGATCGAATTACTAAAGTTTTTAAGTTGTCATGTATTTCCTTCACCTTTAAAAAATTTTAGAAACTTTTAAAAAAATGACAAAATCGTAATTTTTCCTCTTATTGACAGGTAAAAAAAAATAATGAAGGAAATGTCCCACATTACAGTTATTGCACAGACATAAAGATCAATAAGTCCATAATCTGCTAAAAAAATTTCAAGCATGCCGTTTTGATTCCTAACGTCACAAAATTGGGTTAAAAAAGACAATAATAATTACGTTCCATGTGCTATTTTTTTTTTTAATTCGCGCGCGTTTCTTAAAATATTGCACGATTTCAGGGTGAAAAAATTTAGTGCTGCCATCTATATTCTGTATGTGGGTTTAGAAATTAATATATAATTTTCTGTTCAATTGAGCTTTTTTTTTTCTACTTTAATTAAAAATCTTCTTGAGGAAAAAATAAACTGAAAGCAAGTATAAAAGTTTTTATATTTAAAATATACACTGTTATCTATAATATCAAAAGAATTAAAAGTTTAATAAAGCTTTCTTTCACGTCGAAACAAGTGATAGAAATATTGCATTTTATCCTCAACATTTTTTACTATTTATTTTTTTCTCATTAAGGAATAAAAAAGGCAAGAATGAAAGTTTAAATATTTAATATATGTACTTTTAGCTATAACGTCAAGCAATTTTGATATTGTCAGAGGTGTCCTTCATCTCAATAGAAACGTTGCATTTTCCCCTCAAATTTTTTCAAAAATAATTTTTTTCTCATTAAGGAATAAAAATACAATTACTAACTTACGTCAATCTGTTACTTATCATTCATACCTAATTATAAATAATTTTTAATATAATATTTGCATTCTTAAGGCTAATAACCAAAATTGAAACTTCAAGCATGTAGCCAAAACCACGATTTTGCATCCACTTTTAATATAAATTTTAATACTTAAATAAACAACCCTAAAATCTATTATTTTACATTTACTCATAAATAGATATGATCTACTTACAAAATGATTTTCGTTAAAAACTGTGACATGTCTGCCACAGGTGATTTGCTCATTTTGTATGGAATGACCCTTCTCGTAATCAGTAACTTTTGGATGAAACATTTACATAGGATGGGCAAATTCACGATGTAATTCTGCTCTTTCGCACATTTATTTTGATTTTCAAAATTGCTGTGGGAACAGAACGGTACCACAACATTGCTTCCGTTACGAATTTTTCGTCTCTCCGCTCTTCGAAAAGAACATTGTTTCTTTCATTTTCCTACCGACAAATCTTCAGATCGAAATGAAAGAGATATCGGTAAATGAGTGTAATGTCAGGGATTATTTAATAATCTAATGCAAAATATGTTATTGTTTCAAAGTTTGTAAAAAAACAAAAAAAAAAAAACTCGCATTTATGAAATACTTGTAGGTTTCTGTGTGCTATGAAAATTTAGAGAATAGGTTAATTCGGAATCCAAACGTATGCTCTTAAAATTATCTTTAGTGAAGCTCGACATGTTTAATGTAAAATACTTTAAATATGTGAATAAATTAATTTCATTTCAACACCCATATCTTTAGGCTCAAAGAAATATTATCGTTTTTATGTATGGAATATAATTCAGGTATTTACAAACAGGCAGACTTATTGACATTACACAAGAACATAAAGAAACACAAAACATATATAAATGGATAAAAAACATTTTGCTGAACGTCGTTAAATTTAATATTAGTCAAACTACTCTCGATGTACGTTGTAAAGATTTGACTTTCACAGGACATTATAATACTAAATCTTTTTTTTTTTTTTTTTTTTTTTTTTTTTTTTTTTTGCGTTTTGAAAATTTAGAACCAAGGTCACATCGGCGATGAACTCTCGATGAAGTTTTCTTCCCACATTAATCTTGACGGGAGGTTTCACCTCATGCGTGCGCAACTCTTGTGTTCGAATTCAAGCGTAGAGTTACGGCTTTCATGCTATGACTTAAAATACCATTATACAGGGTGTCCCAAAAGTAATGGGACAAACTTTAAGGGGAGGTAGGGGACATCCCAAGGATTCAGATTTGCATAGCAGCCCAGGGTCGGAAATGCTTTCCTGTCGCGGTAGTGACGACACAAAACACAAGAAAAAAAGGACACGAACAGGGAGAGAAAACATGTTTATTATTCTTAGTACTGCAAAAATGCCGGGACAATGCTAGAAAGTTTTGAGAAACTTGTTGCACGCATCGTGGCAGCTGCTGGGGAATTCCGGGGCACTTCCAGTATTTTCGAGAGCATTAGATCTTCCATACGCCGGATATGCGCTTCCATGCATCACGGCCCGGGGTCGTAATTTCGAACACCTACTTTGATGACGATCGTTGTCCCTTTAATATTCTTTCTTCTTAGTTCTTTGATGTACTAAGGATAATAAACATGTTTTCTCCTCTTATTCGTATCCTGTCTTTGTTGTGTTTTGTGTCGTCACTACCCCGCCAGGAAAGCGTTTCCGACCCTGGGTTGCTATGCAAATCTGAATCCTTGTGATGTCCCCTACCTCCCCTTAAAGTTTGTCCCATTACTTCTGGGACATTCTGAATATCACTAATTTTACAAGAGATACTTTTGGAAATTAATATTCTTTAAAAATAACCACTCATTTATCTTTTTTATAAAATTTTAATGTATAAAAAATAAAATAAAACTAAGATATGGTTGATAACAGGCAAATAAAATAAATATTTGAATCTGAGACTTATAAAATAAGGTACGACACCTTATTCTTTTTTCGAGTAGCGCATACGTTTTTTCTTATTTAAAGCAATAATGCATGAACTAAAAAACTGAAATCGATCAGAACTTTTCAAAGGACTAGAGAAAAAATATGAACCAAAACACTTTTGTGAAATAAACGGTAATGAACTGTAAAATAGGCAAATATTGAGTGATTTACCTCCTCACAGTATTATACAACCTGGTAATAGAGCTAAGGGAACAATTTTATATAAATATTTTTTTTTTTTTTTACAAACAGTTCTTTGAACTATTTTTTTTATACATTCTCAATAAATCTTGACATAAGATTTTAAAATTTTTTATAAGCATATTAAAGGGAAATGATTAAACAGAATGATTCTTTGTGCTCTGTTCAACTAGTATAAAATATATAAAATTTCATGTCTTTTTAAATATGGGGCATTCTCACAATCTTTTGACTTTCAGGAATAAAAAATGTGGTGAAATTAAACTTGCTAAAATAACATTTTAATGTGATAGATGAATACCTTAATGATTCAAAATAAAGAAAAATGGTCAGCAGCGTTTATTTTTTTTATTTAACTGAAGTTTAAGTTGAACTTGCGGGTTTAATTTCCCTTATCATTTTACCACTAAAACTTTTTATTTTCTTCTAAATTTTTACGTATAATCAATTTGCATAGTATCCACAGGACATTCAAATAAGAAATAATAACACTGTAGTATTTTTAGTACAAAATTTTGGTATAACATTGTCTTAAAGGGGTGTTAAAGAAGAGACGGTAAGATAAAAAGGTGGAAGTCATAGGGAAAAAGGGACAGTAAAGGGAAAAAAGGGATGGCAACGATGGGACGGTAATAAAAATTACCACTTATTTTTAGGCACATCATGTTAAGACTAAGTGATAGCCACAATGCTCACTGATTTTTAGAAACAGTTATTTACATTGGATTAAATTTAAAAGAAATTAAATTACTTCGAAAAGTGCAGTAATAAATCTTGGCGACAGTAAGACTACCAATAAAGCCCCGATGCTTGAAATTGATATTTAAATGCGGATTTAAACGCTGCAGTAAATTTCATGTCAAAGAATTTTAGACATTCTTTCTCTAGCATACTTCTGCATGCGAAAACCATGAAAAAAAAAATTCTGTGGCTGCTCTGATGTGATTTTTTGTATAATTTTAGAAGAGGGATAGTAAGGAATCTAAAACCCAGGGACAGAGTTCAAAAAGTAATAACAACCATAAAAATGTGTGCACGTTAATTTTTTGCTACATATTTATATAAAACAATAGTCCCAGTTTCGGGAAAAGATTATATCGAATTACTTTTATTGAAATAATTTTATACAGACAGCTCCAAACTTAAAAATCAGCATCTGGGAACGGGACCGTATAAGAGTTTCCTGGATGTTTGGACACCCAACGTCGTCCAAAACTCATTTATCTCCTTAAGGGTGTATTCCGATCCAAACTGCTTATTTTCTGATTCATTTTAAAATTCATTTTTGCTCTCAAACGCATCAAACTTGGAAATTCTCTTATTTAGAAACTATATAATGTGCGGTGCTTCTTAATTTTTTGATAAATGCAGAAAATACTGTAAAAAACGCTGTCAAAGTTGGCGTTTTGATCCGAATTTTCCGAAGCGGGCGATCTGGGAATGAAAAAAATGGTCATACTGAGAAAATAATTGTTTAAAAATCAAATTCTAATTAATTGAGCTAAAAATGAAATCACGCGGCATATTAAACATGTCTTTGGAAATCACCCCAGCAAGTTTAATGTTTTTACTTTTAAAAATGAGTCTGAAAATGTCTCAGAAAATTTCGAGCTGTTGAGGGTGGAAAAATATTTTTTTTCGAATACACCCTTAATACTGTAATGCAGTAATGAAATGGGATGTTCTCTAGTATATGAAATAAAAAACAAGAATATGTACTAAAAAAATATTATTCTGGGACTTAAAATTCAAAAGATTGTGAGAATGCCCTATATACAGTTACATAAAATGTTGTACAGTGTTTATGATTTTATAATTTGATGAAGGACACTATATTAGTATGCCCCGATTGTGAGTACAAAATTATTACGCCAGCATTAGATTGCATTACATTATAAAATAGCGTTGAATAGCACGAAAGTTATAGGGGAGAGTAGCATATTTGGACCGCTGATTTAATTCGACCGTTGCCATTCTGCCGTTAATTACAGATGAGACGCCATCTACCGCTGAAATCCTACTCATCAGAATGACGTCACTCATGATTAGAAGAAGCAGCTGCCTACCGAGTACTGTTTTCAGACAATTTAAAAAAAACCTAAAGTTAGCTGTTTTGATCTATTTTTTTCCAATTAAACGTAAGTTATAACATATTATTCAGAATCCGGGGTGGAAACTATCTTATGTTACGAAATAAAACTGGATAACTTATGATCGACTAATAAGTTTTAATATTTACATCGTATTTACATATTACTATTTACAAAATAACTCAGTTAATTTAAAATATGGCATAGCTCAAATGCCTTGTCGGCAACAACTTTGTAAACATTCTTCTCTCTCGTAAAGTCTAATTTACTCAGCTTGTCAGTTCTTTTGAAGGAAAAGAAAAAAAAGAAAAGGAGAGCAAATATGATGGAGTGCGTATTGTTCGAGCGTTACACTCTTCCCCCCCCCACACTGCATTACTGGTCCCTGAGATGCAGTGTGCATTTCCTGGGTGGATTTCTTCGGGATGCTTTCTGGTGCCTAAAATCCTCTATGGTTCTCATGTTTTGTGATCCTTTCGTAAATATTTGCTGGCTGGGCGTCTGACGTTTCCCGGGTCTGCCTCTAGGACGAATTAAGCCTTTAGAAGATCCACCATCATCTTGCGTGTAAGGACACAAAGCTGATATATGATAATTTCCTAAGGGAGAAAAGGGGTTTTCTTTAGTGGCAATGGTATAAGAAGTAGGAGATCTTTGTTTTCCGTAGTACCCATTATCATGTCTGTAACTTACAGACCTATAATCCAATTTGTAATTATCCTGATCATGAGTTCTAAGATCATTTTCATATCTCTTTTCAAATTTGCTAGACAAATCTGCAGTTCGCTGTGCACTATACCTGTGTGATGGTTGCGAATTTCTTTGCTCCTGATAGCTACCTCTGTCTGATCGTCGACCATCATATTTATAATTATTTCGACCATTATAGTAGCCTCTATTTTTGTACCTAGGAGAAAAATTTAGATTATACTTTGCTTTTGAAGTAGGTGAAGCACTTTCTAGCCTTTCAAATGCATCTTTAGGTTCAACCATATCCGATGAACTATTCACCAAACCTTCACTTTCTGTCATATCTTGAGATATTAATGAATCTTTAGTCTCAAAATTTTGAGGAATCTCTGATTCATCTTGGTAAGAATTCTCTGAACCAGGTTTGTCATAACTATTTTTATTGTAATTTCCATGGTTAAATGACTGTTTAACATATTTTTGGCCATAACTATTATTGCTTCTGTTAACAATTTGTCTATTAAAATTTCTGTTCTTACCCCTATAATCGAAATTCCTTCGGCAATCTTTTACATAGCCTTTCCTATCATGTGCAGGACTATCAATTCCATCAGATAAAATTATGCCCATCCGTGATCCTGTATCAATATAATGTTTAACTTTAGGTGTAGCCTCTTCCCCTAGTTGGAAGCTACTAGTATATTTTTCAAGCAGTTCATTCAACCTAACTTGTTGCTCTGAAGTGAGATGTCTACCTTCATCTTCTCTAAGAAAAACGGTGTCTAATTCAATGGATTTTATCGCTAATTCATTGGGAGGTCTATATGTATCTTCAGAGAATCTATACTTCCACCTACATCTATCAGCGAAGAACCATTCTTGATTTACTACATCTAAAACAATTTTTGCTTTACGTAAAAAATCGATTCCCAAAATTGCACGATTATTTCTGGCATTCGGCAGAGCATAAAGTGTTGTTTTAATGTCGCTACCTTCAATTTTACCATGAACTTCTGTTTTATAAACTTCGGTAGTGTTTTGTAGCCCATCCGCTAAGACTATGATCATTTGAGTTTTTTCAAACTTCACACCTTGGTCTTTTAATAAAGAATACAAACCTTCACCCGCAACGCAATGTGTTGCGCCAGTGTCAGCACAAGCTGTGCCAGAGAGACCATTTATGCTTATTTTTACCAATAATGTTGGTGATGTTTGCATATTACATGTACGAAATTCTAGTGATTGAAAGTGCACCGATACATTTTTCGGAGAACAGGTTGGACACTTGGATTTAATAACTCCCTGGTTTCCACAACCATAGCAACTTAACATTGGTCGATTTAAATTCGAAGGATAGTTAATTTTATTTCTCTTGGGCTCCTTTTGATTGCCAATTTTACCAAACTCATTTCTTTTAAAATCTAAAGGCGTTTTTTCAAAGCGATTAGAATTCCCGACCTCACTGATTTTATTTGATCTCTTTATTTCTACTTTGTGTGACCTCAAATTATCATATAATTCTAACCTTTCAGCTAATTCAACAGGATCTGTTAAATTCTCCCATTGGTCTAAATAATGTTCTTTGCAATCAGGGGAAACCCTTTTCTTTAATTGGTCAGCAATAATTAATTCCGATAATTTTTCAAAGGAATTTATATTTAATTCGGATAGCCATCCCTCGAAATAGCTTCTAATTTCAAAATAATATTCTTTCCAGCTAATATCGGTTCGCTTTGGATGTCGACTAAACAAAACTCTAAACCTTTCAGCAGTTAACTTGAACCTCTGCAACAATATATCTTTAATATAAGAATAATCCTCAAATTTTTCTTCCGGTTCACGCGCTATTAATTTACCGATTTCATTTGGAAGGACTCCAATTAAATACGTAATCCACAGTTCTTTAGAAAACTTTAAAAGTTTCATTTGCCTCTCAAAAGTTATTAAATATAAATTCATATCATCCTTTTCAGGATTGAAATCGGGTAAAATCTTTTTCAAGTCAACGCGGACTGAAGAAGTTTCTAGAGGGTTGCTTGTATTTGCAACAACATATCTTGTTCCTGCTTCTAACCTGAGCTTCTGTAGCTCAAATTCTCTTTCTTCGGCTAAACGTTTCTCTTCCTCAAGAGTCTTTCTTTCTTCTACGATGTTTTCAAAAATTCCCTGTAAAAAATCTATGTTATCTTTAAATGCCTCACTATTTACAAATTTATCACGTAATTCGAGGACTTTATCATAGCTACTTATTTCTACTTTTAATTCTGAAGCTAATGTAATTAAATCAATTTTCTTACCCTTAGAAAGAAACGCTATCATTTGAACTAAATATGTTTTAGCTAACTTCAAACTTAATTCGTGTTACGAATAACTCTTAGCAAAATACGTAATTTTTAACATATATAGAACATAAATAACATACAATATCTTTCAAAACTCAATATAATGACACCAACTATTTGCCTTTTTTTTTTCTTACACAATAATATCAATCATATAATAATTAAATAATGCCAAGCACTCATTTATAATAATAACTTCATAATAAAATAGCTCAGTGCAACTATATAAATGTATAAAATAAAGGAAATGATTTTTATTTTTCAAAAATAATTATTAGAAATATTTCTCTTATGAATATCTTCATTTAATTCAAATACTAAAATACTTGAAGCTGCAGACGACTTTTCGTATTTCAATTCTAGGAAAATAACATTCAGGCTGAATAGAACAATTCCAAAATATTTCGATTCTGGACGAATCAAATACAATTTTCAAAAATCTACAGATTCCTGATGAATCAAAGGTACTTTTGTATAAATTTTTGCACCTTACTATCTATATTTTCTTATTAAAACAGTTTAACACAATTTAAAAATAATACTTATCTTCATATCTTGCTTCTGTTCGAGCCAGACGTTGGGGAGCGACTTCTTTAACATATTATTCAGAATCCGGGGTGGAAACTATCTTATGTTACGAAATAAAACTGGATAACTTATCATCGACTAATAAGTTTTAATATTTACATCGTATTTACATATTACTATTTACAAAATAACTCAGTTAATTTAAAATACGGCATAGCTCAAATGCCTTGTCGGCAAGAACTTTGTAAACATTCTTCTCTCTCGTAAAGTCTAATTTACTCAGCTTGTCAGTTCTTTTGAAGGAAAAGAAAAAAAAAAAAGAAAAGGACAGCAAATATGATGGAGTGCGTATTGTTCGAGCGTTACAAACTGAAAATTTTAAAACTAAGGTAAGTTGTTAAGTCTTCATATACATATATGAATTTATCTGTTTATTGCGCATATTTTTCACGCAGATTTGTTTCATTTCGTTTTGTTCTTAGTCTTGAAATGAACTGTTTTAAAAAATGGCGCAGTTGCCGTAATTGGGCCAATTTAAGTTACTTAAATTAGACCAGATATGCGATCATAAATTTGAAAAGTAAGTAATCATTTTCGAGGACGGTACGCTTTGTACACTATTTTTTTTATAATGGGTTACTATCTCCATGCAAGTTTTTTAGGGTTCCTTATTTAAAAAGTAAATACGGAACCATTATAAGATCACTCCTGTGTCTGTCCGTCTGTCTGTCTGTCTGTCACAGCCATTTTACTTGAAAACTATGGAACGTGGAAAGTTCAAATTCGGGGAAGTAATAAAGACCATTGACCCACATATTTTCAGATTAATAAATATTCATAAATATATTTAGTAAAAAAGTAGAGGTGCTGATTATGCTACTTGAAAAAAATCTTTTCTTTGTATATCAAGTGGGGTATCCTGTGAAGGCTTCTGTAACGCTGAACACAAAAATATATTCCTTTTAATTTTAGGTATTATATTTTCAAAGATATTGTTGAAAATGTAGCGCAAAAATATGTCCCCTCCTCCATCTAATTCCGAATGTACTGGAACTAAAATTATGAAAAAATTAGTAGGTTGTAAAAATTAAAAGATAGTAGACGTTAATATAAACCTTGCCGGAAAATTCTAGCGATTACTCTAGGTCACATAGTTTTTGAGTAATTAGCGTTTTTCTGTTATACACAAATCTCGATTTACAGGCATTCAGAAAAATTGTTGAGCATCGCTGAATATACCTATCGTTGCAGAAGAATAAAAGCATTGTTGATAATGATTTTTGAAAAAAGTCATCGGTAATTAGCAAAGATATTAACCCTTAAAGGTACGGTCAGTTTGCACATACACAAGGACAGGGGCGGTGTACTCTATGCCTAGTTAACAACTTTTAATGGTATATATGTGTAATGTAATGTCCAGTAACAGTATAAAAGCAATAAACATCAAATTGTTAAAAACATTTTGAAATGTTAAAAACATACTAATTTAAGGGGTTTAGGGACTCTAAAAAGTGGAAAAAAGGAAAAAAAAGATCATTTTCAACATTTAATGTCTTAAAATGTATATGATTTTAAAAAACAATTTTAATTGGCATGAAAGATATAAGTATGTTTCGTTTCATGTATTTAAAAAATTGCAAGATACAGAATTAGTATTTACAAGGGGCTCGAAACTGTTAGACATTTGTCGAACAAAAAATTGGCATAAAAGTTTACGCGCAGGATTGCAACATAAATATTGCAACTAGAATGAAAATTTTGGCGCTTACTTAAACTTCATATTGTAATAATTTCCCTGAACTTAAATAAATTTGTATTTAAAGCATTTTTATATTTTTAATGCAATGTTGCATTTTGCTAATACAAAATTTTGAAAATTTCAACAGTAAAATCACCTAAAAAAATATTTTTTTGAACAATAAAAATGAAATTTTAGGTTCAGTTTATACAGACTAACATGAAATATATGTTTTGTGAATTTCATGAAAAAATATTCAGAAGTTTTTGAGGTATCCTGCGCGTTATGCCCAAAAAACACCATTTGGAAAATAATGACTTTAAAGTTTCGGAAAAGCCGCTTCAGCAATTGAGCGCGTATAATTCTAAAAGCCAAAACTTCTTTTCTTGTGGGAATGTCAAGGAAACAATTACATTGAAATATTCAGAAAAGATAGGAGTTTAACATCTAAAAAAATTAAAATTTCTTAATTTTTGAAGCTTTAAGAATCCTGGAACCACTTAATCCTTTCCGGCACGGAGTAATTCTATTTATAAACTTATGAAATAGTGACACCAGAATTTATAAATGAATTTATTAGAAAATGCGAAATTGCTTATTTTCACGTACATGATAAAAGGAAAATTTTAATTAAATATTCTTGGTGCCGTTTGTCTGTTTTAGAATTAAAATTAGGTGTCCGTTTTTTAAGGGCATCGCCCTCGAAAGATTTAATTAGAATGAATCGTATAAATACTGTGGGATTCGTGATAGTTTGCATTGATTGTATCTCTCAATACGCCTCGAGTGACTTTAAAAGTTAATTAAACACCTATCTGGAAAAATACGGTGCTGATCAAGGCAGCGTTGCAACTTCGAGACCTCAATTCGAAGCGCGCTTAGCACAATGCCAAATTTAAACTTTGAACAAAGGTTTTTTTTTTAGCTACACTGTAGAAATAAAGGTTATTACTACGCTGAATTTAGTTTCATGAAATACCAAATGCAGTTTAACTATGCACTGCTTTTATTGTCAGTACCGAATAAAGTTCATCATAAGCAGATTAGGATAATATTAAAAAAAAGAGTTATACGAATAGCTATATTTGATATTATTTGGGTTCCATATCTCTTTGAACTTTCATGGTATACTCATTTACACTTTTCTAATATATTCAGTTATACCCAATCCTACGTGGTATAGTTTTTTTACAAAGTCTTGGTATTCTTTTAACAACGTTTTTTTTTTTTTAATAATAATACAATTACAAATTCATATATTTATTCTACGGAACCCTCTGCGCGTGAGTAATGCTCGCACTTGACCATTTATTTTTTTATACCTGGATTAATTTTTTTATACAGTTTAAGCCTATATAAACATAAAAATATTTTTACATGTGTATGCAATAAATTTTGTTTGGAATGTCTTTTATCTTGTATGTAATTGTATTTATTTTCTTTGAATTCTTTATTGTTACGGCATATTTGATTTACAATGTTGAATTCAAATATTTTCGTCCTGCAGGATATTTGTGATGGAAGACTCTTCACAGTTCTGGAGGTGAAATTATACTTTTTTGCCTTTAAAACGCATAAAATCTCAAACCTTGATGAAAATGTTGAAAAAGACATTGACAAAGTGTCTGGAAGAAAAACACCCATGGCATCAAAATCTGTTAAATATATAGGAAACAAAAAGAAGACAGTAAGTTGTGAAGAAACTGACCTAAAAAAAGGCTGCAGCTGCAAATCCTCCCCAAAAGCAAAAAAAAAAAATCATTAGAAATGTTATTTCCCTTGCTAAATTCAGTTAAATCAAAGTACAGAGGGAGTGAAAAAACAGTTGTGTTAACATCATCACCATATAGTCTAAACCTTGAAATGAAAAAAAAGAAGCTTTCACAGCACAAAAGCAATTGGAACGTCGAGTTTTAAAAAATAGGTGTAATGCAATTAGCAAGAAAATGATGGAAGAGAAGAACTACCAACAAAATGTAAAGAAAACTACTGTTGCAAAAAAAAAGTCTGATAATTCAGAATGTAAAAAGAAAAATCTAGACTGTGATGATTGATTTTGCCTAATTTGTAAGAAAAATAAAATAGCAGAAACGATTCAGTGTTCAGTTTGCCATATAATGTTCCATGTTGTGTGCGCTGGAAAACAAAAACAATAAACAAAATTCATGTATAAGCTTTGCATCACTCCTTACATGATATTCAAGTAACTGACAATTAGTTCCATAATTTCTATTTTTAATTACTGATAAATTTGATTTATATTTGGAATATATTTTGATTTAAAAAAATTACTCATATTTTCAGATATTTGATTTCATTATATTTCATTGCTGTTATTTTGTTTTATTGTTTCATTAATCGCAAACTTTGCTTTTAATAAAATTAGTTATATTCTCTAGTCATTAAAACAACCTGATATTATTTGGTACAATTTAGGAAACTGAGGGTGCAACTTAGGCGACCAGTTGCTCAATTTACATCACTTTTGACAATTATTTCAAATCAAAATAAATTTTAAAATGTTCAAAAAGAAATTGATCTAAATATTTATTTAGTTGGTAGATGAATAGATCTACCCCGTGTAATGATTTTTTTCAGATATTCCAAAAATTAAGTGAGTTACACCTGAAAATAAGTGATGTGGTCCAAATTCGTCTACTCTTCCCTATGTTCAAACTGAATGAAGTTTGTTTTATTTTGAAAACTTGATATAGTATTGATAATTTGCAAAAAACTGTCCAGTGACTTAACCGTTTTTGTAGAAACTTTTACCTAACCGTAATTCATCTGTATTCTGAAAAATGAGAAAACTTCATAATATTGTCATGTAATAGTGTTATCTGTAAAAAAGTTAAATCAGTGGACAGTTTGCTGCAATGTTTTGCAGTGTACAAAACTTCAAGTAACCATCTTATTCATAATCAGTTGTTTTACTGAACTGATTTAGGATAATTTGACTGTCATAGCAACAGTAGCAAATACACTGCTCAAAACAATTAAAGGATATTGCAGTTTTAGGTGGATTTTGTATCTGGTAAACTGTTTAGCTGATTGATACATGGTCGACAGACGTAGTAGGTTATATGAGAATAAATTACACATGTTTGGCAGAAAAAAAATGCATTTTATTGCGCATTTGTGTACTAAAGGAAAAAAACACAATTTGTGCATATGAGAAAAAAGAATAAGAAAAGGTGTTTTCTTCAAAGAAAATCATTTTCAGTAGGGGGTATGGTTTCCACGGGCGGCCAGCAACGTTGAACACCTTTGAGGCAAGGACTCAATGAGGCTATTAATGACGAGTTGGGGTATTCTGCCCCACTCTTCCAGAAGAGCTCTTTCCAGTTCTTGGAGAGTTTGTGGGGGTTGTTGGCGGCCAGAAACTCGTCTTCCTAGAACGTCCCAAACGTGCTCGATTGGATTCATGTCTGGAGAACACGCTGTCCATTCCATTCGAACGATTCCTTCCTCGAAAAGGAAATCCTCCACCAGGTTTTCACGATGTGGCCTGCAGTTATCGTCCATTAAAATGAAGTTATCTCCGATTGCTGCAGCGTAAGGGACGACAATAGGTCTGAGGATCTCATCCCTATATCGGCGACCAGTCAGAGCTCCATCTCGAATGATGTAGAAGTCAGTGCGCCCGTCAATGGAGATGCCACCATACACCAACACTCCTCCACTGCCAAATCTGACACTTTCGTGCACGAACGCAGGATTATTCCTACTGCCACGGTCCCTCCAGATGAAAATACGCCTATTATCCGGATGCACAGAAAAACGGGACTCGTCAGAAAACAGAATATTGCTCCATTCATTTCTCCTCCAGTTGACATGCTCGGTTGCCCACTCCCTGCGGTCGCGACGATGCCTTGATGTTAATCTAACACATACCATCGGTCGGCGAGCATACAGACCTACAGCATGGAGCCGGTTTCGAACAGTCTGAGTTGAAATCGTGGTGCCTGTAGCCGAGCGAAGGTGTTGTTGGAGAAGAGTAGCGTTCATGGTTCGGTGTCTCCGAGCTGTTAACGCTAAATACCGATCTTCATTGGGCGTTGTTGCCCGTCTACGACCTTGCCCTGGTCTTCGACCTGCACATCCACTCTCCAAAAAACGGTTCCAGATCCTGGAAATGACACTTTGTGACACTCCAATGGCTTGCGGTACTTCGGCTTGAGTTTGGCCCCCTTCTAACCTACCAACAATTCTCAAAGCTTCTGAATCTGTCAAATGACTTCGCTGAGACATCGTACTCATCGAAACAAAGCAATCACTGAATGCCGATCATCCTTGTCTTCATTCTCTTTTATCCAGTTGAAAGTCAAATTTCATTCGCTGCCGCTGAAGCGACATTTTTGACGTCGAACTCAAAATTTGCATACTCCACAGTTTGAAAACCAGAAAAATTTGCATTTGTGATTCTCTTCTTCTATTTTCGGCAAAAAAAATTTCGTTTATATCTTTATTTTATATAAAACTTCAAATATCCTTTAATTGTTTTGAGCAGTGTATTTCAAAATATATTTGATTTCACATTTTTTGCTTTAAATTTATTTATTTAACATATAAATACATAAAATATGTAAACAAATTTTATTTAATTTCAACATCTAAATTTTTATGTCCAAAGATTTGATATTTTTACTAAACATGGTACATATATGCTATCATTTGAGATACATTACAGTTCACAAAATTTGCAAAGAAAATGTATATATATATATATATTTATTTATTTATTTATTTATTTATCTACCCTATATATATAAAATTCTAATGAAACGGATATTATGAAACGAATTTATGTAACGATTCTATGAAACGACTGATTAAACAACTGATTATGTTTCACGACGATTTCTCCTAAAATACGGAATACTACTTTGAGATGAAATTAACACCAAAAATCCGTATTGATCTGCAGATCTCAAAACTGGTATTAGAATATTTAAATTCGAATTAGTTTTCGAAATATTAATTTTTTTCTAATTTTATATACTGATGGCAACTCAAATTTTAATCATGGCAGATATATTTTTTCCATATTTTAGAAAAGGTTACTATTTTATACTAATTTGGCGACCAGTTTGGCCTCCCTTAAATGTATGCTAAGATGTTATGTGTGCTAAGTTGTTAATGTATGCTATCATGTTACTTTTATTCATAATTCAATTTGTATTTCATTATCATTTTATATAATACAAACTGAAACATTTAAAATAAATGGCTTTCACTTCTTTCTTTATTTTTAAATGAGACGAAAAGAAAAATATTAGGCACAGATGTCATTTACGCACCGGAGTGCCTAATTGGCACCAAAATGGCATTATTTTGGTTAACATGGTAACCTGGCTATTGTTGTTTATTTAATAATAAATGTTTATTTACTTAATTTTCTTTTTTTTAATTACATAAATTGTTTTGTTCTATAGTTAATTATGTTTTTTGGTTATTTTCTTTTAAAAATAATAGAAAATAATTAAAAAATACGGTACTACTTAGTTATTCCGCCGACCCATTTCGCCAAATTATATAATTTGCATAAATTTTATTTTAAATAACGAAAGAACAAATAAAATAGTACAACATTAATAAATATACAAATAAAACATCGAAATAAAAATCGCTTGATGACGTAAAGACGTGTAACTTGAAAGTAAGTTAAAACTGGTGTGAATGAATAAGAACAAAAAAAATCTTAAAACAACATCAAAAATTATTAAATGCGCAAAAATTATTAGTTGCGCATTTAATAATTTTTTATGGTGTTTTAAGAAGTTTTTTTGTTCTTACGTGTAACTTGCTTAAAGTCAAGAGAATGTCACATTTACGATTAAAAATTATTGGCATTTAATCTTATAGTTTGGTGATAGATTTTTGGTCGACGGGATAACTAAGTAGTACCAAAAATACATATGTAACTGGTATTCGAAAACGAGGTTTTCGCCAAATTTTCGTAAAAAAAAATCACGCCAAACCCTATATAATAGGGATGCCCAACCTGTTGCCCACGGGCCAAAAGTGGCCCGCGATGGGTTAGCGTGTGGCCCACGAATTTCGTCAATTTATAATTGTAAAAAAATGCAAATTTTGTCCGTAGGTCTCAGGAAAAAATCGAGAATTTCATCAATTTACAGCGAGAAAAATTGAAAAATTTCGTCGGCCATTTAAGAATCGCGAATTTTGTCGATCAGACACGAAAAAAATCGCAAATTTTGTTGATCGGGAACGGAAAAACCGCGAATTTTCTCGATGAGGCGCGGAAAAATCGCAAATTTCGCCAATCGCCCATGGAAAAATCGCGAGTTTTTGTGTCGATCCGGCTCGGAGAAATCGCAAATTTCGTTGGTCAAACGCAAAAAAATCGCGAATTTTGTCGATCAGTCGCGGAAAAATCACAAATTTCGTTGATCGGATACTGATAATCGTCAATTTGGTTGATGATGCGCGGAAAAATTGAAACTTTTATTGATCGGAGGCGGAAAAATCGTGAGTTTTGTCTGTCGCGAGAGAAAGCCACGAATTTCGCCAATTTTCCGCCGGAAAAATTGTCGCTAATTTCGTCAGTCAGCTAAGAATTGCGAATTTCGTCGATCGAGTGCGAAAAGGTTACAAATTTTGTCGTTTAGGAGACGAATAACCTGAAATTTCTTTGAACGGGCTAGGTAAAATCGTGAGTCTGGTCGATCGGGCTTCGAAAAATCGCAAATTTCGTTGGTCAGGCACGAAAAAATCGCAAATTTTGCCGATCAGACGCGGAATATTCGGAATTTTTGTTGATTGGGCATCGGAAAATCGCAAATTTTGATACGCGGAATGATACGCGGAAAAATTGAAAATTTCGTTGATCGGCAGCGGAAAAATCGTGAGTTTTGTCAGTTTATCACGAGAAAAAGTACCAAATTCTGTAAATTTGCCGCTGGAAAAATTGTAAATTTTGCCGATTGAGCTCTGAAAATCGCGAGTTTTGTCAATCGGGCATGAAAAAATCGCGAATTTTGTTGATCAGATGCAGAAAAATAAAAAATTTCGTCTATCGAGCGCGGAAAAATAGCGAATTTCATCAATCCGGTGCTTAAAAATACCGAATTTTCTTGATCGCGTGCTAAAAAAAATTTGAATTTCGTCGATCACGGGCGGAAAAAATCGCAAGTCTTGTCGATCAGGTTCCGTAAGATCGCGAATTTCATTTGTCGAGTGCGAAAAAATTGCAAAATTTGTCAATCAGGCGCGGAAAAATTGAAAATTTCGTCTATTGGGTGCAGAAAAATAGCGAATTTTGTCGATCAGGCACGGAAAAAAGCGAATTTTGTTCATAGGGTGAAGGAAAATGGCGAATTTTGTCGATCATGCACGTAGCGGAAAAATCGCGAATTTCATTGATCGAGCCTAGAAAAGTCTCAAATTTCGTTGATTGGCTCCTTCTCTCTTCTTCGTTCAGAAATTTCACTTTTTTTCGGCACTAACCATGTTCATGTTTGTCTTTTAGCACTTACAATAAAACAAAATTTACTCCCCCGAATAAAGTCAAGGACTATTACCACTCCTTGAAAACAATCCTTGCTATATCTGCGTTATATATATACAAACGTAAACTGTTGATATATTCTTGCCAACTGAACTTAGAGGGGGGGGAACTTGGGAACTTAGAGGGGTAACTCCCCCTCTAAAATTATACTTTTTATCTGATTATAGGCCACAGATCACCTCCCCGAAATGGAATACTCTCCGTGTTACTGATGTGGCCCTCATTAAGCCAGATATTTTATAAAGTGGCCCTTCTCTGAAGAGGGTTGTGCACCCCTACTATGTGACATCTGGCCAAATATTAAATGATGTAACAAACCATGACATTTAATTTCAACTTCAAAGCAATGTTTTGATTTACTTCTCGAAAAAAAAAAAAATGCTAACTGTTGTGTTGAAAAAAGCTAGTGGCGAGATTTGCACCCGGCTAGCGTAACAGTACCAAGAATTCTTTGCGGCCATGGCAACTTTTATGTAGTTTTATTCGAAAAAGAAATTTGATTTTTTAATTAAAAGGGAAAACTTTCGGCACAGATGTCATTTACAGACCCATATTGGCGCGATATTTTTCTGACGCCAATGTCATATACGCAACGGGTACTTAACTGCCGCCCTAGTATCATTATTTTGCTTGATTTGGTAAGCCGGATGTTGTTGTTTATGCTGTTGATGTTTTCACCTAATTAGCGTCGGAAAAAATATCGCGCCAATATGGGGCCGTATATGATATCTGGACCAAACATTCATATGAAAAGCGAAGGGATCAGAGCGTATTTATTTATGGCAGTTACATGACTTGGACTATTATAATATAGATGAAATGATATTTGACGTACCTATCACCTGCTCCTGGCTAACATTAAAGTACCAAAAAGGCACCTGGAATATAAAAAGCGAAGTGATCCGCCAAGAACTGTTGATCATAGTCATATGACTTAGGCTATTTTTATAGAAATTGTTTTAAAATACCGGGAGAAAAAGACTCTGTACACTTAAATCATTTTATTTTAGCTTCTTTTCAAATGTTTAACTGATCCTTTTTAATCAAACACGGAAACAACCATTGGATGTCTTAACAGCAACTGATTCGACCTTAAATTTTTGCAGTCAAAGGAAACTGAATAGAAAACCGTTTACAGGGAGATCTGCACAGCTTTTTTCAGTATAATTCAATCTTCTCTAATATTTTAAAAACCGATCAGATTAGGGTGTTTTTAGATTTTGCGGTGTCTGAACGGGGGGTTGGCGAGCGTAGCTTGCAGGGAGTAGTGCACCCTAGTATTAATTTAAAATCCTCATACAATAATCACTTTCATGTATCTTAATTAAAATGTTTATGAAAGAAAATAAATTATAGGAGCAAGAATTGTTTGATGACAGGCAAATAAAATAAATGTTTGAATCAGAGAAAAAAATCGGCATATACTTTCTTATACAAATAATTAGCGTTCACATTTTTTCTTTTTTAAAGTAGTAATACATCAGCTAAAAAATGAATCGGAAGATAAGAAATTTTCAAAAGACTAGCGAAGAAAAATGCATCAAAGAACTTTTTAGGAAGAAAAACTAATGAACTGTAAAAAGAGAAATATTGAGTGATTTTTCTCCTTACAATTTAAGTAGCGTGGTTAGAAAATAAAGAGAATAATTTTTTGATAGTTACAATGTGTCTTTCAAATACTTTTTTATACAGTTTTGATAAATCTTGACAAATTATTTAAATTGATTTTAAAACATTTCAAAGCAAATCGTTTAAACAAAATTTTATTCATAATGAAGATTAGGTCATAATGGAGAGAAGGAATGTTTTTTCAACTGGATAAAACGTCTTCAAGGTTGGTGTAAAACAGTTAAGGTTTATCCCTTAGGAAAATTTCGCATAGAATTCTGTAAATAAAATATATAAAAAAGGTTTATAGAATCCTATAGAATTATGGCCCGTTTTTCTATAAGATAGTTTCACCAAAAGCTATGGAAATGTATGTAGAGGTTCAATAGAAATGCCTATAGAATATCCAAATATATTCTATAAGAAATATTCGAATTTATTCTATAAAGTATTCAAATATATTCTATAAGAAATATTCGAATTTATTCTATAAAATATTCGAATATATTCTATAAAAATATTCAAATATATTCTATAAAAATATTCGAATATATTCTATAAAAAATATTCAAATAGCGTCAAAACGCAACTGCTCCCATGTGGGCCCTCATCCAAGTACTGACCGCGATCAGTGCTGCCTGCCTTCCGTTATCGGACGTGAACCAGTGCTTTCAAAGTATTCTACGTCTGATCACTGATTTCGAGCTCTTATTACACTATTTCAAGTTTTTTTCTTTTGTGATTTGCGTTCCGAATCATTAAATTTGCATACAAATTATTGCATTGTATAGAAATCATATATATATGATATGCTGTTTCATTCTCAACTGTGTAAATGATGAAAACCGAAAGCATTTGTAACTTAGAAAGCCAGAGTTGAGGAAAAAAAAGTCCATCAAAATAAAAATAAAAATATTTATTAAATCATTTACTTATTAAATTTGTTGGTGGTAGTGGTGCTATATTACTTACAGTTTCAACTGAGCTTTAGTCTAAAATTAATATTTGTTAAACTTGAAACATAGTTCTTTAAATATTTTTATTCTTCAGATTAAAATATTTGATTAAAATTAAAATTACTGAATAAAGTTTATTAAATTAGATGAATGTTTTATATGAAATTAATAGCAAATTAATAAATGATTATAAAATTAAACGGCAATGTAATGAATCATAAACAAACATAATCAAACATAATTTAAATCAGTGTAGTTCGACTGATATATTATTAAATATTCCAACATAGAGAAAAAATGTCCAGACCAGAACTCGAGCCTGTATACTTCGGCTCAATAGATTGAGCAATTGGCATGATTAGCCAAGTTATCCAGGTTCGAGTCCTGGTCCGGACAGTTTTCAATCTGTTGGAATAAACATCAACCGTGCTACTCAAACTTCGAAGATGATTTTATTCATAAGTTAAATTTTTTTTAACAAATTGAAAATTTCATGAAAATGAAGATATATTGTCATATAAAGAGTTGTACCGTAATTTCTATTTTAATATGTGAATAGTACGCTAGATTTGCTTATGTTGATTATTACAAAAGTTTATTCTACAGTTAAACTGCATTAAATAGGAATATAGCTTTGTAACGCAGTTTTCTACGTAATATAGGAAAATTTCATAAATCAGTTTCATTTTTGGAACTTTGAAGAAAAATTTGAATTACCCATTGATACATAATCAGTTGATTAACTGGACCGATACAGAGCATTTGTTCCGAAATAACCTAACGGCAAATACTTTAAAATATTTTTGATTTTTCATTTTGTGTTCAGTTATTATTCATATTTGAGATATAATACCTGAAATGTGTAAATAAACTTCACTTTATTTCAACGTGTACATTCTTATTCTCACATGTATCATGTATAATATGCATGTATACATGAATATACATATATATGTTATTATTTAAAATGCTGTCTATTTAATCAGTTTTACAAAGTTAGCTTCAGAAATTGTGGTATGACGCCTACCCGCTATTTCGTGAGATTACTCCAGTGGACGCGTGAGTGTTTGTGCTTTTGTGCGCGAGCGTGTTCTCCAGAACCACTAACGTTTCTGCGTGAATGAGAAATCTATTCCACATATTTTTAAGTTTCACAAATTCGTATGGACCTCTGGAAATTGGTTGTCACTTTTTTTTTCAACATATGTCCTTTAGATGAATGTGCTATTGTAATGACTATGCATATTTTATATAATGATATGATATGCATATTTTTATATATATTTAGTAAGGAGTTAGCTGGTTTGTTCGAATTTATAGTCTATCTGGTTGATAATATAAGGAAGAGTAGTACATAGTGAGACGTGGTACACAGCGAAAAAGCAGTCATTTTGACATATAAGTTATAACTTTTTCTCCTAGCTGACACTCACACCTAACCACCTCATATTATGCAACACGTGGATGTAGTTTCGGCACTTCGGTTACTCGTCCGACATAATAGTAAATAATTCTTTATTTTATAGTGGTTAATGTTACATAAACGTCTATTTTAGAGTTTATTTCCGTTATTAGGACATATATTTACTTAACCAAACCAAACTATATCTAATAATAGACTATTTTGACAAAACAATACAAACATTTTAAAGCTATTAAATTGTTGAAAGAGATCTCGCATCCATTTTGTTACAACTTAACTAAAGTACAGAGTGAGACACACAGTTGTGGTCTCAGTGAGACGTATCTCACTGTACACAGATGGATCTAGACGATGAGTCATTTAAGTTTCAGGAACTATAAGGGAATCCTGTCGCTTGTGATTATGTTCTAGTGCTGTTTCTAAATAGTGCGTTCTATGTAGGAAAAAGCTTAACCTGTAAGGCTGAAGATGATGATTTTAAAGTGATTTATCTTCGAAGAGTGTGAAAGTGGCAGGCTTCGTGCGTCATGTTCCAGACATGGTGTCTGTTAATCAATCAGACATTTCAATGCTACTACCAGATTTACAATTTATGATACAAAGCAACTATCAGGATACCATCGGTTTCCGATTTCCTTCGGAAATTTGGTTGTACATTGAGCTACAAACTGCCATTGTTAGGCATGCACTTAAGCCTTTATTTAAGAGGGGTTACAGTTTAATTACCACAACCCACCATACGTCTCAGTTAAGCTCAAAATGCCGTTGAATTGTTAATAATAACTATTGAAATTTTCTTTGCATTTTTATAACTGCTCTATCAAAAGTACTTGACTCCAAAAATATCAGATTAAACTCCAAGTGATAAACACGATTTCAGGCAGTCGTTATGGAATTATTACACTGAAGAAAATTATGGATACAGTGTAAACATGTATTATTCATGAAAATATATACACTGTCTCACTGTGTACCACTTGTGGTACATAGTGAGACAATTTCCGAAACTCCGATTATCATGCTTCTATGCTTTTATAAATAACTGTTTTAAAACCTTTTCTACATTACTGTGTAGCGTATTTGTGTTGATTTAAGATGTAGAAAATATGAAAATAGAATGAAAATAGTCGCCATACGTTAAGAAAAATTATTTTTCGTTTCACTGTGTACTGCCCTCCCCTACTGTAGTTGCTATCAAAAACTGTCGTGGGTGATTTCATGGAGATCGAAGTATTAAAGGGGATGTTTGAAAAATAGACAATAGATTCGCAGCAAATCTACGAGTGTTGATAAGAATAGTATTTTTATATACTTAGAATAAAGGGATATTTTGCTCACGGAGTATATTTAGTTCTGTTGTGTTAAATAAGGCTTGTGTTTTCCAATAACGAGAGTGGTTTTAACAAATTACGAAAGAGTCTTCTTACGCTTAGTTAGATTCAAATAAAGTTAAACTCGTTACTTCAGTTCTCTTCCTAATTTCAAAGTGATTTAATATACTGCTTCGTGGTTTAAATTAATACCATGTCCCGATATGAAACTAATAATGTGGGTACATTATTACCTAAAGACCTTCCCCGGTCTACGAGGCCTGTGAGGCACAGGTTTCCAACCAACGAGCGCGTTCATTGGTTACTTACATTGCCGCTGATTGGTTGAATCTTTTGATTTAACGACAATAATTCGATCACCTAGGACGGTAACACCATATTCTAAATGGACCATAACAGTCCAGAAGGTTCTTTTGCTGAAATAATAGTCTTTTAAAACAATCACTCTCTCTCAATATTCTCCATGAAACTTTTGAAAATTCTACATGCAAAAAAAATCAGTCATTGATAAAAGATATGGTTGATTACAGGCATACAAAAAGTAATATTTTAATCTGTGTTTTCTAGAATTAAATTTGGGTATATTTCGTTTGAATAATTAGCTTGTACATTTTTTTTCTCATTTGAAGCAATAATGCATGAACTAAGAAATGAAGAGGGAGATTAGAACCTTTCAAATGACTATAAAAAAATGATGAACGAGAACATATTTGTGAAACAAGTGTAACAAAACTGTATGGGGCTGTGCATAGATAACGTTATTATTATATAGGAGACGGCGATCTGACACTTGATAACGTAAGATGCCTCTAGGCGGTGTGGAATTTGTCTTCATATCGCTATTACTTTTGATCTAATCAAAATTTTCTTTTCTTTCTCCGTAACTTTTTATTTGCATTAAAATTGTCTATTATCTGGTTTTTTGTGCATTATAAAATTACTTCGTTACAAAATATGGAATAAACCAATGTTTGGCATTTCTATTTTTCTGCTATATGCGCGTATAATCCGTTGTATTATAAACTAAGTGCAAATTATGTTTGATGTAATACTTGTGTTTATTAGTAAAGAAAAGAGAATGAATTTTGTGGGATTGTTTTGTTGATAAGAAGTTTTACTTGCCCGCTCTCCGTTCAGAGGACAGGTGCAAAAAGACAATATTGGTACTGTGCAATGTATTATGTAACAAAAAGCTATTATTAAATACTTTTAAATGTTAACTATTTCTTTTAACTGTTACTTGATATTAAGTTATGTAACAGTGATGTTTTATTAACGACTCTTAATTTGAATCCGTATGGTATAAAAATAATATATGTATAACCATATTTGTATATATACTCACTGCAGACATATAAAAAGAAAAGAAAAACTGTAAATGTAAATAGAATTTAAAAAAAAAAAATAGACACTGATAACGATATAATTAGGGGGGGGGGTCGAGAAAGGATATCATATGATATTGTAAAAGGGAGGGTTACAAAATTACCAAAATACTGATAACGTTATATATGTACAGCCTTATAAAGGAACATACTGAGCTATTCTTTTCCTGAGAGTTTTAAATAACTTTGAATAATAATGATTTTTTTTTTCATAATTATAACTTGTATTTGAAATTTCTTTAGAAATGTTTAATATCTTAAAAAATGTTTTAAAAATTATTTTTTAATATTTCAAAGTGAAATGCTAAGTAAACTTTTACTTTTTTAATAAACCAAGTTTTATAAACATTCAAAATGTTGTCAAAAAGGCACTGGGTTAGTACGTCCGTTTTCAAAATTATTACACTAGAATTAGAATACATCGCTAAAATGTGTTAAAATACGCTTTAGAATATAGCAGTGAATCATATTTGTACGATGTGTGCATATATCCATCTAATATTTCTTCATTAGGCAAATAAGATACACATTTCAATACTCTCATATTCAAACTCGATTTCTTTACAGATCTTATGCATAATTTATGCTTTAAAAATAAAAAAGAAACGAAATATTCCAATAAAATATTGTATTTCTCTTCTTTAAGGGAAAATAAAAGCTTTTCACTCTATATATAATTTATAAGATTTTAAATATCTGAAATATTTGTATTTTACTTCAACATGCACTTTTATACCGAAATATACATCTATATCTATACGTATATACTGAAAAAATAGAGAGGATTCTCTAATTTTGTCAAGGGGAGTTATTTATACCATAAATTATTGCAAATACAGTGAAATCTCCAAAACGCACACTCCGAAATAGTGGACACATCTCTTTAGCGGACGCATTTTCTATATCCAACAGGTATATTTAGTGTATGTTTTTATTTCTGAATAGGCACTACTGAATAGCGGACAAATTACTTGCTACCAAGTTGTCCTACATTCAGAGGTTTTACCACAATTGCTTAGTTCTTTTTAATCAAATACTGACAGAAATTAATATTTTAAATACGAAAAACCCGGTCAGACAACGCAAATGAAAACCACAATAGCTTTATTTATCACTAATTAAAAAATGACTGGAATGAGATAAGGTCATTATTTGGTGAATCTTACATATTTAAGAATTTGCATCTCTTTCTTCTCGAGATTTCATAAGCAAAACTATCACACATTTTAAGGGAAATAATCTCAAGTCAATAAAGTCCAACAAGTTGAAGACTTATTTAATTTCCTGTACCCTCTAAAACTGAGTTGATTGGGAAATAAAGAATCCTGATTTAGAAGTTGATTGATATCTTCCCGTAACAACTGTGATTGATATTGCCATTCTGATTCCCAAAATTGCTACGTTTGATGAAAATTAGTAATAATTTACTCATTACTTTTAGTAAACAGGTATATCCATACAATCAGAAAGCGCCCTCTAGTGCTTCATCGATTGAGTTATGGTCATGCGTTCTCCGGTAGAATTTTACGGTATCGATGCATTCAATCTGTTATCACCCAAACTATCTTCACATGCCACAAAATTTACAGCAAATATTTATTGCATATTGTTGTTACTTTTAAGGAATTACTCATTTAAGAATTTTAATAACATTCTACATGCAAAAAATTAATCACTGATATGCGATGTGGTTTCTAAGATTATTTAAAAATTATAATTTACAGATTTGAGTCTATGTTATTATAAATTTTTTAAATGCCTATTTTTCTTTCCTTAGAGCAATAATGCTTAAACAAAAAAAAAATGAATGAGAAGGTATGAACTTCTCAAAATACTTTTTATTTTACAAATGAAATAAATTCAGTTATAAAATAATGATTCTGATGTCATAGGGTATAAACTGGTCCAGATCCTTCATCTTTGTTTTAACACCGTTTTCACTTATACCCCATCTTAATTTAAGTTATGTAATCTCAATATATAAAAATTAAGCAATAAAATAAAATATTTCTGCATTCTAACATACGCGCCTTATGCATACAATCCAATGATATTCTGCTAAAAGAATGACCAACTGCAAATTGCAGCGACCTCAGTATTTACGAAAATATAATTGACGTTTTCGGCGAGTTGAAGTTTTCCTCCCAAAGATCCTCCTCCGTGATATTTATTTATAATAAGTATATACTGAAGCAATAGAGAGCAATTTTTAATTCTGTCAAGGGTCATTATTTATACCATAAATTATTGCAAATACAGTGAAATATCCATAAAGGGCACTGTCAAATATCGGACATCTGTTTTTAGCGGAAGCATTTTCAATACTCAACAGATATATTTAGTGTAATTTTAATCTCTGATAAGAGGACACCACGGAATAGTGGACAAATTCCTCGCCACCAAGCCGTCCTAGATCCAGAGGTTTTGCTATATTTGCTTAATTTTTTCTATCAAATACTGTCAGAAATTATTGTTTTAAATACAAAAGTAAAACACGAGCGATAACTCAAAAGGAAACCACAACTGTTATAGTTATCACTAATTTAAAAATGACTTCAATGAGATAATGGCATTATATCTTACATATAATAAGGAATTTGCACCGCTTCCTTCTCGAAATTTCAATACTGAAATCTTCACACAATTTTAGGGAAATTCGTTTCAAGCCAATAAATTCCAACAAGTTGAAGACTTTTCAATTTCCTGTACCCTCTGAAACGCACCTGATTTCGAAATAAAGAGGCCTAAATTAGATTTTTCTTGATGTCTTCTTGTAACAACTATTATTGATATTTACGATCCTGACTCACAAATTTACCATGCATGATAAAAATCAGTAATATTTTGTTCGATACGTTTAGTAAAAAGGTCAATTTACACATTCAGAAAGCGCCCCCTAGTTCTTCATCGCTTCAGTTTTGGCCATGCATTATCTAATGGTATTTTGCGGTATCCATGTATTTTATATGTTATTACCCCAACTGCCTTTACATGCCACAAAATTTACAAAAAATATTTATTACACATTAGCGTTATTTTAATTGAATTACTCATTAATGAATCTTAATAAAATTCTACATGGAAAAACTCGGTCATTGATACACGACGTGGTTGCTAATATACAAATAATTTACAGATTTGACACTACTTTCTAAAAAAGAAAACATTGTATAATCGTAATTTATTTAACTGCATATTTTTTCTTCTTTAAAGGAATAATGTTTAAATCAAAAAATGAACGCGAAGGTACGAAATTTTCAAATCACAAGGAAAAAAAAGAAAAAACAAAAAGAAAAAATATACAAAATCAACGTATTTTAGTGAAATGAAAAGTAACGAACTGTAGAAAAGAAAAATATTGAATATTTTTCTTCTGTCTTGACAAAAAGACATATATTCGTTAGGAAAATAAAACAAAATATTTATTCATAGTTGAAATATCAATAGAATCATATTTTTAAATATATTTTATACATTTCTTCAAAATATATTTTATACATTTATAATAAATATGAAGAACTTCTTAAATATATATATATATATATATATATAATTATCTCAAAGTACATACGATTAATGAAAATTTATTTATTCTTTTTCTTGAGGAAACGTCTGCGGAAAAAGTATTTAAAATTAATTAATTAACAAAACATTATATATTATCCACTTAACACAGAATATGATAGTTAATTCGAAATTTGCATTTATATATTTTTACTTATATTATTGTGTCTGGAGATTCTATTTATAGTTAGTTACTTGTAAACAAGTCGTTAGAATTTTTTAATCCAAAGTTTTAATAAATAGTAATTACTTCATTAGAATTTCTTAAATTAAATAATGAAGAGAAGCACATATTGACAAGAATTTTTTTTAACTATTTATTTATTAAATTTATCTATGGGGGGGGGGGGGGGGGTCAGACACATTCTTTTTTTCGAACGTTTGCTAGAATACAGAATTAAGATACATCCTTTTTTTTCTAAATCCAGTGATAAATAAGGGAAAATCAAATCATTTCGGAAATATTTACTTTAAGTTTATTTTTTCAACAAATCCAAAGATAATACGAATTGCAAAAATGTTAGTTTTAAAATAGTGTATATTTTTAGGTATGGGTACTAAATTTTAATCAATTTTCTATCACATTATTTACAGCAATTAAATTGACATGTTTTATTATATTTTCTGAATAGTAATATTGTTTGAACATAAAGTTTTGAAATATTTTACATCTTTTTATTTCATATCTTTATTTTTAATTTTTTTTTTTTTTTAAGAGAGAGGTGGAGCAGCTGAAAAAGATCACTTATCCTTTTAGGTCTTGTATACGCTTTTTTTGAGTATTCGATAAAAATCTATTTGTAATTCTTAATACATTGTATGAATTATATTCATGAATAAAGTAAAAAAAGTTAATATTAATCTAATTTTAGTATGATTGATCTTTTGTTTATCAGTTTTATGATTATAACTTTTGTCATAGAAAAATAACCTCTGTAAAAATCTAAATATTTCTGTTAAACTAGATCATTAAGACATTGATAAATGAATAATTATTTTTCTCAACATATTACTTTAATCGATTCATTAATTTTTTTCTCGCAAAAATTGTTGTTTTGAAATTCTTAAAAACAAAACAAAACAAAACAAGTATTGTAAAATATTTTATCACGTTTACCGAAAAATTTTTGCATTTTACCTTTTAACTAAAAAAAATTATGTTTATACATTTTTATTTATTTTCCATCATTTGTACTATAATACTGATTTTATCGTTTCTTTGCAAAACAGTCATAATGACACAGCGTAAATAAAATGATGACAACTTTACACCTTAGTGTAGTAGAAGTAAAAGAAAAAAATAAATATTTCGTACAGTATGTAATAATAATAAATAAAATCTGAAATCTTTGATATAACTAATTCCTAGATTAGATTAATGTTTAACACAATTATTCAATTGGTAAATAAATCATAACAGTTGTAATTTTCCATATGGATAAAAAAGTCCGTCGATTTATTCTGTTGGGCTGATTCAGATATTATGCCAGATGCTGTGATTGTTAAAGGTTAGCTGTGTGAATTAGTCTTCCAGATTCGTCCGAATTTTCTCAGTTGGTAGAAGATTAGCAGCTTCAGCCAATACATCCCTGATTCGAATCCTGGCCCGGACTTTACTCACTCACTGTGAAATTTACAACTGTTATGATTCTTAGATTGTCTGATGGCACCAAATTACTCTCGGTGATTAGCTTTGACAAATTATGTCTAAACAAGTTGATTCAGGATAAACATTCGCGATAGATAAAATCTGGTTACCTGAATTTCCTTTATGCGTAATAAGACCTAATGCTAATAACCATGATCTCGCACTCAATTCGTCGTCAGCTGCTAAAAGAAGCGGTGATCTCCCTTGACATACTATCACCAAAGCATAAGGAAATCTCGTAGAATCAGATGTAAATCCAATATGGACACACTGACCTAGATCTAATATAAGCTTAGGGCCGGTTAGGCCAAGTGGGGCTGTCAGAAGTTCGTCTTTTTCATACATTTCTAAGCAAGGACTGCGATCTTGAGTTTCATCCCGTAGAACCAAATATCTTTTGTGCCATGCCTATAAAGAAATAAAACAATTTGAACATTTATATGTTTTATGGTAATTACATACATCAGTAAAATATTTTTTATTACATTACTCATTTTATAAATAAATAAACAAATAAATAAACTTTACGCATAAGGTACTTTATTTTTGCATTACTTTTTATTATAAATTTCCATTTAGATAAAAATAGTGTAAATATGACATTTTTTTCATTTTGAAAAGTCACTGCATGTAACACAATAAATATTGCTTAATTGCTTGAGGTGGTCATGATACCTAAAAATCATATTAAAAAATATTAATATAATTCAGTGATATTAATGATAATCACCTTTAAAACTTTAGCTTAAAATAATTGCTCATCTTAAATACATGTCTGATTCATTACCGATTAGCCAAGTTTATCTTATGATTTTTTTAAAACAAAAAAACCTTGTTATTGTAACATATATTATGTGATATCCCGATAACATATAACAGTTTCATGGAAATCGGACTATATTTTCGTGAGAGGAAAGACAGAAAGAAAGAATTAATAAAAAAAAAATTCAAATTTGTTAGAAAGTACACTTTAAGTGCTTTACTGCCATTAAAGGAATTGTGGACCAATTCTGATTTTTTGTTTGCTTTTTGTTTTAGAGGAAAGTTAGGGCTCGCACCATTCCTAAAATTTTCGCACTTTGCTACAACTAAATAAAAGCGATAATGTCTGTTGTATAGTTCTATTATAGATGTTAAAGGAATGTACCACTAATAATTCTTATTTAAAATACAGGTAGCAAAGTGCGAAAATTTTAGGAACGGTGCGAGCCCTGGAAAGTTCACCGAAGTCCAGATGCCGGAGGAGTCTAAATTGTCAGAAAGAGTAATCACAGTTCTCTAAAGGGAGCGTAGATTCCAACCGATACTCCAAGATGTTTCTCTGATTTTGCAGGTATTTTGATACCTAAGCTAAATAATGAAATTATTTGCCTTTTAAGGCGGAAGAGTTATATATATTATTATTTCTTCCTTATTATTTTAAAATGTACCATAACCAATATTTTTTAATTAATGATTTTGTATTTCAAATTTTAAATAAAAAAAATCTTGTCATGTACTTATCGATTAAAAGGATCTACAATTTTTCGCAGATTTATTTATTACGATTGGTCAATAGAAATATTTCAATAAAAAATATAGTATAACCTATTGGTATTGACTGTAACGCGGTTAAATGTCTATTTTTGAGTAAACAAATAAAATTTTAGGATTGAAAATTTCTGTATTTGTAAAATTTTTAACAAAAAAAATTGAGTTACTCTTTTTTTTTTTTTGATCTGAAAACTGAATTATCTGGAAAATGTACTGTTGTTATTCCGTATAAAAAAAAAATTAATAGCAGTCGCCCCCAAGTCTCTTTATGAAAAGATTCTTATTTATTTTATCTATGCTAGAATATTCTGTAAAAATTGCTGATACTTTTGATATTTTAATGAATCTTTAAATTGTTTGCGGTTATTATCTACTTTAACGTAAATTCTAGAAATAAAATAACAGATATTGAAAGCCAATTTTATTTACATTTTTTTTTAAATTTATGACTATATTTTGGCATACATTTAATTTTTAATAAATAACAATAAAAATGTATTTATTTTACTAGTTACATTACCTATTGTTACTCATATGAAGTTTAATTGATATAACAATGTGATCCCTCATTTATACGAATTTCTCAAATGTACTGCTGTTTTCTCTGTGTTTTTTAAACAGTAGTAGAATGAAAGATCACTATATTTCTTTACAGAACACAAGACAATCTATAGGCAAAAGCGATATAATTCCCACCTACTCTGTCAAAGACATGAGAAATTAATCATAAAGGAAACTCCTTACTGATTGAAAGAGTATTGATAAATTCATACTTATGGTACCAGAAATGTCACCATAGATATAAATGATTGCGCACATTTTACAGTACATATTTCAGCAAACTTCAAATCTTAATGTATATGTATGCTCATGCATAATTCATGAATCTTACCTAACGTCTAAACGGTCATAGTTTTCTTGAAGCTTATCCTGAATAGAAATATCATTCTAATGTATATATTTATTAATAACTGTCAAGTGACTTTTATAATGGTGTATATTGAATACATATCGAAAAATACAATAACTGTATTAAAAGAAATAATGTTAGTGATTATAAATATTTCATGAGGAAATACATTCAGTGTCAATAAATCTTAGCGACCGTGATTATTTTAGACATACATTGTAATATATATATTAGGGTGGGCGAAAAAATTTATTTTTTTATAACCAATTTTTAATAGTGCGGAAAACTTGCGCATTGGCATCCTAATAACGGGAAAAATAATATAAAAAAATATAAATTGGTTTTGAAATCGCGCAAGAGCCTTAAAATTTAGGACAAAAAGAAAAAATATGCAATTTTTAAAAACTTATAAAAAAATTTTAATAGTTTATTTTATTTCTAATGGTATAATAACTACTCTTTGTAGTTTTCTAAATGTGTGAAAAATACTTTTGAACACATTACCGTTCATTTGAATTCCTACAAAAAGCTTTAAAATACCATTTTTTTAGCAAAAGTTGCTTTTTTTAAAAAATTCGCAAGCGGACATAAAGATAAAAATGTACACCTTTAAACAACCGTTTTAAAGGTTTTACGAACCTACTGCAGTTACGTTTTCACCTGTTGCCGAGTTAGTTGCAACTCAATTAGTTAATATTTATAGAAAAGCCTCAATTCCAACGGTCACACAAACGAGTGCTGTCCAAATGATCACATCCTACTTTAATTCTTATATTGGGTTAAAAAAATCTTACAACCAAGACCATGATAAAAACATTTATAAGAGAAGGTTAGATGAGTTTTTAACCAACGCTAAGAAGAAACTTTTCGATATTGCAGCTTGTAAATGCACTATGACATTTTCTTGTACATGTGGGAATAAACCAATCGACAATAACCCTGCCCAGTGGTTGTAAAATACAATTGTAAGAAAGCTAAAAAAATTATTCTTAAGATTGGATTGGGGTTTATGCACGATCAGCGAACAACCTGGATGCTGCTTATTGGTAATTTACATAGAAAGGAGACAAACTGATTAAAAGAGAAGAAAGAAGAGAGCAGCTTTCGAAGCAGCAATCTATTATATCTGACTCCATCAGTCCTGGCATAAGTAAGAGTAAAATTAATCAAAACACTTCCATAAGAACAGGCAGTGACATGAGTTTCGTATTGCTTTCTACATCACAAATGCGTTCAAAGTTGTCATATACTTCCTTAATAAGCGATAGATACGGCGTTTCTGACAGGACCATAGCAGCAATAGCTTCTGATGTCCTACATGATCTTGGCATGATCTCTGATTCAGATATGTCACGAGGGAGTGGCAAAAGTAAGATTTGAAGGGGAAAAGTGACGATTCGAAAAGCAATAAAGGAAAAAGAGCACCAGCTGAAAGATGTAAAAGGAATTTACTTCGACGTAAGAAAATATACTACATTAACACAAGAAAAAATAGAAGTTAAAATGTATCGAAGAGTAAGAAAAGAAGACCATTTTAGCGTAATTAGTGAGACTGGTGGCCAATACATTGTCCATATTACACCAAAAACAGGAACCGCTAATGGTTTTCCTGAAAGTATTTTCGACTACATGAAAAAGAAAGATTTTGATATGGGTGCAGTAGTAGCCATCGGAAGTGATGGGTTAGTCACAAACACCGGTTGATAGAGTGGTGTTGCACATAACATTAAAGTTAGGTGTCAGCGACCACTGCAGTGGTTTATTTGTTTGCTGCACTTTAATGAACTGCCTTATAAACATTTGTTTGAGCACCTAGGCGGAACAACAACGTGGCCAGCGTCATTCAGTGGTCCAATTGGCAAGAACTGCCTAGCTGTGAGAAAAATCCTGTTGTTGATTTTGTGCCAAATCAATTTCAATTTGTCACAAAAACAAATAAAACTGACCTCAGTAAAGATCAGCAGTATCTTCTAGACATTGTTCGTGCAGTCATCACTGGATTGTGTGATCCAGAATTAGCTGTTAAAGATCCCGGACCCCTCAGCCATTCCTGATGGTTAACCTGTGCTAACCGGGTATTAAGACTTTATGTTTCCCAAATTAGCCCGACAACCGAAATGAAGACACTTGTAAATTACACTGTAAGGACAGACGCTCCTGTTTGATTTGATATTAAGATGCATTCCACGTTGAAAGACGGTCCGAAGCACATACTGAAAAGCATTCAAACAATAAGACACTTCCAGAACAACATTAAAAAATTCATCGATCCTGTCATTCAGAGAAACTCATTCTTCTGCAATGCAGGGAATTGTTGGCGATATTGGACGAGAGACAACACATTGGATAATTAGGCTACAGGAGGATACTGAAAGCCAGAAATGTGCCGCCAGTAGTCGGTCACGTTAGACCCTTCAAGCATTCTTTAATTAATTTTCAAGCCACAGACTATACTGAACTTATTGTTTGGACAAAAAGTAAGCTGTCACCACCTCCAATGTTGTCAAATATGGCAACAGAACACATTTAAACTTTATTGAAAATCAAAGCCCTGCCAGAATTTGAGTGTTTGAAATTTCCATGCCACACTCAGTCCGTAGAGAGAAGTATGAAAATTGCTACAGAAAGCACTGGAAAAGTTTGCGGACATGAAAACGGAGAAGGTTTTATTAGGACAAATTTAAGATCAAGGTGTTTGATGCCAAAATTTGATACGAAGTTAGAATTTAAAGAGATTTCAGTGTAAGTAATCACACCCAAAATGGTTGGTTGGGTAGGGTTGTGGGTGGGACTCGACTTGCAGCCACCTCCACGTGGAGGTCCAGGGTCATTTAGGCATAAATGAAAAACATGCTGCGAACATGAGAAAACATGGGCGGAGATCTGCAATATGAGGTTTTTACAAACATAAATGGTATTTTAAGGCTTTCTGCATGAACTCAAATGAACGCAATGTGTCCAAAAGTAATTTTCACGCGCTTAGGTAACTACAAAGAGTAGTTTTACACTAATAGAAATAAAGTAAACTATTTTTAAAGAAATTCACGTTTTTAAAATTGCAGATATTTTCTTTTTTTCTGAACTTTAGGGCTCTTGCGCGATTTCAAAACCAACTTATATTTTTTTATATAATTTTTCCCGTTATTAGGAGGTCAATGCGCAAGTTTTCCGCGCTATTAGAATTTGATTATAAAAAAAAATAACTTTTTTCGCCCCACCCTAATATATATATATATATATATATATATATATATATATATATATATATATATATATTACTATATTTATATAGTAATATATATATTTTAGTACATTCAGTACATTCAGTAATATTCCACTTCCCTATATACATGTTTTATTTAATAATGTTTTCCGGATCTAAAAATTAACTTCCACTTTCACTCCTTTCGTCACCATCTACGTGAATTTTGAAAATTAGACGTCAATAACAATTGTATTTCTTATATTCCTCTGACGAAGACTATGTTTTTTTATAGTTGAAAGTACTAAGGTATTAAAATAATTTAACATCTTTTTTAGTATTCTGTCATCTTTTAAGTAGTTTTGCACACAGCTGCGATAGAATATATAATAGAATATATATATTTAGTATATATATATTTGAATATTACTGAATAGTGAATATTAATATATATATATATATATATATATATATATATATGAAAGATTAAGAAATTCTTGTCATCAAAAGATCAGTAGGTACTATTTGTACATGCCATAAATGTCGGTTCCTACAGAAAATTATCGAAATATCCAATCTTTTGATGTATTTCGCTTGATTGAGATTTGAATGTAAGATGAGATGCATGAACATAAAAAATTAAATAAAAAATTTCAGATTATGTGTGTTAAATGTACACTGTATAAAGTAATACTGTAAAAAAACCGTGAAAAATTCCAACAGAGAAATTGGAAAACATTTCTGGGACTAAAGCAAAAAAAGTACATAGAATAATTTTGTATATGTTGATCTTTTTCAAAGATTCCCGGTCCATGAAAGAATTGCCTTTGAACTTTTTATGCTAGAACCTTTCTGTTTTTGTATACATTTCCGTACCATGTATGTATACATAATAGTATATTTTGTATGATCAAGATATCAGTTCCAAATTCTTTATTAGATCTTAAACTAAGATTCTGTAAGGATTATACCATTTTTCCAGATTCTAGAGCGGTATTTATCACAAATTATGTAAATATGTTAGACCATGAGGCAGCTGCACAAACCATCACCTCATCGACTGGGGACTGAAATTCCAGGATTAGTTAAAACTCGCTTTGCATATTGAAATGCAACTGGTCTGTTAAGTCATAACTTGGTGGAAAACACTAGCAAACCCGATTTTAGGAGTTGACTGGTGGGTTTAGCATTGTGTTTTCCTGCTCCCATACCTCCATGTTTTCATACTTTTGAATACAGTATAATACAATGATAAACCTACCGATCAACCACTAAAATCGAGTTTTCAGGTGGTTTTCCCCCCAGATATGACTTGGCAAACCAGCGGCATTTTAATATGGTAATGAAGTTCTGTCTAATCCTGGAATTCCAACCGTCAACACGATGAGGTGATGATCTGCAATGCCGCCTCCAGGTCTATAATTTCTACCACCAAATCCTTACTCTCACAATTAAACAAAATCATACGGAATAGTCTATAAAACTAGATAGTGGATCTTTGTATAATTTCGGATTATTTACCGTACCTAATTAACACATTTGTTTGGAGAATTATTTCTTGAAATGCTTTGTATTTTAATTACAACAGCTTTTAATCAACTTGACTTGTGTGCCCGTTTGACTGTAATCTTGCAATCGATATTAACATGTTCGCTGTACAATTAACGTACTTGTTGGTAGTACCATGTATTACCGGTCAGAATACCATTTTCTGTGAAACAATATTTGAAATTAGTCCCTGCCACCCATCAGAAGGTAAAAAAAAAAAATTTCCAGTAAGGATACGTAAATGTCATTGATTGCTTCAGAAATAAGCTCGTCCGATTTTCTTCAAGTGAAAGATGGCATGCTTGATAAATACGCCATATTTTATGCAGTGTGCAAATCGGTGTGGGTTTGGTCTTCTCAACAACGCTGATCGATTTTTTTCTCGAAATTTTTGACACAAAGGAGTAGAACCTCCTCTTAATACGATCAGCTGTGAATGGGAAACAAAGTTCATAATGTAATAATGTAAAAAGAAAAAAAACACTCTCACATGCTTTGTGTAATTATAAAAAGTCTTTGTTCAAGGGAAGTTGAACCTGGAAGGCAGAAACGAATGTCCCCGTCACAAGTTGTTGAAGTTCTTTGTTTTCTATTTTCGCGCACTGGAAATGTGAATAAATTTATTAGATTGTCAAATCTGTCAGATTTTATATCCGTTTATTTACAAGTTACGTATATATAAAAAGTTTGTTCATACAGTTTGTGTTCACAATCCTATATTAATCAACATCAAAATAATGTAAATAAAATTAGTTTTCTACAAATGTATTTCAACACCCTCTTTTGGGTTTTAATAAAATAATTCAAAATAAGAAATTAATTTCATAATAAAATAAATAACATAATTTTTGAAAAGTCAAATAAGAAAAATTCCAGGTCTCTAGATATCAAAAAATTTCAGCTAAATAAACCTCAAGAAACTTAAAGATAATGAAAACTATGTTTGTTTTTAATGTGTACAATTTTGTTACTTTTGCATTTGATTTAAATTTAAGAAACTACAGAATTATTGAGAAACCATTTCTTATCATTTGTATTCATCAAACTTTTAAAGTTTTAGAGTTTGATCATGTAAAAACAAAGTTGTGATAATTCTGGTAAGTTAATGGGGGTTAAAATTTACATAACATCATTTTTAAAAGCACAGATTGTGATAATATAAATACTTAAAGACATAATTAGAATATGAAATCTTTATATAATACATTTTGAAATGTTTGACACCATATAATTTTGATATAATAAGATAATATAAAAATAAGGCCTATGTTAAGTTTAAATTCCATATAATCTACTCATTATTCTGTATATGATATGTGTGAAAAAACAGAAACCGCATACATTTTATTCATGAAATTATCGAGAAAAAAACGAGATTACCCATTCGGTTGGAAATTTTGGTTTCATTCAATTTACGTTAACAATATAAGCTTAGTCTCCCGTCTTCATAATAAATTTGTACAAAACTCTAAAATTTATAATACGAACATTCCATTTTGTCAGCATACTTAATTCTCTCGGTACAATTTACCTTCAAATTACAAATGGGAATTCATTGGGACAAATAGCTTAGGAATTACGAACGTTTGAAGTTTGGTGCTCCTAATATTAATTTTTTTTTAAATAGTTTCAAAACAAATTATAATGCGGATATATCTTAAAGCATAACTCAAAAACTAAATCGCTGAATGAGCTGTAATTTTGATAGCTGGGCAAAGACTAGCTAAAGCGATAGGATACCATCCACCAATTGACTAAGAGGAAGCCTAATGTTAGAGAGCGGGCTTTGTAGAGGAAAGGTCTCGGTGACTCGCAAGTGACGACGGGACTCGCGGGATCACCGTGGAGGATCACCGAAGGGCGAGGGGCTCGGAGAACGCCTGATGTACTTTTTGCGTCAGGTGGCTCACCCCGCCGAGATCCGTAGCTGGAGCAGTTGTGAGCCGACCCTGAGGTGGGTAGGGTTTGGTGGTGCCCTCGTCGACCAGGCAGCGGTCGCAGAGGGAGGCCAGTATCGCTCTGGTTGCCCGATGTCGTACCGTAAACCCTGGGAGGAGGTCGGCCGGCAAATCCACTATTGAACGCTATCTCGGCAGGAAACCGGGCCGGAGACTCGGCGACTAACACGGCGACGCTTCGAACCTTGGGGGAACTCGTGGTCCGACCAAGATCCTGCGGGTCTGCGCGCTACTGGAGTTTGCTGCTCCCAGTGGTTAGGATCTAGTAGTGCCTGAAACTAATTTTCGAACGTACTAACAGGTATCAGTCGGTCACTGTATGGGGTCAGGGGCATTCGTGCTTGGGTAACCTCGACGGGGAGGTAAGGTAGACGAAGCCGGGCTCTTGCCGGCCTCCTGCGGCTTCTCCACTTTCGGGTCGAGTCGAGTTGTGGGGGCGGCGGGAGTCCGGACTCTCTAACCCCCTAGCGAGGCTGGGTCTATCCCGTCTAGGTGGGGCTTTCCGTGCCCGCCTGGGATCGCTAACGTCACCTAGTCTGGTCTCATTTGACTCGAGCCGCGAGGGGTTCTGCAGGTGAGCGGGAGATTGAGCGAAAAGACCGGAGCAGGGACGCTTTACGTTTCCCCGCCCCTCCGGAGTCTTCCGCTAGGGACACCTTCACTTTCTATCGGTTGGCTCTTATAAATGTCTCTGCCGGAAAATGGTATCTGATTTTATGAGCCCTCCGTAAAGCAACTCCGGCCCGGGAAACCTTGTGTAGGTTCATGGGCCCGGCACCTTTATAGGTTTCCGGTTCCTGTGGGCTGTCGGGGCGTACCGGGTCATGTAACCAAGAGAAGGGACCATTTGGCTCTTCTAGCTGGGTGGTGAGGATTGTCGTATGCGACCAATTCATCTCTCTTTTGGGAATAACCGGCGTGACGTGCGCTGGGCAGGGTGCCGGTCTGACCGGAGCTTTCGTGAGGGCTGCCTTGGTGGGGCACTCTGGGCGGCGACCTACTGGACGCGTCGCGGGGTTTGTCTCCCGGGTGGCTTCGAGCGGAAGCAAATGGTCTGTGAGGGCCTAGGTCCGGGGCGTGGGTCCACCCATGTTATCACAGAGAGCTATGCAGCTCCTAGAAGATATTTTTTGCAGAAGCAGTAAAAAACGCACTCAAACAGATTAAGTTTTGTGAATCTCTCACACTAAAGAAAGCCAGAAACAATAAACATCTGCTCTAACTGTAAGGGTTGAGAGCTTTAGTTTGGATAGATGAAAACGTGCTCAAAATGGTGACAGTGAACTGCTCTGGCGGCTGAAGCTGTCGAGAGAGAATTTTCCATTCAACCAATAGCGTACTTGTGCATTCTTTCCCACTCGCTTTTTTGTGAAGCGCATCAGGTCACGTGTCATTTGTTGTGCTTGGTTAAAAGAGAGTTTATTTTTCTAATTTAACCTTCTGAATTATCTTCGATCTCATTCACTTTAAATTTCAATTACCCTTCTGATCCCGCTCTTATATGGGTAACAATCCAGTTGACACTGTTTTAAGAAGGACGTTGAAAGATGTGGGAAGGGAGGATGATGGATTAGTTGGACATAAAGAAAAAGGAGATTCAAGGTAGAAAAGTAAGATACAAATTTCAGCACGGAACGATAAATCAGGAATCAGTGATGGAAAATTGATTCCATGTGATTTGGAAACTTTTTTAAAACTGAATAAATACAGAACGTTATATGAAAAAATTCGTTACATAAAGATAGATATTTCGCTATATGGAGACTGTTTTTAATAAGGTCATGGGTAAAGAGGACCGTTCCTACTAAAAATTCGTTATATAGAGAATTCGATGTATGGAGTTTCGTTATAGAGAGACTCGACTGTATACTCTAGCATTGTTTTTTTTCAAAAAATATCTCACAAAATAATAGCACATAGAATGTACTGCAATGTGCTCCATTTCCAAAGAAATACATTTTGGAAAGAAAATAAAAGTCTCCTTCTTCATTTTTTGGATTTGTTTGTCTTGAACGAGTTTGGAATAGTAAGATTTTTGTAAAAACAAATATCGTTGCAATTTCTGTACGCGCAAAGAATCTTATATGAGTTTCATTCATTTTTCATATTTCAGAAAATGCGCATTTTTCTAACGCAGAAAATATTATTACGCATATACTCGCGTATAAGTCGAGGAATTTCTGACCCTTTTCGGTAAGCAAATTTTGGGGGTCGACTTATACGCGAGTCACTTGAAAAAGCTAAAACAGAAACTTTGAATACTGCAAAAGTATGGCTTTTTATGTGTATGAATAAAAAAAATAATAGGTAAAATATATAAATAATAATAATTTATCATTTAAAAAATTTAAATGATTTGTTTTTGTTTACTTACTACCTTTTCGCATTGGCAAGTGGAATCTTTGGTTTGATTTTCTGCAAAATTGAAGTAAAAAGTTAGGGGGTCGACTTATACGCGGGTTTTGATTTTTTCCAGAATTTGCACTGGAAAGTTAGGGTTCGACTTATACGAGAGTATATACGGTATTTTATATGAAAAATTATTATTCACGTACACAGTAGTTAATATATTATCAATTGATATATTCTTACTTACCACATTCTTCTGAAAAATACGGTGTTTTAACATGCTGTGTGGGCCGAAAGTCCTTGACCCATTTTCAAATTCAATAAAGATGTCTAATAATTAGAGCACAGGTTTTGTTCTGTTCATGCACACTGTTCAGTTGATTGAAGTTTTGTTGAAACAAAAGAAAAAATAGTTATGCATATTTCTTATAGATTGTTGCTAAATATGATCAGCTACTCCAAACAGCCCCAGGAAATTAAGGTTTTCATTAAAGGTGGAGTTATATATTCGTACATTGATTTTTTTTTTTTTTTTTCCGTGATGGGTGCCTGTTTTCTCCTCAGAATATCAAGCGGATTTATCCAGAAAAATGGGCTTTTAAACAAATATAATTTAAATAAAAAAACATTATTTAAAGCAAAAGTTGCATGCATCATGCATGAATAAATCTCAGTAAAAATGAGAATTAATTTTAATTTCAACTACTTAAAACTTCTCAAAAGATGATAAAAACCTAAATAAATTATGAATTAGCAAAAAAGATATTTTTGCAGTTTTTTAACAGTTCAAAGAAAATACTATGTAAAGGCATTTAAAAAAAGAGAAAATACCGTTACAATTATGATGATTAGCCATTTATCTACTGACGGTACTTATAAGTACCGTTAAAATAACTTGTTATAAAATTCATTTAATACTTCGATTAGTTGTAATACAATTTAGAATAAATTATAGACACATTACTTTATCTTGTTCCGAAAGCATTATTGGTTAAACAAAACAAAACATATTAAAAAAAAAAAAATGATTCCTTTTGCCTTTGCCTCTCTTCAGCTTTCTTGGCGTTGGGAGGGGGATTTTTCAATTCGGAAATATTTCTATATTTCTATTGTAAGAACATTATATTTGTGCATTTCCTAATTCTACAAAATACAAAGAAAATATTTAAAATAAAAGATTTGAGTGGTGCTATAAATATTGCACAAAATCCCTATAAATTCAAATTCAATTAATTCTTCAATCCATCTAAAATCCTTCTAAAATTTATTAAATGATTATGTAAATCTCCTAATGTAGTTTAAACAATTCACGAAAAAAGGCTTTAGAAGGTAAAAGTTTCATAAATTCATAATTCCGTATATAAATGGTTAGTCTATCCAACCTGGAACAAGGTTAAACATGTCCGGTACACTGCCCTATGTACAGTTCGCGAGTGCAAATTGCATTTAATTGAAAACTCTGCTGTTTAAAAAAAGTGAAATGTATCTTTATCTAGCTCTCATCCAACTTAAGGTTTACGGAAATATAAGCTCATTCGAGTTATTCACAGTTTTGAAAAGCGTTTCTTTAATTTCAAAAATAGATTTCCGAGATTTAACACGCTCGTGTTTTATCACGCGCCGATATTCATGTTTTTCACTGTGAGACAGTGCTCGAATCCATGTTTCGCTTCATCTGGTGGCGCGGTACTGTCGCTTATTCAGACACTGTATGTAATGACCCCCACCTCTCATACTTATTGAATTGAACTAGAAAAGCAGAGTTGATTGTGAATGTCTGAAAGTTCGTAAGGAGTAAGCAAATTACTTAGAGACATGATTTTATTGACTACATAAGTACGAATTTAATATAAAATGTCTTATAATCTAAAGAAATACGGACAAAATGATATAAATGCATTTCTATAAGGTAGAATTAAGGTAGCCATTAGTCAATGATATTTTTTGAATGAAAACGAGAATCTCGTTTCACGTCGTGAATGTTTATAATAATGAATTGTTTTCATTAGTGAATATTCGAATATTCAAGTGTGACCCCCATGTAGTGCACGCCGTCTATAGCATAGTAGATTGTGACTCTCCTGTAGTACACGACTTCGATGGCACAGTCGAGTGAGACCCATCGGTGATGCACCCCGCCTGATGTGACAGTCAAGCGTGACACACCGGTGATGGACGCCGCCTGATGGTACGGTCGAGCGCGACCCACCGGTGATGCACGCCGGCGTGAATGTGTTAAAAAAGCATTTCTGAAACAAAAGTTTATTTCTCTCCCATATCAGTAAGAAGAAGAGAATAACGAAACGTTTCCGAGTGGTTTTTAAAGAGAATTAATAAATCTTCTCAACATAAAATGTCTGATTTTAACATGCTATTAATTCTCTAGTAAGTATTTTCAGCTGTGTAATAGAATATCATACATGCTAAAATAACAAAATAATGTTTAATATTGATGCTGATGCTGTTAATTTAGCATAATTTTTGAACACGAAAATGCTTACTTCAGAATTTGTACCATCAGTAAACTTAATATTTCACGTTGAATAAGCTGTTTAATGCACTGTATACACACAACTCGGAAACGTTTTTTTTCTTTGTAACAAACTTTTGTTTAGAAAATGCCACTTTAAATCTATTGTTATCTTAAGTATTTAATAGTAAATGAACACTTCTTGATAATCGTCGATAACCCAGAGGGGATTATAATAAGTTTTCGTAAAGTTTTACTAGATCCCAATCGTTTCCTATTTTTTACAGTGTAAGAGATTTTTAACATTAAATGTAATATTTTTTGAATGAACACCAACAATAACATAAAAAAGAATTTTTGGTATTTTAAGCACGTAGAATGATTACATGTCCAAGAAATTCGTGTTTTATAAATTTATTTGTAAGTTTTTAGATCGTTTGTCAATTTATTTACGAAATATTGCACGAAAACGAAACGAACGAAAGCGAAGTTGGATTATTTAGATTATTTTAAATACAAACCATTTTATATTCTGAAATTGGGTTGAACATTCCTCTTCTAAGATAGATTATAAAATATTCATGCTGGAAAATTATTTAATAGTCCAAAAAAATGAACATGTTCATGTACAGTTTTCAAAGAAACTGCATTTAAAAGTACATCTCTTTTTTATATTCGACCAGTAAAAATTGCAATTTTGTGGGTTTATAAGTTATTAAAAAAATTGTGATAAGACGGAAAATAGATTTCTTAGTTCATTGACGTCGTCTATTTGTTGACAGAGTTACTCACAGACGTGTTTTTACTTTATAATATAGATATTGTGCAGGTATTAAAACATGTTGAAATATATAAATAAGGTTTTGGATAACTTATTTTAAAATATTCACAAATAAAATTTCCAGAATAACATGAAAATCAGGGTTCGAAAAATGAAACTTTTTTACCTGAATCTTTTAAAGAACCATTAAATTTTGTTCTACGTATGCTAAGTATTAATTGCCCATGATTGTCTAGTGATTACAGCTTTTCGACTCCTTTAAGCGGTGGGAGAAGTGAATCCCTTGTATTGCTTTTAGTCTGCGTATTTTTCATGAGCATAAATTATGCACTTATTGCAGTAACTTATAATTGACCCGCATTCAATTTATTAAAACTTTTACCTAATTTATGACTAATACGACAATTTATTTATTAATTAAATTAATATAGCCATATTTTTTCATACATCTTCTCCTACTTTAACTTCTTTTATACACTAAAATAAAATAAATAATTCTGGCACGTAGTTTTCATACTTTTATAAATATATATGTAAAACGAGAAATGAGTTAAGGTGGTTTTTGCGTTATAAATCTTTTTTACGAGAAGTTACTAAAATTGTATTTCTACATATTAATTATCTTGATGGCAGTGACAGCTTCGATTTGAAATATACTTTTTAAAGCTCTCCTTGATTATAATAATCTAGTATATAAACACATATGCAAATTGCCCTCTGATTATACCTTCATTTTAAATGTGAAAAACCATTTGTCTTAGATCGCAGCAATTATTCTGTCATTTAAAATAAAGCGATTATATTGTCTGTAGATTATTTATTTAAAAATGTATAAATTCTAATTACAGTAAACTTACTCAAGATTTGATATTAGTTCGAAACTATTTGTAAACATTTAAAAATATCGATAACTTGTTCACATCTGATTTATTGAATTACTTATTCTTTTTGTTTCTACAACATATTGTTAAAACTGTTCCAGAATTATTGGCATTTAAAAATTTTCAGCTTCGCATACAGAATATTTTAAAATTTTTTCTATTCCTTCCTACCATTGGAGAACGTGTGTTAAAATTATTTTTTCTTTTAATGTATAAAAATGTGGCTTTTTGCCAAACATAACAACCCGGCATTGTTTATTAGTCTTCTTTATTTTGAAAGTTTATTATTATAGAGAATAAAGAAAGATGCATATTCAGTTGTATAATATCAATTTTTTTCTATAATTTCTTTCAACGTTAATGCAAAATAACATACATTTTATGTTTGAGACATATTCTTAAAATCAGTATGGAACAAAACGAACAAAAGTGAATTTGACATACAATATATGGCCATTAATCAATGGACTCTTTCAATTTTAGATATTTTACAATTTATTTTATGATATACTTGTCGGATCCATCAGGAACTTCAGGTTTATAAAGAATATGTTTGACCACATATTTATGATCGTCGATTTGATAAGGAGAACAATTAGGGGACCAACAAAAAAATCAAAGAAAATTAATAATATTTAGATCAACCTGTAAAATAAAATACCCGAAAAAAGAAGCATGGATCCAGCATACATATATGCAGATATTGTAGAATATGTGTATTCATTTGTGTAAGAATAGCTCGTACATTTATGGAGATGTGATTTTTTTTTAATTCAAAAAAGTTTTGTATGTTTTTTGCTTAAATCTTGCAGGGTTTTGAACCAAATGTAACACCAGTTTTAAAAAAAATGACAAAATGCAGTAGAAACATCATAGTGCAATTGGAATATAAATATATTAAACATCTGATGACATATGAGCAGTTGTATGAATTTTTTTATCTGCGCATGCGCGAACGAGAACAAAAATATTTTTCATGCTTTAATAGTCAACTCTATGGAGCAACTCATCTAAAAAGCCAGCCAAATATCGTAAAAATTTAGAAAGCTGTAGGCGATAGAGTTTAGTGGACGTTGATAACTATATGGTTAAACATATTCCTTATAAACCTGAAGTTCCAGAAAAATCCGACAAGTACATTTTTAAATATTGGCCATAATGTCTAAAACTGAAAGTGTCCGGTGATTAATGGCCATATAATGTATGCACGATATCCATTACGTAACTATGAACAAATCAAAATATATAGTGATCGCGTTCACTTATTTCGCTTCCAATATTTCTAAACAATGGTATTCTTGGTAGATTTCTCACACTCGCAATGAAAATCTACTATCTATTTATATAAAATCCAAGTCTCTGTGTGTCCCTCACTATTCCGGTAGGACCGCCTCATTGAAATGAGTAATTGTTGAAAAATATTAATGCAGGGTTACCACAGTAGCGCCAAATGTTAGCCAACTTGGCGATAGCTGGCTAATTTGGCGAAATTCCCATTTAAAACCATTAATCTTTCATAATGGAGGTCACCGAAATTTAATTTAAACTCCACTCTTTTAAGATATTTTTTCGAAATCTATGGGTGATAATTTAAAGTACATCTTTACATCTTCCTCCCGATGCTACTAATAAAATAACCGCCAATAGACAACGGTGTACTGTGTGAGCTCCTAACTGCGCGATTTTAATGTGCTTTAGGTACTTTTCCAGTATAGGTGCCTTGGCGAAAAAGGAAATTTGGTAACATATTTTCCGGGAACCTATTCACTGTTTCATTTTATATACACAAGCATTTTTTTCGATATTTATACGATTTATTTAACATAAAAAAGCCGTTTCTCTAATTTTATACAGAAACAGATGTAATTTTTACATAAAAAACATCAATAATATACATATAAAACAAACAAAAACGCTCATCAAATTTGTTTTCATAGCTGTTTATATGATTTGACAACAAATCTCAATATTTCCATTATACGGACACCATGCCAAAATGTATGCTAATGAGCCAATTATTTCAAAATGCTAAAAGATATTTGTAATTTTATGCCAGCAGTTTAATATGAGTTTTATTTTATTGCTTTATTTTATAGCAGTTATTTGTTCACTTATTTTAAATATATATTTGTGATTTGATGAAATAGTTCTTAAAAGTCTGAATTTTCAAATGTTATATTTTTTAAATGCTCACTTTAGTATCGACAATGGTTTTTCTTTTATTTTTCAAATGCTTCAATTCACGATTTTGCGCCAACTATTACACTTGGCGACAATGATGTCCGCATAATGGAAAAGTACCCAAATCTCACTTTCTGATGCCCAAATTACACCAAGCTTTTTAAAAAAATGCCAAAGCCCCTACAGTGGAAAAGTACCAAACTGTCTATTATTTTGCGCTATCCGTGTTATAGTTTGTACTATATGCAAGGGGAGTGGAGCGAAGTGTTTAAACATTAGATATTAAAATTTCGGCACAGATGTCATATACGCGATGTCATGGCGCGATTTTTTTCTGACGCCAATGTCATATACACAACGGGTACTTAACTGACGCCAAAGTGTAGTAATTTTGCTTGATATGGTAATCTGGATGTTGTTGTTTATGCTGTTGATGTTTTTGCCAAATTGGCGTCGGAAAAAAATCGCGCCAATATATGATAACGTATATGACAACTGTGCCAAAGTTTCTATAAGGTCTTTATAAGTTTCTATAAAGCAGTATAAGCAATATAATTAAGAATAAAATAAGTGCAAAATAAGACTAAAGAAGAAAGAAAAATCATGCGTTAAGCATAGAATATGAAACACTTTCCAACACATCCTGAATGCTTTAACAAAACTTCGTTATTTAGGGAAATAAGGTAAATAAGATAACGTTACTTCTTAGATATCCCGTCGACCAATTTCGCCAAATTATGTAAATCGCCAAATCAATAGTAAAACATTAATAAAAATACAAATAAAACGTCGAATTAATGGTTTTATTGGCCATTATTGGCATTTAATTAATTAATGGCAACCATTATTGGCAATTAATCTTACAATTTGGCGACAGTAATTTGGTCAACGGGATAACTAAGAAGTACCAAGATAACTAAGTAAACATTTTAGAAAACGCATAAAAATTGATTTCAGCAGTTACCGTCCATAGCCAATAGTACCGTTATATGCCACTATTTAGCTAAAATTTAATTTAAACTACTCTTAAAACTACTGAAATCACATTTCCAGATATTATCATCCATAGACGGTTTTGTATCCAATTCTTTGCGTGACCATGTATATCATTTTATCTATATTCCACAAACATTTCTTAGGAAACTAAATGCAGTTCAGCGTAAAAATGCATAACTCCTTTAAAAACCACCTTTAAGCAATTTACTCTCATACTCAGTAACCCTTACGAATTCTTTTGTGTAGCCCTGCATATGAACTGTAGCATTTATACACACAGTATAGTATGCATAAATGTAGTGAAACATAAAAGCGCATATCATAATTAAAAATGCATTTCTAGAAATCATTGCTTATGTACAATATTTCGGAGAAAAGTTTCTTGGCGAGAAAGAAGTTTGCCAACATATTTTCTGGCAACCTATTTACTGCTTCGTACTCACAAGCAATTTTTTCCATATGTATACAATTTGGCACAGATGTCATATACGCGCTCCATATTGGCGCGATTTTTTTCCGACGCCAATTTGGCGAAAACATCAACAGCATAAACAACATCCGGGTTACCATTACAAGCAAAATAACGACACTTTGGCGCCAGTTAAGTACCCGGTGCGTATATGACATCGGCGTCAAAAAAAAAAAAAAATCGCGCCAATATGGGCGTATATGACATCTGTGCCGACAATTTAATATAAAAAAGGCTATTTACCCATTTTTATAAAGAAACAGAAGTAATTTTTGCACAGATGTCATATACGCATGGGGTTTGGCGTGATTTTTCTATGACGCCAATTTGGCAGAAATCTCGCTTTCGAATACCAGTTACTTATATATTTTTCAATTATTTGCTATCATTTTGAAAAGGAAATAACTATAAATAAATAAAAGTTTGAATAATAACTATAGAACAAAGCAGTTTATATAATTAAAAAACAGAAAATAAAAGTAAATAAACAATTTATTAATAAATAAAAAACAATAGCCGGGTTACCATAGCAGGCAAAATAACACCATTTTGGCGCCAGTTAGGTGTCCCGGTTCATATCTGAAGTCTGTGCCGTATTTGTATATAAAAAATTATATATATTTAGAAACGATTTTTTTATGCATATAAGTGCATATATAAACAAAGATAAAAGTTCATTAGATTTGTTTTTATAGCTGTTTATATATTTTCGCAACATATCTCACTTTCTGATGCCCGAATCGCGCCAAGCTTTTTCTAAAAATACGCTATAATGGAAAAGTACTTAAATAAATAATTAACAGAAATAACAAATTATACAAACTAAAACTTTTTATTTCGAGATCAAAGCATTGTTTTTAATTTCGATTATAAATGCATATATCCTTGGATAACTTCAATTGAAATTAGTTTCACAGCTTAATATCTCATTCCATAAACCTAAACAAACACAAGTGACTCATTCATCATGAAACGTCAAAAATATTAAATCATTGAGGTAATCATTCACAAAGTAAGTTCTCCAACAATCAATGGGCAATATTCTAATGACGTCATAGTAGGTAAAATGGTGGCGGTATCGTTTGTTTATGGTTTGTAATCACAAAGATTTAATTTTGCAATGTCTCTTAGTTACACTATTTTATTGTCATATTTATGAGCTCAGAACAAAAGCCTACTTTTTCATTATTTAGTTATTAAAGACGGAAAAAATCATATATGTATGATTTGAAAATTTTAAATAATTTTCTTTCTTAATACTAAAAAATAACATCGGGAAGTAACAGCGGGTTTAAGTTAAATAAGTTTAACTGTTTAATTCTGTTGTAATATTCAAAATAACTGTATTTATTAGATTTCAGTACTCAACATCAGGGCCCGATTAAACTTTGAAGTTAGAGGAATTACAATGTCATTTCAGGATCTTTCTTTTGGAGAAGCTTTTCTAAATTTCATATATACATGGAAAATCTTCAGTGTTAGAAATATTATTCCTAGGACTGACATAACACGAGAACGGCCTGCAATTTTACACAAGTTTTTGAAAGCTACTTTATATCAGAAATTTTACTAAAAACTGGTTACTTTTTTGTTATAGCGGCCCACACTATTAGGATTATGACAAGTTACAGCCAATTTCGCCAACGTCTTAACCAAGATCGTGAAGCACACACATATAATACCATATAATACCATTTCATGAAATCGTATACGATAATTTAATAGTTTTTAACCTTACTTCAAGTGTGTTATTTATTTATTTTTAAGGCTCAACAATCTAAATTGTCCAATATATGAATTTAAAAAAATGTAAACAAAGACTAAATAGACATGACCGCAAAAAGCCCCAAATCTGCATAACACTTGGAACCAAACTGTGCAGATTACTGTACACAGTTTTTCATAAATGTGTTTCGTTCTTAAAATGTGTTATTTTCATCTATCACTGCGGAACAAGCGAAAAAACTCATATTCTTGCACATGAGTTGTATATATATCTTTATATCTAAATTTCCGTCATTTTTGACGGGCTACCTTTCTAGTAAACAATAATAGTCTGGAAATAGTGAAACTAACAATGTTCCGAACAGACTTCCGAAATATAGAAATACTCTTCCTCTATATAAAAGTAGTGCAAAAAAAAAAAAAATTGTTGATGGATAAAAATCAGAAGGAATTTTCAAATATATTTCCATGTTTAATAAACTGAGTGAGGCATAGTTAAAGAAAATTAGCATGAAATTGGTTATGGTTCCGATTACGGAAAGTCATCGCGTTAATTGCGACCTGGTAAATTCATTTTTAAAGATATATATTTTAGTTCTGTTTATTTTTAAGAAGTAGCAACAGGAAAGACAAAAAAATATTTATTTTTGAGTCATGGTAATAGATTGAAAAAATATTGCTCAGTTGCTCAAAGAAAAAAAAAAACAAGTATTGGAAAACAGCCCGACCGCAACCAATACCCTTCAAATCGCGAGCCTAGCGTTTTAATCTATTAATTGATTAATAAGTTCTGGAAATATAAAAAAAAAAAATGCTACAGCTATCAAGACCACACAATGATACACGATCTCTGGAACGTTAGCACAATAGAAAGTAAGAGAAGACTGAATTACTAATTTATATCTTTACATATAGGAATTAAGTTAACCCCTTAGGTAAATTTGACGACATAGACTCGTCAGGCATTTGGACACTGGAGCCTATTTTTATATTCTATTCATACCACTATTTAAAGGATTTTTGTAGTATTTTTCCCTTGCACATACTGTCAAAGTGTATATGAAAGATTTTTGTTTTGAGAAAGAGGTGCGAGATAGAATAATAATAAAAAAAAGCCAGCTCTGAAATAAATCCGTACCCAAGTGGTTAAGTAAAATAAAAGCGTGTAAAAATTACAATTCCAAGCATATTCTGTTGCTACGTATCCTTTAACCAACTCAACTTGATACTAATTTTATATTCCTCATAAATTAAAATATGTCTTTTTACTGACAGATTTCAGATTAGGGCAAAAGTGCGAAATCTGATAGTTAATCTGATCTTACGTCTATATTCTGTATTTGAGTAAATGTGATTTGTCACAAGAGCTGTTTTAAAGCTGCTAAGAGTACTAGCATTCCTTTTTTAAATTACAGACGACGATTAGAAAATGAGTCCTTGCGATTGAGTATACAATCACATGTATGAACAACAGAAGGGAACCACACTTTTCCGGATTTTGGGTGTAGTCCAGAGAAAAGGGAATAAAGTAGGCTTCACACATTTCCTGACATTTTCGCAAAACCAGAATATATATAAACTTATAAATTATTAAAATTTGGATCAAAATCTTAACTCCTTCATTATGGCTGGTAATACTGTATCTGCAGCTAAGTCTCTAAAACATCGCTATAGGAATTACATAGTCACAAACATTTACACTTCAAAAAATAGAAAGTGGAAGTAAATTAAAACTTTTTGAACAGGTGTCTTGCTACAAACCGGCAACTATAGACGTTGCATTAAGTATTATTTTGGAAACACCGGTGGGGATGGGTGTAGAATACCGCTTACTATATTGAATGAGAATTTTCATATTTATTTTGTGAATATTGATTGCGATTAAAAGAAATGTCCAATCACGTTTACTACATTCAGTGCTATTTTTCATAGAGATACAGTAAGCCTTTGTTTTTAGAAATATTTTAAATGTTTGCTCAGATTTATTTTTCTGTTAATCATTACATTTACTTGTTATTTGTTATTATACTGCTTTTGATCTTAAAATATGACAAAGCTACTTAGACTAAAATATGTAAATATAAAACATATTAAATATATTTTTTAATTCCATATTAGGGACTATCTGCTGACTATGACGAAATGGAAAGAAGATGGTGAAAACAATGATACTGTATCGGATGAGGAAGATAAATTTATTTCTTTTTCACAAACTTCACTTATGTTAAACAACGACCAACCAAATGCGGGTAATATGACGAAGATTTCACGGTATTGTCCATCTTATATTGAATGCAGAATAAAAAATTATTTATTAGAATATATGTAAAATTCATAATTTTTCTTACATTTCGCATATTTGAAACAGACATAGTCAAATAAAGGAGAATGTCAGTTTAAGATTTTCAAATAAATAATACATACGTGTTTGTCCCGGCTTCCAACTCTGTATTGCTCACTGTGCATGCTAAGAAAATAATTATTAAAAAACCTGCGCTTCTACGGGATTCGTAGTATGTTCTCCTCCAAAGTGCAATGCTTCTTTCTAAATTTTTAAATAGCTTTCTCTCAAAATTATCTTTTTCAAACTGGTGGTCAAAATGGAAAAGTTAATAATTAAGCAACCGTTTTAAAATATTGAGAGTAACTATGTTAGAGAAGTACTTATCTGATGAATTACAAAAAAACGTTTAAACTCTTATTTATTTGAAAAGCGCGGATTTGAAAAAATTGTTTTGCTATTTTATTCAAAATTTTATTTTAAATATAAATAAGTAAACATATTTTTCCTGAAAATTATTCGTTTACGGGATTTAAACATTGAATTTAAACCTTTTAAATCCATTTTTGTTTTAAATCAAATAAGAGTTAATAATTAATCCGTAATTAATAAAAATAATCAGTTTTAAAATATGGAGTGAAACTATATTAGAGACGTAATTATCTGATGAATTGTAATATATATATATATATATATATATAACTCTCATTTAGATTGGAATAATGCTGTGATGGTGCTACTTTACAAGAAAGGGGAGAAGGAAAACATTAAAAACTACCGTCCAATCAGCTTACTGTCAGTGATTTATAAAATTTTCACCAAAGTTTTAACGACAAGACTTGAATCAGCTCTGGACTCAGCTCAACCTAGAGAACAAGCAGGATTCCGAAGTGGATTCAGCACAATGGATCATATCCATGCGGTAAGGGAACTCATAGAAAAACATAAGGAATATAATTTACCTCTTTGCCTTGCCTTTATTGATTATGAAAAAGCATTTGATTCGGTCTACACATCAGGAGTAGTAGAATCTCTGGAGGACATTGGTATAGACAAACCTTACATCAATATTATAAAGAAGATTTACAAGAAAGCAACAGCAACCATCCGCTTGGACAAAGGAAAAGCAAAGATCAAGCTTGGAAGAGGGGTAAGACAAGGAGACACCATTTCGCCTAAGCTTTTTACTGCTGTCTTAGAAAATATTTTCAAGAAGCTGGATTGGGAAAACAAAGGGATTAGAATAAATGGGGAATATTTGAGTCATCTCCGATTTGCTGACGACATTTTAATTTTCAGTAACAGTCCTGAAGAATTGGAAAATATGCTAAAAGATTTGGCAGAAGCTAGCATTAATGTGGGATTAAAAATAAACTTCGAAAAGACTAAGGTGATGTTCAATTCATTTGCATCAAAAAAGAAAATCGTCTACAACAACACTGAAATTAAAGAAGTGCAAAGTTATGTGTACCTTGGGCAAGAAATATCATCGGATAATAGTATCAGGAATGAAATCAATAGAAGAATAAGAAATGGATGGAGTGCTTTTGGAAAGAACAATATTATTCTTGTGAGTAGCATGCCCCTTTGTTTGAAAAGAAATGTATTTAACCAATGTGTTTTGCCTGTCCTAACTTATGGAGCAGAAACATGGACGCTAACAAAACGGATGGTACAAAGATTACAAACAACACAGAGAAGTATGGAAAGATGTATGCTAGGTATAACTAGAAGAGACAGAAAAAGAATAACCTGGATAAGAAGTCAGACGAAAGTTTTTGACATCATTGAAAGAATTAAACGGCTAAAATGGAAATGGGCTGGGCACATCGCAAGAAGACAAGACAATAGATGGAGCACAAACACCCTACATTGGTATCCCAGAGATGTAAAACGGCCAAGAAGACGACCTCAAGTAAGATGGAGTGATGAAATCAGAAAAGTAGCCGGTGTAAATTGGATGACTAAAGCACTAGACAGGAAACATTGGAAAAATCTGGGGGAGACCTACATCCAGCAGTGGATTGAAAACGGTTGATGATGATGATGATGATGATGATAACTCTCATTTATTTGAAAATCGATTCGAAAAATTACTTTGCCTTTTAATTCAAAATTTCATTTTAAAGATAAATAAGAATATTAATAACATATTTTTCATGAAAATGATTTGTTAACGGAATTTAAACAGTGAATTTAAACATTATAAATCCATGTTTCTTTTTAATCAACTGTTGTAAAGCAACAGTGCCCAAAAGTCAGAAAATGTCTTTGATGGAAACTACGCTGTAAAAGTAGAAAGATGTTTCTGGATGTAGCTAAATTTTATAGAACTATATTATAACCATTTTCGAGTTATCCATGGTTCCGAAAAGCGTTGCTTTACCTCTAGAAATTTCTTAAACCAATATATTTCCAAAATTTCAACTAGCAATTCTGATTTTTTTTTTTTTAGCAACCCGTTTTAAATAAATAAATAAATAAATAAATAAATAAATAGTAATCGAAAATAATAGTAATCCGATAATAGTAAATAAATAGTAATCCGATTATTTTTTAAATTTACATTAAAAAACTTCCGCAGCAAGAAATATCGGTTCTTCCTTATGCTATCAATTCTAAACTAAAGACTTTCAAGTTCAACAGACAAACATGATAATTTTGCATCATTAACATAAATACTAAATTTAGCATTATTTTATCTTTTTTGCATGTACAAATTACGCTATGAAGATAAAAATGTTTATTTATGAATTGATAGATTCTGAAAAACTGATGTTTTTTGTTAAAAAAAGTCATTAACCCTTTATTCTCCGACGGTACTTTAAAGTACCAAAGTTTTCGCCAATTGAAACATACACGTTAAAAGCATTCACTCTGGTACATTTAAGAAACAATATAAAATACTTCCACCGACCATCACTAATTCGCAATAGCAGTTCTAGTAACCTGGAAAATGATCACGAAGCTATTTGGTGCGCGTGAGTGTATATTTCGCTTCCGTTTTCTTGTCTGACATGGTATCCCTAACTTTTGATTAGAAAGATCGTAAATTTTAAATGTAAGGCTACAATTTTTTTCCTTGCTTAGAACCAATATGTTACGGTAAAAAAAAGTTTGTTTACTTTATGAAGCTTTTTTCAAAGCGGTACTCTTTCAGTATCGTTGGGATTACATTGAATAGGATTTTCATTTGGATTTTTATCGTTTAAATATATATGGTGCTTAAAAACGTATATATTTACTAGGGATGCGTTGATGCTAGACAGGCGGATTTTAATACAATATAGGGGAGATATTGCATAATTTATGTATGACATTGATGTCATTATGTATGACATCATTTTGATGACGATGCTAAGCAGATGAAAATGTTTATTTATGAATTGGTAGATTCCAAAAAACCGATATTTCGAAGCTATTTTGGTGCAGATATGACGATGAATTTATAGTTACGAAGGCAAAAAATATATTATTTTTCTGATTAATATTATGTTTTTATAAAACAAAATGGAAAATAATTAAATTAGAAAGAAGTCTAAAAATACCTTTTAGTATTTTTATGAATCCTTTTGAGTTTTCTATAACTAAAAGTTTCAAAATTTCTTTCAGATAAGCTTTCCATCGGGGGATAGTGGTACAACTGTAGAATATTCTTCTGGTGGCGAAATGCTCGCTGATGATGAAACAGCAACATCATCATCTAGTCAAATATACATAATAGACATACAGGGTGCATAGTAAAGTCCCTTTAACCGGAAAATACTTGCGAACGGAGAGAGCTACAGCTATGCAAGGGAGGTAACGGTATAGTAAAGCGACTACACCCGATTTAATGGAAACGACAGCAGCCCCCCCCTAGTGGCGAAATTTGGAAGATAGTCATTGCAAATCGAAAACGAAAAGAGACAGAGCAAAATTTCCAGTTAGAAAGTTTTAGAGCACCAATTAAATAGTACGAAACGATATTTGGTTTACATGGATAAGATAAATCTTCGCCTGTATACCCAAAAATGCACTTCATTTTGTGTAAACGTTTGAATGGAATAGCCAGAAGTATGAAGAAATACGCACAATTTATTGTATAAATACGTACTTTCCTGAATACATTTTGATAAAATCACACAAAAAAGGCAAACTGGTTCACAGTGATAAAAAGTTTAATATTCAGTAAGTTCGAAAAGTTCACCATTGCTCACGATACACGTTTGTATTCGTGAGTGTAATTCTGCATGCACATTTCTCAGCATGGAACGTCTATTGCGAGCCTCTTCAACACGACGACATAGATTTAACCATTTCAAGGGCGGTGGCTAGACTGTCTAGCCACCTAATTTTAATTCCAAAACTGACAAATGGCACCAAGAATATTTTAATAAAATTTTGCTTTTGCAATGAAAGTGCAAATTAGTGGGTTTTTATTTTGTAAGAAATTCGTTTTAATATTCTGGTGTCAGTCAATTATTTCATCATATTACGAACAGAATTCGTCTGCCCCTGAAAGGGTTAAATTAAAATTTTAAATGCATTGGAAATAAAATTTTTACAGACATTACAGTACTGTACAACGTCACAATCTGCAATTGCGCACTGCTACATTTCCGAAATGTGAATATGGAAAGTGGAATCGTCGCTCATCAATTTCGGACATTTTTGGGTATACAGGCGACGATTTATCTTATCCGTGTGAAGCAAATGTCATTTCGTACTAATTAATTGATGTTCTAAAACTTTCTAATGGAAATTTTGCTCTATCTCATTTCGTTTTCGATTTGCAATGGCCATCTTCCAAATTTCGCCACGGGGAGCGCTGCAGTCGTTTGCATTAGGTCGGGCGTAGTCGCTTTAATATACCGTTACCTCACTTGCATAGCTGTAGCTCCCTCCCTTCGCAAGTATTTTCAGGTTAAAGGGACTTTCCTATGCACCCTGTATATACACTATATATATATGCAAGATATTAAAATAATTAGAAAAAATTGGCTTTAGGTTTTTTTTATGTCTCGATTGTTTTCCAAGCGTTATTACCGAATGGTACTTTGAAGTACCACGTCAAGTAATTAGCATAATTAATAAAAAAATTAAATATTTTAGTTTTAGTGCACGTATCTTCTAATGTATCATAACAATGCAAGGAAAAGAACTATCGAGGGGATATTACTTTAAATTCATAATTTGGGATATGAAGGGTTAATATACTGTAAAATATACTCGGAAATGTTTCGAGTTATCTTATTTTTTTTTAACGGGCAGCAAAAGAAACGTCTATTTCAGAAATTCTTCTTTAAATATAGGAATATTTTTGCCCAAGCGTTTTGACGCAGAGGAATTTTAAAGTGCCCAGTCAAGTAATTTAGCCATAAGTAATAAAAAAAAAAATTAAATCTTTTATTTTTAGTGCATATATCTTCTAATATATCACAACAATGTAAGGAAAAAAAAATCTTTGAGATAGTATTTTAAATCTACTAAAAAACAACTTTTCAAAAGTAAAAAATAAGCCAAGCAAAAAAAAAAAAAAAAAAAAAAAAAAAAAAAAAAAAAAGGTGAAAGTTGTGGCTAAAAAATAGTGTGATATCAAATTTCCAAGCTTATATTGCGGTACTTATTTAACATTTTTAATAAAAATTTACCATATGTAAGTCGAGTACCTAAGTATGCGTTGATAGAAAGCCTTTTCTCCTTTACTAAATACATCATAACGTGTTTCTGAAAATTAAATTTTTTTAAATTATGCATGATGGGCTTGGCGGCCATCTTTCCATATTTTACACAAATTTCTAAGCACACAAGTTCATTGTTAAGATTGGAAGTTCGAAATTGTTACTAAAGCAAACATTTTATTCTTTTAATTTATGGAAATGAGTGCCTAAAAATTTGTGTCTAAAAGTAAAGCTGAAGTAACTTCAGGTTTCATCTTATGATTCTCTTTTTTTGGAGGGGGGTTAATTAATTAGTTAAAGCAGTAAAAATCAATTTGTTTTTTCAAAATAAAAAACTTTCTTAATTTATCTGTCTGTAGCTAAAACTATAAGTTCGAAATTCTTAATAATGCAAATATGTTACGAGCTTGAGTGCTTAGAAATTTGTGTAAAAATGGAAAGATGGCCGCCAAGCCCATCATGCATAATTAAAAAAAATTAATTTTCAGAAACACGTTATGATGTATTTAGTAAAGGAGAAAAGGCTTTCTATCAACGCATACTTAGGTACTCGACTTACATATGGTAAATTTTTATTAAAAATGTTAAATAAGTACCGCAATATAAGCTTGGAAATTTGATATCACACTATTTTTTAGCCACAACTTTCACCTTTTTTCTTTTCTTTTTTTTTTTTTTTTTTTTTTTTTGCTTGGCTTATTTTTTACTTTTGAAAAGTTGTTTTTTAGTAGATATCAGTTCTTTTTTTAAAACAAATGATATATAACTGAAATAATTCTACTAGCTCAAATTAAAATTAGTCCTTGTATAGCCTTTATAAGCAGAGAACAAACACAATATTATACATTTTGTTTACCTATCATTCATTTTTTATAGTGATTAATAATTTAAAAGTAAGGAAAGTCAATTTCTTCTTTCAAAGTATCAGTCTTTCTCAATTTATATATCCTTAAAATTTTCTACGAAAGATGAAAATTTTGTAAAAAACAGAGTCGAAATAAAATATATATTTACAGTTAGTCTGTCAGTTAATTGTTTTTTCTAACTTTTTTTGCTGACGGTTTTGCAAAATAAATTTACCTTTACAAATACCTACGGTTAGTCCGAGAATGAAAACCCGCAGGCATCTAAAGAATCGAAGATCTGTAAATTTAGCAATTCTAGGCATAATAAAGGAACATTTTTGATAAAAAAAAAAATCTAAAAATTTAAAGATATAAACTGTCCATATAACTTCATTTAGATCGTGTTATAGAGAAGAAAGAATAAAAATGTAATTTTACTCAAGTCTGTTTATCTATACCTATTTGCATAAATGTGAGGATATTAATTTACTATAAAATTTCCCCTAAATTGATTATCTTTAATAGTCTATTATTAAAGCCACATATACATTAGAATTAAATATTTTTCGGTTAAAAATTGCCTGAAATCTGTAGTCTTATCGTTCGTTAATTTTTTTTTTTTTTTTTTTTTTATGCCCAGACTCTTTTTCGGAACTCTGACAAACGATCACAGACATATTGAAGCTATCCAAATTCTTATATCTTTCTATCGTATTTCCTTTTTTGAGGGGGGTGTGAGGAAGAGCCTTAAAAACTTCGTTTTGTTCTCAGAATTCTGAATTATTCATTCAAAAGATCTACCTACATAAGTCTTGTTGCAGAATTTTCATTAGTTAAGAGTTGCATCAAGTTATACATCATGTGAACTTATTAAATTAATTTTGTGAAATACTAGATGGGAGCCATTGATATTTCCAGACCATTTGCCTACATTTTAAACTTGAGTCATTTACTACTATTCATTAATTTTCTATACGAATTAAAGAAGTCGTTGTTTCCATGCCAACTGTACCTTTCACTATTGCTTGCTTGTTTGTTTGTTTGATTTATTGAACACATACATCATATCACATGCGGATCACGGCGGGATTCGAATCTGCTTCCACCTACGCTCTCAAGCGATTAGCGGCATTGTGTCTTATCCACTCAGCCACAGTGGGCCACTATTGCTTTCTCTAATGCCCAGATACTTAAATTTAACCAACTGCACTTAGAATCATGGTCATAACACAGAACATTTATATGTTAGAGCAGTGTTGCCAGTGGGCTACTTTTTTTTAATTCAGATTTCTTGATTGCCAGCACTTATTATAAACGGTAAAATTCCCATTGTTTTCGCCTTAATTAATATATCATTAAATAAGGCACATTTTACAATTTCAAAAAAGTGGTCCCAATCAAGTATCTGAGTTAAAAAAAAAAAGTAGCCCATCTGGCAACACTGTGTTAGAGTGGTGACATATGCACAAGTCGTGTACTCATATTCAATTTTTTGTCCAAAGTACGGTAACTCAGTTTTCAGTAATAGACGAGGAAGATTTCAATTAAACTAACCAGAAAAGTAAACAAACATTGGCTTCCTGATTTGATTTTATTCAAAATTGTTTTAACCAACCAAAGTTAATGTCCGGGATCCAGATAAATTTTTCTCTGTTAGTAAAATTACATTGACCAATCAGTAGCCTTTATCCTTGCAGGCTTTTCGGTGTTTACTGCAAACATCAAAAAGTTCGGAAAAATGCAGACGTCTGATTGATCAATCCCATCCCGCTAATAGCGAAATATCTATCTTGATCCCGGCCTATTCAACGCCCTTTAAATATTGGAGAAAGCCTTGACACGTGTCAGAAAAACGTCACACAAAGCAGGCAAAATAAAGAAGAAAAATCATTCATTGGCTCGTTCATATTCACGAGCCGATGAATGATTTTGTTTCTTTGCTTTGCCTGCTTTGTGTGATGTTTTCGTGACGCGAGCCAAGACTGTCTCAGATATTTAGGATGCTTTGGCGTATTTCACCACCATGAAGTTATGAAAGGAGAGGAGCAGATATGTCAATCTTCCCGTGTGAAAAACTAGTTACCAAAAAGAAAACGAGTTATTTCCCTCTCTTCTCTCTTGATTTTGACCGATAGCAGCCCATTTAGCAGTCTCCAGTACAAGATGCCGCTATATACGGTGGACGCAGGAGGGAGGGTGTTAGCGCGACCAATGACATAATAGGCCAGTTCATGATGTTTAAAAGTCACACGCAGTTGGATCGAGGCTAACGAAAAAGACAGGCTACCGCGGTGGGTCCGATTCTTCTTTTTTTACAAACCGCTGGAGTCACGTGATGCTCTTTTCACGCACCTTCTTTGGTGCATTCGAGCATCACGTGACTCCAGCTGTCTGTAAAAAAAGAAGAATCGGACCCACCGCGGTAGCCTGTCTTTTTCGTTAGTCTCAGAGTTGGATCATCTTTACACGATGATTAGTACAAAGCTGCGAGCCGATATTTTTTGTGTCCATTGCCGTGTACAGATAATCAACTCCGTGTGACGTTATGAACTGGCCTTATATGTTGTTGGCCACAGTTTAGGAACAGCTACAAATGACTTCATCTATATCTACTCCGAGGTAAACGAAAAAGACAGGCTACCGCGGTGCTACAGCGCCTAGAATATATAGTGTGGAAATCGGCTATCCCAGTAATACTTTAAAAAGTGCTAATATATTGGATCTCTTAAATTTCAAATGATGCTGAAATCCAATGAGTCGATCACAGCGATATCTGCAGGATATTTCCTAAAACTTCATGACGATTTGGTAACAGCGTCTAGAATACCTAGTGTGGAAATATTTTATTAAACAACGCTAAAAATTTGTATCCCGTAAATGATCGACGATACTGCTAAAATTCCAAGTGTCGATCGCAGCGAAATCTGCGGGATTTTCGTATTACATTTTGTATAGCCTAGCAATATCTTTCAGTTATAGAAAATATCCTGCAGATGTCGCTGCGATTTGTATATTTCAGCAGCATCGTTGCACATTTAAGGATACAATATTTTACCACTTTTTTAAGTATTACAGGGATAGCCAATTTCAACACTATATATTCTAGGCGCTATAATTTGGTCTAGACGCTGTAGCATTCTTTTTTTACATTTTATTAACATACATCTGACCTGTGTGCTTGGCGTCAAGCCCGCTGTAATAATACGATGTTTACTTTGAAAGTTTATCACAGATGTCGCTGCGATCAGCTCCCTGGATTTCAGCGTCAGTGCACATTTAAGGGATACAACTTTTTAGCGCTGCTTGGATAGCAAAGTTCCACAGTATGTATTCTAGAAGCTATAGCGGTGCATTACACGTGTCTCTTTCTTCTTTAAAAAATATCCTGCAGATGTCGCTGTAAATGACTGTTTGGAATTCAACATCGTTGTACATTTAAGGGATTCACTATTTCCGCGCTTTTTTAAGTATTGCTGGGATAGTCGATTTCTACAACATATAATCTAGGCCTATAACGGAGCTATAGTACAGCGCCTAGAAGATACAGTGCGGAAAACGGCTATTCCTATAATGCTTTAAAAAGTGCTAAAAACTTGTATCCCATAAATCTCCAACAATGCTCAGCGGCAATATGCTGATACGAGCGCCATCTCGTAACTCTTTTCAATATAAACACTGAGTTTTCAAAAATTATAGAATGTTAAATATCGGAAACTATAAATATAAGATATTTTGGTCTGTTATAAGCTAATTTAGTTAAAGAATGACGTGAAATAGGTTAAAGAGTCTCTTTTAGAATGACTATCGTTTTTAAATCACTACGATGGCGCTACTATCGACATCTTGTTATTCAGCATCGTTGTACATTTATGGGATTTAATTTTTTAGCACTATTTTGTAGCCGTTTTCCACACTGTATCTTCTAGGCGCTGTAGCTATAGTATCTAGAAGATATAGTTTAAAAATCGGCTTATTAAAAAGGTGCTAAAAAATTGTATCCCATAAATGTTGAACGAGGCTGAACGATGAATGTCGATCACAGCGACATATGGTAATTCCAACGTAACTATTTCAAAAGACATCAAATGAGAAAACGTTTCGCTCAGAGAAGATCTAGAAAATGTTGCTGCTATCGACATTTGTCATTCAGTATTTTTCAATATTTATGGGATTCAATTTTTAGCAATTTTTAAAGTATTACTGGAATAGCCGGTTTCCACACAATGACCATGATCTAGGTAGATTTTTCTTTGTTATCGCAACGAGATTGACCAATCAGAAGCCAGAATTATTGCTAACTTTTCACTGTTTGCAAAAATGTACCTGGATCTCGGCCTATATTTCTAGATGTTATAACTGAGCTCAGGAATAGTACAGAAAGCAAACTCCGTATTTTGATACATTAAGGCCGGGATCCAATTAGGAACAAGTGTGTCGCTATAACGAAGTAGCGACATATGGGCAGTAAAGGCTTATTGGTAGAAGTGATAAAAACAAATCGTTAAAGGTCTTTGTGAGCGTGTCATTATCGTCAGGCTAATGCATATTGAATTATTTCCCTAGTTTAATAAAACTCGTCCATGCGCGTATCGTCTAATGGAGGATAATCCAAATATGGGTTCAAGGTTGAAAAAGTCACGTCCTACCGGCAATTTACCTAAAGAACTTCTAACTGATGAGAAGGGAAACAGGAAACTACTACTGCTTTCTCCCGTGAACTGTTTCATTGGCTAGCGGGGATTTACATTACGTCGACGGAGCCTTCCCTTCTTTACGTTAGACGTTTTTGCCTTGACCACGTGATCATAACTTAGATAGAATAGCCTCTATTCTAGAAAGTGGATTGCCGTACTATAGCACCTAGAATATATAGTACAGTGCCTAGAAGATACAGTGTGGAAAACGGCTATTCCTATAATGCTTTAAAAAGTGCTAAAAACTTGTATCCCATAAATCTCCAACAATGCTCAGCGGCAATATGCTGATACGAGCGTCATCTCGTAACTCTTTTCAATATAAACACTGAGTTTTCAAAAATTATAGAATGTTAAATATCGGAAACTATAAATATAAGATATTTTGGTCTGTTATAAGCTAATTTAGTTAAGGAATGACGTGAAATAGGTTAAAGAGTCTCTTTTAGAATGACTATCGTTTTTAAATCACTACGATGGCGCTACTATCGACATCTTGTTATTCAGCATCGTTGTACATTTATGGGATTTAATTTTTTAGCACTATTTTGTAGCCGTTTTCCACACTTTATCTTCTAGGCGCTGTATATATAGTGTGGAAATTGGCTATCCCTGTAATACTTTAAAAAGTGCTAAAATATTTTATCCCTTAACTGTGCAATGATGCTGCTGAAATATACAGATCACAGCGACATCTGCAGGATATTTTCTCAAACTGCAAGATATTGCTAGTCTATACAATGTAATACTAAATCCCACAGATGTCGCTGTGATCGATACTTGGGATTTTAGCAGTATCGTCGCACATTTAAGGGATACAAATTTTTAGCGTTGTTTGGATAGCATATTTCCACACAAGGTATTCTAGACGCTGTAGCCATACTTTCGGCAAAAACTTGAAATGAGCATGCTTCGTGTGCATATATCACCACTCTTATGTATGAAGGCTCTCTGTTATGGTGTTGATTCTGAGCGCTCTTTGTTAAATTTCTATATTTATGTTTTAGAGAAAGCAATACAGAAAAGTACTGTTACTATGGAAACAACAACTTCTTTAATATTGAAAGGTATAGCAAAGGAGTTCAGAATCAGTGCCTTAAATAGTTTCGAATATGTATTGGTGTTATGACAATTAATACCCTACCTGGATGTGTAAATGCAAAATTGTGTTCAACATAATGGAGGATATTCCATCTACATTTTGATCACGTGGTCAAGGTAAAAACTTCTATCGTAAAGAAGGGAAGGCTCCGTAGACGTGCAATGTAAATCCCCGCTAGCCAATGAAACGGTTCATGAGGCAAAGTAGTAGTATCTTCCCTTCTTATCAGATAGAAGTTCCTTGGATAAATTACCGGTATCACGTGACTTTTTCAGCCTCGAACCCATATTTGGAATATCCTCCATTGTGCGCAATCTAGATAGATTTTTGGCTGTCAGAGAAACGAGATTCATCAATCAGAAGCCTGCATTTTTGTGAACTTTTCGCTGTTTGCAGAAATGCAGGCTATTGATTGACGATTCTCGTTTCGCTAACAGCGAAAAATCTATCTGGATCCTAGCCTACATTTCTACAAACATTGCACTTCATCCACGGCACTAAAAAAAATGACTCAAAACTTTCATGACATAGGTCGGGATCCACAAACAGCAAATATTCTCAAACATGCAGGCTTCTGATTGGTCAAACTCATTTCGCTAACAGCGAAAAATCTATCTGAATCTCAGCCATAGTTATCTTCGATGAAATCAATGCAAAAGGATAATATAAAAGAAAAGTATAAGATTTCTAAAATATTTTGGCCGGTTTATCGCTATTTGGCATAATTTGTAAACTTTAGAACTAATTAACAGTTTTTCGCTAATTATGAATAGAAAATTAATGTTTTTAAAGCTGAATTTTATAAAAGCACGTAGATTGAGTAAATATCTATCCAAAAATTCAATCCTTACTTTTTTCTGTCCATTATTTAAGTCTCTACCTCGATTGAAACATAAGTTGTGACGAAGAAAATAAATCTATCATTTTCAGTATCTCGACGTTATTTTAAAAAATCTATATCTCTGTTTATAATTAATTTATGAGGATGCATTTGATCTCAAATTGAAGATCTTCTTTATTAGGTCCTTCTAGTGTTGGTTTTATTTTTCTGCGATGATTGCTTCTTTTGATATGGGAAATTTTACGCTGGCATATTTCGTTCATTTAACATGGAGAAGTTGTCATCAGTATAATAAGCAGTTACGGTGTCTTGCCTTATTCTTGGCGTTTGTTTGTTTGGCGGGGTTAGCATTTTTTTTTCAGCTTGGCTTGGCAGAACGACCGTCCTGCTTGATTCATAATTTGGGATACATAGGTTCAATATATTGTAAAATTTACTCAGAATCGTTTCGGTTTCTTTAATGAGCATCATAAGAAACTGTTGTTTCAGAAATTCTTCTTTAAATATGGGGAATAGTTTTGTTTCGGAGGTTTCTGAAGATAAAAGGACATTTTTGAAAACAGGGGATATGCGTATTTTATTTTTGCTAAATTTATTGATTAAAAATGTTTTAATCTAATGGTGGTTTCCGTTCGAAAGTAAATTATGATTCTTCCTTTCAAAACTTATAAAAAACACTATTAAATTGTCATCATCCAGGTGCATAGGCGACTAAAGTGCCACACAAATGAGAAACATTTTCTGATATAACTTTACAGGTTATTACAGTAGCATTGTTTTTAAAGGTATCCAAACCTATCGCTTTCAATTTATCCAATTTAATTAGTTTTTGAGATTTCTTTAGATGAAGGAACATTTTTGAAAAAGTGGCTATCTGGATTTTATTTTTAAGAAATGTATTGATTAAAAACTTTCTAATCGAATGATGGTTACCATTTAAAACTAAATTATCATTTTGTTTTTCCAAAACTTATAAAGAAGACTATTAATCTACCATCATCGAAGTTCATTTTTCAATGGACAACTAAACTTTTCCTTCATGGACAACTAAAATGCATCACAAATGAGAAACATTTTCCGATTTAACTTTATATGTTATTACAGTCGAATTGTTTTTCAATTTATCCAAACCTATCGCTTTAATTTATCTACTGCAACTAAATTTTAAGGTTTCTGGAGATAAAGGAACATTTTTTTAAAACAGTGGCTATCTGGATTTTATTTTCAAGAAATGTATTGATTAAAAACTTTCCAATCGAATGATGGTTACCTTTTGAAACTAAAATATCATTTTGTTTTTTCAAAACTTATAAAAAATACTATCAATCTACCATCTTCGAGGTTCATGGACAATTAAAATGCAACACAAATGAGAAACATTTTCTGATATAACTTTACAGGTTACTACAGTAGAATTGTTTATCAATTTATCCTAACCTATCGCTTTCAATGTGACCAATCCAACTAGTGCTTGAGATTTCTGGAGATAAAGGAACATTTTTGAAAACAGTGGCTAACTGGATTTTATTTTTAAGAAATGTATTAATTAAAATCTTTCTAATCAAATGATGGTTGCCTTTTGAAACTAAAATATCATTTTGTTTTTTCAAAACTTATAAAAAAAGACTATTAATCTACCATCATCGAAGTTCATGGACAACTAAAATGCAACACAAATGAGAAACATTTTCGATATAACTTTACGGGTTGCTACAGTAGAATTGTTTATCAATTTATCCAAACCTATCGTTTCAATGTGTCCAATCCAACTAGTTTTTGAGGTTTCTGGAGATAAAGGAACATTTTTTAAAGCAGTGGCTATCTGAATTTTATTTTTAAGAAATATATTGATTAAAAACTTTCTAATTGAATGATAGTTACCTTTTAAAACTAAATTATCATTTTGTTCTTTCAAAACTTATAAAAAAGACTATTAATCTACCATCATCGAGGTTCATGGACAACTAAAATGCAACGCAAATGAGAAATATTTTCTGATATAATTTTACAAGTTACTACAGTAGAATTGTTTATCAATTTATCCAAACCTATCGCTTTCAATGTGTCCAATCTAACTAGTTTTTGAAGTTTCTGGAGATAAACCGACATTTTTTAAAACAGTGGCTATCTGGATTTTAAAGAAATGTATTGATTAAAAATTTTCTAATCGAATGATGGTTACCGTTTGAAACTAAATTATCATTTTGTTTTTTAAAAACTTATAAAAAAGGTTATTAATCTACCATCATCGAGGTTCATGGACAACTTTAATGCAACACAAATGAGAAACATTTTCAGATATAATTTTACAGCTTATTACAATGGAAATGTTTTCCAATTTATTCAATTGAATTGGTTACAATTTATGCAATCCATTGGAACCAATATAATTGTGTTTTTCAGGTTTCTGTCAATAAAGGGACACATTTGAAAACAGTGGATATCCAGATTTTATTTTTAAGAAATTTATTTATTAAAAATGTTCTAATCTAGTGCTGGTTTCCGTTCGAAACTAAATTTTCATTTTTTAATTCTGAACATATAACAAACACTATAAATTTACTATCATCGAGGTGCATAGACAACTAAAGTATAACAGAAATGAAAAACATTTTCTTATATAAATTTGCAGCTTATTCCAATGGAATTTTTTTTAATTTATTTAATCTCCATCGCTTTCAATTTATTCAGTTCAATTTGTTTTGAAGCTTCTGGAAATAAAGGAACACTTTTGAAAACAGTGGATATCCGGATTTTATTTTTATGAAATTTGTTGATTAAAAATGTTCTAATCTATTGGTGGTTTCTGTTCAAAACAAAATTATCATTATTTCTTTCAAAACTAAAAAACACTATTAATCTACCATCATCTAGGTTTATAGACAACTAAAGTGAAACACGGATAAAAAAACGTTTTCTGATATGATTTTACAACTTATTACAGTGAAAATATTTTCTAATTTAACAGCGAAATATACTCTTGCATTACTTCTTTCGAAAAATATCTCGCAAAGTAATATCACGCCGAATATACTGTAAAGTGATACAATTCCAAGGAAATACATTTAGGGAAAAATACTTTAAATATAAGATAAAAACTTTAAATACGGGATAATTATAGGAAATCGTTTAATTTCTGACGTTTTTGAAGATAAAAGAACACCTTTGAAACCGAATTTTATTTTCGCGAAATTTATCGATTAAAAATATTCTAATCTAATGATGGTTTTCGTTTGTAACTAAATTATCATTTTGTTTTTTCAACACTTATAAAACACTATTAATCTACCATCTCGAAGTTCATAGACAACTAAAGTGCAACACAAATTAGAAACATTTTCAGATATAACTTTACAGCTTATTACAGTGGAAAGTTTTCCAATTTAAAAGCGAAATATACTCTTATTATATATTACACTCTTGCATTACTACGTTCGAAAAATATCTCGCAAATAATATCACATCGAATGTACTATAAAGCGTTCTATTTCCAAAGAAATACATTCCGGGGGAAAAAAACACAAATCGCACTTTCCATTTTTCGATTTGTTCGCCTCTGAACGAATTGAGAATAGTAAGATTTTTGTAAAACAAAATATATTTGATATTTCTGTAGGCGTAGAGAATCTTATATGAGGTTCATTGATTTTGCATACTCCATAAAATGTGCAATTTTCCAGCTTACAAAAGTGGTTTATATGAAAGTATTATTTAAATATGGTAGTTAGTATATTTTTCCATTAATGTATTCTATGCCTAACATATTCTTCTGGGTTATTTTCTGAAACTATTCTAATATACAGTGCAGGCCAAAAGTTTTTGATGCATTTCAAAATTCAATGAAAACATAGTAATATGAATATGACAGTGCAGTTCGGTTGATTTTTTTTTATGAAAGTATTTTTTTTTAACTCAGAATGTCGGGGTATAATTTTCAAAAAATGATTTTCTTGTGCGTTTCTATCTGCTTCCAAAGCTGAGTTGCTCATTGTTCATGCTCAATAAATAATAATTAAAATAGTACTTCTACTGGCTTTTATTTACGTTGTCAGTGCATTTTTCAAAACATTTAAATGCGTTTTTTCTCAAAATTCTATTTCTTTTTTATCTAACATGCTCATTTTTAAAAAAACGAATGAAAAAGTGAACAATTCAAAAAAAAAAAAAAACCATAAGCTACAGCATTAACTAGGATGAAGAATCAGATTAAACGGTGTTTCTTAAACAAAAGCACATGCATTTTACATCGTGAGTGTAATGTGTAACATGTGTTTATACATAAAAGATTGGCGACATGCGGGCAATAAAATTTAATTGAACGAAAATGAATCGCCAATCATCGTGGCGATTTATTATCGCCAAGCTAATGTATGTTCACTTCTATCACTCGTCTAATTTAATTTATTCAGCTGAGTAGCGCCAATTTCTGTAATGTCGATTGTCACAGTTTCAACAAAAAATGAACTGAAGTATCATGTTGTGTGTATGTTACCACTTTCTCTAATGGCAATCTATACCGAAGCGTTAGTTTACACAGGTCATTAAATATAATTATTTTAGAATGTTGATTTACAAGATCACAGAAATTTTCCCTAAAAGAAGCATGCAGTAATCCACAAGAATATATGGTTTTTCTCTACCTCTCTGATGATTAAATACTTTTAAATAGCATATTCTTAAACGTGAGCTGTCTAAAAGATAGATTTGGTATCGATTGACATCCGTACTGATTTGAAACTTGTATAAAGATTGCAGCGTATATATATTTATACGCTTCTACAATGCCTCCCTGATGATATAATATACTTTTAAACTGCATATTGTTAAACGTGAACATATGTAAAAGAAAGTTTTGGTTTTGATTGACATTTGTACTGAAGAGCAACTTGTATAAAGCTTGCACGTCTGCTATTATTGATATTATTAATTGTTTTACACTGCCTCTCTGATGATTTAATATTTTTAAACAGCAAATTCTTAAACGTGAACATGTATTTACGTTTTGAGTAAAGCTGTTAATCGACAGCTTTGGTATCGATTGACATTTGTACTGATGAGGAACTTGTATAGATTTTATTATGTGGTTTTACTCTGCATTTCTGATGATTTAATATTATTGATAAACATTTGTACTGATGAGGCACTTGTATATAGCTTGTAACGTTTTCTATTATTGATTTTATTATGTTTTTTTTACTCTGCCACCTTGATGATTTAACATTTTTAAACCGCATATTATTAAACGTGAACATGTGTAAAAGGTAGCTTTGGTATTCATTGACATTTGTACTGATGAGGAACTTGTAAAAAGCTTCAAACGCCATATATTATTTATTTTACTATGAGGTTCTACTCCGACACCCTGATGATTTAACACGTTGAGTGCCACGTCAGTCACCGGTGACTGACGCTGAATTTTCCGTTTAGGCCGCGTCAGTCATCGGTGACTGACTCATATAGATTGTGTAACGGGAATCTTATTTAGTGGCCCAAACGGAAAGACAGACGAAATAGACTTGGCATTCAACGTGTTAATATTTTAAACGGTATATTCTTAAACGTGAACATGTGTAAAAGACAGCGTTGGTATCAATAGACATTTGTACGGGTGAGGAACTTGTATATAGTTTGTAATGTCTTCTATTATTGATTTTATTATGTGTTTCTACTCTGCCACCTTGATAATTTAATATTTTTAAACCGCATATTCTTAAACGTGATCTTCTGTAAAAGACGGATTTGGTTTCGATTGACATTCGTACTGATGAGGAACTTGTATAAAACTTGAAATGTCTAATATTATTTATTTTATTATGTGGTTCTACTATCCATGTCCAGTGGTTTTATATTTTTAAACGGCATATTATTAAGCTTGAACATGTATAAAAGACAGCTTAGGTATTGAGTGCTATTTGTACTGATGATGAACTTGTATAAGTCATGAAACGCATATTATTGTGATATTGTTTTTTAGTCTTACTAAATGTCTAATTTTAAATGTATTTTCAGTTTAATAATGAAGCAATTTTATCGACATTCTTAACACATGTACATTGTTTTGTGTTCTTGAAGAATAATAGTAATTCGGTAAGTGACAACATATATAATTTAAATTGTATTCCAAAACATGAAGCGTTTCTTTCAACGCTGGTGCAGATGGTGACATTATCAACATCTCTAGTGATACGTTATATTGAACACGAAAGAAAGTAAAATTTTGTCAAAGTATACTTATTATTGCTAAAGGTCTTAACAATAAAAACAAGTTTAGCTTCGAGTACAACACATTGTATTTTGGTCTGAATAAATTAATCTATTCAGTAGAGTCTAGTTTCCTATTTAAACCTTGAGGATTTCGGTGTGCTCTACCTCTCTATAAACTATTAAAGATTGTTATGAATCACGATGTATTTACAGGATCTGAGTGAAAAAATTTCCGAATAATATAGCATAAATAATTGATTAAAAAAATATTATTATTAATATGATTAACCTTTCTCTTTTCAGCACAGATAGACGGAATTTCATCTTCAGTCTATTTGTTTCATTAATAATATTGAAAGTGCTCTATTTTGCACTTCATTATTTGTTTATTTTCGTAAAACGTTTATATATACATGCATAAATTAATCTAGGTTAAAAAACACGCAGAGAAATGCGAAAATGGGGAAGCTCTTCACTAAATAAGTAAATTTTAAATCGGATTAAGTGGAAACTGTTAAAACCACTGTTAAAAGGATGTAGATAACTATTAAATGTAATTCACGAAGCAATAATTAAAAATTTTAAAAATACTGGACAAAGATTCTTCACCTTATTTAAAATAATTAAAGATTTGAGAATAAAAAGTTCTATAATGTAACATATTAAAAATATTATGCGTAAAATCAATTTACATTAATATCACAGTAAAGTGTATAACAGATTCAGGTTTAACTACATTTAACACAATAGCTGCGTAATTGTTTTTATCAAAATAGGTTTAAAAAGATAGTATTTATTTTATTATATACGTATTTCATATCTACATATATTTTAGGGTTAAGATATATAAAAAAAAATTGCGACAGAGTTTTTTTTTTAGATATAGAATTAGGTCATAAAAAAGTTTGTCATAAAACAAAATTTGAACAAATTTTTGAACCTTTAGGTCGCCCATGGAAATCACGGTATGCGCAGTGAGAGGGTTAAAGGAAAAAGCTTCTGATCTCCAAAATTATTAATATGCACATGAATTATATTATTCATTATATAATGATTAGAAACTTTTTATTATATATTTCTACGCCTATTACATATAAATTATATTTTTCAAAGTATTTGTTATACATTTCCGATTAGCATTTTGAAGTCTAATCCATAATAATAATCCTTAGGGTAAAATTAATTTACTATGTTAAAGAAAGTATCATTTATTTCATTTATAAAAAACTAAAACTAAAAATGAAAGTAGTCAAGCATTACTTACTGGGTAAACTTCACCTGATATGTGGAAATGATTATTTATCCAAAGAAAGTATTTTCCAGGAACATAATTAATATAGCAAGCACGGTTTTTTCCCTATTGCAATTACGAATCATAACATGAACGGGGAAATTTTACCAATAAACATTCCTTGGTATTGTCATCACTCTCATGTACTCATTGTTTCTACGCCTGTTTTTTATTGGGCTATTAATCAATACAGGAAAGAAGGGGATGCAACCACAAATAATAAATAGATTCATTAATTTTAGGCGGCATAATTAAGAATATTTTCTCTTTTTGTAATGGGGATGCTCAAACATAAATTTCAGTGTTTAATAATAACATGATCAGTCCATGTGTCTCTGTGACGTCAGAATGATCCCAAATGGTCAAATGACCAAAAGATCACCTTCATCAGCAAATAAAGGAATAGAATGCTAAATCCATCTTTGAAAAGTTAAACTTAAAATTACACTATGTGCAAATTACTTAAAAGATAAAAAATATTTAAAAAGTTGTTAAATTTCTTTAATATCCTTAGTACTTTCAACTATACACATAGCCTTCGTCAGAGAATACAAAAATACAAGCGTCTTATTTTCAAATTTCTCGTAGATGGTGTCAAAAGGAGTGAAAGTGAAATCCCATTTTAGATCCGGAAAACAATAGGAAAATAATATATAACATGACATATATATAATATCAATGATATATAAAAATAGGATCTGTCTATGTGTCTCTATGATGTCAGAATGATCCCAAATAACCAAATGACCAAAAAGGTCACATTCAATTGTTCATGTCACTTTCAGGTTATGTCTTTAACTCCACTGTAAAGGTGCCCTCAATTTCGTTGTTGACAATTTTTTACAAAATGAGGCATAAGGAACCTTGAACACTAAGTTTACGCTCATACACAAAAATGATGACTGTTATATGTGGGTTTTTTAAGCGTTTGTTCAGTCTACTGAATGTTTGTGTAACTTGATACACTAATCTTTGCATTATTTTCTGTTATTAAACTTCTCACCTCCGTGAAGTGGTATATCTGTTACTAAGCTGTAGGTTTCACTGTAATAGAAGCATTTTTTAATTAATATAATTCTACAGATATAATCCAGTTTTGTAAGATTAAGTTATGATTAATACTCTCAAGGATTACTTTCCTATACATAGTTAAATGTTTTATATCACATTGAAAAAGTTATCTTTTTTTCAGAATTTAAAAAAAAAAATTACATAGAAAACAACTTTATAATTTTGACTTTTTACTCGGCGGTCAGGGGTTAAATAAATCGAAGAATACTATTCAAAAACAGATGTGCGAAAATTCATGGGAAAAGCAGTGACTTTTTTGTGTCAGCGCGTAAGCCTCTAATTAGCAGTGACATAGATACAACAGACTTTAAATTTAAAAGAAGAAATTGATGATTAAGATATATATTTTGTTTATGGTTCTTTTACAGTTTAGTTATATTCAAATCACAGTGATATCACGGTTATGATGATAAAAATAATATAAAAAATGTTAGTACGTTGCAAGACGATGTATCCCCAGGTATTTTATTATACTTCAGTAATCAATATTGCTATAGTATAGTTATATTATATGAAAAAAAATAAATATACTACAGATAATATAAATATAAAATAAATTAGAGATAGCGTAGTATGGTTTGAAGAAATTCTCTACATACAGTACAAAAATAATATATTCTAAAATAAAATTCATTGTTAGTTTTTTTCTTAAATCCAAGTGTTTTATTTAGCTGTATCTTTAATACAACCATGCACAAGTATATTTTTTATATGAAAGTTGCAACACAGTACCTGAAAGCAGATACTCAAACAGGTTAAGAACAACATATTGACAAGAAGAATAATACTGAGTATCTAAGACCATTAGTCAGAGAAAATGGACGCGTTTACTTTCCTTGGATCATTTTTTATCCTAAACATAGAACTCTGTCGGGATTTCTATCCATGTAAGCAGAGGTGCACAGATATATATAGGGATATACAATAAAAGTTCTACAAAACATTTGCTTAGTGATATAAACTTCTGAATTATGTAATGATATACAGGGTGATTCATAAAAGATGGGCAGAACTTTAAGGGGTTATAGTACACTTAAAGACAAATAATATTAAATAGGAGACTAAGGGTCCCAGACGTATTCCCAAGGAGATAGGGGGCATTAAAGTTTAGGGTCCGAAATTTCAAATGATTATAAAACATGGAAAAATTGGTCGATTCGTTTGCGGTTTTTGCAAAAAATTTTCTTTATGCCAGTATTTTCTTGAAATAAAATTTTAAAGTTCAATTTCAAAAAATGCCGATAGGGGGCGCTTTAGACTTTGGAGTAACAAACAACTATTTTTTAACGTTATTTTTTGTATTTCTTTAAATGATTTCGAAAGCTTAGACTTAAACTTAAATTTTGATCTAAAAATCTGAGTCCTAACGAGTAGTTAAGTAGCATAAACTGAAATTTGAAATTTGAAACCCTTCTCCCCCCAGAACAAAAATCAGTTATTCCCGATCTTTGTGTCGTAGATTAGGCTCTAACTACTGCCGCGTTTTGCTAAAATTATTCTTTATGTCAGTATTTTCTTGAAAATAAATTTTAAAGAAAATTTTCAAAAAATTCCGATAGAGGGCGCTTTAGACTTTGGAGTAACGAACAACTATTTTATACCGTTATTTTTTGTGTCTCATTAAATGCTTTCTAAAGCTTAGACTTAAACTTAAATTTTCAGCTCAAAATCTGAATCGCTGAGCGTGGTTCAGTAGCGAGGGGAGGGGGTTCAAATTTCAACTTCTGAACATAGTTCAGTTTGCACTACTTAACCATGCCCAACGATTCTGTGCTGTGATACGAGGCAAAAATACAACTTTCGTCAAGGACTGCATAGTCGGAATTCACTCATAAAGGCACTGGCACAGTTGGAAACGTCGCTCATGCAAACGTTAAAGCTCCATTCCTGACGCTAGTCACCGGGTGAAGAAGGAAACAGAAAGTATGCAAATGTCAAATGGGGAAGAAGAAGAACACGTATGCAAAATTTCGACACGATTCAGGCATAAAAACCACTGAACGGTGAGTCAAGTGTAAGTCGCTGTAGTAATGAATCGGAAGATGGTGCCCTTCACGAATAAGGAAAAGGCTGAGATGCATTTAATTTACGGAGCGGCAGATGGAAATGGTGCAGAGGCACAACAAATGTACGGAGAGCGATTTCCCAACAGGCGGTTGCCTAACCGCAAAACTTTCGAGCGCTTGCACAGACAGTTGTGTGAGACGGGATCATTTCTCGCTTCCCGGTCGAATGCAGGTCGTGCAAAAAAGGACGAATCAGTAGTTGTTGCAGAAGCCATTCTGGATGTAGTAGCGGCGCAGCCAAGTACAAGTACACGAACAGTGGCTAGGCAGGTGGATACCTCACAGTCCATGACTTGGAGGGTACTGAAGGATGAACATTTGCTCCCGTTTCATGTGCAACGAGTCCAAAAACTGTCTCCAGGGGATTATCCAAATCGTATTGAATTCGCCCGCTGGTTTCTGCAGCAGAACGCGCAAAATCCACATTTTGGACGAACTGTGCTTTTCACCGATGAATGTACCTTCACACGTGAAGGTACATTTAACACACACAATGCACATGTATGGGCGGATGTCAATCCACATGCTACGTATCCACATGCTCATCAGAGACGCTTTTCCATCAATGTTTGGGCAGGAATCCTCGGAGACCACCTAATCGGACCGTACCTTCTTCCTGAACGCCTCAACGGTAAAACATACCTCACATTTCTGCAACATGTGCTGCCAGACCTGTTAAACGTTGTTCCTCCACGCATCCGGCGGGTCATGTGGTTCCAGCACGATGGAGCGCCAGCCCATTACGTACGAGACGTCCGCAACTATCTGGACATCACATTTCCGAACAGATGGATTGGTCGAGGTGGTCCTGTTGCTTGGCCTGCTCGCTCGCCAGATCTTTCACCCCTCGATTTCTTTTTTTGGGGACGATTGAAGGCTCTTATGTATGAGACACCCATTGAATCCCCCGAGGAACTGGTCGCCAGACTTTCCGCCGCTGTAGGGGAAGTGCTCGAAAAGCCTGATGTTTTCGCGAATGTTCGCCGTTCCATTCTTCGCCGTTGTTCTGCGTGCATAACCTCTGGTGGTCACAATTTTGAACATTTATTGTAATTACATGTTAATAAATATGCTTTGGTAACATAATCCTAATTTGTGTCTTTTTACCTCGTATCACAGCACACAATGTGTGGACATGGTAAACTGAACTGTGCTCAGGAGGAGAAATTTCAAACCCCTCTCCCCAGAAACTTAACCACGTCTAACGATTCAGATTTTGGGCTGAAAATTTAAGTCTAAGCTTTAGAAAGCATTTAATGAGACACAAAAAATAACGGTATAAAATAGTTGTTCGTTACTCCAAAGTCTAAAGCGCCCTCTATCGGAATTTTTTGAAAATTTTCTTTAAAATTTATTTTCAAGAAAATACTGACATAAAGAATAATTTTAGCAAAACGCGGCAGTAGTTAGAACCTAATCTACGACACAAAGATCGGGAATAACTGATTTTTGTTCTGGGGGGAGAAGGGTTTCAAATTTCAAATTTCAGTTTACGCTACTTAACTACTCGTTAGGACTCAGATTTTTAGATCAAAATTTAAGTTTAAGTCTAAGCTTTCGAAATCATTTAAAGAAATACAAAAAATAACGTTAAAAAATAGTTGTTTGTTACTCCAAAGTCTAAAGCGCCCCCTATCGGCATTTTTTGAAATTGAACTTTAAAATTTTATTTCAAGAAAATAGTGGCATAAAGAAAATTTTTTGCAAAAACCGCAAACGAATCGACCAATTTTTCCATGTTTTATAATCATTTGAAATTTCGGACGCTAAACTTTAATGCCCCCTATCTCCTTAAGAATACGTCTGGGACCCTTAGTCTCCTATTTAATATTATTTGTCTTTAAGTGTACTATAACCCCTTAAAGTTCTGCCCATCTTTTATGAATCACCCTGTATAAAGTTTAAATATAGCTAACTACGTTTCAATATTTCCTACAAAAATCTATAAAATAACCGTTATCTAAAACATTTATTAACTCTTCGGAAATTCAAATAGTATGTTTAATTTCATAAAATTACAGAATGTATTTACTAAACCAAAACAGCAACTTTAATTTTGAAATAAATATTTATTTATGTTTTTTAAAGTACTTACTATATTCAATTTAACACACATACTCAATTCACGAAATTTCAAATAAATATGTAATAAATTCATCATATTGACTTTCTTTTATTTAGACTTTCAAAAATTGAGATGATCATTTAAGTTTGTAAGTTATATAACACATTCATCTGTCTATCTGTCATTCTCTCGACATATTTTTTTAACTCCCTGTAATTTAAACATGTCTTTGAGTTTACATTTAATAACTGACTTGTAATTCGTGTAAAAAATAGATTTTTATCACAAGACGTCATTAAAATTACATCTCTCACCCAAAAATCCAATATTTCTAGATTATTGAGATGTAGTTTTCACTGTATAAATGCATTGTTTGCTTTCATAAAATATTACATATTTAGCTAAGTTTTAAGTCATTCAGTAAAGGTAAAAATAACTATTATTGCAGTCAATAGAACAGGATTCTCTAGGCTTTGCTCTCATAAACTGTTAAAAGGGGATCAGCATTTCATTAGAAAATTCTGAAGTCTAATTAAAACTTATAGAAAAGAGTTGAAAATGTACTATATATTGTATAAAAATTGAATTCGCTTATGCTTCAAACAGTAAAAATAATGGAAAAGTTTTTACATGCGTTTTAAAATTTTTTTATCAAAATTTCAACTGGAAAAATGAATTGAGCAAACGATCTAAGCAAATGTTCATCCTCGTATTAAGTAAGGTGAAGTGACGAATTTTAAATTTGAATAATGTGATGTCATTCTTTCGTAAAAAAAGGCATGTTAAACAAAAAACAACCGTTTAAATGCATTTACTGTAATTAAACATGCAAATTTAATAATAATTAAGAGGTTAATTAAGAGGGCTGCAAAATTTTCTATGAACAATATTACAATGTGTTAACCAGAAAAAAATAATAATATTGTAAGAAAACAAGAGAACAATTTTTTTTTCAGAAACAGAACATTGTGTTAGTTGCCCATTCTGACCCGGGTATGGGGCAGAACGAAGTGGTAAGGACAATAATTTTAGAAACATATAAAATTAGCGTAAATACAAAAAAAAGTTTGTTCTATATTTATTTAGTTTTAAGTGAATATAAAGGTTTAACTACAGTTTTCATTGAATTTGTCCTTTTCTTAAGTCTATTGACAAAATTCACACACTAGGAAAGTCTCATCATCTTCGTTATCTATTGTCGCACATGAATTGCGTACCCATTTTTAACACATGAAACAAGCGTACCAGTCATCAAAAGACTCTGAGTAAAATTTACTGCAATAATAGACATTCACAGTCACAACAAGTTAATTAAAAACATTTCGGGGCAGAATAGGGTACTTCCCCTTTCCGCCCCCCTCATTCTGCCCAGGAACACGATTTAGGTTAGAGAGCCAAGGTCAATCGAAAAAGAAACGTATAGACAAACGTTTAACTACACGAAACTAAACACAATTAAACGTACTTCAAGCATGAACTAAATTACAATACAGGAGCCAAAAGTCACACATCGAACAACTCATGCACGATCTTTCGAGAAAACTAGACTAACATGGCTGCCGAACTTGAAAGGCAACAGGTTTTCTTACTTCTGCTTATTACCTCTCGGTGGCCGCACATCCTTGAAACCGAAAAACGTCAAACTTCATTACGCCCCTGTACCCCGTTGTGCCCCGTTTCCCCCAACATACATAGTCACATACGTCTTACAAATATTAATAATGTAGATAGTTTAGTACATCCAAAAAAGAGAAGAGGAAATGTATTTAAAGGAAACAAAATTTTCTTGTTTATTTGAAATTCAATTTTAACTATTTTTCGCTTTTAATGTTGACAAAATAACTATTTTAAAAACTATGAAAAAATTTTCCCTCTCTTTCTTTTTAATCTTTGTCTATAATTTATCATTATTTTACCTAACAATTTAAAATAGTTCTTGTATAAAATATACATCCAGTTGTTTCACCTGGTATAGAAAATACGCCCTCGAAGAATATAAATGATGTTGTTCTCTCATTACTGTCGTGGAAGTTTGATATATAATTGGGGTTTTCCCAAGAAAACGATATTGCCTTCTATTTTTGCCTTTCAAATGCTTTTGTTAAAGAAGATATATTCATGTGTCTTGAAATGATACATATGTGTTTGTAGAAACTTAAATTTAGAGGGAAAGCATTTGAAACAAAAAAAAAATTGTTTTTCATAGAATGATAATTATAGTTTTATTTTTTTCTTACTATTGTTTCAAGTAATTACGATAATTTTATAAATAAAATAAATAAATTCTAAAAATAAGAAAACTTCTTTTTGGCATTTTTATGAAGTAAAACAGAAAAATAATTTTCTAAATGTCTTTTTTTATACGTTCCATACTAAAAAGGATTCCTAAATCCTTAAAATTGAAAAATAGCAGGTAGATAGCGCAGAAATTATTAACCTGTAAATCCATAGCCATGAGTGCCATTTGGAGGAAGATAATAATCGATGTAGTCAGTGTTCATAAAATATGTAGTATTTATTTTGTTTCAGAGCTAGAATGTTAGTTTGAGATGCTATGTGATTTATGCAGAAGTCATCAGTGTAAAATATCCAGCATGTGAGACGTTGAAAAGGTGTATTTAAAAACATTTTAAGCAATCACCAATTAATGACTTAATTTTTATTACAATTATCTTCCTTTTTACGGTTATTTAAATTACACTTTATTAAAAAGATTTTAATTTTAAAAAAAAATGCTGCCTCGGCAGCCATACACTAGTGCTACTGTTTCCTTTTAGTTTCTTCTTTTTCTTCTTCTCTGATTAGTGTCAACGTGAATTAAATCACCACTAGAAAAAAAATTACTCCCCCCCCCCCCCCCCCACACACACACACACATAAATCCTCTTTTTTTATAAGTTGATATTTAAAAATATTTTATTAAATGTTCGGTAAACAATTCTGATTTAAAGTAAAAATAATCAAATGAAAAAAAGTCAGTTAATTAAATTTCAGTTAAAACTACAAGAGTCGACACACAAGTTATCCTTTATACATAGTATATCGTAAAGGAAATATGTGCATATATTTTTAAATCAGAAACTATAAACAAATACCGGAACTAATCAATCAAAGAACTAAACTCATTCTTAATTTAGTTTCCGGGCCGACCGCCCCCCTTGTCCCATTACTATTTAGAAGAAAGAATCAATCAAAGAACTAAAATCACTGTCACTTATTACTGTAACTCCTTGTTAAATTCGACAAAAGGCTTTACATTAGTAATTGTTGATGCAATTATACATAAATGTATTAGAATAGTATAAAAGGAAGTATTGTTATGGTCACAGCTTACTAGTTTTATTACTGCGCTCAAAATTCACGACTAATCTAAAATCATAATCATTACATCTTTATATTTATTATAGCTAATAACTAATTATTGAATTAAAAAATACGTTTTTAACTATAATTTAATATTTGTTGGGTACATTTTAAAATAATTCCCAAATAAGAAAATTTAAAAAAAAATAAGTCGAGATATTGAGAATTATTTTAGATTTAAAAACTTGCTCAATTTAAAGATGCCATTAAAACAAACTATTTTTATTTTATTAGCGGCTTTTATTAGTATGTATTTGTCCTAAATTATTAAAAGAAAAATTTTAGCTCTTGCGGTGCAATTAAAACAAGTGTTTTTCCATAAAAATTTACGAACATTTTAAAACCACATTACACTTACAGTTTGTAATTTTTATAAAATTTCTCTTTTCATACTATTCTTACAACTGAGAGCAATAAGTGCATAGATAAGACTTCAAAAAAATTTAATTACTTAGGACAAACTTTAAGACAAACTAAATCAAAAGTCTTGTTATGAGTCCAGTAAAAAGAATTGTTCTCATTATGTTTAATTATCTTATCTTTATGCTGCTTAGTCAGAATGTATCACGTATGTCTTAATTCATTTTATGCAGGAAAAAAAGAGGAATATTAATATTTATATCATTCTGAAATCAAAATTAAACTTACCGAGTTTCCTTAATATTATCATAAAAAAATATTAAGGGAAATACATCTTAGTTTTAACTTACTGAAAAATTGATTAATTCCAAGAGTAACTTAAAATTCAAACACAATGAATTTTATCTTTATCCATCCTTTAATTAGGATGAGCGAAGCGAATCCTCTACTAGTCTACTCAAATTACATTTTGTCGTACACTTTACAAAAAAAACTATTCAGTATTTTGCCTTGAAATTAAACTTAAAAATACATTATGACCTGTAGATTTGCACAATGTTATTATTTTTTTACATAATAACCTTAAAACATTTATTATTTTAATTAATTTATTTTACATGTTTTTCCATTACGGATGCATTTTTGAAAAAAAAAAAAAGAAACACCTATATTTTCAGAAGAAAAATTAATAAATCGTGGAGTCAGTACTTATAGATAGAATCATGATTAATTAAATAAATAAAATATATTTTCATTATTCCGCCAAAATATCTCAAAATCTGTTTTTTTTATTTAACTAGCTGTTTAACCTTGCTCTATGAACGGGAGTTCATGAATTCAATTCTAAAACCAAAATTAAAAATAACTATTCGATTTTGTAAAATATTTTTCTACTACTGCTCATTTTTTTAATAAAATTCAATTTTTCATGTTACTATGGCAGCAGACGATAAAGCTGTATCTTTGGAATAAGGAATAAATAGAATAAAAAGTTTTGTTGGAGTTTGTGATAAAATGTTTGCGTTTATCTAAACAAAAATGTAATAATTAAGCGGAATTAAATAATCTCTAATTATTTGCACGCGAAGTAAAAGAATTATCGTAATACCCGCTGGAGCTTTTTAATATTGCAGCGTCTCATACATAATATGTATATCTCTAATTATTTGCATGTGAGCCAAAAGAATTATCGTAATACCGGCTACAGCTTTTTAATATTGCAGCGTGGCATACGTAATATGTAAGGTAAAAGAAATACCGTAATACCGGCTACAGCTTAAAACTTTACTTACATTGAAATTTCTTATAATAAAAATGTATGTTATTTGAAAATATTGTTATTTGAAAATATACATTTTAATAATATAATACTTTATTAAGTTTGGTTGGAGATGGCGCATATTTTGGCTCTCATTCCTTTTAATCATATAATAGTTTCACGATTTCTTTTGTGAAATTTTTAAAATACTTTTTTTAGGGAAATTATAGCCTATTTTTAATGAATTAAAATTTGTGAAAATTCAATTATTTAATTAAATTAAGTATTTTTTACTGTTAAGAATTCAAATACACAACTTATTCTTATTATGTGAAATAATTTACGAAAACGAAACTTACGCATTTTAAAAGAATTATATTATGACTTTTTTTTGTAAAGTGGCAACAAAAAATATATTTACTATTAAGAAGTAATTACTATTAGTATTATTTTTAATATGTTGAACGTTTAAAAACAATTTATGGAATGTGTTAGTTCTATTATAAAGAATGCCGGGAAAACGTACACTTACTGGTCGAAAAAAACGCGAACATGATTTAGCTTTAAGGCAAGAGACTAGATACCAACACATAAAACGACGACATGACGAATCTCTTCTGACAGATAATGCATGTGCTCGGAAATGTGCTTTAAATTTCGAAGATGCACAAAAAAAAATTAAAATTATATTTTTGTAAAATTTGTCATCGACGTTGGTTTGATATGCATATTCAATCTGACGGATCTTGTAAGACTTGCCATAAATGTATAGTAAATAATGAACTAAATATTTTTTCTGTAGCTAATAATATGAATCCACAACCGGAAATATTGAAAAACTTAACTTTCGTTGAGGAGCAATTAAGCCCAAGTTCATCCAGTTATTACTGATTATCGCATTAAAGGAGGTCAGCTTGGATACAGTGGGCAAGTTATTAATTTTCATCAAGATATTACAGAATTTTGTACTTTATAACCTCATTCCATAGAAACTATATAACAGCACATCTTGGTTAGAAGACAAGATTGTGAAGAATTCAAAGATTTTATAGTAAATCGTGAAAACGATAAGTCTGCTTTAGAATATCTAAAGGAAAATAATCCTTGGTTTCGTTATATTACTATTGATGAAAATAATTTGTAAAGTTTACCCGAAAATGAAAATATTTTTCAGCAAATAATACTCAGTCAAGAGAAACAGCAGATTTATTTACCATCAGTTGAAAAAACTTTGAATTCTGTAGATGATCAATGTCCATGGACAAATAATATATATGAATCCGGAGCCCCAAATGTGACTTTCAGATGTAATCGAGAGGCAATAAATAGTATGTTAGGTATTAAAGAAGGAAATGATGAATGCAGTGTCATTCCTTGGCCTCAGATAGTTACTAAGCCTATAAATGAATGTTCATGTGATGGATGTATTTGTAGAGCTTTTCCTACGTTATTTCCAACAGGAAGAGGTGATCTTAGAGATGCTAGAGTTCGTAAAATTACACGAAAATAATACTTTAAATTTCTCATGATATATGACGATCGAAGATTTGCACGGCATCCAAGATTTAGATTTTTTGCTTTCAATAGCATAATGCGTTGGACAGCATTACAAAATGGAATTATTTGTATTAAAAAAAATTCTCGCCTACATGATGTTGAAACAGTTGAAAAACTCCAGGAACGGTTGCAGAAAGATCCTACATTGAACAAGTCGATTTTATCTTTCAATGCTAATTTAAGATCATCGAGCACTTATTGGTTTATCAGATCACGAGAGTTGTTAGACGAGAGTTGGTTGAGGAATTGGGAACTCCCACTGTTTTCATTACCCTTAGTGCAGCTGATTTATACTGGCTTGAAATTTATCGCATTATTGATGCAGACTATGTTTATACTAATTATAACCAAAATTCTGAATTCATCAGAAAATCAAAATTGTTGAATTGTAATCGTTTAATCGTTGCTTACTTTTTTCATAAGCGGTTGGATTTTTTTATGGAACATTTTTTCAAGAAATATTTCAAAGTCAAGGACTTTTGGTTTCGTATTGAGTTTCAACATAGAGGTAGCCCTCACATGCATGGTCTTTTCTGGTTTTAAGATGCTGCTGATGTAAACAATCTTAGTTCAAGTAATGATGAAAAGATACGTAAAATTGTAAAATACTTTGACGAATTCATATCGACTTGGCAACCAGATCCTAATCCAGTTTATGATAGACATCCATCTAAATTTCATTTTACGGATGTGCCTGATGAAGCTGCTGACTATAATCACTTAATACGTGCAGTACAAATGCATAAATATTCTAAAGCTTATTGTAAGAGAAAGAAAAAAGATTCTTCTGAAGACACATGCCGTTTCAAATTTCCCAAAGAATGGAAATCCCATTCCTCAGGAAAGTAAAATTCAGTTCCTTACTAATGAACCTGAATACATTTCAAAAAGAAATAGTCCTTATTTAAACAGTCATAGCCCACAAATTTTTTTAATTTGGCGAGCAAACATGGATTCCCAGGCAGTCATTTCCATTCACGCAGTTCTAAAATATATTGCTAAATATGCTAGAAAAGGTGAACCCAGATCAGAAAGGATGATAGATTTCATCAGACAAACAGTTCAAGAATCACGCAATAATATCAATGTTCTGCAGATAATTCAGAAGATTTTAATAAAAATGTGTGCTGAACGTGATTATTGTGCCCAGGAAATATTTTGGGTGTTAATGGGATGGCCTTTGTATAAGTCATCTCGTCAGTTTGTCACCATTAATTTAGCAAGGAACGCATGGGAACAATTAGATTTGAATAAGGAGGATGGAAGCATATCCATTTCAAATATTTTAGAAAAGTACGAGCAACGCCCAGTGAGATTTGAAAATATGTCATTGCAGAATTATTTCACGAACGTTTATAAACGCGGTAAAAATTTTAGTATCAGAAAAAAGCATTTATCCCCCGAATTATACCGAAATTGAAATATGATCCCAATAATGTAAATAATGAAGATTTCTATAAGCAAAAAGTTATGTTGCATATTCCTTGGCGTGATTTTCAAGTTATGAATCCAAATAATACTTCATGGAAAGTTATATAGGAACAGCATTTTGAGAATAATGAAATTCAGAGATTGGATTTAGAATATCTGTTGCAAAATTTAGAAGATGAGGCAGAATTTGAAGAAATTGAATCTACTGAAATAGATCAACCATTTGACTGGATGGATGTCGCTTCAAGACAATATAATACACAGGATGAATTAGATTTGGGCAGAAAGGACATTGATATAAGGTATAACTGGCATACCATTCAATGTCAAGATTTGCTTTATAAATTACAAAATTTTATTGAAAATGAAAAGGTGAAAGAGAGTGAAAAAAGTGGTTGTGTCACTGTTCCTTCTAATTTGCCATATTTCGTCTTTTCCGATGAACAGAAAAAAAATAATAAATATTTTTGAAGAACTGCTCAATTTCTTGCAAGCTCATAGGCGAGAAATACCAATAAAAAGAATTGTTGTCCAAGGAAAAGCAGGTTCTGGAAAAAGTACTTTAATACATTACTTCACTGCTCGATTAAATGAAACATTTGGTCCATCTTCTTTTCAATTGCTTACACCAACTGGTGTTGCCGCAGTCAATATAAATGGATCAAAGATTCATTCAAAACTTTTATTGGGACTAAATCAGAAGCTAAGAGATCTTAGCCCATATTCGATTGGTCAACTGAAGTATGAGTTTCAAAATTGTAAATTCATAATTATAGATGAAATGAGTAAGATTGGAATCCGTCTTTTGCGAAAAATAGATTTACGATTACGTAGTGCTGTGCCATCGAAACAAGATGAACATTTTGGTGGAATGTTCTTATATCTATTTGGAGATATCAAACAACTACCTCCAGTTAGCGACAGGCCTCTTTACAGTGACAAAAATCAAGGAAGTGAGTTTCTTTTGGAAGGACAATTGTTATTTTCTTCGACTATTCAAAAATATTTTCTTTTATCATCATCCTTCCGGCAAGATAAAACTCAACAAATATTTTGTAGCATACTTGATCGAATTAGCAATCGAGAATGCACTACTGAAGACTATGAAATATTAATGAATAGAAGCTTACAGTCTCCTTCAAAAAGCGAACAGCATTTATTTAAAAATGAAATTAGGCTGTTTTCAACAAATAAAGACGAAAAAGAATATAATAATGAAAAATTAAAAAAACTGCGTCAACCTGTTGCCTTGATTCAAGCTCTTCATAATTGTACTAAAGCAAAGTTGACCGATTCTGAAATGACAAACGGACTTGAAACATTTCTTACTTTATCAATTGGGTCTAAAATAATGTTACGTTCTAATTTGTGGACCGAAAAAGGCTTAGTAAACGGGGCTTTAGGCTATGTTGCAGATATTATTTATGAAGAAAATCACGGGCCACCAGACCAGATACCGCGAATAATCATGGTTAAATTTGAAAACTACAGTCATTCAACTTATGATAATGGCTGCGTTCTGATTCCACCAATAACTAAATTCTGGAAAAATGGAAATATAAATTGCTCAAGAAAACAATTTCCTCTGCAGTTAGCTTTTGCAGTTGCAATTCATAAATCCCAATGTTTAACATTAGATAAAGCAGTCGTAGATATTGGGGATAAAGATATATCAGTTGGCTTAACGTACGTAGCGTTGTCGAGAGTGAAAACCCTTCAAGGTTTAGCATTCAGTACAAAATTTCCCTACGAGAGATTCTACAATATCAAAAATTCTCGTATGCTAACATGCAGAAAAAAAAAGAAATTAGAATGAAAAGTTTTACAGTTGATAATTCTTAGTATCAACCAGGGCAGATTTCAAATGTTTTTCCAGAAAATAGGATTTTGAAGAAGTTACTTTCTTCAAGCTCTCTTGGAATATATTATTCTAAGATTGCTATCAAAGATTATTTGATATGAATTACAAAGATTGGAAACATACCTAATTCAAACCATTTGAGAAACCACCAGAGGCTATTGTGGTAAAAACATCTTTAAAAGAGATTTTAGTTAAAAATTTAAAAACATTTTGTAAAATTTTGCTTCGAAAATATTTTTATTTATACCAGTCTTATATCATAAATTAAAAAATTCCGAGGAAATTCTTAGTTATTTGGCTGAATTTACATTTCTAAAATTAAAATGCGCCAAAACATAAAATAACGTTCTTGCTTAATAAAGATGTAAAAATAATATAAAAAAAATATTGTTACTTTCAAATATTTATCTTATTAAATAATGCTTCGCGAATCCAAACAAAGCATGGCTTTTGCTAGTATTTAAATTTTATTATGTAGCAGAGTGTCCAGGTTCTCTTTTATAAAGGTACTCTTCACTTGTGCGTAAATGAGACTTATTCTGTCATTCCTTGAAGTTTTGTAAAGTACGTTTGCATCATTCGTAATTAATTTTTGACGGATATTTTTGAAACAATAGGTTAATTGTGGCTTTCTAGTAGCTATATGTATTGTGGTAGGAGATGGAATCAATATATTTTGAATGTATCCTAACTTGTATTTGAGTGATCTCTTGAAATTCCAGCCACGTGTTCACTCCATGCGCAGTTCGCAACTAGCAGTTTTAGATAAATGTCTTCTGTTAAAAAGATTATGGCGCCTAACATACAGAAGTTAGTAACTTTGTCAAATATGGATCATATTGAATTACATAGCTGCAATTATTTGTGCAAAGATGTAACTGTATAAGGCAAAATGAATGTGTGGTGCGTAATGAATCTGTGGCTAAGAATATAAAAGAGATATAGAGAATTAAAAAATTATCATTAGTTTATTAATTATGACAGTTTTATTAAGACATCATATGACAAATAATCTTTGCGCCGCATTTATTCAAAACAATGGATTTTGATGCGCGCAGTGTTACTAAAACACTATCCATGGCAATCAAAATAAATGTTCACCACATATTCATTTCTGTATTATCTACAAGTTAAAACCAAAAAAAGTACGATTTTATTATTTTTGATGTTATTGTTGTTGTTTTTGTACTTTCAAAATATTTTTAAAAAATTGAAAATTTTCAATTTTTTAAATTATTAAGTTAATTTTTTTTTTAATTTAGCCAATATTTGATACAAATATTTTGGTTTTAGAACAAAGGGTAACCCCTCCCTCTATTATGTATTTATTTTCACCAAAATGTCCTCTTTATATGCATGCGTGCAAGATATTTTTTTTCTCTTATTATCATATACATTTTTTAACTTATTATTTCAATATTTATTTATGAATTTACAATGATATATATAGATGTTTAAATATAAATTTAAATATGATTTTTATATTTAACTGAAGTTTGATTTTTATTTTTGGCTTATTACACACATTTTGAAGCTTGGAACATAGTGATATTTTTGGTTTTTTCGACGTGTTTGAAGGTATCCTACCCCCTAACTGAACTATTATATTGTCCTGGTAGCCCTAATGTAATCGAATTAAATTATAAATGTAGAAGTATTTATTATATTATTAATTTAACCCTTAAATGCCGCGTGTTGCTTTTTGGCAACATACCCAATTTAGGCTCTAAAATACTATTACAATAATATTGAAGCTATAATGCCTAATATTGCCAATAAAATAAATTCTGAAAATATTATTAAATCGATTTTCAGCATGTAGAGGGCATCACTTGTGCTGTTTAAGAATAAAGATATATTTATTTTTTCAATTGTTGCTACTTGTTCTTTTGTTTTGTTTGGAAGCTTGCGAAATATCCTGTTTTGTTCTGCAGTAAGCAAGTAAATTTTTTTTTAAATTATAGTTCCTAAAATTCTTGTGTGTTAAATATTATAGAATTTTATGAAGGAAAATAATTTCTTCAATTAAAGACCAGTATTACCGATTAGTAAAAAAATGTTTTTTAGCCGTAAACCATACTTAAAACAAAATATGATTTTTTAAAGTATTTTTCCCATGATTTATTTAAAAAGTGAAAGCCGCAAAACATTATTACAATGATTTATGAAAAATCAGGCATTTAAGGATTAAAATGTTACTTGACGAAATAACTTTTGTTTGAGTAAATAAAATAATTTAGTTAAAATGATGTATTTCTCCTGATAAGGTTATTTGATAAAATCATGAGGTTTTTTTTTCTTTAGTAGTTTAAAAACATAATTCATTAAAAAATATTTTTGAAATATTTTCAAATTTAACGTTCAGGTTTTTTACACTTCATCAGAATATACTGATTATGTCTAAATTCATTTTAAGCAAAATAACATAATAATCATTTTTCATAAAAGGAATGATAATGAAGCATAAGTGGTTTTTCATAAAGAAACATTTATACCAACAGATCTTACATTTAAATGATTGAACAAAATGTTTCACTTCAAGAATAACTTAAGGTGCCTGCCTACTTTCGCAGCAATTTTTTCCAAAAAAGCTATTTAATTATTTTTTAAACTTATTTTTACTAAGATTAGGACTAGAAAATGTGAAAAAAAGTAAAAAATATTTCATTTATTGATAAAATTTTGGTAAATGGAGGAATTTATATTAAAATTTAGTGAAATTTGGCCCGAAACGCAAAACGCTCTAAAGGAAATTCTACTGTATGTATCTTATTTCCTTTTTACACTTCATATTTATGACATTGGTGAAGGCAATGAACTAAAATCTAAAAGATTCTTTAAGTATTTCAAAACTTATAGCATATCGCACCTGTTTACATGTGAATTTTCATAAAATTCATCGATGTCATTCCACAAAAACATCCATAAAACAAAAAATATTTCTTCTAAATTTAAATCTTTAGTTCATTGCCTTCACAATAGTGTAATAACATATATTTTAAATTTCATAGTGATATTCCAATAACTTTTTGAGAAATCATGTTTTGCGATTGGAATTTTCACCGAAAATTACATTTTCCAAAAAATGCATTTAAAATTTAGATTTATGTTTTACTACAAGAATTTACAGTAATATACATCCAAATTTCATGGAGCATATTATTTACATTTTTTAGTATTAAACAAATGCATCCAAAATTGCGAAATTTCTCCAAACATACGACCCTTTAAAAGCAATTTAAAAATTTAAAAATTTTAAATTTTAAAGCCCTTTAAACATCACTTTCGGTTTGAGTGACAGCTGTTGAGTAGTTTTAAAACTGCTATAACTCCGGATCTATTTATCGTACAATAAAAACAAATACAGGTAAAGAGTTGGTCTTTAATAAAATAAAATAAAATAAATTTGACAATTTTGGTCGAAAATTGCAATTTCAACGTAGTCTTATTAGTTAACGATACCTTAAAATTAAAAAATTATGAATTTTGCTTTTATTTATCCTTTAATATTTCTCTTATACTTTACTTTTCTTTCTTTTTTAGATCTAGATATACCGTGTTGAATCGTTAAAATTCATTCTGAATATTTTTTCGTTTGCCGTTGCGTATTTTGATTTTTTTTTAATTGTTCCTAAATACTTCCGTAGCCCGTGCCTATTACTATACTGTGATTGATAATCACAAGTAATGTTAATTTTCCTACGATTTCTTTCTGATAAAATTTACTTTTACGACTTTTATTACTTTTATTACTTTTTTTTAGAATTTATTTCGTAAAATAATATTTTATTTTTTAACTAATTCGATTTTCATTCTTAAGGACATTTGTTATATTTACATATTTTATTCAAAGCAACATTTTAATGAATTTCCGAGAATACATAATTGCTTCATCTTCATACATTTATATACCCTGAGACAAATAAAATGTAGTAAGTAAAAGAACTGGACATTACAATAAATAAAAATCGGCATTATCACTCTACATTATAAATTTTACTTAAAAATTAATGCCATATGTGTAGTAGATTAATAATCTGTAATTTGAGATTATTTGCAATAGTCAATCTTCGGCAACTTGAAATGAATCTTCTGTTAAAGCAATTGTGGTGCCTGACATACAGAAACGAGTAGCTTTGTCATATAAGGAACAAATTGAATTACATGATTATAATTATCTTTGCAAAGGAGTAATTGTATAATGTAAAATGAATGTGTGGTACGTAATTAATTCGTAGCCAAGTGTATGATTAAATGAACTACTATATTCCAGTGGTAACGTTAAATAGATTTAAATTATAAATGTAGAAGTTATTACTACATTATTATTTCAAAGCGTTACATGATGGAATATATTGCTTATGAGCAGAATGAAGTTAGCTGAGTAAAAATGATGTATTTATATAATATTATCTCTTGATAAAATCATGCGTGGTTTTCTAATTTAAACACATAATTTATTAAAATATATATTTTTTAAATATTGAATTTTGATACTTAGTTCTTTTATATACTTTATATTTATATACGCTATATTTATATTCATTAAATATAAATATTTAAAATATTTATATACCTTTGAACTGCCTTTTAAAACTTATTTCACTAAACTTTTGCAAAATTATTTACACAAATCTTAAATTATAAATGTAGAAATTGTTATTCTGTTAATATTTCAAAACGTAAATTGACGAAGTAAACTGCTTATGAGTAAAATAATGTTATTTCAGTTAAAATGATGTAGTTCTATGATAATGTTATTTGCTAAAATCACGTGAGTTTCTTTATGTTTGGAAAACATGGTAAAGTTTCGAAAGTAAGCCCAACTCCGAATATAACGCCGGCCTTCACATGCGTGATTTTTTCCTTTTTTTTGAAAGAGTGCCATTTATAAGCCCTCCCCTTCAAGTTTTATTTTCTGACACATTCAATTCATCTGTTTTTTTTCGGTAAATTCGTCCAGTTTTTTTCCCCATATCTCCTAAATGAATATATCTTATTCAATTTATTTTTATTTAATTTCTTTACATATCATTGCATGAAAATGGCATACTTCGCTATGCGCGCTACCCGACCATTGCTACGAATGTTCCTTTCGAAGGATATTATTAATGTTTCTCTTGCCTTTTTATGCACTAAGATTTAATAGATATTTATACTGAGTTTAAGTTTTGTAAATTTTGTTCATACTTTTTTATGTCTCATTCAATTATTTTATGTAAATTTGTTTCAGTAATTTGTTATTTTTATTAATTGAAACTATTTACCTTCAATGGAAGGGCATTTTAAAGCAAAAAAAAAAAAAAACATTAATTTAATTTGATTTTGAAAAGTATTAACATTCTGCGAAACTTCATAGATTCGAAATGTACCCCCCCCCCCCCCCAACTAACATCCTAATTTTCGAATAATTTTCCCAAAAGTTCCAATTATAAGCCCCTACAAATAAGTAGAGATTTCTGTTTGCTAAGGGGGGCGTACTTTCGCTACTTTACGGTAATACATTAAAAATATTTTTAAAAATATATTGAAATTTGATGTGCAGTTAATTTGCATATATACACTAAACCACGAAAAAAGTATGTAACCATCATCCATCATTTCCAAAGCACAATGAAATGCGAGTAATTTTATAGTGCAATTTTTCAGCTCATGTGATTTTCCTTTAATGATTGATAAACATGTCTACAACACACAGACTAAAAATAAATACAAAATGAGTTCCCAGTTACATTATATAATTTAAATATAAATGTTACGAGAAATAAAAATACGGAATCACGTCCTAGCTGAAAAAAATAATTGGAAATATTTGTTCAAAATGCATGGTCATAATTTTTATTTACACCCTTTCCCTTGATGATCGCTTTAATTCTGCCAGACGTATACGTAACAAGATGTTCACACTTATTTGGAAAGATGTCTGCCATGCTTTTCGCAAGCGCTTATGTAGATTCTTTGTTAATTTTGCCTGCAATTTAAGTGTAATATTTTTAAATATACACCATATAATTTTGACTTGATTGGTATCAGGACAAGATACTGGCCACTTCTTTTGAGGGAAATTATTTTCAGTATTTTTTTAAAAACACTCACCTACAGTATAAAACATTGTCATCCATACACTAGCTGCAAACAGATCTTCTGAGATGGGAATCAAGAAAACTTTTAAAATTGAGACATATTTCGCCGAATTTCCATTCCCATTTGTAACACGTAGGGTTCCATCGCTCTTGGAAAACATGAAGTCCAAAATCATGATTAAATCAGATAACTTAAAATGAAATTTGGAACAGTTTTCACTCTATTTAATTTTGCCAGCCTTATAGGAATTTTTCTCTGTCGTTCCCAGTAACAATGCAAATTTTTGATTCTTTAATATGTTGTGCAACTGGAATTTGAAGTTTCTTTTACATTTTTATATACTGTAAAATATTTTTATACCTTTACACCGCCACTCTGAACTTAAGAAGAAAAAAGAAACAAGTATAAGACACAATATATTTCCAAATTGACATTTAGAAGCAGCGTTGATTTATTCAGACAATGTGTAAATACTCTTATTATGAAATAACTTTTATAATTAATTTTAATTTTTTACTAATTTTTTATAAGTGGTGAAAGGTAGCCGTAATAGTGAGTAAATTTGCACCACATAATATAATAATTATTTTAAAGTAAAACAGTATCTTAGAAAAATTTAATACGGCTTAAAACTTATAAACAGTGTATGTTATGGTAGAAAAAATTGCCAAGAATTGTATTTTTTAAGTAGTAATTGTATTTTTTCAGTATTAAGTATAAAAATTCACAAAAGTGCAATTTAACATATAAATGCAGCACTAAAATTGGTGACATTTGATAAACACACATTGTAGTTTTTGGCTTTACTTTACACGAAGCTCTTATTAACTTCAAAGCATCTATACTAAAACTCAGGTGATAGCAGCTGATAGCTCAACTACCGTTTTCCGGTGACTTTGTATTACTTTTTAAACGAACAATGTTACCACAATTTTGCTCAATATTTTTTAATCAAAATTACAGTTCTTACAGCAATTATTTTTCATTTTTCGATTTATGTAATAAATCAAGCTTAAAATTTATAACTCTACTTTAACAAAATTATTAGTAGAAGATTATAATTATATGACTAAAATCTGTTAATAATCTTTACATGTATCGTGATAATTTATTGGATCATCTTCTATTGAATATGTTATATAATGCCCATATGATATACTCCCACTGATCTAATATAAATTCCACGCCTGTTTCACATATTACTTTGTTTTCGGTTTTCCCAGAACTTGACAAAATATATATCTATTTATTAGCATGTAGACTGGTCAAATTCTTTTTATTTCGAAATGTTTTATTGCACTGTTAGACGCTCGTTCTATTTGAACACCACAGTGAATGATTAGCGATAAACGTCAACAGTCAGTCATTTTGATTCATTTTCCATATATATTAGCATGTAGACTGGTCACATTCTTTTTTCCTCAGACAGGGGCTATCGCATTGTTAGATGCTTGTTCTATTTGACGCTCAAAACAAATGATTAGTGATAAACATCAAAACTGACATTATTGTACTTATTTTTTTTTATGTTTTAGCATGCATATTGGTCAAATTCCTTTTTTCCGAAATGAGATATCACACTAATAAATGCTCATTTTTTTTTCTGTTTCACAGAGAATGATTAGCGTTAAACGTCACCATTCACTAGTTTTGATTCTACTATGTGCTCCTTCTCATATAAAAGAGAAATCATGATTTTCAGTAAGAAATTTTTACGTTAAAATGTACATTTGTGGAGATAATACAGGAATTCGACAGTTGATAGTTTTTAGAATGGTATATATTAATTATAAAATTTCACAAATTGAAAGGATGTTTATTTAAAGTATAGGTAGATATATAATAATTCGTATTCAAAAAATGCATTTAAAAATACTTACAATTTATTGATTAAACTTTTAAATATGGAGTGTCCACTTTTTCTCTTAAAGTATTCTTCCATTAGGAAGAAGCAAAGTTTAAACAAAATCAATTAAATAAATTGCAAACAAAAACCAATGCATTATTTAAAGTCTCCTTTGTTAAATTACATGGGATCACCTTAATTCAGTCCGAGAGGGATTTCAAACAATTTTTTAACTATTTTATGCAGCTTTTAATTTGGCCTATAACAAATAAATTGACGTTTTTCCAATTGAGTGAAAAATAACCAGGCCGAAAGTCGAACCCAAGATTTTTGGCTGAACCTGCCAACGCTCTACCTATTGAGCTACCTGAACAGACAACCGGCCGACACAATTCACTCAGATAACCTATTTGGTAATAGCGCATTTTCTACCATGTAGGCAGATGATCAGAATATATCACAGATAATGGAACTCTATTAAACGATGAATACGTAGAAGCACTTAATTATTATAGTTATTTTAAATCAATCATACTAATTAAAAATACTAATAGTGCTAATATAACCGACGGTAAAAACGTCAAGCGAATTGATAATCCTCTAATACCTTTAGTTTTTAACAAGCACGCTAAAAATTTTATTATTCAATAAATGTGCATCTACTTGCAAAACAAAAAAATACTACCAAAACTTTAGCTATGAAATGTAATATTAAGCATAAAAATAGATAAAACTTGCCCCAAAAACGTGCAAAAGTGTTATAAATTTAAGTAATAATTGTTGTATATCAAAACAAATAGAAAGATTTGTATATGGGAACGTCCATTGTAACTCTTGTGACTGTCAGAACAAATTTCCATAAATATTTTCAATTCTTTCATTACAAAATATATTTAGGATAAATTTGATGCAACCACATAAAAATACATGTGCTCTACTCTTATAAACCATATGAAATTTGTAACAAAAATAATTTTACTTTCCTAGATAATGAATGCAAATTTTGTTACTTTTGTGACCACAAAAAAAAAATGCAATTTTCAAAAATTGTATTTGACACAGAAATTCTGTGAATTATGCGAGACTATAGAAATAAAATTTACAGAATATAGCTGAGTAATTATATCTTTTTAAAAAGTATTAAAGTATTATAAGTATTAAAAGTATTATAAGTTCAAACTTGAGAATTCCTTATGCTTTAAATAGCTCTTAGTACTTTATCTGATAATTTTCGTTTACCACTTCAATGGTAAAACCACGAATCTTTAAGTCATCATATTTTAGAATCACTCAGTATAACCGCTTAGCAACTTCTCAGTTTCTGCTACTGAACAGAATAAATCATTGTCTTCATTATCAATAATATCACTTTCAACTTCTCCGGTATCACTATTTACTTAATGAAACGCAAATTCTTTGTGCGAATGATGTTAGTGAATGGTTTGTAGTCGATAGTGTCATTTTTCATGGTTTTAACAAATTGCATTTTGTGTTCCATTCACTGTAGGTATTTTCTCTCAAAGTGATGCAACATGGGTAAATTTATTGCTTTATTTATTCTATATTGCAAAGTAAATTTATTGCTTTATTTCTTCATCTGATGTATGGGGTATTCTTGCTTTTGTTTTTTCAAGAAAAATTTTGACAAAATAAGCACTATTCCATACAATTGCTTTTTTAGCACGCACTTCATTCCACATATATCACGATACAGCAGCACAAAATAAATCTGCAGCATGTATACCAGGAGTATTTGAAAAAAAAAAATGCCCAATTAAGTTAATTGTGAAAGAAGTCATATTCATTGCAGACATAGTTGCATAGTTATATTTTTGTTAAAATTGGAAAGCATAGCCATCATATAAAAAAGCAAAACAGATACGCTTTAGGAAAAATGCATTCCCTTAAAGATGTTGTGTTGAAATCTTACATACGAGTGCATTTATAGAAAATTGATTATGAGTTACATTGTCTGAAATAATAGCATAAGATTTTAGTATTTTGGGATCATACTAAATAAGGTCTGGAAATACAGTCGCTTGTACATTTGACCAGTATGCAGTATTTCGTACCAAAATTTCGTCTTGACATAAAAATGCACAGTTTTCAGAAAATCTACTGGCATAACGATTTTTTGAGAAATGGTTATTCTTTTGGCATTATCAAAATAATCCTGTGTACAAGTTTGAAGGAATGTGTACCACAGAAATGGATTATTTGCTTCAAAAAATTTTGTAAACAATCAGAATTGGTTTCTTCAACTGTTACTTTTTCAAAACGTTTATCAACGTTTTCAGAAAGTAACAGTTTTGACAGAACTTTGATAAACGTTTTGTCAATAGCGAAATTTTTATCATCGTTCTGCTATTTACAATAACTTATAAGAAATTCTGTATTATGGACTTCCTCTTCAAATAATTCTTTGATGTTACCTTCACAAATTAGACATTCTGAATTCATACATTATAATTATGAAGTATCTCAGCAGTTTTGGCGGAGTATTGTTGTTGATAAATTGTAGTCAAAGTTTACATATTTTAGGCAAGTGTAAATATTTTGTATATAGGATTTTGTGTGTAATAAACTTTTAATATTAAACATCTGGTGCCATCCTTGCTTATACAGACATCACAGGTGCAAAGGAATTTCAAATTTTTCAATTTAGGAAATCTTCTTTAAACAAAAACTTATTCTCTTAGTAAGCGTCACCTAGGATAGTGACCTTTTTCACACCCAAATAATGCAGATTTAGCTGAAGAATAGCCTTTAAATCTTTATCGACAAAAAAATTCTCCAAAGCATTTTTCGTTACAGTATCTGATGTTAGCTAGTTCTCTACTTTTTCCTTTTTTTTCAGTAGAAGATATTTATAACGCAATTTTCCATATAATGCACATTTTCTCAGATATAAACAATGAATTTTGAAGTTAAAAAGCACCTGTGTTTCCATTATAAAAAATTGCTACTTTTTAGAAAACTAAATTTGATATATTAGTTAAAATTTCTATCCTTAATTCAGAACTTTAATAAAAAATTGCTATTATTACAATAAATATTTCTGAAAATGAGTATTATAGTGAATGATTTTTACAAGTATATTTGGGACCATATTTCTAAAGTAAATTTAAAATTGTGTGGAATAATCTATATTATGTAAAAATTTATTAATTCCGGGTAACAAGGAATGCAGTATAAAGATACTCTAATGTATTTTGATATATTTCATATTAATTGGTCATGTTTACAGGGTAAATTTAATGATGTGTGAAGTGTGACCCATATAACGTAAAATTCTATATAATTAAATATACCTTGCGTTCTAAGGTGAGCCCCAGCAAAGAGAAAATTGCTGGCCAGCAGAAAGATAGGTGCTGGCAATGATGGAGAAGTGCTGGCTGATGGTCTACCACTGCATGACCACTGCTGGACATCTTCGGTCAACTTTGCTGTTGGAAATCATCAAATAAAATTTTGGTGGGCATCAATTTTATCTCATGCGCTGGCCCACCACTACATGGAAGTGCACGAACTTTTGCAGTATCATTGCTGGGAACCCTTACGCTAGGTAGCGCTGCGAATATCGAAGAGATTGAGTATTTGAACCCAAATCTGAAATGAATATCTTAACTCAATTTAAGCTGTGAAGCTAATTTTTTTGAAACTGTAAAAAATATAGCACCACTGCCACAAACAAAATAAATAAGTAAATGAATAAATAAATAAATTCTTTATTTCAACGTACTTTTTTTTTTCTCCTTAAATCTGGTTTTGCAAGGTTACAAAGGATTTCGGTTTTCATAATTTACGCTGTTCAGAATCAATAATAAAAAAAGCGTATAAAATACATAGGTTTTCTAGACAATAGAATAATTTCTATACCAGTTTAATGATTGGGAACGTAAATCACAAAAGAAACAAACTTGAAATAGTGTAATGAGAGGTTGAAAACTACGAGCAATCGTAACGTACGCTGAAAGCACTTGTTCATGTCCGATCAAGAAAACCAAGCAGCATCGAGCGCGGTCAGTACTTGGGAGCGTGACCACATGCAGTTCAAATATTTCTATAGACATTTCTATTATAGACACTTCTACAGGTGTTTCTGTAGCTTTTGGTGAAACTAGTTTATAGAAAAATGAGCAATAATTATATAATACTTTGTTTTGTTTTATAGAATTCTATAAGAAATTTTTGTAAGGGAAAGTGCTGGGCCAGCAAAGGAATAGCAGTGGGATAGGTGCTATCACTGCAGGAAAAGTGCCGTATTGAAGACATGTGATGGCATACCAATGCTGGCCTGCTGTTGGCCATCACTGATGGGCCAGCTGCATTCGGCTTGGCACTTTTCGACAGGTTTAAGTAATGGCACCCTTGCACTTTACCGCTGATAGCACTGCTGGCTGCCATCTTTTTTCCAGCTGATGGCCTACTGTTTCTTTCTTTGCTGGGGCATTATAATGATCTACTGTATTTTTATTATCTTGCTGAAGCTTTTGCTGACTCTAAGACTTTTCTTCATTTTATCGTAATACAGTTTGTTTTGTTTCTTTCTCACATCAACATATTCAATTTCATTCTTATTTTTTCTCTACAATTTTGGAGCTTAGCAGAATTTTTCTTGTTCTTTAAAACAATAAGAAGCATATAAGAAGCAATATAAGAAGCAATATTAAAATCTTTCATTTAAAATATACTATCAGAATCCTTTACATAAGAGTTACTATGTGAATCTCTGTAGATCATACAGCAGAATTTAGTAAACGAAACTTTACAAAGCCTTTAAAATATCTGATCAAACACCATGTGCTTCAAACCAAAAGAAAGAACACAAAAATGATAAGAGTTAAGTTGTTTTAATCGATCTTCAATTGCTTGTCACTATTATTTTATAATCTTAAGTACTAACAAAAAATGAATAAAAATAAATCCATCCATTAGAAAAGAAAAACACTAATAAAGATAATTTTTCTTCCTTAAAATTTTTAAGGTAACCTTAATTATGGCTAAAACTATTTCAAGAACTGTTCTAATAACGGTTAAGACGACTAAACTTTAAGGATTCTGTTTTTATTTTCGTTTTAATGCAGTTTTATGTCAAACTTTGGACAAAAGTATTATGGGTACACCTCAGAGCCTATTCGATGCCTAGCATAAACAAAATATTTAATGTAAAATCTTTCTTATACCTCGATATCAGAGAGTTAGGTGTTTTGGGTAAAAAATTTAAGTTGTTTTTAAAAAATTAAAACTTTACGATATTTTATGTTACTCTTGTGACATTTAATTATCAACTAATAAATAAAGTTAAATTTGAATTTAATACCTTAGATAAAATCTTTTAATTATGTAGATCTAACAGACATAATACTATCTTATTATTTTCAATCCACAATACTTCAATTTAATAAACGGAAGTAAAAAAACTATTCAACTCAATAAGTTGATTTTTATGCTCAACTGTAAATGAATTTTAATACTGTCAGTTTCCAGCCCAGTTTCGGTGTAGAGTAATTTTTATGAAATCAAAACTTACAAACTCATATACTGCAACTCTTTAGCTTTAAATTGATGTATCACACTTATATTTCCGTCTAAAATATTTTTTCAGCAAAAATTTTCTTCTGCCGTGGACGTTCCCATATTGTTTTAAACTGAGCCTATATTGAAGTCAACATTTTTTTACATAGTTTAAAAACAGCATGCGGCATTTTTAAACTTAAATTTCATATACATTATTTTCTTTAATAAAAATGTCTTTCACGTAAAATAATTATGTATTTTATTTGCGAGTATGCTATATATATGTAGAAATTTTTCTTACATGTCAGTCATTAGTTGAAAGAGCTTTTTAATGAAAAAAAATCTTTCTTTGACCGTGAAACATGCTCTTAAATAGAAAAAGTAGTTTTCAACATTATTAGAGTTAAGTTTTCTTTTTTACCATTAAAATAAATAACTCATGATATGTAAACATTTTCTTTTTAAGAATTTGTTATGAGTAAGGAGAGATTTAGCACAATTTCTACCTGTGTCAAATGACTTTTCATTTGTAATTTTTAGACTGTAACAATTTCCAATCAGTTTTAACAGATTGAAGGTTTTTCTATGCTTGGATAAGGTGCAAGTTAATATTTATCATGTATGATTATTTTTTTTATTATTATTTTAAAAATTACGATATATGTGAATTTTTAATAAATCAATCTAGTCGTGACATATGTTTTAATTTGCTGTAATTTATTTATTAGTTTGGAGCATTGAGTTTTAATGGTTCGTTTTTTGATCAAATATGCAAATTATACCCGGATATCATGCTTCAGTTAATTTAATGTAAATTCACTAACCTATTACTTAATTGTTTTCGGTATGGACATGAAACTACATCTTTCATTTCTTTTTCCTATTTATTAGCATGTAGCCTTGTTGAATTCTTTTTTTCCATCGAAATGAAATATTGCACCGTTAGATTTCCACCCCACAGCGAATGATTAGCGATAAACGTCAACGTTGACTTATTTTCGTACATTTATGTGCTCCTTCTGACAAAGAGGAGAAATTATGGATTTGAGTAGAAATCATTTATGATAACTTGTACATTTGTAGCAATAATTCTGGAAATCGCCTGTTGTCAGTTATTTAGAATGCCGATTTTTCCTTCACAGACGATGCATTGTATGAAGTAAAATAATGTTTTGAAAAAAATGCGGAGCTATATAATAATACATAGAATTCTTCATTAAGGGGGTCCGGGACACATTTTCTAAAAATTTTTATTTATTGAGTTAAATTTTGAATTTTTTTGAGATGGTTAACCATATCATTTGTAAACAAAGTCAAATAATAAAACTTCGCATAGCTTTTTAAAAAAAAAAATTAAATTAAAATTTATGAAAAAGGTGGTATAACTTAAAATTGTTATAACTCGAAATATTATTTGTAGAATTTAAATTGTTTTTCATTTAAATAAACAGAAATATATATTTTTTAATTTAGAGCCAGCTTTTTAAAAAATATTAATTTTTTTAAAAATTAAAAATATTTACCGACAAAATTATAAAAAAAGTGGTGCAACTTTTTTTTCAAAAAATCATATTTTCAAAAGTAAATATTTTTTTCAAATATGCTGGCTCAAAAGTAAAGTAAAGTAATTGAAAAAGATATGTTCCGAGTTTCAACACTGTATCTTTAACGGTTCTTGCGTTATAAGAATTTAAATATGAGAAATGGTGAAAAAACCTAACATGACGAAAAACGCAATTTCACAAGAACTCGTTTCCTTGACAACCATAGCTTGAAAGGCAGATTTTAAAAACAAACCAAAACGAAAAAATTAATATTTCCTGTTCTAATTAAGATAGAAACATGATTTAAACATCATTTTTAGCAGAAAACGGCAGAGAGATTTTTAATCCAATAAAAAAAAATTGAAAAATTGAAGAATTTGAAGATTTTTGTGTCCCGGACCCCCTTAAATGGTACTTGTCTATTGAACTATTTAACTCTTTCTGGACTAACGAGACTTAAAAGTATAGGTCAGTTTAAATTAATTTTATCTTGTCTTAACAATTATGTTTGTTGCATATCTGCATTTAGTAATGATATTTTACGCAACATATTTTATTATCATTGTATTTATGTTTCATCATTTAGTAATTTGAACAAAAATAAAACGTTGGCTTAATACTCTATACAGCGTCTGTGATTCTTTAATTTTAAACATGTGTTTCATTCTTTAAATTTAATATTTTTCTGAACCCATAAGTTATGAAAAACATATATGAAACATTGGAAAGTTGATTAAGTTAAATAATGCTATAAAAAGTGATGAAATATCTTTATTAAGATTGACGATCGTTTCATCGCACAAACGGCGACATTTTCAAAATCATTCACGATAGAAAATATTTTCACGTAATTTAAAAACAATAAAAAAGTAAACAATGTCACGAGACACGATGCATAATGAAAAACATTGCAAACATAAAATAAAATTTAAGTTAAATTAGATATTTGCGAGCGTGGATTAATTTTCACATAATTTAAAAACGACAACGTGGTAAATTATGGGAAAATTAATCCACGCTTGCAAATAGCTAATTTAATTTTAATTTAATTTTATGTTTGCAATGATTTTCTCTATGCATCATGTCTCGTGACATTGTTTACTATGTATTGCTTTTAAATTATGTGAAAATAGTTTCGATCGTGAATGACTTTGAAAATGTCGACTTTTGTGCTATGAAACGATCGCCAATCTTAATAAAGATATTTTATCTCTTTTTATAGCATTATTTAACTTAATCTGTTTATAAGTGATTATTATACATGTTGTTATTGGAAAGCTGTTAACTCTATTTAATATTACAATTATATTTTAACCATTCCGAAATGTCGTAAAAAATTGTACCTTAGCGTATTGTCATTTTATTAGAACGCAAAATAACTATATCCGTTATAACAGTTGTAAATTTCCAAGTGGGTGAAACCAAGTGGGATAAATTAATCTAATATATTCGTTATATTTAATTAAACCATAACGTTTGTGATTCGAACAGTTATTATTATTTTTTTTATCTAAAAGAAATTTACCCATGGAATTAACAAAAAGCAAGAACAAAAATTCGCGCGTACAGCATAGAATGAAACGCTTCCTAACACATTCAGAATACTATAACAAAATTTTACATTTCATTAAGTTGAAAGAAGATGTCCAAATGGACAATATGGAAATCTCATAACATTTGAAAACGTGATTTCTGCAACCACAATTAATAATTGCTAAAATATACGCTTTTTGTGCAGCCCTTAATATGATCTACATATATGTACGCATACTACATAGTTAAAAGTTAGTTTAGGAAAACGCATAACACAGTTGAAAATTTCCACCCAGCAATATCTGCCAACGGATGTTGCAATAAATATTTGTGAGACCCAGTATATGATCTATAGAATTTATAAACAACAAGTAATATTTAAAAAAATAGTTAAATTTAATAACGCATACCGCAACTGAAAACGAACGTTCAGCAATTATTGTTCGAAGCCTTCGTGAATTCAATTATTGTCCTTAACATCTATAGCCATATTATTTTGTGTGTCCCTGTAAACGAACGATAAATTCTATACAAACCACATTCTATGGTAAGAATTCCTTAATACACCTCAGTGATGTATATTAATTTCAATATCTTTATACTACTGTAATAACATTAAAATACACGGTAAACGATTTTCCTCCCATAGACCGAAATGTAATGGGATGTTTTTGAGTATCCCTGTAAATGAATCAAAAATCCTAAATACTTCATTTTCAAAATCGAACATGCCATAGTAAACCTCAATAACATACATCAATTCCGTGGCAATTGCACAATGTTTACGTGAGTTAGCGCACAGACAGACAGAAACTCAAACAAACCGAATTTATAAACACTTTTAAACTATGTTGCATAGTGTTAAAAATCGGTGCTGAAACAGTTAACGGCAAGAAAGGTATTAATACTTTTCTTTATAAACTTGTAGTGAAATTATTCACTGCACTAGAAATTGTGTACGGAGAAAAGCAGGTCCTAATTCAATTCGTTGCTATTTTATTTTTTAGTATGGTAGTTTACGATTTCTAGTAAAGTCTTGACATTTTTTCTAGCACGTGATTCAAAAAACCGCGGTCGTCAATGTGTTAGGTACGTATATAAATCTACCCTATATATATAAAATCCTAACGAATCGAATTGAAAGGAATTTATGTAACGATTCTATGAAACGACTGATTAAACAACTGATTACGTTTCACGGCGAGTTCTCCTAAAATATGGAATACTTTGCGATGAAATTAACACCAAAAATCCGTATTGATCCACAGATCTCAAAACTGGTATTAGAATTTTAAAATTAGAGTTAGTTTTCGAAATATTAATTTTTTTCTAATTTTAAATACTTTTTTTCTAATGATGGCAACTCAAATTTTAGTCATAACAGATATTTTTTTTCATATTTTAGAAAAGGTTATTTTAAATTAATTTGGCGACGAGTTTGGCCTCCCTTAAATGTATGCTAAGAAATGCATCGTGTTACTTTTATTCAGAATTCAATATGTATTTTATTATCATTTTATTTAATACAAAACTTTGATTTAAAATTTAAACCTTTAACATAAATGGCTTTTACTTCATTTTTTTTTAAACGAAACGAAAAGATACACAGATGTCATATACGCAACGGGGTACATAATTGGCGCCACAATGACGTTATTTTGCCTGACATGGTAACCCGGCTATTGTTGCTTATTTATTAATAAATGTTTATTTGAATTTATTTTCTTTTTATTTACAAAAAATGTTATAAATTGTTTTGTTCTATAGTTATTAATTAAATTTTTTTTTATTTATTGTTATTTCATTTAAAAAATAACAGGAAATAATTTAAAAATACATATGTAACAGGTATTTGAAAACGAGGTTTTCGCCAAATTGTCATAAAAAAAAACCACGCCAAATCCGGTGCGTATGTGACAATGCAACAAATCATGAGATTTAATTTCCACTTCAAAGCACCGTTTTAATATTATTACTTCTCCCGTCGACCAATTTCGCCAAATTATATAAATAGCCAACTTATACAAATTGACATATTTTTTTTATTTTAAATATCAAAAGTACAAATTAATTAGTATAACATTAATGAAAATACAAATAAAACGTCGAAATAAAAATCACTTGATCGCGTGAACATGTGTAACTTCCTTTAAGTCAAGTGAATGTGACATTTACGATCAACCATTATTGGCATTAAACCTTATAGTTTGGCGACAGCTTTTTGATAGATGGGATAATCAAGTAGCACCGTTTTAACTTACCACTCGAAAAATAAAAAAAATGCTAACTGGCGAGTTAAAAAAAAAAAAAAAAAAAAAAAGCTATTGGCGAGATTTTCACCCGGCTAACAGAAAAGTACCAGTAATTCTTTGTGATCATGGCAACTTTTATGTAGTTTTATTCGAAAAAATAATTTTGATTATTTAATCAAAATGGAAACCTTTCTTATGAAAAGCGAAGGAATCAGCCCGTTGTTTATGGCAATTACATGACTTGGACTATAATAATATAAACGAAATAATGGGGATAGAATAATATTCGGCGACTTATCACACCTGTGGCTGGCTAACATTAAAGTACCAAAATAGCCGCCTGGAATATAAAAAGCGAAGGGATCCGCCTGGAGCTGTTGATGATAGTCACATGACTTAGGCTATTATTATAGAGATTGTTTTCAATTTTAAAAACAGCTCAAAGAATAATATTCCCTAACGATTAAAAATTTATTTTCACCTGACTATTAAAAACAGAAAAAAAAACTTTAAAATTACTATTAAATGAGTACGTGTTAAAGGCAGGAAAATATTGAAAATTATGTCCTGAAAATTGTATTTACACGTGAATATTAAAAGGGAGAGGACACTTTAAAATAATAAATACATTAATAGGCGTTTAACCCTTTCACGGACAAGGCACTTCTATTCGTAAAATCTTGAAATCAGTGAATGGCACCAGAATTTACAAACAAATTTCGAAATACAAAAATGCTTTTGTTCACTTACTTAATAAAAGGGAAATTTTCATCCCAATATTCTGATGCTAATGTGGCATTTAAGATTTAAAATTAAGTGGTCCTAAAATGAACCACCGCCCTTGAAGGGGTTAAAGCAGCAAATTTTAGTAATTGTATTATGTCAATCGTTTTACAACGCTGTTAAAAAATACCGAGAGACAAAGACTCTATTTACTTAATTCATTTTATTTTAGCTTCTTTTCAAATGTTTAACTGATCTTCTTTAACCAAACACGAAACCATTGGATGTCTTAACAGCAACTGATTCTACCTTACATTTTTGCAATCAAAGGGAGTTGAATGGAAACCCATTTACAGGGAGTTCTCCATCTACAGGTTTTTTCAGTACAATTCAATCTTCTCTAATCTTTTTAAAACCGATCAGATTAGTGTGCTTTTAGATTCTACAGTGTCTGAACGGGGGTTGGCGAGCGTAGCTTGCAGGGGGCAGAGCCCTTTGGTATATATATAATATTGTCAGTGATTGATGCCAAACTTATTAATTTCATTTGAGTAACTGGAAATAGATGATGAATTGTCATTATATAATGGTTATATACATATATATATAAGCAATCATAAAAGTTCATCAGGTTTATCTTCATGGCTTGATATATCATTTGGAAACGAATCTCAATTTCTGAAGTGCGAATTGCACGAACCTTTAAAAAAAAACGCCAAGGGCTCGACAGTCTGTGTAAAAAGTTCCTGGGGTCGTTAAATAAAGTACAAAAAAATTGTTTATTTACCAAAGTTTTTTTTTTTTTTTTTTTTATCGACATCAACGTAGGCCCCATCGAGTTTAATACAATTATGGAAGCGCAGTACCAAATCCTCCATACATTTTTGGTAGGCGAATTGGTATAATGGCCTTTAGCTCCTTTAGCGAACATTATTTAACCTACTCAGTTGACTCTAAACGCCTTTTTCGGAGTGCTAATTTTAGCTTCGGGAACAATGAAAAGTCGTACGATGCTATATCAGGCGAGTACGTTGCTTGGTCGATGGCTTTATTTGAGTTTTTGGCTAAAAATCTATAAACAACGATGGTACAAAATTGAGTTCTTTTGGAACCAGTCCTGCGTTGACATGTTTCATGCTCAAAAGTCAAAATGTTAGTCATAACTATTTAACAAATTAACTCCTTCTAATAATATAATATTTATAATTGCTAAAAAGGTGTAATATTAACAAAATAGTTTTATTTGGCTGCTGACAGGTTTCAACTCTACCTGAGTCCTTTTCAAAACAAATAAATAATAATATTCTGAAACTGCATGGCCTATGATGCAATGATGGCGTTTCAGATCATTGTATCCTGGACCGAGTAATTTCAAAATATCATTACTTATTTGTTTTGAAAATGACTCGGGTAGAGTTGAAACATGTCAGCAGCCAAATAAAACTATTTTGTTGTTTTTAAAGTTTTAATATTACCCCTTTTATCAATTAAAAATATCATATTGGTCAAACCGTTATTAACGTGCTCAAAATATATCTCCACCACTTGTATTTTATAAAACTTTAAGCATGGCTCCCAAATGATTTTAATTTAAAGGAATTGTTCAGTTAAAAAGCAAATATATTTTTTTAATATTATTATAATTTAACATATTTTCATTAAATATAAATAATTTAATAGCATGTAAAACGAAAATATTTAATTTTATGCTTGCGAGTGTACTAAAAATAATTTTCACAACTTAAGCAGTTATTGAATAGGCGTTAATGTAGGTGGAGAATGAAGTTGTGAGGGAATTTTGTTTGTATTTATCTATTGTTTACTATATATATTGTTTATTTGGCTACACTCTTCTCCCGAGAAAACAAACCGAGTGATGCTTTCTATAAGTTGATAAAGCATTTATGATATTTTTCTTATCATTTTGTAAAACTTGAGATACACATATATGAATAATTTAATTCCGTTCAGCCATACAGTACTTTTGGTTTCTCTATGTTTAATAACTGTATTTATATTGTAGTCTGCGTCATGCACTATTGTGCATTTGAATGCCCATTAATTAAGAGTATTCGATTCAACTATAGCATTCAGTAACATTCATATGATAATTTTTCTTTAGCAAAGATGATTAATTTATAAAGTTTAAGAGTTTCAATAATTTCTATACTTGAGATTATGTCCTTTCAGACATATAGATACTTTAAAATTCATCTTCAATATGGAAATCAGCTTGGAATTTGCTTAGAGTAGACATTTAATGATTTATTTATTGTGTGGTATATATAAATTGTTTGAACTTTAAAAAATCAATTGGTTAGACTTGCTTCATTTAATAACATACAGCGAAAGATTGTTACATTACACATGTAATTAAAATTCAGTCCTCGATAATTAACCTGAATTATTGCATGTTTAAATATCTTCGCATTTGAGTCAAAGGGATTTTAATTAAATAAACGATGAACTATTAGAGTGAGTTTTTCAACTTAAAAGTAAATAATAATTTTATGATAACGAATACTTTGTCATTCTGAGTCTTGTCCATGATATAATGAATTAACCTATGTACTTTTTATACATTGGGAAACATGTATAAAAAGTTAAATATTAATGTACTAAATTTATTAAGATTAAAATGCCAATTTCATTTATCCTTAAATATCATACGTATACGATATACGGGGATATATCATAGGGGACTCGTCCCCTATGATATACGCTCGTCAATCCCTGTTCAGACACTGCACTATTTACAAACAACTTATTTTGTTTTTATTTTGTTTAATAAAGAGAAAAGGACTGAAAACTTAGAAAATCAATGGCCATTTGAAGAAATATTAAAAACCATTAAAATTCCTTTTAATGTATTAAAATATAAACTGCCCATTCCCACCCCCCCCCTCCAAAAAAATAAAAATAAAAAACTGGAACAATAAACTATGAGAGAACAGTTTTTTGGAATTTCGGGGCCCAGGGTCAAGCATACAGTGTTGGTCATGGTAGTGCCTGATCCTTCATAGATCGTACAGCCACAGGTTTAGTTTCTTTTAAATGTTTACAAAACAAAACATAACATAAAATAAAATAAAACAAAACAGTGATTTCACAAACACATTAAAAATCAAAAAGTTCAAAATGGACATAAAACGTCTACGAGCACAGAAGAATTTCTGAACGGAGAGTACGCAAACATCACCCATTATGTTCCTGTTATGCACGAAAAATTAAAACCATTTCTTCAGACATTCAATATAAAATTAGTAGCTATCCCACCCTCCTTACCTTATTCAAATTTTCATTATCAATATTGACAAGATCAAAAATCTTCAACAAGCAGGAGTTTATGAAATTCCGGTTACTCTCCCAAGTAATGAAAGATTTGCTTACATTGGTGAAACTAAATGAAGATTTTCAGAAAGATTAAAGGAGAACCAAAGAGATATTTCGCAGTGGAAACAGAATACTGTTCTCGCAAGAATTTATTTCTCATATGAAGGTAGCAAAGTTGGCTTTGATGAGGTTACGATTATAATCCCATGTAAAAATCCATATGTTAGTTGAATTTTACAGCCCGTTACGATTATTAAACTTAGACGGTATGCCTGTTACGAAAATTTATCATTTAACACTCAATCTCGCACAATTTGTTATTATTAATTAATACAGTGAGCTCATTTTGTCTTCCACCACAGCCCCATTTTATTTTTGTTGTGGTTTGCTCCATTAATTAACAATGAGAACTTGGTAACATTTGCGTACTTTCCGTTCAAGAATTCTCCTGTGCTCTTAGCTATTTATGTCCATTTTGAACTTTTATACTTGTGCGTAACATAATTTTCTCCTGGTAACGATCGCAAAGGCGATTCGAAACGCAGATTTTTAATGTGTTTGTGAAATCACTGTTTTATTGTATGTACATACAATAAAATATAAAACATTTAATAGATACATATAATATTTAATAAATATAATACATACATATAATATTTAATACATGTAATACATTAAGGATGTTGTATTTTATTTAATTACAAAATTTTTAAAGCAAAATTAGGTTTTGTTTTGTTTTTAAATTTCCCTATACCATGGTATTTTAACCATGACGTAATTTTCGATTTAGAGCTTTATATTACTTACTCGTATCAGCGATGAATATATCAATAAAAACATTTCAGCGCATGTTATTCCACTTATTATATCTTTTTGACTGTGAAACAATTTTCACAATGAAATACTTTTCGCAAGCAATAATTTAATTATTTTAAAGAATTTTCCATATCCATGTGTAAATGTATTTTTCAACTGAAAAAACATTTTTTATTTAAAGATTTCTTTCATTTTCAATATCCATCTGTAAATGTATTTTCCATTTCAAAATGCCATGTTTGGAAATATTATATGAGCTTTTTGGGGTATAACAGAAGTAAATTTAAGAAAAGCTATTTAAAAATATGAATTAAATCGCTGCTCAGATAGTAAAGTTAAAAAAAAAATATTTAAAAATAAAAGTTGAAAAAAATATTCGAATTTGAAAACTTATAAAATTGCAAAACAATATCTAGCAAGCATATGCCAGTAAAAAAATGATTCAATTGATATGTATATTTTTTGATAATTTAAAACTTATTTAACTGAACTATCTTGACCGATTTCGACATTAAAATAATTCTCTATATTAAAAGCTGTCTCCGTCACCATGTTTATCACAAGTCTTTCTATAAAACTGTTCGTTTTCATGTTCTTATGTGCAAATGTTCATACTACATAAGAAATGTAAACTGACCGGTCGAAATTCAATAAAATCAGCTGGCAGTCCTAGTACCATTTTTTTAGAATAGAGAATAACATCCTTGGTTGACGTTGAAAAAAATTTCACAAGCAATAATAATGTTGTGATATAAATGGAACCCACTCTCCTTACATTTAAACAGCTCCCTAATAAACCCTAGTAATTCAAAAGTACATAAATGCAGGCATTGCGTTGAGTGATGATTGCATATTCTATTGAAAATATCTTTAATTTTCTTTGACGATAGTAATATAGGTCATTAGTTTGTGTTTTACAGTAGATTTTTCTGCATAATAGATTTTTCTTGATTGCATTATGTGATCGTAGCATGTTCTCTGAAATTAAAACTGCATGATTTCTCGCAATATGAAAACAATATATCTTTATATAAAAGTGCAAAATTGTCTGTCCATGTATCTTCGACGATTATTGTTATCAAATCAGCCGGTTTTACTTGTCACTTATGGCTAATATGGGTTTAAAAACTCACATTAACTTATATTGGTTTAATAGCTTTCTTTTCCATATTTTAACGTTTAAAGTACTTTTTTATTTAAAGAAAATGACTTTATTATCTGAGATAAAACGCTAATTGTTTTGTAATATATATATTGATTTTTAAAAATCGGGGACTAAACATTTGATAGATTGCATTTCGTACATCACGTTCGTTGGTCCGTAACCCGAACCCACCCTATTTCACAGTGGAATCGTCCTGTTTAATTTCTTCGAAAGTATAAACGCCTTTCGATGGTGAAAGGAAATGCCTTCTTTTCATAAGTAAATAAATAAATAGAAATGCATAATTCATCTTTAAAAGTTAAACTTATATTTACACTATGTGTAAAACTACTTAAAAGATGACAACGTTTAAAAGATGCTAAATTACTTTAATACCTTAGTACTTTCAACTATAAAAACATAGTCTTCGTCAGAGGAAAATAAGAAATACTATTGTTATTAACGTCTAGTTTTCAAAATCCACGTAGATGATGACGAAAGGAGTGAAAGTGGAAGCGCAAAAATTATATCCCTCAAAGAATTATTATGATTTAATTATCCGCGAATCAATAGAATTTATTACTAAAGAAAATACCATTTGTAATGATGTTTTGTCCCACAATATACCTAGAATTTGGCTCAGTTTGCTTAAAGTATCATAAACGAGGACATCACTTCCCTATATCCATGTTTTATTTTCCCATTGTTTCCCAGATCTAAAAATTGACTTCCACTTTCACTCTTTTCGTCATCATCTACGTGGATTTTGAAAACTAGACGTTAATAACAATAGTATTTCTTATTTTCCTCTGACGAAGACAATGCTTTTTATAGTTGAAAGTACTAAAGTATTAAAGTAATTTAGCATCTTTTAAATGTTGTCATCTTTTAAGTAGTTTTACACATAGTGTAAATTTAAGTTTCCTTTCTTTTCGTTTCTTCAATATCTTCTGTCGTTATGTTTAAGTTCTGCTTTGTTGAGTTTCTGGAATATCATTTAGATAGCTTAAGTTTTACAATTGTTAAATTTTAATGAATGATTTTAATTAGGTTTTTTTTAATTAATTTATTTCGAGGAACTGTTTTTGACCTTTCATAAAACTGTTTTCTTTAAATTTGTATTAGCCTAAAGTGAATTGCTGAGCTTTGAATTTAGTCCAACTTCAAGTGTTACGAATCTTAATCATGTGTCAATAGAAGATAATTTTAATCTGTTATTTTTATCCAAGTTTGCTCTGAATCATAATTAATTGAAATCTGTTTTAAAAGTCTTAAATGAAGTATTTTTTCACTTGAATGATGTTTAATAAAAATATGTCGTCACCAAAAAAGTGACTTTTATCTATCTTATGAAATCAACACATAATTTTTATTTCAAATACATGTAGTTTAAAAGTAAATGATTTTTATTTAATGACGTTTTGATTGACCTTTCACGTGTCTGTTATTGTCTAAATCGAAAGAATCTTTTTTAAATTGCATATATCACATGTAATTTCTAAAGGTTTAAAAATAAGTTTGGTCTGTGAATTTTTTTCCTTTCTTAGTCAGCGTTCATGTGTTATTCATCAGATTCAAAATACAAATAGGATTTTAAAAATATATATCTTACTAAATTTTCGAAACGCGCCAGATATTCCCACCGATTTTTGAGGCCAATTGTTATCCTGAAAATATTTTATAATTACAATTGTAAAAGTTGAATTTATGATAAATGAATTTATGAAAGTGTAAATTCTTTTGCCAAATCAATAATTATAGATAAGCACAGACAGAAGATTTATTAAAAATAAATATTTTAATTTCTGTTCATAATATTTCATAAGGAGAGATATAACAAATAGAATTTTTTAAAATATAACTGGTAAAATTTATTTTGTATAATTTATTCTTTTTTTAAATGTATCATTAACGTTATTTACTGTTTAAAATTTCTATTTTATACCCTTTTTACAAAAGTATCGTTGATAAAAAAAAAAAAAAAAAAAAAAAAAAAAAAAAAAAAAAAAACTTATATAAACGGGAAATTTAAGAAATAGGTACTACTCTAATAGCACACAAAGGCGAAGTGATGTTACTTTGACGACACAAATGATCCGAAATGTCAAAGTCACAATGGTGTGCTATATTTTATTTGTTTAATTTTTTTTCTATCAAATAATCACTATATGATAATTCTACTGTGAAATCAACTCTTGTTTCTTTGTGATGAGTCAACAGGTGTAATTTCAATGTGACAGTCATTTGAAGAATCTAATGTAAATTTCTCATCATTTGTAGTGAGTTTCAAATCACATTACAAAAAAAGTCATCTTATTACTTGTCACAAAGCTACTCTTACTACAACTTCAAATCATACTATCCAAATAACGATGATTTGAAATCCATCATGTGTCTTAATTATGAAATCGAGCGTTAATGCAATTGTCAATGGGTTCTTCAAATGACGATCACATGAAAGTCTCCATGTGATTTCATTGGAATATCATCCTGTAATACATCATACAGAACTAGTCCCTGTGATTTCACAGTAGAATCACATAATGCTGGTCACTTGAGGTAATGAAATTAATAAAATGCATCATATTTTGATCCAGCGTAGTAACGGTGAAACGTGTGACCATATAATATTGTGACCCATAAAATATTTCAATCCACAATCATTTTAAATACCTGTTTTCATTATCGCTCATTTTCACGCTCTGTATTCGATGGTGTAATAAAACATTTGGTGTATACCTGTAAAACACCCTATTCATCATACAAAGAATATTTTAAAAACATGAAATAGTACCGTATTCGTTATATAATATATTTGTTGTAGTGTAGGTATTACACTATACTTAAACTTAAGTCAATTTTTACGAAAGGTAAACCATAAGATTAAAAAGATAAGAAAGCAGAGAGACAATCATCCTTTTAATTCGTAATGAAATTTAGAAGGGTAAAACATTCCAAACTAGCCTTTTATATCATTTTTTTCTGAAATTCGGAGCATTCGTTTAATAGTTATGAATTTTCAATCATTAAAATAAAAATACAAATGAGTTATAAAACCTCCATCGTCAGACGACATGAAAAAGTTTATATAACATATGAAAATGGAATTATTTGCCACTATCTCTTATTCGTGCTATTAAAATTGTTTTGAAAATGGAATATTGAAAATTAATGTACATGAGGAAATAATTTATTCTTAAGGAAAAAATCAATTAATGATATTAATAGGCACACGCGGAAAATATTGTGCATATAAAGTAAATAAATGTAATTTTTAGTTTAACATTAAAAATGTATCATTTTAAATTGATTTTTTTTTTTTTTTTACCAACGATTATTCCCTGAAATACTCCAATCTTATTTACATACCATTTTGAATAAACCTTTCTATGATGTTTTTCAAATATAGTTTTGCAAAGTTGATGATAGATTTAAAATTAAAAATTTTATTTTATTTTATTTTTTTGCTATACCTAGAAAAATCAAAATCAGATTTTAGGAGTTATGCACATTTATCAAACGTCATGATATTCTTATCATATTTATATAATATATATATATCGTAGAAAGTTGAATATAATCAATGTATAGTAGGGATCAATACTACGAAAAAAGTATTTTGAGTTTCAGATAGAAACAAAAGCATAGTTTTTAAATTTTCTCTACAGATTGTTTTTATTTAATCTTGAGCAACATTTCTGAAACTATGGCCTACGATCTTCCAGCGAACTTTGAGTTCTGCCTTATTGGTCTGCTAAAATTACCATAAATGGCAGAAAATATAGAATTCAAAGGAATTGGATATCACACACAACAAGTGGAATGGTGGTCCGTAAAATATACCGACTTACAAAAGTTTCCATTCGAAAGAACACCGTCATATAGTATAGAGAATGCCTTTCCTGAAACCTTCAGTATTTGTAAATGCGCTTTTTCGTGCTACAATTTTTTCTAGAGAGAGAACATTCACCATACTAATGGAAAGGTGCACGTTTTCTAGATACCAGAACAATGAATAGAAGACTAAATGTTCTTAATTTCACGTCTATACATTAAAACTAATTATTATCTAACATTTAATTACTTTAGTGATCTAAAACACTAAAATAATTATTGATGAACAATGTAGATATTAAGCATTAGTTGCAATTATTAATACAAAATATTTTCATAGGGTATTTAAACGGTAAAAATTAGCGTAAACTGTCCATATTTCGTCCCCCCCCCTTACTTTTAGACCCTAAATGTTGTAATTCTCAGTGAAAACCAACCAAATTTGGATTTTACATAGACTAACAACCGACGCACATAGAAATATAGTCAGGTACCGTACAAAAAATTGAACAGTGCGAATTTTTTTTTCTTCAAAAGTATCTAAAAAATACAAAAGAAAAAAAATGGTCCCAAAATTCGTCCCCCCAAAAAATCCAATACGCCGAGGCTTAACTTATAACTAAATCAAAATTTATTTCTGAATGAGTAAGTAATTTAATTTACATTAAAGTAAGGCACAAAGAAATGTACTAATTATCAGTGGAAGAAGAACATAACGAAACATGAGGAAAAATTTGAAAAAATTGTCATGAAAAAGCATTCTCAATTTCGTCCCCGGGACGAAAATAACAACTCCAATGGGGACGAAATTGGGATCGTGCTACTTCCCAATATGTCGGAGCGTAAGTTCCCGTAAGATGAACTGAACGTCCTGAAGCTAACTGTATGCTACTGTCATCATCTTACCTACGCAAAATACATGCAAATGAATAAGAAATAAATATTTACAGTACAGTAAATAACGTTCTACAAACGACGCAATAAGAACTTAGGTCTTCTAAAAATATGAAATTCGGCGTCTGTAATTTATGTATGCGCTTGGCGAACGAAACTTTCAATACTAACCACTTCTACCGTCCCTCCCCTGTGTCTTGCGTCATAAGTTGCGCACTTTCGCAGAAGCGGAGAAGTTAAGGGTAAAGAAATTAGGAAAGGGGATGAAATATGTGCACTTTACTCTATGCTTTTACATAAAAAAACTAAGTAAATTTTCACATAATTATTTCTTACTAAAATGAGAAATTGACAATTGTTATAGGTGATTCTGATTATATAATCACACACTCTAGTGTGAAAATTATGTAAATTGTACAATTGCGCAATATTTAGCATAAATCAATTTTTCTGATTTTTTAAAAAATTTCTTAGGCCTAATATTAATTAACTTTTAAATAGCACATTGAGGTAAAATGTAAAATATCATGTTGTTATTTGAAAATTTAACTATTTGAAAATATTGCGAGAAAAATTATTATTTCTCAAATTTTATAAAATATTTTTTTACTATGCAATACCTAATGCATACTAAACATTGTTTTTATATTTCTAACACTAAATATTTTTTTCTATTCTTTTCCTAGCATATTATAGATAATTACAAATAATTAAAAAATAAATAAATGACTCGCATTCGTCAATTATAACCTTAATTTGCTGTTTATGCGTGAAAATCTTCTGTCCGTTTCTTTTCTTCATTTTTTTATTAATATCACTCCATATTTCAATATTCACATGATATTTGTTTTTTAAAATTAAGGAAACGGAATGAAAAAATAAATATTTTGTACACATCAAAAGATTTTATTTACAAATCTTAGGAAAAATATTTTAGGAAAAAATTAATGAATTTTTCCGAGTTTGGAGTTTCCTGAATATTGCCAAAAAATATCGAAAACAATTTTATATTTTAAATTATTTATGAGACATTTTTAGGATATTTTTTTTGTAAAACATTTTGTTGACATTGCAAAATTTTGATACCTAAATCAATTCTGTGCATTTGTTGCCATAAATAGATTCGCATTTTTGAGTGTCAGAAAAAAGTAGAAGAAAGGAAAATTATGCAATGCTTTTTTTTTTAAACTTACCCTTTACAAATCATGATTGATAATAACAAAAGTGCAACATATTTAGAAATTCTGAAACTATACTTATTATTCTTAAATAACTAGCAAACAGAGTAAATAATACATTACATAAACATCAAACAAATTTGCATATTGACATTTACAAACTCAAAGAAATACATCTTAGAAAAACTAATCAATTTTTAAGTGTTTGATATGTCTTCAAAACTAATTTATATTTTTCATTGGCGTTCTGAGACGTATTTACAACTTATTATTATTATTATTATTATTATTATTATTATTATTATTATTCATTTTTTTTGTCTATGAAGAAGTAATAATTATTATCAATTTTATCATTATTTTTGTTTTCCAATATTCTAATGCCTTATAAATTCTATTCATGTCTTCATATGAATAGTTTCTCATTTAAAACTGAAAGAAGAAAGAATAAAATCAAATGCAGTACGTAAAGACATTTTGTCAGTTGTTTCCTTGTTGATTTTACTTAGATTAAGATTAACGATTTTTCATGAGGAAAGGTACATATAAAAAAAAATAAAACATGAATTATTTCAATCGCGTTCCATAAATGTAAGAATTTTGTGTATGAACACTAAACTCATCGTATGAATAAATGTCAGAAATTTTACGAATATATTTAGAATGTGACATATCTGTATTTTTTTACATTATTCTTATTAAAAGAAAACTGATTGATGCATAGTTAACATATTTAATTTACATTGTCTAAATTTATACAAATCAACATACAGTGTATCGAGATCCCTGCTATCCGATCTCCTTTCATTAACTTCAGAACAATAACAGTTATAGTTGTACATAAGCTGTTTCGATATAGTAAAGTGGCTATGCGCTACCTCTTTATCACCAAATACAGATCCACCTAGCGTCAAGGCGTACTGTTACAGTTCTTATCGTAAAGGCGGTACAAAATACAGACAAAAATGCGAAGTAGAAAATTGCTGATCATGATCAATTTAGTAGAGGATGATGTCTTGCATGTAAACGCAATCTTATTAGGAGATTTGAAATGAAAACTATTTATACCCAATTACTAGCTTATATGCGCAATTGATGTCATACAAAATAACGGCATTATAATACAGATTCACAATTACTAATAAATGTAACATATGTAAGTAAGATACAGTTTATTTCAGAAACTCAAGTTATGTCGTTAAGTGAGCCCATCATCGACAACAATGAATCCATTGTGCAGGTGTCCAGATGGTAAATACATTTAGCAAACATATCTCGATTTTCTAATTGAAATAGACTGCATTTTGTTGAAATGTGTTTTATTTATAAATGTGCATCTGTTTTATAATACAACACTCCTGCATGAAAATAGTGGCGTATTTAAGTTGGTGAGGGTATTTAAGAACTTAGGTTTCACGATTTCTAATCAAATTAGTTTTACATGAAGGCATCGCTTCATACAACATGGAGGTCATTTTACAAATTAACTTTTTTCATGCATCTTGTACTGTTTTAGAGATTTGGACGCTAACTACACAGTTTTCCACTAGGTTACTGTAGCGTAGCGTATTTATTATACGAAGACACATTGTTTATGATGTTAGCTGTCGTTCTTCTTACATTAATGGGGTGTAGAGGGCAAACTGGACTTTTAGAAGCATACTGTTTCTATCCAAGTCTTTTGAGTACTTAAAATGTGTTTCGGAAAAGCTTTATCATAGATTGTGAGACATTTCTTGAAATTTTGATCTTATATAAGGTATGTTTATGTGTTCAAATGAACCTCTTTAGAAATCCTGAAATGTAAATTATTTATAACTAATTAGAAGTTTAAATGCTCAACTAATTCCATACAGATGTCTGTCATTATAAGACCTATACATGTTTATTAATAAAATAGCTTTTTTTTACAGAAAAAGGTAGGTTTTATGTAAAAATTATTGTCGATATATCAGACGCTCTTTGAAATTCTGATGCATTATAAATTCTTGTCTTGAACTGAAAAGAATAGTTTCACTTTCTTAAAAGCGAGCAAGAAAAAAAAAACACAGTTATTACTTAAAAACATTTTTCAAAACATTACGTTTCCCTTATTTTTTACATTTAGATATTACCATATTTCCTTGTAATATGCAGATGTAATGATAATAACTAAACACATGAAATGTTTGATCCGATAGTACAAATGAAAATAATGTACATTGCTGTACATTATTTTTTTCTGTGTTTTATCTGTGTGATGCTACTGTATGTCAACAGATTGATCATGGTTGTATCCACAAATTAATTAAAAGTTTTACAACATTTTATGAAATCTTTGCCTTAACTTGAAAAATATAGACTTTTTTCTTTTTATAAATCAATAAAAAGTATTTGAAATGAATGAATACCAAATAAAAACAAGGTCCGCATTTACATTTTTAGACTGTAAGTAGTGGATTTTCTACTTATATGAAATGGAGGGAACTTTATTTTTAGTATAACATCAGCTTTAGGTTTGCATTTGCGTGCCTTGTGGTATAGCACAACAGATATTTTTTATATAGGAAAACAGAGTCACAATTCTCGCATTCATTAAAAAATACAGGGTACTCACTCTAACACAAATCATGATAACTCTCCATACCTTTAACAATAAGAATGCTGTTTTATCGGAATTCAAAATGTCCCTTTCTACTTTGAGTGAAATATAATGGTATAAAAAGAAGTGGTTAAATTGACCATCATCTGATTTCAAACAGTAATGAACTTCATTTATAAGGAATGTAATTGATATTGCATGCGGTATCCTTGTCGCAATTTAAATGTACTTTTAATGCGTTCTGATGTCATCACATCTGACGAAGAGCAAATTAAGTATGATGAAAAATTCGTTAAAATACTTTCAGTATTTTTATAGTTTATAAACAAAACAGAGTTCGAACGAGTTTCAGATGTGTTGTTTGTTTAGCTGAATGTGATTAACGGGATTGTGATCCTAGATTCATATACAAAAATTGATTGTCGCAATGGGCTCTACCACTACATAAAATTTGTCATATTTTTAAACACCCTGTATAAAAGTTTTAATCAATTTTGCTATCTTAAAATATTTTTTTATTATCTGTGCACATAGTTTAAATAAATACTTATTTATTATTGGTTAATTAAATAAAGTATTTTGATCATTATTTTAACGTGTGTGTATGAGTGAACATCATTACATCTAAACGGTATTTCCGATCGCTCTTCTTTGGTGAATATTTTATAAATCACTGTCACAAGAACTGCATAGATATTCGTACAAAAAGGCTAATGGGTTAGATATTTAATCCATCTTTAAACCGTTTCCAAACCATTTTGATACCATTTCGGAATCAATTTTGTTTTCCACAGGTTCTATAGAGAAAATTGCCAACGTGACAGAGTATCTGTGATAAATATTGCAGGGATGTAATCAATCATTAGCAGCGGAGTGTTTAGTTTCAAAACGACAGATCCAACGTTCGAATCCAATCCATTTTGTTTCAACAGATAATTTTATATTCCGGAGTGTAACACCCACTTTATATACGAGACAATTTATTGCCCATTTATATACCAGTTATTAAATTAAATATTGAAAATTAAGGGGGAAAAAGAACTTAATATTAACAAATTTAAAATTTTTCATTTGTTGAACATTCTATATATTTCCAAAAAAATTATTTTTTATATCATAATACATGAAAAGCAATAGCTGTAACAACAATCTTAATTCCATGTTTTTTTGTATATCTCACGAATGTTTCTTTCCAAGGAAAGAGGTTTTGAAAGTTTGAAAGTTTAGATACACCTTATACACGAAGCCTATTATACGTTACACACCTAAATGCACGGTATATGACTTTCTCTCTTTTTTCTTAAATTTCTGGACACATGCACATTTGTTCAAAAAATTGAGTGGTATAAAAAAGGTTTGTTCTTTTAAGGAAAAAAAAAGGTTATTGTATATTCATAATTAAAATAATGTTTCAAATGTACATTTAAATACTTTTTTTAGAAATCTGTATTATTATCTTTATTACAATAGCGAATAAAGCTTCAAAGAAAATTGCCGGAGTATTCTGAATATTTCCTATTTTGATCATCTACATCCGTTGCCTTGACAACTCGATTCCGTTCTTAGAAGAAGATGAAATTCCTACGCTTAAAAAGAGACGGATAGCATTAGCTATAAATAGCACAACTCTGTCCGTGGACTGTGTTAATATGTACACACTTATAAAAAAAAGCAAGATCTTTCAGTTTTATAATCTGCAGCACGTTATTTATAGACCTTTAAATTCAAACTACGATAACTTCTAAAATTAGAAACTACTAAGTTTTACATATAGTCTATCTTCCCGTTTTGTGAATAAAAATAACATATATGCATTAATATGATTTTTAGACTTTAAGGGGACGAGGGACCTTAAAAATAATTTTTTTATTTTTTGTAAATTTCACCTTAAATATTACTCAAAGGTACATTATATGCATTATGGCATGCATTTATTACAAAAAAAAAATTTTTTAAGTCATTTTTGAGAAAAAAGTGGAATTTTACGCGTTGTTTTAGAAATCTCCGAAATGACCCATGAGCGTTCCATATCAATGAAAATCCCCAATATTTTTTATAAAAGTTTGGTTTATATATATGAAAAAATCTGTGCACCGAATTTCATATATTTGAACATAAAGGTTAAAAAAAAAATTTTTTGAAAAATTTTGAAATTTTTCGAAAAAATTTCAAAATTTCAGAATTTTTCATTTTTTTTCATTTTTTTTTGCAAATTTAACTTTAAACATTACTAAAGGTTACATTATATGCATTACGGCATGTATTTATCACAAAAAAAATTAAAAAAAAAATATTTTTGAGAAAAAAATGGCATTTTACGTGTCGTCGTAGAAATCTTCGAAATGCCCCCTGCGCATTCCATATCAATAAAAATCACCAATATTTTTTATAAACGTTTGGTTTATATATATAATTAAAACTGTGCATCGATTTTTATATATTTGAATATAAAGGTAAAAAAAAAAATTGAAAAATTTCGAAAAAATTTCAAAATTTTAAAATTTTTTAATTTTTTTCTTTTTTTTCTAAATTTTAATTTAAATATTACTCAAGGGTACATTATAGGCATTGTGGCATGCATTTATCACAAAAAAAATTTAAAAAAAATTTATTTTTGAGGAAAAAAATGGCATTTTACGCGTCGTCGTAGAAATATTTGAAATGCCCCCTGCGCATTCCATATCAATGAAAATCCCTAATATTTTTTATAAAAGTTTGGATTATATATATAAATAATTCTGTGCATCGAATTTTATATATTTGAATATGAAGGTGTAAAAAAAAAAAAAAAAAAAAAAAAAAAAAAAAAAAAAAAAAAAAAATCAAAATTTTTGAAATTTTTTCGAAAAAATTTTGAATATTTGAATTTTTTTTTAACCTTTATATTCAAATATATAAAATTCGATGCACAGTTTTATTCATATATATAAACAAAACTTTTATAAAAAATATTGGGGATTTTCATTGATTTGGAATGCGCATGGGGCATTTCGAAGATTTCTAAGAAGACGCGTAAAACTCCATTTTTTTCTCAAAAATAATTAAAAAAAAATTTTTTTTTGATAAATGCTTGTCATAATGCATATAATGTACCCCTGAATAATATTTAAAGTCAAAATTTCAAAACATAAAGAATTGATTTTTAAGGTTTTTTAAGGTCCCTCGTCCCCTTAACATTAAGGAAAAAACTGTGAATGCTAATTTCAAATTTCGTAGTGTAGGTCATTTTCGGTATGAAAGCATGAGTTGCAAAAATTATGCACTGGTCAGCATAGTATTTACAATATAGGATCATCAAAAAAAGTGTCCCAGATTTTTAAAGTAAATTGCATGAGAAATATGCAATCAATCGGTACGAAACCAACGTGAAAGTGTAGAACATCTGAAGGAATTTTGGTAGTGGTGATTGCGTTGATCTTTACTTGACTGTGCGCATGCGCCGACGCCACTTCGCAACACGATGCCATTTTACTCATCAGTCATTTCATAGCAATCATGGAGATTGTACTGCAGAAAGCGCAATGTGTGTTGTGGTACGCGGAGTTTAAATCTGTTATTGTGATACAATGTTATTTTCGCGTACGTATGGAGAAGATCCACCTACAAAAGAAACCATTGTTCGTTAGTTTAACGAGTTTAAAGCGCACCTTGAAGGTGATCGACTACCGCTTAGCTGTTTGCCGAGAAACGGGGGAGCTCATATTAATGTTTTCTAGGTAATGCATAAAAGTCTCACAGATTTTCTCAGTCTATGGCAGGTCACACACTAAGGAGACACGTCAGACATGTCGTTCGATTTCGGGGGAAAAACTGGTTTAAAAGACCTTCTTTCTTTGTTTCGACCGTTTTTTTCTCCCGTGTCGCACTTCATCTTGTGATGTCCCTTACTGTGTAAAAATAAATATTTTATCTTTATTAAGGCTTAGTTATTTTAATTCGAAATTAGGGACGCTTTTTTTAATGACCGTCTCTTAAAGCAATGGGATAATAGGAAACAGTATATAGATACCTCGGATAGAGAATAGCCATGCTAACGAATGTTTCGGCTAAATAAAACATTTTTGCTGTTTTTATGCATCGGGAAAGAATATAGAATCAATTAACGAATGTTTCATTAAATGCACGTACTAACATAATACAGCCACAATGTAATTGCAAGAAACTTTTTCAACCTTTTACATATTTTCAAAAAAAAATTATGCAACTTTCTTTACCAGTCTCAGAGAAATCTGGAAGGGTCATTATAATGTTTTTCATGCTATCCGAGTAATTTCTATGACTTGGGACAAAGTGTTATTTACAACATCTGATGCTACGCGATGAAAAGTTACGGCGAAGCTGTTGAAAGATAATAGAAATATTCATGTTTCCAGTTCGTCTCATATCGCGCCCGTCGGCCTAATCGTTCGGAGTTTTCGTGGTTTTCTTCGAGCCATGGATTTCCATGCGTTAATACGGGTTAGGTTCCCTTAGAAAGACCCCCACGAAGGGCACTCCCCCTCGGGCCTATATCCCTAGTGTAGATAATCGGCCATCACAAAATCAACCAACCAACCAACCAGTTCGTCTCATAATAAAATGTTATTACGGACCTTTCTGCTAAAAATACAGACATACAAATAAATAAAGAAAAATGTGCATTATTCTACAAAAATATAATATAACCATTAATGAAAATATATAATAAACCCTACTGTTATTACCCATTGTTTCGAAAAGCGTTCTTTAACTTTAGAAATCTCAGAAAAAAATATACTTTCGATATTTAAAGAAATGTTTATGAAAATGCTATTTTCGTTGCCCCTGACTTTTGGAAATGTTTCCTAGTAGTTTTTAAAGTGGATTAATCCGATTTCTCAAACCATATTTGTTTTAGGATGCTATTAATTCTCAGTTAAACATTTTCAGTTGTATAATAAAATGTATACATACAAGAGTAAAAAAAAATAATATGAATTTTAATATAATGTTAATGCTGTTATTTGATCATGTTTTTCTGTAAAACATGTATTTTGAATGTCAAATTATTTACTTGAGAATTGATAGCATCTGAAATAGACCTGTATTGCTGGTTGAGAAAAAAATTACTTGGTAAAATTTTCGAAAATCACTGGCCCGAAAAAAAGATTATTTTTATAAATGCTTCTTTAAATCTTAAAAATATATAAGGGTTTTTTATTTTTATAAAAGTAAAGAATGCTTTTCGGAATCCTGGGTAATTCGAGAAAGGTTATTACATATTTCCGGTGTTTGTTATATTAGATTTTGTAAGGTTAAGAAATGTTTTTTTTCTTTTTTTACAATCTGACAGATGTGATAGTGTCCTTGTACGAGGGCTATTTTTTAAGTAAGGGCAGTTTGAAAATATTATCCAAAACGAAAGAAATTTTTCAAAAAGCGAATTTATTTTTAGATTCTACATACATTTCTCTATTCTCTGCCACATTTTTTAAACACTTATCATACCGTGCAACTAGATTTTGAATAACCTCTTCATAAAAATTTGCCGTATACTCTGATAACCAAGTGGTTACAGCCGTTTTCACGTCTTCGTCATCGTTGTAGTGGTTGCCGTCGAGGTCATGTTTGAGATAGCAGATAATGTGAAAATCTCTCTGCGCAAAAAAGGGGCTGTAGGAGAGGGGGAGCACCAAAACTTCCCAGCTAAAGGAGTCCAATAAAACTCGGGTATGAGCTACGGTCTGAGGCCTTGCATTGCCATGGAGTAACAAAATTCACTCTGTCAGCATGACGCGTCTTTTGTTTTGAAACGCTATGCGTAGGTTTCGCAGGGTTTACTCCTGCGTGTATGCTGACCGTACCTTGCACGGGGCCGGCGATTCGATAATCTTGAACATTTCAAAGACACAGAACAGACCGTGTTCTACACAGCTGCCACTGAGTACAGTTGTTCCCAAGGAATGCCGGAACAGGACCCAGCACCAGTGTATACAACCAAACAGCCCTTACTTAAAAGACACCCCTCGTAAAACATCTCGTAATACATTGCATTTTAAGGTAAATAAAGAAGATGTAAAAGTATTAATTGAAGAACACTCTAATGTTCCGAAAAGAGCCAATCGTTAAAGACAATCCAAAAAGGCCTCTGTATTAGGAAAAAGAGAAAAAAATAATTCGGAAGTTTACTAATTAGAAGAAGTGAAAGACAGCAAAATAAAAAAAAACAAACAAAGGAATAAAGAATAGTAACTGTGGTGACATAAAAAATGTGATGCATGACTGAGTATAGTGTCTGTCTTGGATTACCAAGTGTCATCCAAATAAAACTAAATAAATTTCTGCCTCCGTCGGATATAAGTACCTCAATTAAATGGAATTATTATGAAAAGAAAAGTCCTTTCAAGGAAGGACAGTTTTCCGATACATCTCCTCCTCCAAAACTGCACAAACCAGTTATTAAAGAACATGACGCTTATCCTAAATATAAAGAAGGACATATCCTAAATATAAAGAAGAGCATTGTCGAAGAAGGATTTGGAATAAGTAGACCTGTAAAAACTTTGGTGTTTGTGTGAAATAAAAATATTTTATTCTAATTTCCATACTTCTTCAACAGATTTTAATGTTGTTTATTTGTAACTTCAGCAAGTATTTTTTGTTTCATAATATGTTTTTTACTGTTTAGAAACATATCTTTAAATTGTAGACAGCGCCCCGTATGAATTAAGAGATTGTCAGTATAAAAGTGCGGTAAATCTTGTTTCAATTAGTAAAGACTTTTATTAACGAATGTGACTCTGCAACGCATTATCTTTGTCATCCAAAGTTAAACTGTATTGAACTATTGACAATATTTAATTATATTTACCCTCATTTTTTTTTTTTTCATCTACCAACTTTATGCAGATTCTTTTTTCAGAAATTTCAGTAATTTCAATTTAAATTTAGTAATTTCAATGTAAAATGTCAGTAGTAAAAGAGAAAGATACGATATAAAAATATTGGAACGATGCAAAATATGAATGCAAAACAGATTAACACACACACACACAAAAAAAAAACAGTGGGCACCTATTGTCTTAAAATAAGATAGCGGCAGTTGTTTACATAGTTGAAAAGTTTTAATAAAAATGTTTTATACGGATTTCTTTTGAACTCATTGAATTCGTATTGAAAATCATATCATTCATATATTCTCTAATTTCTAATGAAAATCAAGTTTCCAATTCAGTGGAAATATTAAAATGAATCATGATTTTCAATTAATAAAAAAATGGGGTCGATTTGAGGGATAGTCTTTTAAAAGTGTGACAAGTGTGTGTTACTTTTAAAAGTGTGTAATTCTGTTACAAGCACTAGAATATGAAAACTGCCGTTTTATATACTTTGTAAAGTTTTCTTCTTTTTTTACTTTGTCTCTGTTGATTTAACGTTATAAACACGCGACGTAATTACAACTCTGTAATAAAATTATGTCTAAAAGAGGTATTAAGTTAAGTATACGTTACGTATTTTTTTTTATTCCTTTTTACGTGATTCGATATTTAAAATAAGGCTGTGTTGCATATAAATTTCAAAGATCGAATATTTTTATTACAATTTTAAAATAAAGATTTCTGTTGAACTCACGGAGTTCGTATGAAAAAATCTTATCATTGCTCTTTAATTGCTCTTTAATCTTATCATTGTTCTTTAATTTAAAAAATAACGAAGTTTCCAATTCAGTGGAAGTATCAAGATGATTTATGAGTTTTATTTAACGTAAGTTTGATTTGTAGGATAGCCTTTTAGCAGGCTGAGTGCCACCACATAGATTTGCCAGATTGACCTTCATTTTTATCCAGAAATTTAGTGTTCATGCCAGAAATAAATAATAGTATCTTACGCTTTATTTAATAAAAGACATTTAGCGATAACATAAAGTAAAATATCTTCTTTCAAAATCTCCGGTATCAATTAAAAATTTCTGATCACTTTCGTTGCCGAACCCGCGACAGCGCGTTGAGAATGCCAACTTGGCGATGCTTGCCATTTTCTGTCAGTCGGCTTCTGTGGCGACCCCCTTTTAATGTTTTCAGATTTTCTTTTCAGTGTAGATGTAACTTTTGTTTTGAACCATGTGACGGTAAAAATGGAACTCTCAAATGAGAGTAATAATAATATTAATATATCTATATATCTGTAAATAAATGTAAATATAAGATTTTTTTAAGAAGGAAGTTGTTTAATTCGAGCTGTAGAGTGTGTTTATTGATTGAAGTTACGAATTTGATATATTAGAACCAGGGTTCGTTGATATATATCAATGGATATATATCATGATATATATCTTGATATATATCCGATATTTATTTTTAAAATATCAAGATTTTTGATATTTTCGATATTTTCAAATTCTTGATATTTATTTTCAAAAAATCAAGATGTTTGATATTTTGTATATTTGATACAGTAGAAGATCTTTATAACGCAATTCTCCATATAACGCACAACTTCTCAGATGTAAACAATGATTTTTGCAGTTAAAAAGCACCTGCATTTTCAAATTGTAAAATATTGCTACTCTCTAGAGTACTAATTGATACATTAGTTCAACTGTATCTTCTAATTTAAGACCTTTTTACTGAAAAAAATGCTATTATTACAATAAACATTTTTGAAAATGTCTTAATATAAGGAATGGTTGTGTCAGTTATATTTGGATGGTGTTTATAAAGTAAATTTAACATTATCTGACCTATATTATGCAAAAATTTATAATTTAGATAACTCTTGGTAACAAGGAATGCAGTATAGAGATATTCTAAAGTATTTTGATATGTTTCAGACATATTTAACATGTTTACAAGGTGAATTTAATGATGTGATCCATATAACGCAAAATTCTATATAACGCACAACCTTGCATTTTTAGGTTTGCGTTATAAAGATCTTCTACTGTATTTATTTTTAAAATATCAATGTGTTAGATATTTTTGATGTTTTCTTCAGTCAAAACAAGTGTAAATGAAATTTTCAACTGTTATTGAGTGTGCCATTCTGTAGATAAAGAACTTTTGTCTCTGGCAGTCAGTTTTTTAGGCAAAGAAGAAAACAAATATCTTTTTTAAACTTTATGTTTGAAACTTTTATTTTTAAATGTAGAACTAATAATTATGTGAGACAATTAATTCAGAACAGCAATTGAAAGATAAACTGTAATTTAGATAATCGTTTATATACAGCATTATTAGAAAATAATCTTCTGATTTTGGTTTAATTGAGTCTAAACTGTACTACAGGTTAGGGAATAACAAATAGACAAGCTTACATTTATGTTAAAATTCTTCAATTAAAAAAAAAAAAAAAAAACATTTTGTATTTAAAATTTTATTTTATAAAATATAAAACTTTCTCGATACTTGATACAAATCCTATAGTTTAGATACATATGCAAAATTGTATGCAAATGTATGCAGATTGTATCTGTTTTCAATTAGTACATCTTCAATTTTGTTCTAAGTAAAAAAAAAAAATAAATAAAAAAAAATAAAAATAAAAATAAAAGAGATGCATTTTAGAATATTATTGTTTAAGTTTTTATGTTAATTGCAGTATGTTTTAGTTTCTAATTCATATTATGCTTGAAAATATCCATTATCAGCAGTAAGTTGAGTATTTTGAAAATATCGGATATATATCGAAAATATCGGATATATATCGAAAATATCGGATATATATCAAAATATCGGATATTTATGATATTTTCGAAAATATCATGATATTTACGAACCCTGATTAGAACTAATTTATGAATACGTTCTTATTCTTCGACGCAGTATGGAATAATTTGAATTTACCGAACCTGCAATCTGATGACAAGTAACACAGCCTGTGATGTCATCACGCGCTTTCGCAGCATCGACAGCGAAAGTGTTAAGAGTTCTGTGACACATATTAGAATCTGTTAACTCACCTTTTTTAAAAAACTTAGTCAAGTTTTAATTTATTTATTTAAGGTTTAAACTTAGTCTTTGTGATTTAACTTTATAAACACGCACGCAACACAACGTCAACTCCGTAACATAGTTACGCTTGAAAGAGGTATTTAATTAATCCACTTTTTGATAATTGGAATTCACATTCTTTATTTTTGATTTTTACCTCTTTCTACGTGATTTTTTATTTAAAATAAGGTAACTGCCTACAAATCTCATAGTTGAAAAGTTTTTATAATAAGTTTAGAATAAGTCTTATTACAATTAACGAAGTTCGTAGTTATATTCATAACAATGCTCTGTTCTCTAATTTCAAAAGAAAATCTAGTTTTCAATTCACTGGGAGTATAAAGGAGTTTAATTGAATGAAAGTGAAAGTTTTATTTATGAGAAAACCTCTCAAGGGAGTTTCTACTTGTATGGGTGAAGTTTTTCCTTTTTTGCATTTTTTGTATACTTCAACTGTGTAGATTGATGCCATAAAGAGACCAGTTTCGTGATATTTCACTTCCTTACAGTAGTTTGTGCTCATAGAATTTAACGCCGCTCGTTGAACGTAATGCCATAATAAAATTTTAAACTTGTTTGTCTCCAAACTACGCGAACAGTTTTCTCCAAAACTATTGAACCGATTTCACTGGATACTTTCCTCTATATTTACAAGAAGAAAGTATTGGATTCATGAAAATTTTCGACTTCCGGTTTTCGGTAGATTTATACGTTTTAGAAGGTTCTGAACACGATTTGATTGTTTTTAAAAAATGTCTGTCTATCACTCTCTCCGTCACTCTGTCTGCCACTCTGTCACTCTGTGAGTCTGTATGTGACAAAATTGTGTGGGCGTTCTATCTCAAGAACTAATGCACGGAATTTCACAAAACTTTAGATTCTGTTAGACCTTGATATAAACTGGTTCTGATTAGTGTTTGGTGTAAATCGTACAACAGGTGGCGCTGTTGTGCTGCATTTTTCACGATCACCGCGAAAGCTATATCTCAAGAACTAAAGCACGGAATTTCATAAAACTTCAGATTCAGTTAGCGCTTGATATGATTTGTTATTGATTACATTTTGGTGAAAATCGCAAAACAGATGGCGCTGCTATGCTGCATTATTCATGGTTATCGCAATAGCCCTAACTCTAATGCACGAATTTTCATCAAACTTCAAATTCAGTTAGTCCCTGATATAAATTAGTGCATTTTAGTTTTTGGTGTAAATCGGGCAACAGGTGGTGCTGCTGTGCTGTAATTCACATATTTCCGCAATACCTGCATCTCAAGAACTAACTCACGAATTTTCCCCAAGCTACAGATTCAGTTAATCCCTAGTACAAATTGGTCCTAATTAGTTTTTGATGTAAATCAGTCTATAGGTGGCGCTGCTATGTGGAATGTTTTTCAGTTTGCGCAATAGCTCTATCTCAAAAAGTAATGCACGGATTTTCTCCAAACTTCAGATTCATTCAGACCTTCACATAAAATGTTGCAAATTATATTTTGGCATAAATCCCCAATAGGTGGCGCTGCTAGGCTGTATTTTGCTAGATTTATACGAATTTAGGGATAGTACTATCTCAAGAACTAATGCATAGAATTTCATGTCTTTAGAATCCTCATGAGGAGAATATTGCCATTTAATTGTGACTGTGTCATAGCGAATTTTGAAGAATTAACATGTATGAGTTTTGGGATTAGCATATCCGACTAGTTTTTTATTTAAAAGAACTTTGTAAAACAATTACGTCTAAAATAGTTATTAAATTAATTCACTTTTTGATAAGTGGATTTCATATTATTTGTTTTTGATTTTATTCCTTTTTGCGTCATTCGATATTTAAAATGAGATTGTATTTCATATAAATTTCAAGAAAAATGATTCATAAACATCCAATATGTTGGCAATTCCCAAACCTGAAATTTTATTTATTTGCTATACAATAATATATAAACCACACAAGCATGAACAATTCAAATCTGTCCAATAAAATTTGAAACACGAATAAAAATAAATGAAATGAGTATAATGTAAATGTTTCGGATATTTTAAATCATGAAGAATTTTTATAGATATTTATATGTAGTTTAAAGCAGAAACAAATATAAATTGCAAAATTTTCTTTCCATGTGTAATAAATCTTTTTTTCTTTCAAATATTAAATATTTTTGCTATCGAAATGTTCTGTAGTGCTTAATTTTGATTTCTAAAATTCTACGATTTCAACTATATTCGCTAGTACGGATCACTGAAATAGAAATTTTAGAATAGGAACAAAAATATTTTCGATTTCTTCGAAAACATATTTCTACAAATACATATTTACTATTTCGCACAAAAATATATTTTCTATTTCTGCAAAAATACATTTTCTATTTATATTAAATAAATACAACGGAGAACACATTATACCAGGAATAATAAATGACATATGTAAATATTCTGCAATTGACTTCTACTGATTTCACATGTAACTTTTTGTATGTTTTATCTTAACGCAGTTATATTTGGAATAGCTGAGAAAATATATTTTTCTTTTACACGGTAATAGCCATCGACTATATGGTAGTTGGAATGTAAATGTGGGATTTGATAATATTAGAAACAGTAAAAATGTACAAAATGTTTACTACCTTTTCGAAAATTTTTATTTAACACACAGTATTAAAAATAAATTCTATTAATAAATTCCGCTTAAATGACAAATCTACACACACACACACACACACACACACACACACATACCGGGTGTCCCAAAAAGGACTGACTGATTTTAAAATTCAATAACTTCCAAACGGTGACAGATATTAAAAAAATTCTTGCAGGAGGGTTATGCATAAAGTCAAAAGTTTTTTTACAGTGATTTTCAATTTTAGTTCGAATTACAAACCATAGATGGCGCTGCGATCAATAGACGCTAAATTCAGGCTCGATTTTTGGTACTTCGTGGCCCGGATAATACATTTCCATCTCCTTTTTCTGCATGGAACAAGATAAAGGACCAAAAATCGAGCCTGTATTTAGCGACTATTGCTTACAGCGCCATCTATTGTTTGTAAATCGAACTAAAATTGAAAATCACTGTAATAAAACTTTTGACCTTATGCATAACCCTCCTGCAAGAATTTTTTTAATATCTGTCACCGTTTGCAAGTTATTGAATTTTAAAATCAGTCAGTCCTTTTTGAGACACCCGGTATATATATATATATATATAATGCAAATGGGAATTTTGATCCGCCTGCTAAAAACTTAAATTCAATTGAATAGATTTTTATTGGGCTTGGTCAGTTAGTTTGATGACTTTCCAGGAAAGGTTTTAGTATATAACATATCGTTTTACGTTGCTTGGTTATAGAATTATGGGGGAAAGTTCTATATCCAGATGAATCTGATCACGAAAGTTTAGCTTTTTAAACAGGGTTCTGCTGCATGGATCTCGATGGAAATTGCACCATTAGTGTGATAACTTTGGACGGATGTTTTCGTGTATAACACATCGTTCTACGTTGGATATATATTAAATTATTGTGGAAAATTATGTATTTAGATAAACCCGATTACGAAAGTATTAGCCTTTTTAAAAGATTCTGCTGAAAGGATTTCGATGGAAGTTGCGTTTTTAGTTAAATAATTTCGGAGTTATGTTTTAGTGTATAAAACATCGTTTAAAATCGCTTAGTTATACAGATATGACAGAAAATTATGTAATTAGGTCACCCGATTATGAAAGATTAGTCTTAAAAAATAATAAACAGAAAGAATATTTATGGGAATTCTTACTCAGATAATTTATGCAGAATATAAATAAAAATGACATGTAAAATGTGCATTCTGAATTACAAAACTTATGTTCTACTTGAGCAGAGACACGAGCAGAAGATAGTTATATCATAAATTCCAACTGAAAACTGTTTTAATCTTACAGAAAATAATTTTAAGTTATAACAGCAGAATATAAATTATCATTTTTTCAGCGGATTTTTTTGAAAAGATTAATTTTTATTATAATAATTCTGTATCCTATAAATTAATTAGGTTTTTTATCCATCTTTAGTTCACGATATTTTTGAGATTTTTCACAGTCGATGAGCAACAATTTCAATGAAAAAAGTAAAAATTAATATTAATTTTAGAAATTTTAATTAGAATAATCATGTAGATAAATATTGGTATAGAAGCAGTTTCTCATCAGTTAATTTTTTTATTAGCCCCCGGTACGGTATGATATTTCTTTCTCCCAGCATATTTTGTGTCATCTTCAAAAAATAACGTTACTTACAGGAGCTAGCCGTAAAATAATGCAGCACAATTAAATACTGTGTAGCAATTTTTTAAACTTCTAAGTATCGCACATTTTAAATTTTTATACCGTCGTATTGGGAAAAAAGTACTTTTAAATGCAATGTGTTTGAAAACTGCATGTCCATTTATTTTTGAAATATTAATTTTTTTTTGTTGTTTTTGGAGCCATTTGCTTCATATTGGCAACGGAAGTACTCTGCATTTCTGTAGAAAGTAAAAGAAAAATAGTTGTAAAATATTAATTATATATGTTTGTTGCAATTTTTTCATAACAATCGAAAGAAAATGTAATTAAAATACGTGCTATTTTGAAAAAATATAAACGAATGATTTCTGTTAAAACAGGAGTTATTATAAACCATATTTAATTTTAAGTACCTCAATTAATGTTACAGACAAATGAAAGCCTGTGAAACATTAAACAGCTTTTTTTTTTTTTCTGGTCGATTTTCTTTAATGGCGGCATCTTTTTGCTGCATTTGTGTATCATTTCGCAATAGTGATGGCCTATGCCTACTTTACAGTAGATGTTTAAGAGTGGGTCGTAAAAGTGGAATTCTTAAGCGGATGCGAATGACGTCATTTTACATAAAATAAAAGCCTGTGCTGTAAGTCTTAAAATTGAAATATGTTTTGTACTATTTATAGATACATACACACACATACACACGCACACATATATATATATATATATATATATATTATCGGGGGCAACACTAAATTCTGAAAAATCAGAATTCCTGTTTCCTAGTTATTATTACTCATTTTTATATTACAATGTCTCGGAGATCGTTCACAGAGCTGATTAACAATTTCTATTAAAGTACTCGTAGTTAAAAGCTTATATATATATATATATATATATATAATACGTACTTAATAGTGAAATATTTATTAGATCTTTTAAAGTGTTTTCATCTATAAATAATAACAATATTAATTATTCTCCAATTTATCCTACTCTAAATGATAAATGAAATCGTAAAACAACACGAAATAAGCGAGGGAAATGTTCTTTAGCAGTTGTAGTTTCCAAACACTATGTTACTAAATAAATAAATAATATTTAAAATAACTATTTAAAGAATGATAAATGGTTATTATTTCGAAAATACATATTTTCTATTAAAAAGAAACAGATTGTACAACATTTAAATGTATTTCTCAGTAAATCTTTCTCCAAACATTTCTCTGATTTTTTTTTTTTTTAATCTTATTATGACTAGATTTAATCTTTTCAAAATTAATTAAAAAAAAAAAAAAAAACATAAAATTAAAAATACGAATAGTCAAATGATAACTTTTTTTCAAATCAAATATTTAATAAAATTAATTAATTCTAGAATTAATGATAAAATCTGTTATTTTCCGATTAATAATCTTCAAATATCAAAAACCTTTAAATATCCGAATACAATCAGAAGAAAGATTTTTAACTGTAATACATTTTCAAAAAATACATACTATAGCAAGTACTTTTCCGTGTAAACGCAATGATACTGCTCTAAAGAAAATACATAAATAATGATCATGGACATATAATCACTGGAAATCTTAATATTGTTAATGATGTTAAATTGTATAAACTATTCCATGTAAATTTAAAGAAAGTTCTATTATAGAACAGTTTACATATGATATAGATATTTTTATTTATAAAATGTCAATCTCATACAATAAACCTATTGAATATTTTAATCAATGCAAAATACTAGTTATTGAAAAACAAGTGGGTAAGTATGATCACAGATCGCACAGAGGGTTTCGTTTTATATTCCTTTCAAAACATGTTAAATCTTTTGCTAAATCTGTTAGTTCCGCATTTCGCAACCAGGGGGCGCGCTCTGTTTTAAACAAACCTTTATCCGAACGAAATTCCGTTTTACAAACTATCCGTAGAAATATTAGTCGAGGAGATCGGGCACATAGCACCAGAGATAGTAGGCACCCCCTGGCTGTAAAAATTGGAACTAAAATATGTACGGCTATGGTGCATGATATGAAAGAGTGGTCAAAGGCGTGTCGGTAAAAGTTAGAAAAGTGCACCCCGGATGAAAAGTGTGGAGTTTAGAAAAATTGCTAAAAATACAGAAGTTAGAGCCATGCGTGGTAAATAATGTAAGACTTTTTGAAAACTAATGATTTTTCGTGTGATCGCAATTGTGCGTCTATAAGTATGCAAAATTTCACATCTCCAGCTTAATTAGGGGCTGTGTTAGAAAAAAATGCATGTTAGAGTCCAGAGGGGTAAATATAAGACTTTTTCAAAATTTTATGGTTTGTCGTTTGATGAGAGGTGTTCAGCTATAAGTATCCACAATTTCAAGTCTTTAACTTAATTAGGGACTGAGTTATTAAACAAAGCTTAAAATACACAAGTTACAGCCCAGAGTGGTAAATATAACACTTTTTAAAAATTTTATGATTTGTTATTTGATGTGAGGTGTTCAGCTATAAGAATCCAAAATTTCAAGTCTCCAACTAATATAGTTCCTCAGAACGGGCTCTGTGACGGACAGATAGACAGACCGACAGAAGAATGAGACGAATAGGGTTTCGTCAGATGAACAAAACCCTAATTAACTAAGGTTTTAAAATATAATATTTCAGATTTGGTTACTATTAACAAAAAGCATTTTTTCCAGCAAATTACTAAATTACAAAAATATTATATTATTACATATGTAGAAAAATCTCCTAATAACTATGCAATCATATGTAAATCTTATTATCACAGACTTCTTACATCCTGTATTTCTTCTAATAAATCTTTTCAAAAAACTAATGAGACTGTAATAGTAAACAGTCGTAAAATTCAAAATTATTATAAACTATTAAATATTTTTTCTACGAAATTTAATTATCCTTATTTAGTAATTATACCCTAATTTCCCAAGAAATCAATTAAATTTAGGACTGTAACTATTGGATGTAATACATATAATAATATAGTCAATAAACTTCTATTAAAAATTCTCAATCAAATGTATATACTGACATCAACTACTGATAATACACATTGTATAAAAAATAGCTATCAACTGGTCGATTATATAAAAAATCATAAATGTGTACACAATATAACGACGTATGATTTCAAAGAACTTTTTAATAAAATAGATTTATTAGATCTACATAATATTATAAATGCATTATTTAAAAAGTATTATCTTAAACTGGATTTACCATTTAATATAGATATAGCTTATTTTAAAAGTCTAACAAATTTCATTATCTATAATAATTATATTTTGCAAGATAACACATTATATTTACAGAACGTCGGTATGCCACAAGGTGATGTACATCCAGTTTATTATGTGACTTATACTTGTATCACAATAAACGTACTTTTACTAATAGTAATCTACATTTATATCATTATATTGATGACATGATTTTAATTGCCACTGATCAAATTAATATTTCTCAAATTCCAGTTGATTATCCTACTAATTTAGAATTAATGGAAAACCTCCTATCTAACAATACAATTAACTTTTTATGTCTTAAAATTGCAATAAAAAGCAATAAAACATTAACTGATCTATATGACAAACGTAAAGAATTTTAATTCAAAGTTAATACATTAACTAATTTTAAATCTTGTCTTCATAATTCTGTATATCGTAATATAATCCTTAATAATTTATATAGAATAAAGTGTTTATGTTCTTCTCATCTTATTAACAACAATAATAAAAAACTAATTTATGATGCATGAAATCATGGTTTTCCAAAAAAATTCATATATTCTTTAATATATAATTAGTACTTAAATTATCTTAAAAACCAAATTAACACATACGTAAAAAATGACAAAAACATTATATAAAATAAGAAAATAATTATAAAAAAATAAAATATAAAATAATAAAAAAAATTATTATAGGACGGATGAGTGGGTAGATGTTAGATTACGGAAGTGTGGTTTGTCTGGATAATACGCAATGGTTAATTTATTTTTAAAAAAATGGGCATTTGATATATAACTACGTTGCTAATATACATCATTTAATGGTTGTTGATTTTCCATACTTTTATATGTATAATGGTGTAGTTATATTTATATATTTATCAATTCATATTAAATTTATTCATATCCATTAATTAATAATGTTAATGATTAACTTGTATTTAAATTTTAGCGTACTCAGGACAATATCATATTAATTTCTAATACAAAGTATACTATCTTAAATGAGAATAAAATGCATGTTTTAATAAATTTATTATTTGTTCTTCCCTCTTCTCTTCTATTATGTGTATTTAATTTTTAAGAAAGTTTGTAGACACATTAAATGTAAATTATTAAATTCATAATTTAATTATTACTAATATTAATTCCTTAGCATCTTAATTTTAATATTTTTTATTTAATTATACATTAATTTAAGTGATGATGCAATGTTGGCACAGGAATTTAGATTGTGATATGTTATAGCAAGCCTGCAAATGATGCAATGTTGTCACAGGAATTTAAATTGTGATATGTTATAGCAAGCACTGCAAACAGGGGCGTCTTAAATTCAGACACATATGTGACTGAAAAAGTAATTAAGACACTTGAGTGCCTGAATATAAAATTTCAGACATCATAGGTGTCTGAAATTAAGACACTTAAGTGTCTTACTATATGGTCATGGCATAAACACTGCAAACTGAAATGTCTGAAAGTCAGACATATAAGTGTCTTAAAACGGAGTGTTCAATTTTCAGACATATAAGTGTCTTAAAACGGAGTGTTCAATTTTCAGACATTTTAAAGTGTCTTAATTTTTAAGGCGCGTGTATGCTTCTGAATTTAAGACAATTCAAATGTCTGAATCGCAGACAAGTTTGATCAGCAGCCATTTTTTAAAGCATTATTGCACTTTAAAAAAATGTCTGTTAAAATATGGAAATTATACCGCTCTGTACGTATTTTTAGGTAAATCTTCTTCCAGAAATTCCCCCTTCCCTTTCTTGCATATTTCGTATTTACAATTTTCCCTTTAAAAATTAAATATAATCAATCTTTCAAGGAAAAATCCACATATTTCAGCTACCATCCAAAGTCACATATATTACAGGATGTATTTATTTAAATCAAACCAGGACCGAAATTAGAGGGAGGGCAGAGGTGGCGTCTGCCCCGAGCGCCATAATTAAAAGCGAAGAGCGCGCAAAATGAAAATTTTGTTTGTTGTTTGCTACAAAAAATGCCATTAACTACCTTCTATTAGATAGATAATGTTCAGCATCTAGATAAGGTTTTATACAGGGTCGAATCTAAGGAGGGGCGACAGAGGGGGCATGTGCACCGGGCACCAGAACGAAGGAGCGTCAAATGAAGATTTTGTTTGTCGATTTTTTTCACGTCTATGTTTAGCACGGTATTGTTAAATTCATCATGTCTGGGATATGCCAAAGCATAGCAGAATCTAAGGATGATATGGCATAAGGATCCTGTATAAAGCGAATTTTTTTTCCGTTTTCAAGATTATATTGAATCAATATTTGACAAAATAGATTACATAGATATTAGATTATAAAACATTAGATATTTTATGATTACATATTTTAAATTTAAAAATAAGTCGGCTATTAGAAAATTAGTAAAATCATCTTTGTAAAAATATTTTTCGGAGGAGTGGGGGCACAAAAATCCATGTTTGCTCTGAGTGAAAAAAAAGGATAGTTTCGTCCCTGATTTTATAGTTATGATGATAATGTTTCATTTGCCGATAACAGAATCCTGTCTTAAATGAAAAATTAATATATTTATATACAAAGCTCATTAACCCTTTCCGGCGCGGTGCCCTTAAAAAAGGACACCTAATTTTAATTCCAAAACTGACAAACGGCACCAAGAATATTTAACTAAAATTTTCCTATTATAATGTACATGAAAATAAGCAAGTTCGTATTTTCTAATAAATCCGTTTATAAATTGCGGTGTCAGTCCATTATTTCACCAGTTTATAAACAGAATTATCCCGAGCCGGTAAGGGTTACGTAGTTCAGTGTTAAAATATTTTATGATTTCATATTTTACATTTTAAAATAAATTGGATTTTAGAAGCTTTGCAAAATTATTTTTATAAGATTTCTTATCAGGCGATTTCATATATAAGGAGTAGCACCATCTGGCGTGTATAATTTTTTGTAATTAAGAAAAGCAATTGAAATGCAAAAATGTAATTATTAAGAGTGTATTCATTCAAATCCAAACTGTTTATTTTCGGATTCATTTTTAAATTCATTTTGAATTGCCGATATACATTTTGCCTCAATACAAGGGCTGAAATTCTCCAAACTTAGGCTATACAGTATATTGCAGAGTTGTCCAGTGTAAAATAGTTTACGAAATTGGTAAAACAAAGCGAGTTTACTTAGTAAACAAAACAAAATTCGTGAATAACCAAGTTAAATATTCGCGAATGTTGAAATATTCTTCGAGAAATGTTCTATTTCGAGAATAATCAAAATTCGCGAATGTTAAGGAATTGCTGAATATATACACATTGTTAAAACATTTTAAATATTTTAATATTTCAAAAATAACGTTTCTCTGTATAAAACAATAATATTTGTGTTCTAAAAAATTATCCGTGAGTAGAAGAAAAAGAAAAGCGTTGTTCTCAGTGGTGTAGTCGTAAAAAAATTAGATAGTACATACGCTCTATGCAGAGAGTATACCCTAGAGAGTGAATGATATAGCTTTTTTGAGAAACAGAGGGTATACAGTGTTCCTTAAAATAATCCAGAACGTATACGGCGTATACCACCGTCAGATTCAAAATTCAAATTCAAAAATTCCCGAAAGAAAATTTGTAAAACGTTGAGAGTTATACTAGATTGGAGAAAAAAATTACCACCAGCATAAAATACATTTTGTGTACTTCATAAATAGCAATATTTGAAACCTTTACTTGTGAAGCCGTGGCCGAATCGATATGTCACAGTCTTAGTAAGCAAGTGGTCCCGGGCTCGAGTCCTGCGAGGTGTAAGTGTTGCATGGTTATAGTAATGTGAATTAAATAAATAATTCCTGTAGAATATACGCGACATTTGATTGAATGAAGTGTGGGTCATCCATTGAAAGCTTACATTTTATTTTTTTAAATATAGAAATTTCCAAAAAAAATTGAAAATTTTCTGGAATTTACGGAAGATAATTTCCATTAAAATATTTAAATTGCACTGGCGTTTCGATTGGCGGTACAATTTCAACATTTTAACGGATATTTATTTTTTCATTTATAATGCTTAGAAAAAAAAAAAAGGTGAAAAAGTGGCTTATTACCGAGAAATGACAGGTTGTCAAACATGGATGCAAGTCAGACGTTTAAAGTGTCTTAAATTCAAATGCATACAAGCGACTGAAAAATTAAGACATTTTAAAATGTCTGAAAATTGAACACTCCGTTTAAGACACATATATGTCTGAATTTCAGACATTTCAGTTTACAGTGAGGTTACAAATATTTCTGTGAAACAGTAATAATCATCATTTTCACCATTTTACAAATCAATTTGATTTTATATATCAATTACTAATTTTTCCCAATACATTTGTATTTATTTGTAATTTTGTTAAATTTTACTTTCTAAATTTTGTGGACAAAGATCGTAAAATTGCTTTTCCTTATTTTGCAAAAAATTATTTGAAGATTCCAGTGTGAGTTCGACATTCCAGAAACACGATTACTTGCCCCTGAAAGGGTTAAATGCATTCTCTGTCATCATTTTACAAACATTTCTCTTTTGTTATATAAAATTACCTGTAGGATATTCTTGTTTTTATTTAAAGACATTTTTTATCCTTGTTATTTTGCATTTGTTTCATTCACCATGTCCTTGAAGATTGGTAATTTTTAAAGTAAATTAAAAGTATTTCCCATCTGAATCATAAAATATATCCTTTACATGCCGTAGTAACAACTCCTATAGCACATCCAATAAGGTGTTCAACCCAAAGGACACGAGATCAACTGCCGGTTCGGCTAGAAATAAATATTGTAAAAATTAAATGATCCAGCCGTAGAAATTCTCTCGAAGCATTATAATTCATTGAGGTTCATAAATTCATTCGTTTCGAAAAATAAATTTATGTATTATCATTAAACGTTATTACTGTAAATAAATTTACATCGTATTGCCAATACTTATCCTATACCATATTTGAAGATATGATATAGGATAAATATAAGTATAATACGGACATTCTAAAAGGCAGGGATTTCTGTCGATGAAAATTAATTAAATAGTATTGTGTATTTTTATCGATGTTAATTTACAGAGTTTACTGTAAATTTACCGAATAATTTCTCTGTTATTTTTCTGAATCTCTGTTTTTTTAATATCTTTAATTTTACGTAAGACTTAATGTACAGATTCTCTGCAATTTCACAGAAATATTTTTAATAATGTGTTGATCTAAAACAGTCTCTAAAATAATTGCATAACAAAACTTAAAGTTACCAGGAGAAGGTAAATTTGTTTCTGACTAGAATCTGTAGTTTATCGAATTCCGATATCTAAAATAGTTTTTGCAGAAACAAGGAGAAGAGCGGGAGTATTAATCCATCAACCAATTTTTCGACGGTCAGGAACTTGAGAGCTAATTGATTAATTTTTTTTTTGTAAGAAATGCAAGGTCTAATTAAGATTTATAGATAATTTAGTTACATTTTCGGGTTATGACTATAGTTTTCTTCTAAAAAAATGGAAAGATCTTATAAAATACAAATGCAATATAATAATTAGTTATAATCAGTTATATATTCAGTTAAATATAATATAAATAATTTACTGAATAAATTTAATCTCTTTTACAGAAGTGAATAAAACTTGCTCATAAGTTTGTAAACATTGTATGACAAACACAAGTAGAAACCCCAAATTAAGTTGTGATTTACCTTTTAATACCAACCAACTGATTAAAGTTGCTCTAATTTAGCGAAATATTATGAAGACATCAATATTCAAAATCAATTTGGATATCAAGTGTATTCTAATGAAGTATTATAAAGATCCAATAATTAAAAAACGTGCGAAAGAAAGCTTTTTACTGCATCGATATTCCTTTAAATAATTTACAGTTTATTATTTTCAGTTTGTATTGTATAAATTAATCAGCATGATCAAAGTGATAAAACTTCAACAGATCTTTTCCAATTGACTCGATTTTATAATAGATGATCCTTATTGTGTATTTTATAAAATTTTGCAAAAATATAAAGTGTTTAATTTTTTAAAGTAAAAATGTTGACTAAATAGTAATCTTTATTGTATTTTTGCATATATCATAACATTTTATTTATTTTTTCTTAAACTAATTACTTTTTTCAAAACTCTTACAGTTATAGAGCCACACGTTTGAACTAATATGAATACCATTGTTGCAATAAGTAAAAAATTCTAGGAAAAGTGTCATTTTAAAATATCGGTTTTTGTTTTAATTACATATTTCAAATTTTACCTACGAATTGCGTGCGTTTTTTCGTCATTATTATTTTCCTTCATAAATATATTTAATAAAGTATCAAAAAAGAATCCATTAAATATTCCAAAAATGATCAAATATTATAAAGTGCAGTTTTAAATATAAACTAGATTGCTCACCCCACTACGCTGGTCGGTTTCACTAAACAAACCTTGAATGAAACGAAAAATATCGGTTAATTCGACCATGTATTTTAATAGCAATATCGAAATTACCTGGAATATCCTTCCACATTGCTGAAAACGAAGCGACCATCATTGCACTTTAATATTTTTTAATGCGTCAGACAAAATTTGAGCAGTTAATGACCCCTGGTTTTATCTGGTCATTTACAGTAGGATTTTGTACAGAACGATAGATCGACATGGAATATAATAAAACCACGCCTGAAAAATTATCTAACAAACATTGAAAGTCTCATCAAAATCCGTCTAATAGAATTTTAAAAAAGATTATTTCTTTTGTAATCGGATTTACTTGATTTTAGAACTTTCCCCATAATTCTATAAACAAGCAAGGTAGAAAAATGTACTGTACACTGAAACCTATTCAGAAAAAAATATCTAACCAACCACGCAAGTTGCATGGAAATTCATTTAGCAGAGCCTTTTTAATAAGGCTAAACTTTCATAATAGCATACATTTGATTATAGAAATTTCACCTTTATTTTTTTAACTAAGCAGCAAGATGTTATATACCAAAACCTTCAATAAAAAAAATTTTTTAACTATCAGTGCCAGCCCCATTTCAATCTGAGCATTAGACTTCAAGTTATAAACAGACGGAACAAAATTTCTATTAGCAACTTATTCATATAATAGATAAGATTAAGATTTTTTATTAAATTAACTTGAGAAAAAAAAACCTTGAAAATAACATGTGCGGTTTCTAATCATTTCTTTTTGATCTAGCAATTATTAGCATTATCATTATTTAGTCCAGGAAATAGGGGTTTTTACCTGGTAAAATTAATGGTAGTTCTGGAAATCGGCATACTTTATGCTTTTTGGGTCGCTGACTCCGAATTTGTAACTTCACAGCAAAATTTACCCCGGCAGCCCCCCCCCCCCAAAAAAAAAGATTTTTATTAAAAAAATCAATTTTTTATTATTTTAGGGGAAAAATATCTAGAAATTCAGAAAGTAGACAAAATTTGCAACAAATAACATATATGACATTATGATGTAGGATGAATGGGGATGGAGGGATCTGCCTCGGAACATGCGCGCGGTGCTGCGTGGACTATGTTGCGCAATTTCACTTAACTACTCACATCGTTTACATTCGCCCTCCCGTCTCCCCTCCGAACGTTCCCTATAAGGTTTACTTTAAGTTTTTGGGGTCGCTGAATCCGAATTTTTAACTTCCCCCAAATTCTCCCCCCCCGCAACCCCCAAAATTGTTGTTTTTAAATTATTTTTTGTATTGTTTCAGGGGAAAAGTATGTAGAAATTCAGAAAGTAGACAAACTGTGCAACAAATAGGATATATGACATTATCACATAGGATAAACGGGGAGAATGAGGACTGCCTTGGAACATTCCCCGCGGGCTGTTCTCAAAAACCAAATTTTTTCCAAAAATCAAATTTTTGGGGTGTTGCCGGATGAAATTTTGGTAGGAAGTTACAAATTCGGATTCAGCGACCCAAAAAACATAAAGTGAGTCGAAATCCAGAACTAGTATTAATTTTGTCATGTAAAATCTCCTATTGCCTGGACTTGCATAACTTAGTGCACGTAGCGCCGCAGTGCATGTTCAGAGGCAGCCCTCCCCCTCCCCTTTCATCCTACGTCATAATGTTATATATCCTATTTGTTGCAAATTTTGTCTACTTTCTGAATTCCTACTTTTCTCCTAAAACAATAAAAAAATTACTTTAACAACAACTATTTTGGAGGGTTTGCGAGGGGGGGGGGATTTGGGGGGAAGTTAAAAATTCGGATTCAGAAACCCAAAAAACTTAAAGTAAACCTTATATGGAAAGTTCGGAGGGGAGACGGGAGGGCGAATGTAAACGATGTGAGTGGTTAAGGGAAATTGCGCAACTTTGTCCACGCAGCACCGCGGCGCATGTTCCGAGGCAGATCCCCCCTCCCCATTCATCCTACGTCAAAAAGTCATACATCTTGCATACATCTGTAATGTCATACATCTGTTGCAAATTTTATCTACTTTCTGAATTTCTAGATATTTTTTTCCCCTAAAACAATGAAAAATTGATTTTTTTATAAAAACTTTTTTTTTTTTGGGGGGGGGGGACATTTTACCGAAATTGGGGGGGGGGTGCCGCGGGAAATATTGGTGGGAAGTTAAAAATTCGGATTCAGCGACTCCAAAAAATATAGTAAGTCTTTTTCCAGAACTACCATGAATTTTTCTAGGTAGAGTCCTTATACGGTCCCTATTGCCTGGACTAATTAGCAATTATTATTAATTATCACAATCAGCAATATTTAGAAATTATTACTATTCATACAATGCAACTTATATTTTATGTCTCACGTATTCACATATTCATTATTTTTCACGATTTACGAATAACTAATACAGTCACTCGATCTAACCTCAAGGTATTTTATCAAATTCCATGACATCCTCATACGTCATTTATAAAATTCAGTCAAGAATATGCATTGGGAATCAGATCAATATTGCGGCCCTGGAGAGATACAATAAAACTCAATCGTAGCATATATTTCATATATTCAATTAAGATATGATTCCTCTTCCATCATGTAGGGTAAAAGCAAACAAATATAAAAAAAAATTGTGGAAATTGATAAATGGTTTAAATACAAGAAAGAGATATAAAGCCCCACTTAGATTAGATATACGAATACCGCGCATGGATAAACATTGTAAGAGAAAATCTACTCAATCTCTTAAATCATAAAAATTTAGTTAATAATTACTACATCTTGATCATTTTATTTCATTTAACTTTTCCCGAAGAGAAATTAGATCAATATATGGAAATTAATTTTCTAATATTACTGTAGAATTTTCGCAATATTCGCAATAATAACTAGAAGTGTTGATAAGTTAAAGATAAAATTGAATATTAGAAAATTGTGGTACTCAACAATCCGGGCAATGGGCAGTTCTAGGAATTAGATAAAAACAACTATCTAAAACACACAAACTAAATTTTAATGCACCGTCAAAAAATAGATATTTAAGGTTGGTTTAACAATTTTTATCATTATCAGAAGAAAGGGATGTTTCTTCACCCTTTCTGCCCATTACTAAACAGCAAAGGAGATGGCAAATCATTTAACAGATTTCGCGTATACATATCTAATTCGCACAGTCATTCAAAAAGCAACACCAGCCATTGACAGTTTGTCGCCAAATTGTCTCATAGAGATGCGATAGGTACCATTTGGCAGACTTATCTGACCGAATGCCTAATCTGAATATTAATGAAGTTTTTGTAATAAGGGTAGTCTGCGTATTTAAAAATTCTGCCAGCTTTTATATTTCAAATGGTAACACACATATTTTTCCTCGGATAAAAGAAACCACAAAAATTACAGTTTCTGAAATGTTTCTTAAATAATTAATTCATTATAAATATAAAATGGAAGTTCATCCATAAATTTAGAAAAAAGAGTAATTAATATTGTACAACGATAATTACAAAGATTTATCAAGACAATAATTACAAAGATTTATGAAGATAATAATTACAAAGACTTATGAAGACAATAATTACAAAGACTTATGATAACAAAGACTTATGTATTAGATATAGATATTCTTTAAAGATAAGTAATGTTCTTAAAATACATATTATTCAAGGGGCGAAATGCAGCACTGCGGGCGAAAAATGGCATGGCGGCTGAAAAAATACCACGGAGGAGAAGAAAAAAAGCACCATTAAACATAAAGGAAGGCATTTTTGAGAAAAAAAAGGAATAAATAAGGCTAAAAAACAAGTTTAGTAGACAAGTTCATTTAAACAATATTGCTAACGTTCTTACCATCTTGCGAAAACATACTTTACTTAACACACACCTACCCACAAAAAAAAAAAAACAAAAAAAAAACAAAAACAAACAAACAACAACAAAAAAAAAACCCTCATTGAAATTCAGTTACTGGATCCATTTAATGACTCTACTTTTAAGTTTTTATTACTTTTAAGTTTTAAAGGATAATTATAAATTTAAAAAAATATATGATAACAAACGTACTTATGAAAAAAAAAAAAAGAAACGCGACCCGTGGAAAAATCGGTTTATCTGATCCGATGCGTTTCGTTTCACGAAATTTACGATTTTTTCTTACGATTATTTGTCAAATTTTGTGTTTTTATCCGAGTTCCTTTCACGAAATTCTCAAATTTTTTTAATCGATTGACTAAACTGATTTTTTTCTTCGACAGAATGAAAAAATTGGCATATATTTTTCCGTGACCAACTGACAAAATTTGTTATTTGCTTCCGCAATTTTTGGACAAAATTCGCGACATTTTTCTTGAGGTTTTATCGAAATCTGTGAATTTTTTCGTAACCAATTGGCAAAATTTGAGATTTTTTGAAGAAAATCGCTATTTATTTTTGAGAACTTTGACGAAATTCACGATATTTTTCCACCATCGTTTGAAGACTTTGATTTTCGAAATTTTGTTGAAGAAAAAATTTTCCCACTTCCTCGAAAAAAAAATAGCTGAATAATCACACGACAGTAAAAGAGTTAAGCGTGAGGGGTTGCGCACAGCATTTTTTATTATGCGAGATTTTATTTTCTATGTGAAAACTCCCCGTTTCAATGAAATCTCCCTTCCACACACACACACAACAACAACAACAACAACAACAACAACGCAAGAACAACAACAAAAAAATCCTCTTGAAATGTCGCCCTGCACCCGAGGATGGATATTCATTGTGTAAATTCTCGCAAATATGCTTTCCCGTGGTTAACATCCAATATGAGGGTTTTATGGTAAGCAAAAAAAAGGATTTTTTTTCGTGTCCGAAATTTCGGATTGATGATAATTTTTTTTTCAATTTTCGGAACTGCATACGTTAAATTTGCGGACATTTCGGAGCAAAATCACCCTCGTTGTCAGAACATCGTCTACGAATTAAAAAATTTTGTACGGCGCTTTTAAAAAATAACACTGCACATTTGAAAAAATAGAACGACTCACTTGAAAAATCGCACGGCGACACGCCGTGCTAAATATCCCTCGTTTAACCTCTACCTTAAGATAGTGATCATCACTGATCCTCGCTAATTCTTAAGGTAACTTCAAGATTGTTGCAAAATTCACAGTATATTTAAGATAATAACATTACCATGTTTAAAAGAATAATACACGATTAAGAGCTGGTGAAAACAAATATATAGAAATCGGAACAATGAGTTCCACGAGCAAATGTGTTACGATTTTTTGTTTAAAAAAAAGTTAAAAAAAATAATAGGCGTTAAATTTGGTTTTAAAAAGGGTTAGATTAAAGTTATATACTTTATGACGGATCCTTAAATTTTAGTGTCAATATTTCATTTTTTATAATTTTATATTTACCTTATTTAATGACAACATTTTGCGATTAAAAATGCGAATATTACTATAGGGAGAAAGTACAGTGAAATTTCCATTCAACGAAGTCTGATATTTACGTTTAAACACTTCGTTATGAAAAAAAAAATTGTTAAATAGAAACCAACTCAGATTCATAAAATTTGAATAATAAAATACACATACAATGGAAATATTAAAAAAATGTATTTTAATTCGGGGCGTAACTTTTTTTTATTTAATGTAGACATATGAGAAAAATTTAATTAGAATAATGTTTAAGAAAAACACGTAATAAAGAGAGGTAAATAAAAACTGAAGCATAGCGTGCCTTTTCTCAGTATTCCAAATCATTAACTTTAAAAATGTCTGTAACATTATTTTGTACAGGTTTCTTTTTAAAAATACGCTGTTTATAAAAATTTTCATACTTTTGTAAGTATCCGACCAATTCATCTGTGACATTTTCGCGAATCTAGAATCATTTTCTTATTGTATTGAAGTCTTTTTGCATTTCTTCTTTTGAATGGAAATGACTAAATAAATAAATAATTTCCTTTTCATATAATCTCTAGAATTAAATTTATACTTCCATCGTAACATCAACTTCTTCGTTTGAATGCTATATACGCACGAAAGTGCGATAAAGTTCGTTATATAGAAAAAAATCCGTAATATAGAGATTAATTTACATTTTAATAATAGTGTTCAATGTCAGGTTCAGCAAAAAATGTCGTTATGTAGAAAACTTCGTTAGATGGAGATTTCGTTAAAGGAAATTTCCACTGTATTAATCAAGTTCAAGATCCCGTAGGAAATCTGATAAAGTATATTTATATACTCATCGTAACTTAACCCATTCGTCCTATTTTTGGGACGTTTCAAATTTTCATGACTAAGTATATTTGTCTTCTTCTTTATAACATAAAAATTGTATAAAAGAATTATTTATAAATGTCTTTATCTATTACCGAGAGATGACAGCATAAGGTGGATATTTATTTGTTTAAAATGAAGGCTTTTTTAAATCTTTATAAATTTTTAATTTTTCAAGATGGCGAAATGTAAAAAGTAAGTTTATTTGTATTTTTTCTATGAAGGATCCAAAATCGCAAGTTATAATCTGAGCTTGTAGACTTTTTTTAAATTACGAAATTAAATGTTCAAGCCTATTTTTAATGCATTTTTGTAACGTCCAAAATATAGGGTTCTAGGCACAAATGGGCACATATTTTTGTTGGGCATTTAGGGGACAGTTATTTATGTAATCTCCTTTTGAAGATATTTATGAAATAAATTGTTTTTTAAGTCAGCAATACGATTGTTCTTATTTTATTATTAACAATAGTTATAACGTTATTAGTCTCTATAAAGAAATAAATATAGATTTTTTGTAGTTCATAAAAATACTAATTATAGTTCATAATATACAATTTAAAAACTTTTAAAATATAAATATAGACAAAACACATATTTATGCGTATTATTCTACTAGAAATACTCATATGTAGTTTTTTTTTCATTTTATTAAATAAATACAAAAAAAAATTATGTGTAATTTTTTTAGTATTTTTCCTGTTCATTTTGCAATATTTTAAAGTTATTTTACCAAAACATCTCAGAAAACCAAAATTCAGGCACAAATGGGTTAAGGTTTAAAGAAGACGAAGTTTCCTGATTGAAAATCTATCTATAGATAAATGTTTTTGTTTCAACTTGTTGTACCGTAAACGTTTGACTTTCCACTCAAATTATAACCTTAGACGCTGTGTACTGTACATAATTTGTTATGATATCAGAAAAATTACTCTTAATCCGATAAAGTTCCGAACATTTTTATCGATATAGATAGACTGGAATTATCTCGTTTTTTACCTTCCTTAATATCACCAATTGCAAGCTAGATGATATTAGATTCCAACAATATTAAGGCACACATATACGATTTCCACACATATGAGATGCAATGACTAATTCCTATTCTGGATACTCTGGATAAAATGCTTTGTTAGCAATATTAACCCTCTCTCTGCGCAACCCGAGAAATATTCGGGCATGCATTTTCCCGTCTAATTAATACTATTTGATTATTCTCACCCGTTATTTTTAGCTATAACTTTGTCTGATTTAATCAGGACATTTCCTCGATTAGGATAGTCAAAAATTTCTGCTTTACAGAAGCGGTGATAAATGATTAAAAGTTCTGTAAAAGACGCTCATCGCGAAGAATTACTTGCGCAGTGAGAGGGTTAAGGCTGTGAATGCAGTGCTATAAAGACGTATACGAGAAAATACTTGTTTTTCTATGACTTTCCTTCATGAAAGATTTTACATAAATCTATTATATTACTTGCTGTTATATTAATGGACAACTCAAATGTTTTAAAAATTTGGCATATTTTGAATTCATTTTTTGCCTTTAACATAAAGACTCTTCATTGGAGCATTAAGAAATAATTATTAACAACTTCAAAATATTTTATCGAATGTTTTCCCATGTTCGACTAAGCAAACTCGACCGAAAACAACATATAATGCATCAGCCGGAGGGGAAAACACTACTTAATCGTAGACCATAAATCTACCAACCAATCATGATATTGATTGCTCTTCTATCATGATCGCTGATAAACTAATAAATACAAGAATTTTCATAGAAAGTGATGAATATGTGCAATAAAAAGAAATAGATTTATAGCATCAATTAGATTAAGCGTTACTGTAATTTAAATGAAATCGTGATTGTAACCCACCGCAAGAAAATAGTGACGGTTCGTAAATATTCTGAATTCTGATTGATAAAGCTCAAACGCTTGTCATTTTGATGTTTATCATATAACTCAGCATGAATTGTTAAAGTAAAATTATATTGAAATATGAACAAACTATGAAATTATTCAAGGAGAATGGAACTAATGAGATAGCTAAGTTTTTGGAAATTCAGGCTATTCTTTTAGCCCTCTCGCTGCGTAAGTAATTCTTCGCGATGAGCATCTTTTAAAGAATTTTTAATCATTTATCACCTGTTTTAAAGTAGAAATTTTTGACTATCGTAATCGAGGAACATGTCCTGATTAAGTCAGACAAAGTTTTCGCTAAAAAATAACTAGTGGGAATAACCAAATAGTATTAATTTGAAGGGAAAATGCATGCTCGAGCATATCTCGGGATGCGCAGCGAGAGGGTTAAAACCCATACCTCGCTGAAATGTGCATGCATCATTATATTTTTTTTAAATCTTAATTCAGTATGAATTTAAAAAATATTTGGTTTTCAAGAAAATTTTTAAATAATGTCATTTTGATGTTTATCATATAACTCAGCATGAATTGTTAAAGTAAAATTATATTGAAATATGAACAAACTATGAAATTATTCAAGGAGAATGGAACTAATGAGATAGCTAAGTTTTTGGAAATTCAGGCTATTCTTTTAGCCCTCTCGCTGCGTAAGTAATTCTTCGAGATGAGCATCTTTTAAAGAATTTTTAATCATTTATCACCTGTTTTAAAGCAGAAATTTTTGACTATCGTAATCGAGGAACATGTCCTGATTAAGTCAGACAAAGTTTTCGCTAAAAAATAACTAGTGGGAATAACCAAATAGTATTAATTTGAAGGGAAAATGCATGCTCGAGCATATCTCGGGATGCGCAGCGAGAGGGTTAAAACCCATACCTCGTTGAAATGTGCATGCATCATTATAATTTTTTTTAATCTTAATTCAGTATGAATTTGAAAAATATTTGGTTTTCAAGAAAATTTTTAAATAACAATGCCATCAAAGATATGTTTTCCTGATGAAATATTTGAGCAATTTACTTTATTACACAGTTAAAAAAACTAATGAAAATCTTACATTGAAATCTTGTGTGATGTTTAAAAAGTATTTGATTTTATATACTGAATCCACATTAATCTTTATTACATATTCTCAAATTTTATTTACAAAATGATAAATTTCATTTTTCAGAAATCTGCGTATTTTTCTCATACATATATATTCCCCATTTACCAAAAATATCCAAATTTTTAAAAATAAACAAAATAGGTTCACAAGATGCAGTAACGTTTACTCTATCATACTTTTAAATTATAGAGATGTACATGTAACAAATTTTGCTCTAACTCTACCACTATATGAAAAAATTAAATTTTGAGAAAAATGGATAAAAACATTTTGTCCCTTTAAATGGGATTCAAATGTTTGCTTGCGTTTTTAATATGGTAATAATCAGTATTAGAATGTTAAAATGTACATAAAGTGCTATATATATATTTGTAATCTGTAGAATCAGATCTATTTTTTAAGCCGCAATTTCAAAGATCTATTTTTTTAAGGTACTTGACCCAGCCAATCCCCTTAAATAGCATTGTAAACAGCTTTGACAATACTGACAAAAAAATTTAATACTTCGAAACTTGCTACAATATAGGGATCTATCAGGATCTATCCAAGAAAATAGTTTTATAACTGAGATAAATTACATATATGAGAGGATCACTATTACATTGATTTCATATCGTTCATGAAATATAATATACGGCATCTGCTTAGTAGGAAACGAGAAATACTTCTTAATAATGAAAAAATCAATATAACCACGAGCAAAAATATAACTTCTTCCAAGTTAGTCACGACTCCCAAAAAGCGTTCTCTATATTTAAACAACTAATTAAAACAATATAATTTCGATTAAAAAAATCATTTATAAAAAAGCAATTTATTTGGCTGCCAACTATTTTCGCAAACATTTCCAAGTAGTTATTGCAATATATTAATCAGTTTTTTTTTTTTTTTTTTTTTTTTTTTTTTACCAAGGAACATTTTCTGTTTTTCTGGGGCAAACATGATAAATTAACTAAAACAACATGATTGTAAAGTACTAAAGTACTAAAGTAACCAACTAAAGTACAAATGATTGTACAAAAATTACTTTTAGGTGCACAAATATAATATAAAGATACTTAAAATACAAATTTAAAATATCTTAAAATACATCAGAAAAAACTACTACGTTTTCAACCATTACAAATCCGTCTTCAGTAGGATTTAAATGTTGTTATTATTTTATTTGTGCTTATTCGTGAATTGTCCAGAAGAAAATATTGTAATTTAAATTTAAATGTTGTACGTCAAGTGAGATACCGGATAAACAAATAATATTAAAATATAAACACAAAGAAAATAATAACAACATTTAAATCCTATTGAAGTATAGTGATAGTATATTGATTTCATTTGAACGGAATCAAATTTTTTAGGGTGTTTTAAGTATCATATTGTATGAACTTTATTTTTATTTTTTAATCTTCAATTGGCTTAACTAATTTGTTACAAAAATTTAACATTAAATGTAAAACTAATTGAATGAAATATCTTAATATCTGTCCCTTCTCGGGCTTAAACAATGTAGGAAATAAATTTTGTTTTTTTTAATTTGTTCTTCAAATTATGTTTTTGTTTAATATATATATATATATATATATATATATATATATATACGTATATGAAAATATATATAACATATAGTTTATTTTATATTTAGTATAATATATTTTTCCCGTACATTTAATAAATTATAAGTTTTATAATATCGATTTTTGTTCATTTTTTTCATGTTGCTGTGTAAATTTTAACACTTTATCCAGAGGTAATGGCATTTCACTAACATTTTACTTACATTCACCAAATCATTATCTCAGAATGGCAATGTCGGCTTTAATGAACGGACATAATTTACTAAATGCCTATCGATTTGTCTGCAATTTGTGCTCGCATTATAATGCGTTCTAGTGAGTATTTAGATATTCTGATTTATACAATTTTTTTTTAAAAATATTATGTTCCATGAAGTATGAGAAATGATACTAACTAAATTCAGAGCGGAATACGAAATTTTTTTAATATCAGATCTGGCACAACATAAAATTCTTTTCACAATTAAAAAAAAGAGAAAGAAAACTTTTGAGTTGCTACTCCACGACGATCAAGAAAGTTATCTCGTTATCTCGTTATCTGTCTTTAATTCTTCGGCACCAGTTTTTCCATATTGTATTGTTGCCTTTAATTGGCGAAAATTTGAGATTAGATCAGGCGAAAATGTCTCTATTAAAATACTGGTGTCCAAATTCAAGGATTTCATTCACTTTAAAAGAGCGGTACGTATATGTTTTGCTCGTGGCGAAAGGGTGAAGGAGGACATTTTGATATCGTGATAGTTGCACATCTTGCAAATGAAAAAATAGTCAACTAATTTACAATGCCTTTTTTCATTTTATTTTATAGTTCTGATATTAAAAAAACAGTGGAACACTTACATTTAAAGCAGTTTGAATTTCGATGAGTGTTTAGTCTCATTGAGTGTTGAAAGGGGTAGAAGATTTCGGGTTCGTATATTTTCGGGTACACGGGATTTTTCTTCGTGCATAGTGATTAAAAACACACGAGACCACCTAAATAGTAGCTCTCGTTATAAAATAAGCAATCACAGAAAGAGTAGTTAACCCCACAAGGGTAAAGTTCCTTTTAGAAACAAATGTTTATTTCAGTAATATAAATCCGGAAACAGTTTCGAAAGACAACGCCCCAAACAATCTATAAAGTTGACAATAATGAACGAAAGAAAGAATCTGCAAGGGAAATAGAGACATGAATTCCACGCAGGCCTTTCCCCTTAAATTCTTTCTAAAATACTCGTCATTATTGACATCTTTGTCGCGTGTCCAAGGCTTTGACCTTATTCTTTATTTGTTTGCGTACTTATATACAATTGAACTAAATATTTCTTTGCAAAAGGTGTTTTACACTTGATGTGTTAAATTCTACCTCAGTTATTGCTTAGATTGTACTTGATAATGAGAGTTCCTAATTAATTGCTCTCAAAACTATAGTTGTGTTTTATTAATCACGATCTCGAGAAAAACGAAGATATACTCCATCTAATTGTTATACCCACTTATTACTTACTTATCATACGTAGTGTAGGGTAAGTTTTTTAATCGTTTTAAAAATCGAAAAGAAATATGACGGATTTACACGTTTCAGACACCGGAGATTCCGAAAAACATATTTTTAGAAAAAAATGCCGTCCGTCTGTCTATGTGTATGTAAATGCTCTATCTCCGGAACAAATTGAGAGATAGAGACTTCCAATTTGGTGTGCACTTAGTATTAATATTGGGAAAAGACTATTGAATAACAGTAACTTTGAGTATCCGGAACTATATTTTTCGGACTCTCGAAATATTCGTTCTGATACAAGGTATATAAAAAATTTCGAAGTTGTTTATTTTAAGGAGTGAATATAAAAGGCGATAAAAAACGTAAATTTTGCAAAAGAAATTAAGTCAATCGGATAATTAGTTGCTGAGATATTTGTAATCATATTTTCCACACTCTTTGATTTTTCATGACCCTGTGTTTCATTAAAATTTCAATTCAAAGACGTATTTTAATTGGAAATGAGACTCTTAATCCGATGCAGTAAACTGTTAGTTAATATGATGATCATTTTTGGAGTTATGAGGATGTTTCTTTTACGCAATTTGGTACTACATGATTTTTCCCGTTGCACAGTAGAGTATTTGATCCAAAATCCTGGCCAAAAATATTTTCCTATGTTGTCCGTTTATGTATAGTCCGATTGTCTTGAAATTTTTAGATGTTATTGGGTATCGCTATGGCATGCTTAGTATTGTAAATGAAGTCTATAGCATTTACGTTTTTTTACAGAGACACCCAAAAAAATTCCGTTATATTATGGTCTATGAGAAAAAATCGCTTGCTCTGTATTTTAATGATATCATACTATTTTAAACGTACTGAAATTTATATGCATCACTGAGGTGTACTGAGGCACTTATTGTAGAATATGGTGTGTATAGAATTATATCGTTCATTTACAAGGACACACAAAATAATTTGACTGAAGAATAAATTTAACTATTGAAGTCTATGACTAATAATTGCTGGAAGTGCGTTTGTAGTTGTGCTATGAATTTTTTAATTGAACTATTTTTTTAAATATTACTTGGTGTGGATACATTCTATAGATCATATACAGGGCTGTACAAAAGTTCTCATGTACATTTATTTCCCTTTATTCGCGGAAATGGCTGAATGGAAATTTTTAACTGTGCTATGCATTTCACTGAACTAACTTTTAGCATACTATGTAATATACATACAAATCTTAGTTTAATATTTTATATCTTAAAAGCTGACAAAGTGTAAGTAAGATTAACGCTACACATAATAATAGGTGTACATTTTATAAATATTTCCACAATTAACAAAAAAAAAAAAAAAAAAAAAAAAAAAAGATACATTATTTAAGAAATGCGCAAAGAAAAAAGAAGTTAAAATATTAATTTACTAAGTAGATATTTTAAAAATACGAATAAATCATATGACCATAGACTTACCGTTATCGAAGGGAGTTTGGAAGTTGAGTGACTAGCAGCTTTAAATGTTTACTCTTTATAAGAGAAAAGTAATAGTTTATAGATTGTTTTATTTACTAGTGATGTTTAATTAAATGTATTTAATTGTACTATCGATAAATTTTATTATTTATATTTAATTTACTTTAATAATAATTATTACATTTAATTTACATTTGATAAAGTTACATTTAATAATACATTTAATAAAGTAGAGTCCCTACAGTATGGACATGCTGGCTTTTCAGTGTATTTAATAGATTACCAATTCCAATCTGATTCTGCAGAACTCTGTTTTCATCTTCTTCTTCATACTCATTTTGGCTTTTTGGAGGACTACCATTAGACCTAGCTGGAAGAATAAGTTGTAGGGTCTCAGTACTGTATGGCTTGCTCTTTTCCCTCGGTCTTTGTCTAGAGCAATTTATAAAAGGATCACTGCTTAAAAGAAGCCAATTTTGAACATCTCTATTGCAAACTTCTCTGTTGCGAACTTCTCTATTGCACTTTCTTGAGTGTTTTGCACGGTACTGCCTAAAGTGTTTGTTTCTGGCCTCGGCAGCTTCTTCTGACCGTTGACCAATGGGCACGACTGCTTTCTTAATTACAGTGCCACCATGAATCAAAACCTTGTTCATTGTTGGATGGGGTACCATTATAGGTTCACATACAGTCTTGTTGTTCCATCGGCAGGTGTTTGGAACTTTTTTTCGTCATTGCGATGCCCACTTGTTCTGACGTCCAATATTACACGGTCATTTCTGCGTCTACTCCAAACTTCTTTAATTCTCTCCTTTCTCCCCTTATTTTCTGCCTATGAGCTCCCGAAACTAATTGGAGAAATTTTTTTCGGTAAATAACTATTTAGAATTTGAAGCAGATCTAATATTTCTATCAAGTATCGAGTTGCGTAGGTATGTGCGTACCTGCATACGTACGGAACATGCATACATGCAGAATCTGTAGGGGCAAAAGCGCTCAGGCAATATTATGTAAGCTAAAAACCTCCAATACGACAATAAATATATAGTTATTATCTCTTCAATTCAGTTGCCCCAAAAAAATGTGATTTAAGTAGTCCCTCCGAATATATATATATGTATATATATATAAGGGGCAACTATATGCGAAATTTTTTTTTTATGAAATTGGCATTCAGGACTCTAATCAATACGACTGTAGTTCAAAAATGGCCCGGAAAAGCCCGGTACACCTTTCGATGTGTTTAAAAAACAGCCAAAAACGCTTTAAAAATATACCTTTTACAAATTTAATGTTTTTTTTTATTATATTAAGATCTAAACTATTTAATTTAATACATAGTTTAACACTAAGCTTTGACCTTTCTTAAACACGTAAGCGTTATTCATTTTCAGTTCAACAATTCATTACCCCACAAAAAAATTACATTTAAAAGTAATATCAATGCCAAAAAGCAACAAAAAATCATGTCTTCTTTCAAAGAAGTTTTCTCTTCAACTGAGGCCTGGAGTCACCGCATATGGCTCATGCTCCTCAAATAGACATTGATCGACGCTTTTTAATTTTTGGATTTTTGGTCAGGTTTTTGGGACAAATACTCCACTGTGCGTCGACTAAAAACCTTTCGCCAATCTACGAGATTAAATGCCAATATTGGCTTATCATAAATGTCACATTCACTTGACATTAAACACGTTACACTTGTTGTTATGTCTTCAAGTGATTTTTAAGTAAACATTTCATTTGTATTTTTATTAATCATTTACTAATTTATTTATTCTTTCGTTATTATGCCAATTTGTATAATTTTGCGAGTAGTTTGGCGGTTTATATAATTTGTGTAAATTGATCGACGGGATAATCAAGTAGTACCCGCAATTCAGTAATAGAGTATTACTATGTATTAACAATATTTAACACGTTCACGCGGCGGCGGTGGGTCAAACTCAACTATCTCAGAGTTATCAAGTTTCCGACTTTTTGCACACCACTGTTATTTTAGAGAAAATGTTGTTCCTTTAAATCGCCCAATTGTTCTAATTAAATAAAACAATATTTTCTGTATTAAAATACTGGTATCTAAAAAACCGGAGACTTTGCAGCTCTGAGACAATAGAGTGTGACTCACCGCGCCGGCGTGAACGTGTTAAGCATACGTTTAGATTTTATTTTTTAATTGGAGTGCATTTTATAAATAGTTTACACATGTTTTATTTTCATATTTTATATTATGCATATCCCTAATGGGTAAATATTACGGTGGCTCCCGACGACTAGTTTTATTAGCTAACAGTTTTTAGTTTGATTTAAAATAAATTTGTATGTGGCAATTTCCAGTTTTGATTTAAATAAATATTTGTATTAAACTATTAATATTTATATCAGCAAAAATATATTTATAAATAATCATTTTTTTTTTATTTGATTTATTTATTTCAAAATAAAAGAAAATTTTAACGATAAGAAAATCAGGACATAATTTAAGAAAAACAGATTTATTTTTTTAAATCGATTTTCTTTTCATATTTATCTAATTTTTTAATTAAGAAAATCCTTTCGACAGTAAATGTTTCATTAAAAGGTTTTATTTTATTACTATTTCAGCACGACGTTTTTTTTTAGTTAAACTAAAAACTCTTATAAAAACACACGGGAATGTAAAAAAAAATCCTGTAAGTCTGTTAATTATCTTTTAATTTTACTAATTGTCGTGTTCTGCATACAAAACAGAGAAAAATTATATGTCTAATTGGAAACTCGGATTTGATTTTCTCATTAAGCTTTCACTTTGAGTGTTTTTTCTAAAATAACGTGCTTATCAAATTCGTTCTCTATATACACATCATATTCTGTTCAAGAATGCTTAACACCAGAAATACGGAAATTTTTACTCAAGTTTTATAAAAATATTTAATCGCAGAGTTTTTATTTAAAACTGTTTAATTTATTTAATTAGCCCTTTTTTCTATTGTATCTTTTAAACTTATTTTATAGACAAATTTCTGGTTCGAACAGATATATATTCATATGGTTGGAGCCAAAATGGCTCATCGCTGCCATTCTAGTGTTAATAGAGACCCATGTCAATTAAGTTTAAAATTAGTTAAAATCCAGTAAAAGCGATTCGTAAAATGTATTTTTCTATCAGTGCATTGCAATAATCTATTAAATGTAAATAATTTCAGTTTGTTACAAAGAAAAAACGACATGTTTAAAAAATTACTTTTAACATGCATTGGATTCTTGCGAAATTTTATGATATGCATTGCATTTTGTCGATAGTTTATGATATGCATTACATTTTCGAGGAATATTGTGATATGCAAATAAATAAATAGAACACTAAATTCGTGTGTAAAAAGTTAAACTTAAAATTACACTATATGCAATTTACTAAAAAAAAAAAATGAAACAATATTTAAAAATGGTGTTAGATTACTTTAATACTTCTTAGTACTTTCAATTATATACATACTCTTCGTCAGATAATACAAACATAGTGTTATTAGTGTCTTATTTTCAAAATTCACGTAGTTGATGTCGAAAGGAGTGAAAGTGAAAGTCAATTTTTAGATCCGTAAAACATGTTTCGAGTGACCTGAGATCTTTCTTCGTTAATATTAATAATAATGTTGCATACAAAAATACGAAAATCGAAGGTATTATAGAGATATGTTTAATAAACAAGCTGACGCAGACAGTTTTCAAATCGAAGAATTATTTTAAGAGATATTTAATGTTAAAGTTGGCCAAAAGTATTCCATTAAAAAGTTTTATAGAAGCAAAAACTACACATAGGAATTTAATCATTTTTAGATCCTATTATACATGAGAAGTTCCCCGTGTGCAGACTGCATTTATTTTTTTTTATTTGAATAATTTTTTGAGGTTCTATTTCTATTGTAAATTCAAATTTTCAGCATTTCGAGAGATAATTTTTACAATTTTTAGAAAAGGGTATTATTTTAAATTGTTGCCAAATTTAAAATCAGTGCAAATAATAATATTTCCTTCATTTTATTTTTTTTTACACGTGACAATTATAAACAGAGAAAAATATTCAAATGAGAATTAAATGACTAAGTATTAAAAGCAGCAAAATATTGATAATTGCATCATAAAAACTATATTTACACGAAAATTTTAGAAGAGAAAGAAAATTGTAAAATAATAAATTCATTAATATGCGTTAAAAGTGTTAAATGAATGAAATTACGTCATATTTAAAATCGCCAATCCATAATATTGCCAAACAGTTTAAATTAAAAAATGTATTTCATATTTTGAGATATTCTCTTTAAACTATTGTTGAGAATTCGAAGACAGAATAATATTTCCTAAGAAAATAATATTTCCTTTCTAATAACAAAATTATTATCGCGTGAATATTAAAAAGAGAAAGAAAACTTTGGTGAAAATTACGTCATATGAAAACCGATACATTTAAAATGTCTTATTTAAAAAAACTTTCTTATAGCGTTGTTAAAAAATACCGAGAGACAAAGACTCTGTTTATTTAATTCATTTTACATTAGCTTATTTTCACATGTTTCCCTGATCTGATTTAATCAAAGACGAAAACAACCCGTTAACAGTGCGATTGACACTGTTTTTTAAATATAATTCATTCATCCGATTTTTTTAAAGCCGACCAAATTAGTGTACTTCACTGGACAACAGTGATTTTGTTCTAGAAATAAAGTTAGTTGATTCTAGATCAGTTTTTGGCGCTGATTCTGAATATGCTTTCCGTTTATCTCTAGGTGGTCCAGGTTTTGAGAAATTTGCATAATTAAATTTATCCAAATTTAAGTTTTTTTGTGCTACTTTATGCAAATTTTAGGTACAATATATGTCACATCTAATTAAGTTTTCTAGATAATGACTACTTGACTATTTGCCCTCCTTGAATATACATGTCACGATTTGAATATTCTTAACATTTATTTATAAGTTATTAAGCCTAATTTGCATATGTTTCAATGGTGTAATGTTTACATCACTATCAACTTTAAAATAGTTGCCACAGAATTGACGTAATGTTTTTCTACACTACATTTTTATGCTAATTTCAAATCTGCAGGCTGTTTTCTTATGCCATGTCTAGTTTTTGAGTAAGAAGAATTTCTATTTTTGTACGGCTTTAACACAGGTTTGATATAAGATACTTTTTAGTGGTGTGTAATTCATTGACAAGAAGGTGAGCAGGGTCAGATTCATATCAGAGACATAAACAAAAATTTATACCATCGAAAAAAAAATAAGTAGTAGAATCTATCCTAACTAGTTGAAGTTTATCATACAAAGTACCATAAAAGGCTATTTCTGGCTTTTTTGACCAAAAAATAAAATTTCACTTTTTTCTAAAACTAGACGTGATAGACAGATAAAGATACAGAAAACAGATACAAGATTTGAAATCAGCTCAAAAAAATGGTTTAGAAAAATATTAGCGTACTCGTGCGGCAGAAATATTTGAACGTCAAGAAACATTATTAGAAAAACATGAAAAATATGCAAATTAGGTACAATATTTCACAGTCACATGTCAGTATCATCTCAGCAACAACATTTTTGTGAAGTAAATTAGGTAGTAATCATAACATAAAACAAAAAACCCTGTCTGATATTGCTTCATGCCTTAAATTTGCAAATAATTGTAGGGTAAAGTGCCCATATTTCGTCCCCTCTCCTAAGTTCGTCCCCCTTAACTTCTCCGCTTCTGCGAAAGGGGCGCCACTTATGACACAAGGCACAGGGGACGGAAGGTGAAAGGGGCCAGTGTTGAAAGTTTCGTTCGCCAAGACGCATACATAAATTAAAGACGGCGAATTTCCTATTTTTAGAAGAGCCGTGTTCTTATTACGTCGTTTGTAGAATGTTATTTACTGTGCTGCAAGTATTTATTTTTTATTCATTGCGTGTATTGTACGTTGGTAAGATGCTGACAGTAGCATACAGGGAGTTTTAGGACGCCAATTCATCTTACGGGAACGGAAGTTCCGCCATATTGGGAAGTAGCGTGGTCCCAATGTCGTCCCCTTTGCAATTCTTATTTTCGTCCGGGGACGAAATTAGAAATGCTTTTTCATGACATTTTTCTTAATTTTTTCCGCATGTTTGGATGGCTAATGCATAGTTCCCAATCTCCCGATTTTTTGGATACAAGTAAAATCTTACAAAAATGTTTTCTTTATTTAATTTCGTTAAAAGTACGATTGCATAAAGCAAGTATTTCTGGATAAAAATATTGGTATGAAAAATATCGGTAGGTTGGAAACTATGCAATGTTTCATTATGTTATTCTTCCACTGATAATTAGTGCCTTTCTTTGTGCCTTACTTTAATGTAAATTAAATTACTTACACATTTAGAAATAAATTTTGATTTAGTTATAAATTACACCTCGGCGTATTGGATTTTTGGGGGGTACGAAATTGGGACCACTTTTTTCTTTTGCATTTTTTAGATACTTTTGAATAAACAATTTTTCGCATTGTTAAATTTTTTTTGTACGATATTTACCTACGTTTCTATGTGCGCGGGTAGTTAATCTATGTAAAATCCAAATTTGGTACATTTTCACTGAAAATTACAACTTCCAAGGGCCTAACAGTGGCTGGGGGACGATAACAGGGCACCTTGCCCTATAAAATTTACTAAATTTGCATAAATTGAAATATGCAAATATCTGTCAAACTTGACGTGTTGGAGTAAATCTAAAACTAGATTCAGAATCAGCACAAAAAATCGCATAAAAACAACTAATTTTTGTTTTAAGACAGAGTAAAAGTTCAAATTTGTTGACCAGTACTTTTAGAGATTGCGGTGCCTGAACGGGGTTTCGCGAGTATAGCTCGTAGGGGGCAGAGCCTCCTAATTGGGAAAATAAAAATATGGATACAGAGGGAAGTGGAAAATTACGTGTTTTATGATTCTTTATTCAAACTGAGTCGAATTCTGTGTATGCGGTAGTATAAAACATCATTACAAATAATATTTTCTTTAGTAATAATGTATATTGATTCACGAATAATTAAATCATGATTATTCTTTGAGGGCCATAAAATTTTTGTATTTTCAAAATTATCTTGTATATTCTGCTTCTGGTTAAATCTTGACAAAGCTGTTGTTGGCCGGTTGTACTTCAAATCTCTGAAATGTTCTTTAATATGATCTTTAAGTTTACAAGAAGTCATTCCTATGTATTCTATATAAATATTTTCTGTTTTCAATAAAAATACATATACTTCAGAAACTCCATCTTTCGGGATCGTTTCTATTTTGGCACTAACTGGATCTTTCAGTTTTACTGGAGCAGTGGATGTTACGTTTACGCCAAAGCGAAAAAGTGCATGTCTGAGTTTTTCGAAAAGTCCTGGAATGTACTTCATTTTGCAATATCTCCTATTACTCGCGGAAGCTTTTTGTATCTTTATGTGGCTTCTCTGTAAGTTGATTATTTTATCAATAATATGTTTTGGAAAACCTTTCTCAACTGCAATGTTTCTAATGGTATTTAATTCATTTTCAAGATGATTAATAGAGCAAGCACTAAATGCCCGTCTTACATAAGAGTTGAACGGGGCAGGATTGTTGTTGAAAAGTGGTGTATTTCCAAAAGGAATGGTGCTGTTAGGCTTATTTACTTTCCTGTAAACTATGCGCTCAAGTGTTAAGTTTGATAAGTTTTGGATTAGTATTACGCCAAGAATTGATAACTCGTTATTATTTATAATATGGATCGTAACATAACATTTACCATGGAGATGTAAAAGAATAACGAGTTATCATTATTCAGTGCCAAATTAGTTATATCATTATATAATAATATATCATTAGTTAGTGCCAAAATAGACTCGATGCCGAAAGATGAAGTTTCTGGAGTATATGCAATTCCACTGAAATTAGAAAATATTTATCTCGAATACATAGGAATGACTTCTCGTAAACTTAAAGATCGTATTAAAGAACATTTGAGAGTTTTGAAGTACAACCGGCCAACAACAGCCTTGTCAGGACTTAACCAGAAGCAGAATATACAAGTTAATTTCGAAGATACAAAAATTATATGCCCCTTAAAGAATTATCATGATTTAATTATCCACGAATCAATAAAAATTATTACTAAAGAAAATACTCTTTGTAATGATTTTTTATCCTACAACATACCCAGAATTTGGCTCAGTTTGTTAAAGAATCATAAAACACGTAATTTTCCCCTTCCACTATATGCATATTTTTATTTTCCCAATTTTTTCCAGACCTAAAAATTGACTTTCACTTTCACTACGTTCGACACCAACTACGTGAAATTTGAAAATAAGACGCTAATAACAGTATTTTTGTATTCTCTGACGAAGGCTATGTATATAGTCGAAAGTACTAAGAAGCATTAAAGTATACCTTTAAGTACCTTAAGTATTAAAGTAATACCTTTTTTAAATATTGTGTCATCTTTTAAGTAATTTGCACATAGTGCAATTTTAAGTTTATTGTGAGATGCATTTATATATATCTTAAAGTTATCTGGTGTTGCAATAAGATAAAATAAATGTTTTATGCAAAAAAGACGCACATTTTTATATTATGTTTTACAAAGAAGGCGCTTTAGTGAAATGCACTAAGAAATACATTTTTATATTTCAAAGAATTTACATTGGTTTTTTTTACTTCTATTGATAAAATCATTTATATAGTTGCATGTTTCCTGTCTAGAAATAATAATACATTTCTTGATATATTTCTCATAGCACATTTCTTCATTAATTTTTCATATTTTTACATATTACGCAAAATTTTAGTATTTTTTTTAATGCAAAATAATTTCATCCAGGACAAGAAATAACATATATCTAGTATTATATAAATCATATATAAAATTTATTTCTTATTCTATTTTTCTAAATTTATTTCTCTTTCTATTAACACAAAATACCCTCATAAAGGCTGTTTTAAATCTTTAAAAATACTTTGAGTCATTTTAAAAAGAGGTAGTATGTTTTATCTGAAATTTATTATTTCACATATCTTTAAAAAAGAATATTATATTAAATTCAGTTTTGTGAAACTCACCTAATTTTGTTGTTATTTAAAAAATCTCTTTAATTAATTTAGTATTGAAACAAGGCGTAAATAATCCCGTGTAATTGAAATATTGTAATTAATACAATTGATTTCTGTCAATGAATCTTAAAATGTTAAATTACTTGAATGGTCTTTAGCGTTGCATTTTCAGGTTAATTTTCTATACAAAATGTGACTTATACAGAACAACAATAAATATATTTTTAATTTCTTTCTTAGTGATGATGTTGTTAAAAAGCATACGCTAATAATGCGAACTCGCTCTTAAGCTAATATTAAACAAATAGCAGCGTTGTTTCTAAACTTCTCATTTGCATTTTAATATTTTTAAATGTTTTTTTCTTAGGATATATGAGGTCGATGTCGATCTGGATACTTTCGTTATTTTTGATTCCGGCTGCATAATTTTTTTAGGGCATTTTCTTATTTTTTCATCAGATAAAAAGTAAATATTGAACTACGTTTTTAAATTTATTTTAACACGCATTAATTTTGTAAAACGAAAATAATTAATTGTTACTATAATTCACAAAATATTGTGTTTACAGTTAACCATAAAATTCAGAATCGTTAGCGTGCTTGGCCTTATATTAATAGCGAAATAATAAGCAATATACTAACTGACGGGAGGAATATGGGGTATTTTAAGAGAGAAGTAGGTATGGGCATGTTCCATTTCTTGTTTTTGTGTTCACAAATACCATAATAATAATTATTTTTTTTAAATATGGAACAAATCTTGTGACATTCATTTTGTAATAAATGTCAGTGTTAATTCAGGAATTTTATTTACTACTTAATTTTGTTTTATAAAAGTTTTTTTCAACTACAAATTTTTTAATCTGTAAATTTCGTAAAACGGGTAGAAATAAAACACCAAATCATGAGTTTGATTTAAAGTAGATCTGGTGAAAGTACAATACCCACAAAACAAATTTCTGATTCTTTTCTTTTGATTTGTATGCATGCAAAACACTTGAACATGAATGGAGAATGGGAGAAAATTCCCACCATATTCAAATTGTCTGGAAATTTAAAAATGTGGGTATAATAAGTTAATCGCATAGAATAAATTATTAATATATTGTTATGAATTTTATAATATTTCCTACATTGTTTAAAAATTTTCTAAAGTAGTTTAACGAGATGAAATTTGAAATAATTTCGAAAACGCGCCTTTTCTAAATAATCATGTATATTTAAAAGGCAGAAACTCTTCTATTGAGTATAGCTTTTAAATGCATTTTTTCGTATTCCTTTTATGTGTTTATAGTTAAAGGTGTCCTATTATCGTCCCCCAGTCCCTTTTAGGCCCTTGGAAGTTGTAATTTTCAGTGAAAATCTATCAAATTTGGATTTTAGGAAGACTAACTACCCACACACATAGAAACATATGCAAATTCTTACAAAAAAAAATTAACAATGCAAAAAATTGTTTTTTCAAAAGTATCTAAAAAATGCAAAGGAAAAAAATGGTCCCAATTTCGTCCACCCAAAAAATCCAGTACGCCGAGGCTTAACTTATAAATAAATCAAAAATTCTTTCTAAATGAGTAAGTAATTTTATTTACATTAAATTAAGGAACAAAGAAATGTACTAATTATCAGTGGAATATGACGAAACATTAGCCATCCAAACCTGAGGAAAAAACTGAAAAAAAAAAATGTTATGAAAAAGCATTCCTAATTTTGTCCCCGGGACGAAAATAAAAACTTCAAGAGGGACGAAATTGGGATCATGCTACTTTCCAATATGGCGGGGCTTCAGTTCCCGTAAGATGAACTGAGTGTCCTAAAACTCACTGTATGCTATTGTCAGCATCTTACCAACGTAAAATGCATTAGTGAATAAGAAATAAATTCTTACAGTACAGTAAATAACGTTCTACAAACTACTATACAATGCGAGGTAGGTTTTCTAAAAATAAGTTTTCTAAAAATAGGAAATTCGCCGTCTTTAATTTATGTATGCGTCTTGGCGAAAGAAACTTTCAACACTGATCCTTTTTACCTTCCATATCCTGTGCCTTGCGTCATAAGTGGCGCCACTTTCGCAGAAGCGGATAAGTTAAGGGGGACGAAATTATGAGAGGGGTCGACCCTTGATCGCTTCGCTCGTATTCCACTATTTGCATTAACTCTAGCCTGAATGAATATTATCATAAATCATTTCAATATATAAAATTTACAAATACGTAAAAAGTAATTCGGGCTGACTCACGCCGCCATTTAATTGCCGGTAAGAAAAGAACGACCCTGCTTAAAAAATATTCTCTCTGCATTTTGGTTTGCTGAATGGCTCCAATCATGTAACCGTAAATTCACCACTGAGAATCGTCCCTGTGGTTGTTGCCAAATGGCAAGCGATAAATGCATCCTGATTTTCGATCCATGAATGAGAAATATATATAAAGTTTATTTCCCATATTATGGTCAAATTAGAGTTAAATCATCTCAAATGTTCTATGAAAACCGTCGAATAACTGGATACATTTCTGCAAATTTTGAACAGTTTGCGATTATATACACTGTTAAAATATTCGACCGTTTTATTAGATAACGATAACATAACCGCAATTTTATTTTATCTTAACCCTAATGTGGTCATAATACCTTCATAATATTGTCAAGTAAAAGTTAATCACAAAATTGGTCAAAAGATTAGACAGTTGCTGCAGATTTTTATCACTGCACGGTTTTCTATGAATACGGTCGAATCACCGGACAGTTTACTGTAAATTTTTAACAGTGTTTTTTTTATAAATATCTAACAAGGATATTTTATGAGGTTTTTTTAGCTTGAATATTTTTTTAAGAAATTTTGTTTCATGGTAGATTATGTAAATTTTATGTAGCATAGGACGTTAATCCCACAGATTCAATATATTTTGTTTCATGCATATTGCAGTGTTTCGCATGTTTCGTTTATAAATCAATACACACTATATATTTTAGGAAGCATTTCAATTAAAATTCATGAACTTGGCTAAATACTTTTGAATAATTTAAGTACCATCGTAATTAGAGAACTCTTTCATTTACTTAGGAATGTCGTGACTATGTCGGAATATACGAGTACATGGTACATGCATTCGGCAAGCATTTATTAAATAGTTAAATGAGGGGCGTAGCTACAAATATTTTTTCGGGGGTGAGAATTCGAAAATTTCCCAACTTATAATTCAAAAATTTCGCAACTTGAAACAAATTTCTTTATTTTCCAACTAAAATGATATGTGCGATGTGTGTTTAATGATAATGATACTTATACATAAAAAAAATTCTTTCCAAAGAAAAATACTGAAACTAAAAACATAAAAATTATAATTATTGGTTTATTTAATGAAAGTTTTTGTCTTCTATTGTGTACGAGTCATAATCGTACTTCATATGAAAATAGCCTCATGATATTTTGAGATTTTGGAGAAAGGAACAGATTTTTGGAAGAAATAGATTAGAGAGACTGTTGATGTACAAAAGTAGGAAAATTCAGGTCTCGTAGAAGCATGATATTTTCGTAGCATTGAAAAACACAATGACAAATTAAGTCTGGCTGCTTTTTTTTTTTTTTTTTGAATTACTGTTACAGAACTCCGAAAGACAGTCAGCAAAACAATAAAAAAATTCTTATTTTTTTTTTACTTTTCATTTAAAAATCTAGAATTTCCCAACTCTAATCTCAAATTTCCCAAGTTCACATATATTGGAGGAGGAGGCTCCCCCCCCCCGTAATCCCCCATCGCGACGCCTCTGAGTTAAATGTGATTCATTCGTAATGCGGAAACGAATGCTTATATAACTTTTTATTTCATATTACAGATCACGTAAGTTAGCAAGTTTTTAAAATCTTTCATTAAAACATGATGACTGTTCATTTAAAGTGAAACACATTGCTAATTATTTCTTTTTCTTCCTCCTTTTATTCCCAGTATTGCTCTTTCTTTCCGTTAAAAAAACCTGATAACTGTTTTTATTTTAAATGAAAGGTACTGCTATTTATTTCTTTTGTTTCCCCCTCTCCTTCCCAATATCGCTCTCTCTTTTTGTTGTGTTTACTTTCATTCTTGTTCTTTACCCCAGTTAAAGATAACATCCCCAACATTGTATCTCCCCAACACTTTTTAAAATTTATCTTGAAGAAGCATTGAAAATGTGGAAGAAGAAATGCAGAGAAATAGGACTTAATATGAATGGAACGTCAATTTTTACTCTACAATTCGCAGATGACCAAGTTATAATTGCAAAGAGTAAAAATGATTTAGGGGAAATGACGGTGAAAATTAAGAAAGAATATGAGAAATGGGGACTTCACATGAACGTCAGCAAGACCAAATACCTATGTATAGGAGGAAATGATACAGACCTAAATCTAACTAATAACATAAGAATAGGAAGCTGTAAGCATTATAGATATTTAGGTGTAGACATTAATAGAGAAGGAAGAGACTCACAGGAAATTAAATACAGAATTTGTCAGGGGAGAAAGGCTGTAAAACTATTAAATTCTATTTGGTGGAATAAGGAGATCGCTAGGAAAAGAAAGTATAATATATACAACTCTATTGTAAAGAGCATATTGTTATATGGAGCAGAAGGATGGAGAATTATGGACACAGAACGAAAGAAACTAGCGGCAGTAGAAATGGATGTCCTAAAAAGATCATGCAGGATATCAAGAATAGAAAAAATAAGAAATGACAGAATCAAGGAAATGATGAAAATAAAGGGAACCATATTAGATGATATCCAAAAAAGCAATTAATCTGGTATGGTCATGTCAAACGAATGAATGAGGAAAGACTACCCAAAATAACATTCAATTATGAAACAAACAAAAAAAGGAAACGGGGCAGACTACGAAAGACTGGATGGATGATATTTCAAAGGCAATGAGGGATAGAGGTCTGGAAGAGGAATGGACCCTTGACCTGAAGAAATGGAAAAAGACTCTTGTAGATTCTTCGGATGGCGGCATCTGACGCGATAAACCGAGTTTATATATATATAAAGATAACATGTCTTTTTGTGCATGATAAACTAGAAACTAGTTGGGTGTGCCAATCCCAAAACTTTCTTCTACCTCAAACATCTTAATATTTAAAACAGTAGTTACAAATAGTAATATGCACTTCAATATTATTAGTTAATTTATACCAATTTTGATTTCCATCTTAAATTTCTGCTTCAGTCAATTAATCGGAATAAAAATGAGTTAATATCGATCATGATACTTATTAAATTCAATTATTTTCCGTTATTCTGTTGTACATCAGCTGTTTGCGAATAGCCGGCTTAGTAGGATGCGAAATTCACATCTCTGAACGAGTCACCGATGTACAATAGAACAACGAAAATGCGAGAAAATTATAGAAAAATCGTAATTACAGCGCCCCCGTCCGGCAATAGTTTTTCAAATTCAAGGAAGACTTGCTTACCATTGCTAAAAACATACACGATAAATTTGGTTTAACTCTATGCATAACTTCATAGGCTTTTCGATGGTACAATAATAAAAATGGGATAAAAATCACTATTAAGGCACCTAATTCTAGCAAAAGCTTTCCGAATTTAGGGAGAACTGCCTTGCTATAACCAAAAACATACACAAAACATTTGGTTTGATTCTATGCCTAACTTCATACACTTTCCGATGGTTCAATTTCCACACACGGGCGGACAGTGAGGCGTTTTGCATAAGCATGTATTTGGGGATCTAGGACCCAAATAACGTGTAAATCCGTCAAAAACCGGGAGTCGAAAATAATTTAGATTTCAATACTTTCTTCTATTGAAGATAGAAGAAAGTAAAAAAGTTTATGTCTTCAATACTTTCTTCGTGTTTAGAAACTTGTGGTATTTTTATCGTTTTTATGATTTATTTCAAAAGTTCTTATTTGTATATAAATATATATATAGATATATATCTGCACTGCATATCAATGAAAATCGCGTGTTGATTATTTTTAATACAATGTTGCAAAAATTGTATTATACAGGGTAAGGTGTCTTATTATCGTCCCCCAGTCCCTTTTAGGAGTTGTAATTTTCAGGGAAAGTCTACCAAATTTGGTATTTTATACAGACTAACTACCTACACACATAGAAACATATGCAAATTCTTACAAAAAAAATTAATAATGCGAAAAATTGTTTTTTCATAAGTATCTAAAAAATGCAAAGGAAAAAAAATGGTCCCAATTTCGTCCCCCCAAAAAATCCAATACGCCGAGACTTAACTTATAACTAAATCAAAAATTATTTCTAAATGAGTAAGTAATTTAATTTACATTAAATTAAGGCACAAAAAATGTACTAATTATCAGTGAAAGAATAACATAATGAAACATTATCCATCCAAACCTGAGGAAAAAATTGAAAAAAAAATGTCATGAAAAAGCATTCCTAATTTCGTCCCCGGGACTAATATAAGAACTGCAAGGGGGACGAAATTGGGACCACGCTACTTCCCAATATGACGGAGCTTCAGTTCCCGTAAGATGAACTGAGCGTCCTAAAACTCACTGTATGTAACTGGGAGCACCTTACCAACGTAAAATATATGCAATGAATAAGAAATAAATACTTACAATACCAAATAACGCTCTACAAACGACGTAATAAGATACTCAGGTCTTCAAAAAATAGGAAATTCTGCGTCTTTAATATATGTATGCGTCTTGGCGAACGAAACGTTCAATACTGACCCCTTTTACCTTCCGTCCCCTGTGCCTTGTGTCATAAGTGGCGCCACTTTCGCAGAAGCGGAGAAGTTAAGAGGGACGAACTTAGGAGAGGGGACGAAATATGGGCACTTTACCCTACCATTATTTGCAAATTTATATTGCACAGCACGGATTAAATATATTTAAACTCTGTGAAAACATCACGCTAATGAGATATAAACAAAATGTTTGCTGCTGTGTCTAAAAGACAATTCGGGCTGACTCATGCTGCCATTTAATTGCCGGTAAGAATAGAACGAACCTGCTTAAAAAAGATGGGTATTTAATGTATTATAATAAAGATGGTTACAAAATGTCTTGTAATCATAAAAATATTTTAATCCCACAAAACAGGAATGTATATGTATATATATATATATATATATATATATAATGTATTTATGTATATATATATATATATATATATATATAATGTATTTATGTATATATATATATATATTTAATATGTATTTAATTTTATTTAATTGTTGTCTAAAAATTTCTATTGAGGATTCATTTATATCAGCTTTCATCGAAGTTTTGTGTAAAGCATTTATGTACAAGATCAAAGATTTTTACAAATTATCTATTTTATATAAATTATTCTTAAATTATAATGTTATTTTAGCTTATATACACACTCATATATATATATATATATACATGATGTCCACTGAAGTCCGTCCCCACCCTTATACTGCCATATGGCTTCAGCTATAGTCATAACAGTAGTGTCTAGGTGTAGTAAAGTGGTTATGCGTAACTAGATGTAAACACGTACAGCGCCAGCTGATGCAAAACAAAGGAGTTACTTATCTTACTGGTTCAATTTCCACACACGGGCGGACAGTGAGGCATTTTGCATAAGCATGTTTTTTTGGGATCTTGAACCCCAATACGTGTAAATCCCTCAAAAACCGGGAGGCCCTTGGGAGAACCTAGGCCCTTGGAAGTTGTAATTTTCAGGGAAAGTCTACCAAATTTGGATTTTAGAGAGACTAACTACCCACACACATAGAAACACGTGCAAATTCTTACAAAAAAATTTAACAATGCGAAAAATTGTTTTTTCATAAGTATCTAAAAAATGCAAAGGAAAAAAATGGTCCCAATTTCGTCCCCCCAAAAAATCCAATACGCTGAGACTTAGCTTATAACTAAATCAAAAATTATTTCTAAATGAGTAAATAATTTAATTTACATTAAATTAAGGCACAAAAAAATTTACTAATTATCAGTGGAAGAATAACATAACGAAACATTAGCCATCCAAACCTGAGGAGAAAATTGAAAAAAATGCCATGAAAAAGCATTCCTAATTTTGTCCCCGGGACGATGATAGGAACTGCAAAAGGACGAAATTGGGATCACGCTACTTCCCAATATGGCGGAGCTTCAGTTCCCGTAAGATGAACTGAGTGTCCTAAAGCTCACTGCATGCTACTGTCAGCATCTTCCCAACGTAAAATACATGCAATGAATAAGAAATAAATACTTACAGTACAGTAAATAACGTTCTACAAACGACGTAATAAGAACTCAGGTTTTCTAAAAATAGGAAATTCTGTGTCTTTAATTTATGTATGCGTCTTGGCGAACGAAACTTTCGACACTGACCCCTTTTACCTTCCGTCTCCTGTGCCTTGTGTCATAAGTGGCGCCACTTTCGCAGAAGCGGAGATGTTAAGGGGGACAAAATGAAGAGAGTGGACGAAATATGGGCACTTTACCCTATATAAAAAGATGGGTTAAATCATTGATTGATTTTAAATATTTTTTGCCCATAAACGTAAAAATAGAAAAATTAAATTATTGAAACTATTATACACAAAATCGCTTTTATAGCTTACAGACAAAAGAAATGTGGATACTTTTCTACTTTTTAAATGTTTCATTTAGAAAACATTGAGATTTATAGAAATCTCTCACGGGTTTTCGTAATGACACTATACGCAATTGACTTGAACTAATGCTAAGGGATACATTTTCCCCTTTAAGAATAAAATGTAACGCTTTTAAGCGTATACTTTTATACTTCTTGTGCTTCTTATCAGACTTTGTTTGCTACTTTGTGAAAGAAGGTAGTTCATTTATTTTTCTTTTAGAAATTTTCTTTCTTTATATTTTTTAAAGTTAATATTACTTTTTTTTTTTGCTTCGGCGTAGAAAATTATTTTCGAAAAATAATATTTAATGATCAGTACGTATGATACAGTTAATCTGAAAAAAAAATGTAAAAGTATACTTACTGAATAAGAGCGAAAAAATATATTATTAACTTTTATTATTATTTTTAATTATTTAATTTGTCAAAATCCATCTAGCTATAATTAACATTTTCTGTAAACCATAGCTATTCGCATAAATAAAATATATTGTTTATTAATTATTCATCGAATGTAAATAAATCAAGCAGAAAGAAAACAAAAGAAAATTTCTTTTCTTGTAATTTTTTTAACTTAGAATATTTTTAAACTATAGTGTAAAATATTTTTTGTAAAATATTATTATCTTAAATGAATCTCGAGCACATTATCTGAAGCACATCATCTGCTGTTCAAAATTCATGTAATTAAGATGTATACAATGCATATATATATTTTTTAAACTGCAGCGTATTATATATTTTTTTTGTAAATACTATTCTCATAACTAAATCTCCAACACTTTAGTAAACTGCTGTCCAAAATTCATGTAATTAATATTCATGCAATCTTCATCACACTTATCTGAATTCTACATGCCTCGTTCTACAAAGTGTGAATTTGATAAACAAACAGCAATTTAAAATATCAAATATTTCGTGTAGATTATTTCGTTGTTAAAAAGCGTCAACAATGCATTTAAATTTTCTACCCGATTTTTATGTGTGATTTTTAAAACAAGCCTCACAAATTGTTTCCTAATATGATAAAAAGGTTGCTAACAATTTTATTTTATGTTTAATGAAAGTTTTTCAGATAAAATATAAAATTACATTTACTTTATTTTTTTACTAGGCTTGCGATTAACGTATAAAAAATCTTTACCATTAAATATTTAATTTTTTTTAATATATGTGTAAGGATTCATCGATTAGTTCTGATTTTGTACTTGTATTTAATAATATCTGAATTTACAGAAGATAAAGTTAACGATTTGGTAAAATTATTATTATTATTATTATTATTAACAAATGTTACTAATATTTTTATTTTAATATGAGTTTATGTATTTTTTAAGTATATATTTTTATTAATTTCTAAAATTTCACAAGAATGTATTTGATATATTTTTAACAAATAAGAATTCATCTGAAGCAAATGAGTTAGTACCTTTAATGATAAAAATAAAATGCACACATTAAATGGGTAGGAAACGAAATGTTGCAAAAAATATAAATTATTTCATACTAATTTATTATGAAGTAACACCACTTCCATGCGCAGAAATTTCAGACTTATTCAGAAACTTGTTTTGAAGAAATGTGAAGTGTTTATAAGAATCTATTTATTCTGTATTATTATTTATATATTAAACCAGAAATTTACTTTGCTTATTTGATGTATTAAAAAATGGCGGATTAACAGCTGGTGAGCGGGTGCGCTTCATAAAAAAAAGGCTATAGGCACTGAAACACATCGTAGGTTTAAACAGGGAAAATGAGAAAAAAAAATTATGTTTTCTATTTCAAAATCTAGAGAAATGTGTAGATGTTTTGAAGGATTCGTGAAATTGAATCAATTAAAAATAAAATTTAAATTTAAATCAAAAATTTTGTTACTTAAAATTACACAGGAATGTGAGACATCAATATTAAAAAAAATAGCATTTCAATAAAAAAATATATATTAATTATTTTTCAAAAAGATCAAAATGATTTATTCAAAATTTACTTATTCAATATTCAAAATTCTAAAGTGTCCAACGATTTTTAAAATGTTGTTCTGAAAAAGAAAAAAAATAAATAAATACACTTAAAAATTTCGTCACTGCTTACTCGCTGTAGTGCGGTCTATTTCTATATGATTCTATTCTGTATGATTCTATTTCTATATGGTTTATTCTGCGAAATTTCCCTTTAAATTTTGATTGCTATTTAGAACTAACAGAATTAGATATTTGCGTATATAAAGAAAGGTTTCCAATCTGCTAAAATAGAAAGAAAATCGAAAGTTTATTGCTATGAAAGTGGCATTATTACTTAATTCTGTTAGCTCCGATTATAAGAATATGTGAGTGGCGCTTAGCAAAAGACGAGAATAAGAGTATGAAAATAAAGAGATTTGCATCATGTCTATTTGGCAATATGTAAACAGCATAATGATAAAATAAGAATAAGACAATGTTGCAACTTATTCAGTAGGTAACTGCATGTTAGTTAGTTTGTACGAAGCTAATGCCACACAGCACGCAATACTTGCGTCAGAGATTGTAAGTAATCAGTACATAAATATAATTAATTTGCAAAACATTGTAGCGAAAATTGCCTGGAATATATCTTTTTTACCCCATTATAGGCAGAACAGAAAATGGTGTTTTTGACCATGAACGGTAGAAGATTCATTATTATCAGATAAGATAGGAATGGCTATATGTATTATAATATAGATGGTTACAAAATGTCTTGTAATCATAAAAATATTTTAATCTCACAAAACAGGAATGTATATATATATATATATATATATTATATATATATATAATGTATTTATGTATATATATATATATTTAATATGTATTTAATTTTATTTAATTGATGTCAAAAAATTTCTATTGAGAATTCATTTATATCAGTTCTCATCGATGTTTTGTGTAAAGCATTTATGTACAAAATAATCAAAGGTTTTTACAAATTATCTATTTTATATAAATTATTCTTAAATTATAATGTTAGTTTAGCTTCTATACACACTCATATATATATACATGATGTCCACTAAAGTCCGTCCCCATTCTTGTACTGCCGGACGGCTACAGCTATAGTCATAACAGTAGTGTCTAGGCGTAGTAAAGTGGCTATGCGTAACTAGATGTAAACACGTACAGAGCCAGCTGATGCAAAACGAAGGAGTTAACGTTCCTATCTCGAAAAGAGTACGAGATATGGGATAAAAGACACCTTGTGAACATGAATGCTAAAATCAGAACGCTTAAAACTGGCTTTTGTTTATTTGGGATTTCCGAAACTGTGATGTCACAAAAATTGAACGAAATGAGAAAAGATTTTCTGTGGGGATACCTGAAACAGCAGTTGTATGTGACCCTTCGCCAACATTGCAGGACCTCCAACAACGCATTATGAATGCTTGTGCCAACTTGTCTCCTGCTATGTTACAACGTGTTCAACGTGAAGTTCAGACATGGGTCCAAATGTGCATTGTAGCAGACGGAGGAAAGTTTGACCATCGAAAATTACGATATCTTGTTATAACTAGTTCTTTTTCTTTCTAAGATCGCTTCGTCAAGTTCCTTAGTGTGGGAAATCTCTAAAAAACAAATGCTCGTTTTCAGCTTTCTGTTTCCAGCATTCATGTTCATATGGTATATTTTCGCACTTAATCGATGATGCTCTACAACTTTGTAATCAACTTTTTTCCCATAGCTTTCCGATCTTGAAAATGATACGAGATAACTCTGCCGTTTTGCACCGGTGCGATGTAAGCGGTCTCATCTAGTAGCGCATAGCCACTTTACTATACCTAGACACCACTTTTATGACTATAGCTGCAGTCGTTCGACAGTTAAGCTGATGGGAACGGACTTTAATGGCACCCTGTATATAGTTAGGTTACAGCACAAATCTGAAATAGGCCGCTTTGCGAACTGGCCGATTTCGCTGTAAATTGATGGGGCAATTCGAGACTTGGCCGGCCAGTTTACGAAATGGTCAGGAAGGCCCAGCCGATTTTCGAAAGAGCTACGGATGATCAACCGAAGTGTAAAGGAAAAAGTTATGAGCTGATTTTGAGGGTCTGTATAGTTCACGCAGGGATTTATGCTAAACCAACTTTAACCTTACTTTTTTTTTAATTGAAAGTTTTTCATTTGTAGATAATCCTGCGCTAGATGTTTTTATAAATATTTTCATTTTCATTTTATTTTAAATCTAAATATTTATATTAAACATTTTTAAACTGGAGGCAAATGGGCGTTGCTTCTATTGTTCTAAAAATGTAAACAATAAGGATTGTTGTATCTTTATTTGTATATTTTTTTATTACAATAAAAAGAAAGCGTGTTTTCGATTTGAAAAACAGTTTTTAAGATCTTTAGTAGTCAAGTTGACTTAAAAGGAAAATGTAAACATTCATCAAAGAAAACATGCCTTCAAAACATGAAACTGCAGCATTTATCTATAATTGATTAATAATAATTTCACTAATTTTTCATTCAACCAGCTGTAAAATTAAATACAAATTATTCTATGTATGAAAATTTATTCCCCTGTGAAAATGAAATTCGTTTTTAAAAGAATTTGACTGAAATTGTGCATTTACATTCAGAAAATGACAATGTTTTACTACGAGCCCAAATCATACGATGTCAAACAACACATTTTACATTGTTTTCTTATTCTTCGTAAACCTAATATAAACACATAAAACTCTTCCTCTGACACTACAAAGGTTCCTAAACGAAAAAAAAATTATATATTTAATAGTAAAAGACGTCATGTTTAAGAGAAAATAAACATTTTCTAACTTTCATAAAAAGTATATTTATGTAAATATATAGAAATGCATGCAGGAATGTATAGTTAGAAGTTTATATGAAAATTTCTTAAAAGAAGAATAATGCTGTAAATTAACATTGGAAGCAAGTGTTTTCTTTTATGAATCAAGTGGTAAGAAACTGCAGCATTTAGATTAAATAGATTGTTAAGAATAAAATTTTTTAAACTAAGAAATATTTTATCACTATTGGCTATGTCTTTGTCGAGAATCATATACAAGTTTCAATGCTGTTTGACATTCTTATTACTTTTATCTCGGTTTATAAATGCCAAAAGAAATGACAGCTTATGGAAAAGAGACACTAAGTAGAAGATCTACAATAAATCATATTATAAAAGCTACAATGCGATAGGGTTATCTTTCTCCGTTATGAATTCTGTCCATGAAATAATAATTATTTACAATTTTTCATTATGTGCAATTTTATACAATTGAGAGAACATCACTAATACACCTTATCCATAAAAGAAAAAAAGAATTTTTAACTCTTGTTTAACTTCTTTTTTTCCGTTAATTGTCTAATTTTATATTTTCCCCCCTCACTTTTTCATTCAAATTCTCTTTATTTCAACATCTTTTTTAAACTATAATTTGCTAGGCAACTTGTAACTGTCTGCTTCCTTCTAACCGATCCACAGTGGAGTATTTAACACAAAAACTGCTAAAATTAAAATTTACTCATCAATTGTAAAAAGCACATTTTTTAATAGCTGAACAACTGGCGCGTCGACAAATGTCTATTTCAGGAGCAGGAGTCATGTTCGGCGGTTTGTAGCCTCAGTTGATTTCTTTGCGAGAAGACTTTATTGTTACGTTTCAACATTGTTATTATGTGTAATTATGTTAAAATGTATATTTCTGTGGTTTCATGAATTGTTGAATTCAATAGCTATATTTATAATTCAATTCCTACTATTAGTTCACACTCTCCCTATATTTGTTTATTTATTGCCGAAACGTCAGTGAAGGCTTACTGTGGAGACACGAAAAGTTTTGGTTTCCGTTAGTCTGTCTGTCTGTTCCGCGATAACTGCCGTAAAAAGCATCCGATTATCTTAAAATTAAGGATGCATGTTGGTGAAATCCCCGGATTTAGCTGTATAGTTTTTGGTTAAATTTGGTTCATTCGTTCGGAAGATATAGAACATTTTATTTTGCGACTTAATGCTTTCCTATAGCAATTCAGACGATTTTTCCATTTTTATTTGTTGAAAAGAAATGGCTCATATGATTAAAGGATTTAAATGCTAAATTAAGGATGATGAAATTTCCTAATTAGAACCAGACATTATTCATAGTAGTTTGAAATTTTGTGCATACATTTGTCAGAGTTTTTAAATTCGGTGTAAACTTTTATGGAGGGATTTTATATATGTGTTTCAATAATATAAAATATTTTTTTTTAATATAAATTTTCTTTTTAAGCACATATTTAATTGTTTTTATTATCTTTTAACTGTTACCTAGCAGCGAACTACACCTAAAAATATCGTAAATGTGAAAGTATGTGTAATTGTTTGAAGTTAAATCAAAGTCAAAAGGGACGAATTAATGCCTTTGTGTCTTTACATATAGATGGAATTTACCACAGAAATAAAGAAAGACTATGTTCTATTTATTTTGTTCAAATATTTTTCTTTTAAATTAAAAAGTTCATTATTTTCATAAGGAATAAATCGACATTTTGCTATAAAATTTAACAATCATTTTTTTTTTTTTTTTTTTTTTTTTTTTTTTGCCGTTGCCACGAAAATTCAATCCCGGAAAAAAATTTATCCTAAACAGTTAATTTTGATTTGAAAGATTTTTATGTGCGAGAGGAAAATGAAATAAAAAATAGACATGAATACGCCTTTATATCAGAAATAAAGTGAAAATACGAAAAGAAGGTGAATTTGATCTCATATATCAAAAATAAAACGAATACGCTTTGAGGTTGAAATAAAAGGGGCTGGTGTTATGATATTAATTCTTATTATTAAAAAAAAAAAAAAAAAAATGTTACTAATATCTCATGGTTTATCGTCTGCACACAGCTAACAGAAATGTTAATTCTTAATCGAAAATTCCAATGAGGAAAAAAAAACTTTTGAAGAGCAAATATATAGTAAATATAAAAATTATGCACCGCAAAATTATCGCTGTCGAAAATGACGTCATTGTATCGGGAAATAAATATTTTCATCCTTAAAAACCAAGCATTAACTAGATTGCCTGAAAAAATGTTTTTTGACGGGTGTTACTTCTTAATGCCGCCTCATTTCAGAAAATATGAATGAAAATTATTTTATTTTTAAAGGAAATTACATTTTCATTCATAAAACCTAAACGTTTAATATAATTGCGTCAATGTAAATCATTTTCTGTGTTACCAGTATTGAAAAATAAGGCTCGGAAGTGTAAAAAGAAATCTAAGATTTGCGCTAAACATTAGCGCAATCAATAAAAAGTTACGTATGTAAATTAATAAGACCACGGGGGGTTCAGGGGGGCAGAGCCCCCCTGAAGAAATCTACTTTATTATTTAAAAAATATACCAAAATTAACAGCTCATGAAAATTTCGAATTATCCTTCCATAACGTTTTTAATTTAATGCTTCTAATGTCTGAAAACTTCGTATTTTTTATTCTTATAAATAATTACATAATTTGAAAACTTTAAATTGCGGTTTGCAGGAAACTGAATATTACCAAAGTGAGTCTAAAAACAATGGCTTGCAAAGCTGACGTTGAGGCTCCTGATCTGCAGATTTACTAGTATATTTATATATTTATCTTGTTCAAATTTTCAATCGTTAATAAAATATTCATTGCCGAAACGTCAGTGAAGGCTTACTGTGGAGACACGAAAAGTTTTGGTTTCCGTTAGTCTGTCTGTCTGTTCCGCGATAACTGCCGCAAAAAGCATCCGATCGGCTTGAAATTCCCTGGGCATGTTGATGAGCTCCCCGGATTTAGCTGTATAGTTTTGGGTTAAATTTGGTTCATTCGTTCGGAATATACAGAACATTTTATTTTGTGATATAATGCTTTTCTATGGGAAGTCAGACGATTTTCAAATTTTCATTTGTTGAAAGAAATCGCTCATATGAATAATAGATTTAAATGGTAAATTTTGGATGCTGAAATTTTTAAATAAGAGTATTAAATTATTCTTATTAGTTTGTAATTTTGTCAAAACATTTGTCAGAGCTTTTAAATTAGGTGTATAACTTATGATAGAATTTTATACATGTGTTCGAATAATGTAAAACATTTTATTTTATGAATTTACTTATATTTCATTTGTTCTTTTAACCGTTGCGTAGCAACAGCATCTCATCTAAAAATATCATAAATGTGAAAGTATGTATGGTTTTTTGAAGTCAAATCAAAGCAAAAGGAATGAATGCCTTTGTATAGATATTTGCATATAGATTTATTTAAACGCAGAAATGAAAATAGTATTTATATACTATATAGAATAATATTTTCATTTATTTATTCAACTATTTGATTATAAATGAAAAAGTTCGTTATTTTCATACATAATAAACTGACATTATTCTGTTAAATTTTATAAACTTTATTGTTGCCAAAAAAAAAAAAAAATGAATAACAATTTCTCCCAAAGAGTTAATTTTAATTTGTAAGATTTTCACGTGCAAAAGAAAAATGGAATAAGCAAATAAAAAATAAAAAAAGGATATATAGGACAGGAATGAATACATATAAACATTTCACACCAAATACCACCTAAAATAGTTTTTGTAGCAGTATTTTCCCAGCACTACGAAGAAAGATTCCTCGATTTACACGATTTTACTTGGCCTTCCTTTTCTCATTCTTTGCGATTTCATTTTCGCAATTGCGTGCATTAATTGGCACAAAATTTTACATTTTTATGACTGAGATATATGTAAGGCCATACAAATAAGAAATTCCGTATTGTCTCCTATAAAATGTGATAAAGTGTTGGTTAATCATATATGTTTTTATTAAGAGGAGCAGAGTTGCCAAGCCTCCGGCGTTCTGGATACCAGTATTTTAATACAGAAAATGTTACTTTATTTAATTGAAATATTTGCGCGATTTAAAAGAACATTTTCTCTAAGATAATAGTGATGTGCAAAGAGCTTGAGACTTGGCATGTCTGGTGGGGAGTGAAATGTTTTACTTAATGCATTTATCTCTATTTTAATGCTACGTGAACAACGTCCGTGTAACAGCTTGTAGAGTGTAAAATAAATTAAATTATTAAAATAATCCTTATTACGAAAAATGAAACAGAAAGTCCGGCTAAGGGAAATGAAATGTTAGTTAACCTTTCGTAATTTGACCTGAACATAGGTTTGCGTCAAATTTCAACGGTATTTGTAACATCACGATTTTAAATTAAATATAGATACTATTAAAAGAAAATCACAAAAAATACTTAAAGGCGCCAAATCATGTTTATCTATTTAACGATGTTGAATTATTAACTGTTAGGTTTAGAAGAACCCCTACTTTAGGGTGATTTTAGTAAGTTAATGCTATCGAGTACATTTTTTGATATTTAGATTAGATCTTAGATATAAATATTGCAGAATGGTAATCAAAATTATTTTTTATAAACAAAATTTATAAAGGTGTTAGATTTCTAAATTAGATGTTTCAGTTTACATTTCCAAAAGTCTTTTATCCATTAGATACAGGTATTTGTGGTTAGCAGGCAAGTAAATACTGCTGTATGGATATTAGGATAACGTAAAATGCTTGACCGAATTATTGCTTATCCTTATAAATCGCAGTGTAAAAAGAAATCTAAGATATAGGGTAATCATTAACTCAATCAGTAGAAAATTGCAAATGCAAAATAAATTACACAACGGGGGGTTCAGGGGGGCGCCCCCTGAAGAAATTTGCTTTATTATATAAAAATTACTAGAATAAGTAGCTCGTGAGAATTTCAGAATATCCTTACATAACAACGTGTTTAATTTAACGCTTTTAATGTCTGAAACCATCGAAATATTTTTTTCCTTTTATAAATGTTTGTGTAATTTAAATAGTTTAAATTTTGTTTTTGTAGAAAGATTAATATTACGCAAAGTTTCATAAAAACAATGAGTTGCAGAGATGACGTTGAGGCTCTTGATCTGCAGATTTACTAGTTATTCATTGCCGAAACGTCAGTGAAGGCTTACAGTGGAGACACGAAAAGTTTTGGTTTCTGTTAGTCTGTCTGTCTGTTCCGCGATAACTGCCGCAAAAAGCATCCGATCGGCTTGAAATTCACTGGGCATGTTGATGAGGTACCCGGACTTAGCTGTATAGTTTTTGGTTAAATTTGGTTCATTCGTTCGGGAAATATGGAACATTTTATTTTGCTCTATAATGCTTTTCAATGGCAAGTCAGACGATTTTCAGATTTTCATTTGTTGAAAGAAATGGCTCATATGAAAAATGGATTTAAATGGTAAATTTTTGATGCTGAAATTTTTAAATAACATTATTAAATTATTCCAATAAATTATGTCAATATATTTGCGAGATTTTTTTAATTAGGTTTATAATATTGGGGGGAATTTTATGCATGTTTTCCAATAATATAAAGGATTTTGTTTTATCAAATCGACATAATGCATATTTCATTTTTTTTCCTTTTCTTTCTCTGTTGCCTAGCAACGCATTTGGTCCTAATAATATTAGTATAATTGCGTGTATAATGCTTGAGTAAAGCCAACGTCAAAACAGATGAATTAATGCATTTGTATCTTTGCATATAGAAGGATTTTAGCCCAGAAATAAAAATAGGCAATATTTCATTTATTTTATTGAAATATTTTGCTTAAAAATACAAAAGTTCATTATTTTCAAGGAGAATAACGTAACATTTCCCCATAACATTTACCAATATTTCTTTAATTGTTGCCAAGAAAATCAAAACCCGGAATAATATTTTCTTTTAAACAATTTTCAATTGAAATGTTTTGTCGTGAAACAGGAAAATGAAAAATAAAATTAAGAATAGAAAAATTAATATTGCGGCATATTAAAAAAAACAAAAAACTCTCGAGTATTTCTTAATATAACAAGATGAAAAGTTTTGAGTAAGTAAGCATAGCAGGTGAATTAGACGTCATTTATCGAAAACAAAGATGCTGGAATAAAAAGATCTTGGGTAAAATAAAATTAACTATTAATCACGGAGGAAAGAGATAGATGGAGATGCAGTATGCCGTAAAAACAGTTTGCAATACGATGTGCGTTATCGCTCAGATTTAAATGCCCTCATTCGGCCCAAACAAAACAAGCACGTGGAACAGGGACCAAATTCTTTGACTCTACGGTTAACATGAATATTTTATTTTAAATTTAAATTTTATTAATTTATAAAAAAAAACCTTATGCTTATCCTTATAAATCACAGCGTAAAAAAATCTAAGATATACTATAACCATCCGCACAATCAATAAAAAATTACGAATGTAAATTTAAATAGACTACAGGGGGTTCAGGGGGGCAGAGCCCCCCTGAAGAAATGCAATTTTTGATTTAAAAAGTTGCCAGAATAAGTAGCTCATCAGAATTTCAGAACATCAATGTACAACCACTTGTTTAACACTTTTAATTTCTGAAACTTTACGAAGTATCTTGTATGCTCATAAATATTTATGTAATTTGAAAACTTTAAAAAGCGATTTGTAGGAAGTTGAATATTATGCAATGAGTGTTAAAAACAATGACTTGCAAAGGTGACGTTGAGGCTCCTGATCTGCAGATTTACTAGTAAAATATTCATTATTCATCCTATCAAGTTGAAATAAATTTTTTTGAACTTGTACTGGATGACAATTGATGTTAATACAGTTTTTTCAAATATTAATTAATTAATTAAATTTTAATTAATTGCCGAAACGTCAGTGAAGGCTTACTGTGGAGACACGAAAAGTTTTGGTTTCCGTTAGTCTGTCTGTCTGTTCCGCGATAACTGCCGCAAAAAGCATCCGATCGGCTTGAAATTCCCTGGGCATGTTGATGAGCTCCCCGGATTTAGCTGTATAGTTTTGGGTTAAATTTGGTTCATTCGTTCGGAATATACAGAACATTTTATTTTGTGATATAATGCTTTTCTATGGGAAGTCAGACGATTTTCAAATTTTCATTTGTTGAAAGAAATCGCTCATATGAATAATAGATTTAAATGGTAAATTTTGGATGCTGAAATTTTTAAATAAGAGTATTAAATTATTCTTATTAGTTTGCAATTTTGTCAAAACATTTGTCAGAGCTTTTAAATTAGGTGTATAACTTATGATAGAATTTTATACATGTGTTCGAATAATATAAAACATTTTATTTTATGAATTTACTTATATTTCATTTCTTCTTTTAACCGTTGCGTAGCAACAGCATCTCATCTAAAAATATCATAAATGTGAAAGTATGTATGGTTTTTTGAAGTCAAATCAAAGCAAAAGGAATGAATTAATGAATGCCTTTGTATAGATATTTGCATATAAATTTATTTAAACGCAGAAATAAAAATAGTATTTATATACTATATAGAATAATATTTTCATTTATTTATTCAACTATTTGATTATAAATGAAAAAGTTCGTTATTTTCATACAGAATAAACTGACATTATTCTGTTAAATTTTATAAACTTTATTGTTGCCAAAAAAAATGAATAACAATTTCTCCCAAACAGTTAATTTTAATTTGTAAGATTTTCACGTGCAAAAGAAAAATGGAATAAGCAAATAAAAAATAAAAAAAAGGATGTATAGGACAGGAATGAATACATATAAACATTTCACACCAAATACCACCTAAAATAGTTTTTGTAGCAGTATTTTCCCAGCACTACGAAGAAAGATTCCTCGATTTACACGATTTTACTTGGCCTTCCTTTTCTCATTCTTTGCGATTTCATTTTCGCAATTGCATGCATTAATTGGCACAAAATTTTACATTTTTATGACTGAGATATATGTAAGGCCATACAAATAAGAAATTCCGTATTGTCTCCTATAAAATGTGATAAAGTGTTGGTTAATCATATATGTTTTTATTAAGAGGAGCAGAGCTGCCAAGCCTCCGGCGTTCTGGATACCAGTATTTTAATACAGAAAATGTTACTTTATTTAATTGAAACATTTGCGCGATTTAAAAGAACATTTTCTCTAAGATAATAGTGATGTGCAAAAAGCTTGAGACTTGGTATGTCTGGTGGGGAGTGAAATGTTTTACTTAATGCATTTATCTCTATTTTAATGCTACGTGAACAACGTCCGTGTAACAGCTTGTAGAGTGTAAAATAAATTAAATTATTAAAATAATCCTTATTACGAAAAATGAAACAGAAAGTCCGGCTAAGGGAAATGAAATGTTAGTTGACCTTTCGTAATTTGACCTGAACATAGGTTTGCGTCAAATTTCAACGGTATTTGTAACATCACGATTTTAAATTAAATGTAGATACTATTAAAAGAAAATCACAAAAAATACTTAAAGGCGCCAAATCATGTTTATCTATTTAACGATGATGAATTATTAACTGTTAGGTTTAGAAGCCCCCCTACTTTAGGGTGATTTTAGTAAGTTAATGCTATCGAGTACATTTTTTGATATTTAGATTAGATCTTAGATATAAATATTGCAGAATGGTAATCAAAATTATTTTTTTATAAACAAAATTTATAAAGGTATTAGATTTCTAAATTAGATGTTTCAGTTTACATTTCCAAAAGTTCTTTATCCATTAGATACAGGTATTTGTGGTTAGCAGGCAAGTAAATACTGCTGTGTGGATATTAGGATAACGTAAAATGCTTGACCGAATTATTGCTTATCCTTATAAATCGCAGTGTAAAAAGAAATCTAAGATATAGGGTAATCATTAACTCAATCAGTAGAAAATTACAAATGCAAAATAAATTACACAACGGGGGGTTCAGGGGGGCAGAGCCCCCCTGAAGAAATTTGCTTTATTATATAAAAATTACTAGAATAAGTAGCTCGTGAGAATTTCAGAATATCCTTACATAACAACGTGTTTAATTTAACGCTTTTAATGTCTGAAAACATCGAAATATTTTTTCCTTTTATAAATGTTTGTGTAATTTAAATAGTTTAAATTTTGTTTTTGTAGAAAGATTAATATTACGCAAAGTTTGATAAAAACAATGAGTTGCAGAGATGACGTTGAGGCTCTTGATCTGCAGATTTACTAGTTAATTTTAGTTTTGCATGGGAAACAAAATGGCGGCCATTGGTTATCGAAGGTCAATGAAAGTATTTTCAATAAGGGGTTACCATAGAGGGGACCCTGTTCTGTCGCCAAATACCGCCAAGTTTGTCGCCAACTTGGCGATATATCGCCAAATTTGGCATCCAAAATAAGTCGCCAAAAGTGACGCCAACTTGGCGATATTTCTAATATTTCGCCAAATTCCCATAGAATTCCATTGTAAACCTACTTGCTTATAGAAAATCAACAAATTGAGATATTTTAATGCAACAAAAACTAATATTATCTTAAGGGATTATATTAAATTTGTCTTTGGTGACCTAAGTAGAAATTGACTTTAAAAACAAAATTTTTAAGAAATTAATAAGAATTAATAAGAAAGATTAAAATTAAAAATTTATTATTTGTATGTCTTTTAGTTCTAATTTAGCTATATTGATTTAGATATAGGTGAGGTTGGAGATGAATGGGACAAGGGATGGATGGGACACTCTCAGTATTTCAGCCAATAAATGTTTTTTCAGTTTCTTTGTATCTCATATATGGCACTACTATAGTGTGCTTTAGAACGAAAAAAAAAAAAAAAAAAAATGGCTGTTTTCATTTTTTTGCAAAGTTGCATTTCCAGAAACTCTGGATAAAAAGTTACTTTTGTTTTTACATTTAAATTTGTCAAATATCTCATACAATATAAACAAATAAGATATGTTTTTATTATTTATTTGAAGGTTCAATATTGGTAATTAAAATGAATGAATATTAATCATTTTGACAAAATAATTTCTGAGTCTAAATGGCGGACAATTGAATTTATCCATCATGGGGATGATTGGAACATTTCAAATGGAGATGAATGGGACAGTCTCATTCATCCCTAGAGATGCTCAAACATTTATTTATTAACTAAAAAATATTATATAGGTTTATAAATTTATAATTATGTTAATTATTAGTATTAAACAGTACTCGTATTATATAGAATGTTTATTGATAAAAATTATGCTGAATCTTAATTATCGTATTGTAATAAAAGTTAAATAATTTATCAAAAAATTGTTATTGAAACTTTATCAAAATAGATCAAATTGTTAAAAATGGTGTATGTTTACTGATCAAATGTGGAGAAATTATATTGAATTTTGAACTTGTTCTTAAATAAATCCAATTCCCGTATTCTCTCGAATGTAATTTCATTTGTGTATGATATCTAAGATACATTTAATTAATATTAATCAATAAGTTGTGAATGAAAAATATTAGCTATACCGTACTTCAAAGACATATATTACTTTCATTTCATATCTAAAATGTCTCGTATCTCTCTATTCTAAAAAAAAGTAACTACCGCTGTCACCGCCGCCGCCGCCGCCGCCGCCGGTTTTGATTTTTTTGTAACCGGAGGTCTTTCTTCGTTAATATTAACAAAAATAATGCATACAAAAATATGAAAATCGGTGGTTTTATACAGAAATGTTTCATAAACACGCTGATGCAGACAGTTTTCAAATCGAAGAATTATTTTAAGAGTTATTTAATGCTAAAGTTGGACAAAATCGTTCCACTAAAAAAGTTTTATAGCAGCAAAAACTATACATGGCAGTGTAATCATTTTTAGATCATTTTATGCGTTAGAATTTGCCGGAGTGCAGATTGCATTAATTTTTTTATTTTGACTCATTTTTTCAGGTTTTATTTCTATTTTAAATTCAAATTTTCAGCATTTCTAGAGATATTTTTTACAGATTTCAGAAAATTGTACTAATTTAAACTGTTGCCAACTGTATAAAAAGCGCAAGCAATAATGTTAGCTTCAAATTAAAAATTTATTTACACGTGACTATTATAAACAGGAAAAAAACTTTCAAATTAGAATTAAATAATTACGTATAAAAAGCAGGAACTTATTAAAAATTACGTCATAAAAAGTATACACGTGAATTTTAAAAGAGAAAGGATATTGTAAAATAATAAATTCATTAACATGCATTAGAAGTCTTAGGAGAAATTACGTCATATTTACGTCACATTATAGTTATTGCATAAAATGAACACAAAATAATATTGCAAAAAAGTTTAAATTTAGAAATTGCGCTAGACATTTATTTGATATTTTGAGAATTAATTTAAAACGTCTCATTTAAAAGAACTTTCTGTTCGCTTTGTTAAAAAATACCAGGAGACAAAGACTCTCTTTACTTAATTCCTTTTATATTAGCTTATTTTGAAATGTTGTTACACGTGTATACGTCATCAAGTTATTTTTATTTCGACGTTTTATTTGTGTTTTTATTAATGTTGTACGAATTTATTTGTTCTTTCGTTATTTAAAATAAAAATTATATCAATTTGTATAATTTGGCGAGTGGTTTGGCGATTTATATAATTTGGCGAAATTGGTCGACAGGATAATCAAGTAGTACCGCAGCGGATTTGGCGTTAAAATTCCCCAATCAAAGAGAAATGAATAGAAATTCGTTTATAGGGAGATCGCCACTGTTTTTTAAATTATAATTCAATCTTTCGGAATCTTTTTAAAGCCGATCTAATTAGCTTGCATTTAGAGTCTGCGGTGTCTGGACGGGGTTGGCGAGCGTAGCTCGTAGGGGGCCGAGCCCCCTAGTGTGGGAAAAAAAAAAACAAATTGACAGCCGAAGTTTGCATTACAAGTTAAAACTGCAGTAAAAGAGGTGATTAACAACGCTGAGATATAATAGCCATATTATGAGATCATATATTAGAAATAAAATTACATATAAGTTTATAATTATACATTTTAATTAGGCAAAATTGAATACAGGGAGGAAAATATATGTGTCCCATCCATCCCTATTAGTGTCCCATTCATCCCTGCTATCGGGATGATTAGGACAGAGAGGAACATTTTTTAATATTATATTTTACTGTATAATCATAATATAGACTAAATATTGTGCATAGATGTTGTCAAAGATCTAATGTATGAAGTGTGATACATAATATTGATAATAACCTAAATAAAAAAATTAAAATAAATATTTTTGTGAAAATGTCCCATTCATCCCCCATCTCCCCTATGGCCTTTTAAATGTGCGTCGCATGTCGGGCCATTTTTGAAGTATTAGTCGTATTGGTTTTAGTTTTAAAGGCCAATTTTTAAAACATCTTTGTCATATAGAAGCCATTTTTAAATAGAAATTGTTTTGGCAATTTCTTAATGAAACTGAAAAATTAGATATAACTCAACTTTAGAGACTCAACTTTGCTAAATACTAAATGCATATAATAAATACATTAGTACATTGCTTTATATAAATAATTAAAATTTTACATATGGTAAAATTAACCACATTGAATAAAACATTGTTGGTAAGTAAAACAACACTACCAACAATTATTTTCCATTTATAATCAGTAAACCTTGTATTCTATATTTATTTTCTTTAATTAAATACATACTTTTAAGTGTATATAACATTAATTAAGTATGTTTACTAATGGTAAGTCACAAGCAATGCTTTTAACTGTAAAACACATGAAAAATAATTTTGGCCTGGATTTTGCGTCAAATACTCCACCGTGTGACCCCAAGACACAAAATCACTCTCTCTCTCTCTTTTCATTCTATTTACTTTTATTCTTGTTATTTTTCTCAAATAAAGGACACGTATTTTTCTGCTTGATAAAGAAATGATGATTCTTTTCAAATGTGAGGTGTTTCTTTTTCGCTTTTTATGATGTTTTTTTATATGTTCTTGTATATAAATATATGTATGTATATAAGTCAATATATAGCGTTGTTTATTTTGTATTCTGTATTGCAAAAATTATAATATATATATTTATAGATGGCTTAATATTACTCATTAAATTTTGACCTTTTTTACATTTGTGATACATATGCATACAACTAGATATATTTTATTTTAAAAGTCATTATACACTAATTACATTTATTTATATAGGTATTATTTATTTAGATATTATATATACAGTTATCTCAACACATAAAAATAAAATCTAGATACTTTTTTACCTTTTTTAATGTTTCATTTTCGAAACATTGGCATTTATAGAAATATCCCAAGAGTTTCCGTAATGGCACTATACGCAATTGACTTGAACTGATCCTAAGGGTTATATTTTTTGCTTTTGAAATAAACCGTAACCACTTTTAAGCGTAGCCATTTATACTTCTTGCTTTTCTTATCAGATTTTATTTGCTATTTTGTGAAACAAGGTAGTTTATTTTTTAGAAATTTTCTTTGCTTGTAGTTTTGTAAAGTTGAGTTACTCTTTTTGTCTTTCGGCTAGAATATTTTTGGGGGAAATAATATGATGTTTATTCAACAATGCATGTATTAGAGTCCACTCATAAAACTCTAAAATTATATTTACTATGTAAAAAGAGATAAATATATATTCATAATTTTGCTTAACATTGTAATTTCAATAATTTAGATTATCAAATTAGTTAACTTCATCAAATTATGATTACATTTGTATGTAACAATAATTACTCTCACATCGAAAATACAATATTAGTTTATTAAGTATTCCTGAAAAGTAATAAAATAATTAAAATGTTTCACTAATATAGTATTCTGGTTCTGAAAAATAAAATATTTGTAAGAATTAAATAACTATGAGATATTCTATTTATGATGAATATGAAAAATGTCTTAAAATTAACCTGATACATAAGTAAACATTATTTCTATAAAATATTATTGTGATTTTTATTGTACTTTAAGTACTTATGATTTTATCATAACTTAAGTTCGCTTCATGCATCTCTAGTTAAATAAATGTAGGATTAAAAGATTATTTATTAATTGGAAATATAAGATACAAAGAAGTAATTCTTCTTTTTTTCCTTATAATGATCATGCCTCCAGTTCCCAGAGCACGCTCAATAATGCGCATAATTATTTGATTTGTAAAGTCGGAAAATGTAACCATAGTCAAGTAAAAACCCATATATTGGTTACTTGTTTGGAAGCGAATGTTGGTATTGATATAATCAAAACTTGCTTTTATACAGCTAGATGATTTAGGTAATTTTTCAAACGTCTTTGTGCCTTTGGATTTTCAATAATTTGACGTTATTAAAATTGTGTTTATCATGACGTATATTTACAAGTATTAAAATTCTATTTACGTTTTATTGTTAGTGTAATGTTTTTGAAAGATTTGTACATGAAAATTGTGAAGAAAATGAATTTCTACAGTACCCTATGTCCTCTGCAATGTGTGATACTATGATTACAGAATAAAAATAAAAACACTAAAATGAATATATATATCTTTTACACCAAAATCTATAAATGAGTACTTATAATATGCACTTCATAACATTCATTCCGATCTTTAAAGAGAAAGTTCGAAAGCATGAAAAACAAAGTGTAAATGGAGCCTCTACGCTACGTAAACAAACATCGAAATCGTTGAAAAAGAAAAATAGGCACTAATCATTACACAACCGGACTTTACTGAGGAAAATTGGATTTAAAAAAATATAGTTGAAGATCTTTAAAGAAAAATTATAAACGCAGTATTTGCGCAAGGTATACAAGAACATGAATCGATAATAGAACAACATAGGCTTTAAGCAACAGGAGTTCGGGGATGCAGAGTTCTAATCTCAAAAGAGATATTTAGAGATATTGAAAGACAAAGTAATTTAAACATAGAAATTAAATTAAAAAAATAAAAAAACCCGACTGCGTAAAAAGCGAAGGAATTAATTATTACTCATCAAAATGAAACTATTATTTATATTACTTGCCTATTTTTTTATTTAATTGTATTGATGACTTTTAAGTTGTGTTTAATTGTTAGTTCCTATCTATAAACACTGTTTTGATGAGGCCTATAGATGTCTATGAAGATTAGAGTTGCAGTAAAGCTAGAGATCGTACCTACACAAATTTCATGTTGTGTAATATTTAAACGGAGCTTCTGACTATAAAATACTCAATGAAACATCATCTTCATTTTGAAAGACCTATCCAATGATATGCCACTCAATATGATACGTAAAATATTTTTATCGTCTGTACTACCATTTTGCATTTTACGGCCGCCATTGTGAATTTATAAAAACAAATCCTGCCTATAACCATTGTACAGTTAAGACAAATTGATACATACCTCATTCCTTAAAATCCATCCAGCCGTTAGGATGTTTCGAGGGTATAAAGAAATCCACATACACAAATACGCGTGAAACACATAACTCTTCTTGATATCTGAGTAACGTATACAAGCATCCAAATTGACAAAGGAGCAAACAAGGCACTACCTAACGCGTGTATGCTGATGCAAAATTTTGAACTTTAAAAACAAAGTTTTGATCTTGAATGATAAAATATAAATGCAGTCTCGCGCAATGTTTATAAATTTCAAAATTGACAAAAGGGAATAATAGTCACAGCTTTATAAGAGCTTTACTGATGCAAAATTCCAATTAAAGGCATAATCAGTGTTGCCAGGTTGGGGACTTTTTAAATTCAGATTATTTGACTGTCACCACTTTTTGAAAAATAGTATAATTCGCCTTATTTTTCAGAATTTTTTAATCTATTTTTAAATAGGCCGAGTATTTCTATATCAAAAAAGCGGTGGCAATCAACAATCCGGGGACAAAAAAAGTCCCCAATCTGGGCAAAATGTAAACCGAACATCTGTGTCATGTATGGAAATATTGAAATCAATAAAATAGCAAAATGATTATTGTACTACAGTAGGAGTTTTCTAATGTAGAATTCCGATTTCGAAATAACAATTGCTGTCTATAGAGTTTGCTTATAAAATGATGATAAAGCCGCAACTTCTATAGTAGCATTCTGTCCGAAGAAAAACTAAAGCAGAACAATTTTGTTACTATTCTCTTAAAGAAAACTCGAGTGCATAATCCGAAGTATCTGCTGTCAACGTTGGTTGACATCATAATGCCTTCGCAGTCTTTTTAATGCTGTATTATTAGGCTGCCACAGGTGACTATTTTTATATTTTATTCTTATTTATTCGCACAACGTTTTTAATAAAATTAATTATGTAGTATATTTCTCTTGCAGATGTTGTCAAAGTTTATGTAGAAAATTTCTGTTTAAAAAAAAAATAGAGCGAAATAGAATTAAAAAATAGTCGCCTGCTGCTGCCCTGGTATTAAATCTTATTCGCAAAATTATGTGTATATATAAATGCACATGCATATTTTTTATTTCCACCTGCAAAGATACAGGATGTCGCAAAAAAAGATTGAAAAGCGCTTTCATTTTTCATCTTCTAAAGATTCGTCGCTAATGTAAGTTACAAAATTTTTCAAAATAACATAGGAATTAAGAATAAGTGGCTGAAATTATCCTGCCATTAATTTTTTTAAAGGCACACTTTATGAAATTTTATACGATCCCTACGTTATATTTAGAAAGCTTTTTCCCGAATACTTAAAAGTACAACAGTAAAAATTACATTATTCTACCACCGAAATTAACAGAGTTATTATACTTTGAATTGTATGAAATTTTGGGACTTTCTGGCACTAAAATATTTTCTCTCCAGTTTTAGTGCCATGAAACTTCAAATTTTCATAAAATTGAAATCATGGTAACTCGATTAAGTTTTGGTCGTATAAGAATGGAATTCTTGCTATTGTATTTTCACAACGTGGAGAAAATTTATCTAAATGTAACTTATAAGACGCGAGGGCCATATAAAAAATTAAAAAGTTTAACTTTGAGAAAAATAATGGTAGAAATATTTCATCAAAATAATTTTAATTTCTAACTTATTTTGTACACTTTTGTAAATTACATTATTATTTGCCTACGTATCGCAAACATAAAAAAAAAAACTAAAACTCGTTTTTACCTTTTGGAACACCCTGTCTATATTTTAAATAAATAACTTAACTGAAAATGCTATTAAAATTATTTTAAATCACCGTAAAATGTTAAGTTAACTCAAATCATGTATATTATAAGAAATCTATGTGTATCATAAGTTAAAATGAAAAATATATATCTGTAAACAATACACTTAAAAGAAAACTGAAAGTTAGACATACTTCACTCAACTGGAAAATATAACGAAAATGTTGCTGAATGTTATTTCAGATAAATTTATTTTCAAAATATTGTCAACAATTCTTGGGAGAAAAAGTTGAAGTTTTTACATTGTTGCTTTTTCATATTTGCGAAATCCTATTCAAACTCTTGAAAAGTTCATTTCTATTTTATGTGAAGCTTTAAAGCTGTTCATTTTTTATTTCCTGTCTGACATATTGGAAAAAAGAAATTCCTTCAATTATTTCAAAATAGACGATAACCAGGAGGTTAGGAAATATTTTTGCAGATACAGTCTTTTGTAAGACCGGATTTAGAGAATTGTAATCTAGATCTTATCTGTTTTATTTTACTTAAATTTAACTTTCTGAGCAATGTCAGAAATTCTATTTGTAATGTTATCTGATGTAATGAAATAATCATAAAATAATGTAAAGTTTTACATCAATTTATATTTATGATTTCTAGTCTGACATATTGGAAAAGAAAAATTCTTCAATTATTTCAAAATAGACGATAACCAAGAGTTAAGGAAATGTTTTGCGGATACGGTCTTTTGTATGATAAGATTTAGAAAATTATATTTACAATTTTTTATTTTATTTAACTTTTTGAAGAATGTCAGAAATTTAATTTGCAATATTATCGGATATAGAAAAATAATCATAAAGTGAAGTGAAATAAAATTTAATTACATCTATTTATTTTTATGTAAATTGTATACTTATATATAAGATAAAATAAAAATATATCAATCTTTTCAAAATAGACGATAACCAAGACTTAGGGAATATTTTTTTGGATATAGTCTTCTGTAAGATCGGATTTAGAAAATTGCAGTTCTACTTATTACATTAGTTAGTGTGTACAGAAAAAAATAAGATCTAAAGCAGATAGAGAAATACAGGAAATGTGTAGAAAGATTCTTAGCTATGAGGTTACCCAATTTGGGTACATATGCCTGTTTTCGTTACCAGTGTGTACCCATTTTGGGCACTGTTAAATGCCCATTTCGGAAAACAATTGTAGATATTTCAATTATAACATTACAAAATAAATAAATAAAGCGCTGTCTTGGTGACCGTTGTGTACTTGTAGTGTACCAAAATTTCACGGTACCTATTACAGGTTAAATGTGTTCACTTAAAAGAGATATAATTGATGTTAGAAACATAATTGTAGATTATTATTCCATAATTTTATTGGAACATGGATTAAATTTATTTCACTACATTTCGAGAGGAATACAGATTTGAATATTTTCGGGTTTAGGTCAGGTTTCATGGTAACTATTTTTTGGCCCAGTTCGGGTCGGGTTTCGAGGTGTGTTTAAGTAGAAATTTCGGATTCGTGTAAGGTATAATCCGACTCGTCCGACTCTAAAACTAACATACTAAATGATCCATGGTTTCTCCAATTTTTCAATAACATCATAAAGGAAGGCATCACAGTATTCAGCAGTATTATTTGTTTAATTCGGACAGTAAAAATCAAATAATAATAACGAGGATAATAAACAGATAAAAGGAACCGTGGCAAATCGGTGATCTATGGTATAAGCACAGAATAATGAAAATCAAGTAAATTCATTTTGAGTATTTTGAAAATACAAAATACCGAGAAAAGGGTAGTAAAATATATTACCAAAATACTTGATATTCATCAGTTTAAAATATAAAATACAAAATTCAGATGTATTTTGAAAATGTGGTTCAATTACATGCATTTTCAATACTGACCAATTCTAATTACGACAGAGCTCCAATTAGAGGTTCTTTTTCGTATTCATTCTTGCATAAAAATATCAATCTCGCACTGTTAAAATGTAATTATTTTTAAATAGCACACTACTATTTTATACAAAAGTACCATGTTTTTTAACCCGGGAGAACGCTCGCATACACAGGGTATGATGGGTTTTTACTTTGTCACCAATAAATACAAATAATAATCGTCGACTTATTTAGTCGGAGACAATTGTTACAAAGTCTGCGATAAAAAAAGTTGAAGAATACTTTTAAAAAATAGTGGTGAAGATTGTAAAAACCATACGTCCTCTGGGTCTACCAGGTTCGGCGCGTGTCCTCCCGAGTTAAATGTAGTATACAACAAAGTGTTGTGTGCAAACTATAATTTAGTATAAAGTGTACAGTGATGGAATGGTGTAGCCCCAAAGAAACGATTGACATCGCTAAATTTTAATAGTATACTTCGTCTTACTTCAGGATAGAATTTCTGAGGCTTTTAAAGGTGAAGAATTCTATAAAAATTTAGTGGTGACAATCACCCAACTACTGCGCCACTGTTCCAGCACTGAGTATAATAAAATAATTACAAATTATTTTTTAGATTTTATTTTGTGTTTCCTTGAAATTAAATTATTTAACTGAAAATATTTAAAGCCGACAATAAATACTACTTTCGTAAAACTGTTGACAACACGAAGCGTAACTTATTTTACTTGACTGAATTAAATTTAAATAATTCTGAAAAGGCAATTAAATAATCTGGTATATAACGACGGTGATACTTAAGGATGCCGTTACTAGATTTTTAAGCATTTTAAAACGCAAGAATATGTTATTTTATCGGGGAAAAGTTTTGGCAGCTAATAATTTTGAATAATGAACCTTTAGGGAGAAATAAGAAACTTTTATTTTGATATATTTATAAATTCATAAAAAAAAAGTTTAACGTTTACAGATAAAATTTGCTTCCTTAATAGAAAAAAGATATGCCGCAAGAAGAAACAAGAAACATTATTTTGAATAAAAAATACCTAGAAAAATAGTATTATGCTAAAAATTTATAATGGTAAACAAAAGTTAAAAACTTTTGAATAAGTAAGGAGTTTTCAATAATTTGTTAGAGATTTTGTAAAATTAAATCCTCTAAGGTAATCACAGTGTGCAGATTCTTATCCACATTGTTTGGAATCCGAGTTTTTGCATAATTTAGATGATTTAAAATACTTTAATACATACTTTAACTTCTTTAATACATAGAAAATTAAATGAAGGAATATATAACAAATTATAACGTCCTGTAATATTATACTTCTTTTAATTACTAAAAGGTGTGAAATAAAAACTTTAAAAAGAGTAAAAAAAGTTTTATTAGAATGTTTGCAATTGGACTCCATCAAAGCCATTATCAAAACAAATAAGAATATTCCAAAATTGCACAATTTATGATGTAAAGATATGAAGCGCCATAAGCAAAGTAAAAAAAAAAATAACGAGCGTAATCTGAAAGAATACATGCAATTTGAATGATGGCGTTTCTATTCATCGTCAATTTCAAAGTCGTCAAGTTTTGAAGGGTACCAACTAGTACTGTGTAAATTCTCAAAACAAGCGTTTAATTCGGTTTTAAAATAAATACTGTTTGTTGTAAAAGAAAAAAAAAGTGCTTTTAATATTATGGTACATTTCAACAATGCCATCAAAGATCAACACAGACATTATTTTAACTAAGCAAAAAGTTAATATTAGTAGATTTGAATTTAATATGCTTATTAAAAATATAATTATTAAAATGATTATAAAGTTGGTAGTCTTCAATTTCTTATAACATACTGGTGAACATTCTGGTCAATCTTATGTTCCTTGCACTTATTCCTGTCCCCTAATATTTATTTTAAAAATTAATAAAAACATTTTTTATCTATTATATGTAGTTTTCAATTATTCGAAAAATAGCTAAACTACTATTCAAAGCTTTCTCCATAGAAAATGTGGAAATAATTATTAATATATTTTATTTTTCTTCAAAATATCATATGTTATAAAATTTCTACGACATTGAAATTCGTAAATTCTGTAACATAAATAAAAATGAAACGAAAAATTGTTTTCGATGCAAAAATAAATGCACTGTAGGTTATCGTATCTAAGACTACATTTATTAATCTACGCTGTTAAAAATTTGCAGCAAACAGTCCAATCATTTGACAATTTTTATAAAGACGGTTTTCACAAAACTTATAAATACCAACTTTTGTATGACATAAAAATTTTAACTTCATGACTTTTAGAAGCTCTTCAAATAATTTCACTTGTTATAATAGTAATGATCCACAGTAAAAAAAAAAAAAAAAAAAAAAAAAAAAAAAAAAAAATGGAAACACCAAACACGGACATAAATATTTCTGATGATCTTAATATCATAGAGCAAAATATTTTTTTTAAATACTCATGCATTATGGTACTAAACTTTCGCCTTTCATACAAGCATAATATTAAAACAATAATATTTCTGTTTATTCAAGGTTTAGATTTATTTATATATAAAATTGGTATATATTGCAGTAAACCAGATGAGCTTTTTTAATGAATCGAAAAATTAAAAAGTTGAACTTTTTGAAAATGTATGTCAGGAGTATCATCAACATAATTTTGATACCTATATTATTTTGAATTTATATCGCCCACACTACAAATGGTCAAAAGTCACGCTTTGTAGACGCTTTGTAGACGCTTTGTAGAATGTCTATGCGTGACAAACTCTTCTGGGACTTCACGAATATAAAGAAAATTTGTGTTCTCATATTTCGATTTAAGTTTTGATCACGAGGGCAGTTAAGGGACGAATAGCAAACTTAATTTAAACAAGTTGGAAATTGCTCGTCAAACGTGGCAAATGAGGTGCGTTCGTACTATAACTAGTTTTATAATTATTTTTTGCACCCCATATTGTACTGAATGTGTATTTATTTACAATTCATAAGTGCATAGTCTGTAACATCATTAAAATGCACTTGCAATAATTTTTTCCCATTCCCCTTAATGTAACGGAAAACTTTTGACTGTCCCTGTAATTAAGCTATACATCCGATTTTCATAAAATTTGAAATGGCTCGACAAAATGTCGCAATAATTATATGTTTAAAATTTGAGACCATTCGGAAAGCTTTAACATCATTAAAATGCACGTGCAATAATTTTTCCCATTGGCCGTAATGTAAAGAAAAACTTTTGACTGTCCCTGTAATTTAACTATACATCCGATTTTCATAAAATTTGAAATGGCTCGACAAAATTATACAAAAATCATATATTTAAAATTTCAGACCATTCGGTTGGGTAGTTTTTGCTCTATTATATGCGGACGGGCGGACAGACAGACGGACGGACAGACGGACGGACAGACAGACGGACTGAACGATGACTATAGGTGCTACGTATTTATATAATTACGAACGCACCTAAAAAAACTTTCAACCATCTTGCAAAGTAAAATTCTCGAAATTAACTGTAGCTGTAGAAAGTGACTACTTGGATATTGTACAACATTTGTATCTATTTATATAAAATCTATTTATATAAAATCCAAGTCTCTGTGTGTCCCTCACGATTCCGGTAGGACCGCCTCATTGAAATGAGTAATTGTTAAAAAATACTAATGCAGGGTTACCACAGTAGCGCCAAATGTTATCCAGCTTTGTGACAGCTGGCTAATATGGCGAAATTCCCATTTAAAACCATTAATCTTTCATAAAGGAGGTCTCCGAAATTTAATTTAAACTCCGCTCTTTTAAGATATTTTTTCAAAATCTATGAGTGAGAATTTAAAGTACATCTTTACATCTTCCTCCCGATGATACTAATAAAATAACCGATAATAGACGACACTGTACTGTGTGAGCTCCTAACTGTGCGATTTTAATGTGCTTTAGGTACTTTTCCAGTATAGGTGCTTTGGCGAAAAAGGAAATTTGGCAACATATTTTCCGGGAACCTATCCACTGTTTCATTTTATATACACACGCATTTTTTTCGATATTTATGCGATTTATTTAACATAAAAAAGCCGTTTCTCTAATTTTATACAGAAACAGATGTAATTTGTACATAAAAACATCAATAATATACATATAAAAGAAACATACAAAACAAACAAAAACGCTCATCAAGTTTGTTTTCATACCTGTTTATATGATTTGACAACAAATCTCGATACTTTCCCGTTATACGGACACCATGCCAAAATGTATGCTAATGCGTCAATTATTTTAAAATGCTAAAAGATATCTGTAATTTTATGCTAGCAGTTTAATATGAGTTTTATTTTATTGCTTTATTTTATAACATTTATTTGTTCACTTATTTTAAGTATATATTTGTGATTTAATGAAATAGTTCGTAAAAGTCTCGAATTTTCAAATGATATATTTTTTAAATGCTCACTTTAGTATCGACATATTTTTCTTTTCTTTTTCAAATGCTTAAATTCACGTGATTTTCATTTTGCGCCCACTATTACGCTTGGCGACAATGGTATCCGTATAACGGAAAAGTACACAAATCTCACTTTCTGGGCACAGATGTCATATTCGCCCCATATTGGCGCGATTTTTTTCGGTTGCTAATTTGGCGAAAACATCAACAGCATAAACAACATAATCTGGGTTACCACATCAAGCAAAATAACGACACTTTGGCGCAAGTTAAGTACCTGTTGCCTATATGATATTGGCGACAGAAAAAAATCGTGCCAATATGGGGCGAATATGACACCTGTAGCACTTTCTGATGCCCAAATTACACCAAGCTTTAAAAAAAAAAGAAGCGCCAAAGCCCCTACAGTGGAAAAGTACCAAACTGTCTATTATTTTGCGCTAGCTGTGTTATAGTTTGTACTATATGCAAGGGGATTGGAGCAAAGAGTTTAAACATTAAATATTAAAGTTTCGGCACAGATGTCATATGCCCTATATTGGCGCGATTTTTTTCTGACGCCAATGCAATATACACAACGGGTACTTAACTGGCGTCAAAGTGTCGTTATTTTGCTTGATATGGTAACCTGGATGTTGTTGTTTGTGCTGTTGATGTTTTCGCCAAATTGGCGTATATGACAACTGTGCCAAAGTTTCTATAAAGCAGTATAAGACTAAAAAATTAAGAATAAAATAAATTCAAAATAAGACTAAAGAACAAAGAAAAATCATGCGTTAAGCATAGAATATGAAACACTTTCCAACACATCCTGAATGCTTTAACAAAACTTCGTTATTTGGGGAAATAAGGCAAATAAGATAACTAAGTAAACACTTTAGAAGACGCATAAAAATTTTTAAAAATTGATTTCAGCAGTTACCGTCCATAGCCAATAGTATCATTATTACATGTCACTATTTATCCAAAATTTAATTTAAACAACTCTTAAAACCACTGAAATCACAATTCCAGATATTATCATCCATAGACGGTTATGTATCCAATTCTTTGCGTGAACCTGTATATCATTTTATCTATATTCTACAAACATTTCTTAGTAAACTAAATGCAGTTCAGCGTAAAAATGCATAACTCCTTTAAAAACCACCTTTAAGCAATTTACTCTCATACTCAGTAACCCTTATGAATTCTTTTGTGTAGCCCTGCATATGAACTGTAGCATTTATACACACAGTATAGTATGCATAAATGTAGTGAAACATAAAAGCGCATATCATAATTAAAAATGCATTTCTAGCAATCATTGCTTATGTACCAGATTTCCGAGAAAAGTTTCTTGGCAAGAAAGAAGTTTGCCAACGTATTTTCTGCCAACCTATTTACTGCTTCATACTCACAAGCAATTTTTTCCATATGTATGCAATTTATTTAATATAAAAAAGCTATTTACCCATTTTTATAAAGAAACAGAAGTAATTTTTGCACAGATGTCATATACGCATCGGGGTTGGCATGTTTTTCTCTGACGCCAATTTGGCAGAAATCTCGCTTTCGAATACCAGTTACTTATATATTTTTAAATTATTTGCTATCATTTTGAAAAGGAAATAACTATAAATAAATAAAAGTTTGAATAATAACTTTAGAGCAAAACAGTTTATATAATTAAAAACAGAAAATAAAAGTAAATAAACAATTTATTAATAAGTAAAAAACAATAGCCGGGTTACCATAGCAGGCAAAATAACACCATATTGACGCCAGTTAGGTATCCCGGTTCATATCTGAAGTCTGTGCCGTAATTTGTATATAAAAAAATATTATATATATTTAGAAACGATTTTTTCTATGTATATAAGTGCATATATAAACAAAAATAAAAGTTCATTAGATTTGTTTTCATAGCTGTTTATATATTTTGGCAACATATCTCACTTTCTGGTGCCCGAATTGCGTCAAGCTTTTTTTAAAAATGCTCTATAATTGGAAAGTACCTAAATAAATAATTAACAGAAATAACCAATTATACAAATTAAAACTTTTTATTTCGAGATCAAAGCATTGCTTTTAATTTCAATTAAAAATACATATATCCTTGGATAATTTCAGTTGAAATTATGTTCACAGCTTAATATCTCATTCCATAAACCTATACAAGGACAAGTGATTCATTCATCGTGAAACGTAAAAAATATTAAATCATTGAGGTAATCATACACAAAGTAAGTTCTCCAACAATCAATGGACAATATTCTAATGATGTCATAGTAGGTAAAATGGTGGCGGTATCGTTTGTTTATGGTTTGAAATCACAAAGATTTAATTTTGCAATGTCTCTTAGTTACATTATTTTATTGTCATATTTATGAGCTCAGAACAAAAGCATATTTTTTTCATTATTTAGTTATTAAAGACGGAAAAAAATTATAAATGCATGATTTGAAAAATTTAAATAATTTTCGTTACTTCTTAGTTATCCCGTCGACCAAATTACTGTCGCCAAATTGCAAGATTAATTACCAATAATGGTTGCCATTAATTAATTAATTGTAAGATTAAATGCCATTAATGGCCAATAAATCCATTAATTCGACGTTTTATTTGTATTTTTATTAATGTTTTGCTAATTTATTTGTTCTTTCGTTATTTAAAATAAAAAATTATGTCAATGTGTATAATTTGGCGATTTATATAATTTGGCGAAATTGGTAAGAAAGTACCAAAGTACTAAGAAGTACCTAATTTTCTTTCGTAATAGTAAAAAATAACATCGGGAAGTAACAGCGGGTTTAAGTTAAATAAGTTTAACAGTTTAATTCTGTTGTAATATTCAAAATAACTGTATTTATTAGATTTCAGTAAACAACATCAGGGGCCGATTAAACTTTGAAATTAGAGAAATTACAATGTCATTTCAGGACCTTTCTTTTGGAGAAGCTTTTCTAAATTCCACATATACATGGAAACTCTTCAGTGTTAGAAATATTATTCTTAGAACTGACATAATATGAGAACGGCCTGCAATTTTACACAAGTTTTTGAAAACTACTTTATATCAGAAATTTTACTAAAAACTGGTTACTTTTTTGTTATAGCGGCACACACTATTAGGATTATAACATGTTGCAGCCAATTTCGCCAACGTCGTAACCAAGATCGTGAAGCACACACATATAATATCATTTCATGAAATCGTATACGATAATTTAATGGTTTTTACCTTACTCCAAGTGTGTAATTTATTTATTTTTAAGGCTTAACAATCTAAATTGTCCAATATATGAATTTAAAAAAATGTAAACAAAGATTGAATTGACATGACCGCAAAAAGCCTCAAATCTGCATAACACTTGGAACCAAACTGTGCAGATTAGTGGTCTTCTACTGTACACAATTTTTCATAAATGTGTTTATTTCTTAAAATGTGTAATTTTCCTCTATCACTGCGGAACAAGCGAGAAAACTCATATTCTTGCACATGAGTTGTATATATCTTTATATCTAAATTTCCGTCATTTTTGACGGGCTACCTTTCTAGTATATATATATATAGCATGAATATGCATGTAGATATAAATGTTTCTCTAAAATTCAAGAAACTTTGAACTTTTTTTATCGAGATGATTTCATTCTTTTAAAAGTGGCAGGAGGCTAGACGCAGTCAGAACTTTGATTTGCTATTAATCAAAATAAAACTAATACAAATCTCAGCAGTTTCTATGAAACATACCTCACTGTATTTTCTTTTTTTATATCCAAATCAATATACTTCATATATAAAAATGTTATATTTAAATCTTATTTCTCTTACTATTAAATCTATTTTCTCTTACATGGAAGGGAATAAAAGGAAATTAAAAAATTAAGGGAATTTGTCAAGATTTAACATATCACGAGAAAAAAATACTTATTTTCTAAAAAAGATAGAAATAAAAAAGTTCTTCCGGCCAGTGCCGGGAGGAAGAGGTAGCTTTCATATTCCTTATTTTAAAAAAGCCAAATTATATTATTCAAACACACGAAGCTCAATTAAGTGGAAACCGAATGTATGAGATTCAATACTAATTTTTATCAATACTAAATCATTATGAATGAGAATTTCGCAAAATTAGTCAGCTTTATCCAAGCTGCTTTTATCTAAAGTAACTTATATTTCGCTGCCAAATTCGGCGATTTATTAAAGTGCCTGCCATTTTAAGACAACATGGTGGATGAGGCTAACCAGTGAACTTGGTCGAGACCTTAGTAATTGCTGTGCACATGCTCACTCACATCGGAATCGGTTGATACATACCAGTGCTGTCGCAGGCAAAAAATCAGATTTTTCAAAATGTCACCCACGTTAGAAATTGAAACTGCTATATCTGAGCCATTTTTTAAGATAAAGACAAACAAAAAATGCTCCTGAATCCTTATATCAAGGTCAAATACTTAAGAAAGAAACCTTTTTCAATTTCTAATTTTTTTGCACCTCACTTTAAATATATATACTTTTTTATTTAATGGACGCCATTTTGAAACAAGATGGCTGATGAAGCTGTCCAGCAAACTTGGTCGAGATATTGATGTATACTATCCACATGCCTTCTTCCATCGAAATAGGCGAATACATGTGGTATCGCGAGACAAATACAAGATCGTTTCAAAGTGTTAGCCATGATAGAAATTCAAAGTGCTATAATTCAACCACTTTTTAAGATATAAACAAAAGAACAAATTTTCAGAAACAAAAACTGCTCCAGAATCTTTGTATCAAGGCCAAACACATAAAAAAAATCTTTTTCATTTTCCAATTTTTTAATATCTCATTTTAAATTTTAAATTACATTTTTTTTTTAAATGGCAACCCTTTTGAAACAACATGGCGAATGAAGCTGGCCAACGAACTCGGTTGAGACATTGGTATGTACTATGTACAGACCAAGTTACATTCAAATCGGTTCATAAATACGCCTGTTATCGCGTGACAAAAATCAGGGCGTTTCAAAATGTCAGCCACGCTAGAAATTCAAAATGCTATAACTCAGCCATTTTTTAAGATATAGACGAAACAAAAACTGCTCCCGAATCTTTTTATCGAGGTCAAACACATAAGAAAAAATATTTTTTCAATTTTCAATTTTTTGGTACCACATTTCAAATTTATTTTTCTTAAAATTTTAAATGGCCGCCATTTTTAAACAAAATGGCGGATGAAGCTGGACAACGAACTCGGTCGAGACATTGGTTTGTACTATTTATAAACGAAGTTACATCCAAATCGGTTCATAAATACGCCTTTTATCGCGTGACAAAATTCAGGACGTTTCAAAATGTCAGCTTCGCTAGAAATTCAAAATGCTATAACTCAGCCATTTTTTAAGATATAGACGAAACAAAAACTGTTACGGAGTCTTTGTATAAAGGTCAAATACATAAGAAAAAAATATTTTTCCATTTTCAAATTTTTGGTACCACATTTTACATTTTAAATTTTTTTAAAATTTTTAAATGGCCGCCATTTTGAAACAAAATGGCGGATGAAGCTGGCCAACGAACTCGGTCGAGACATTGGTATGTACTATGTACACACCGAATTATATCCAAATCGGTTCATAAATACGAGAGTTACAGTGTGACATAGGTCAGATATATATATATATATATATATATATCAATTTTGAACGGAGGGTGGTTTCGGGGTCTGGGGGTCATGATCGATGAAAATATACCAAAATTTTTTGAAATCGCTTTCCTCCGAACGGCTGCAATAGGTAGCTTTTTGTAAAGAAAGCTACCTAAAAGTTCTTTAAGTATAATTTCATAAATTCCAGAGGATCAGAGCGAGATCCTTTTGCACTGCAATAATTTAGGCTACTGGTTGATACATTTTTTCATTTATTTTTAATTAAAAAACGTTATTTAAGAATATGTGAGTGCACTTTGTTAAAAGCGTTTTAAAAACATTTAGTATAATACCTTCGTTAATAATATAAATCGTTGTGTGTTTTGTATGGTAAAGAAAAACGCACGAAGCCAGCGCGAGTGATACATATGATGATAATACTATTAAAACAATTGTTTAAGAAAAGTTGAAAATTCTATTAATGGGGTAGGATACCTTTAAACCATCAAAATTTTCGAATTTTTTAAATACATATTTTGCTCCGTAATCATTTCTGAACAATATGCAAAAAACCGCATTAAAAAATTCTCATTAGTTTACTAATTATGGCAGTTTTATTATGACTACATATTAAGATTACATAGGATAATTAAACTTTACGTTCCATTTATTCAAAAAGGATGAATTTTGATACTGCGCGCAGTGTTACTAAAAAACTATGAATGGCAATCAATAGAATTTTTTCCCACATAGTTATTTCTGTATTATCTACAATTTAAAGCCAGAAAAATGAAAAAAAATTTTTTTTTCTATTTTTGTACTTTGAAAATACTTTTCAAAAAGTGAAAATTTTAATTTTTTTGTTATTTTTTTAATTTAGTCAATATTTTTTATAAATATTCTGGTTTTAGTATAAAGGTAACTCTATTATGCATTTATTTTCACCAAAATTTCCTCTTTATATGTATATTTTCAGATTTTATCATGCGCGCAAATTTTTTTTCTCTTATTATCATATATTTTTTAACTTATCATTTCAATATTTATTTCTGAATTTACAAGTATATGTATATTTTTAAATATAAATTTAAATAGGAACTTTACATTTAAATGAAGTTTGATTTTTATTTTTGATTTATTACTTAAGTTTTGAAGCATGGAACATACTGATATTTTTTTTACTTTTTCGAGATGTTCAAAGGTATTCTACCCCCAGTTTATCCTATTCAGGTAATTTCGAACGCTTCCATGAAAAAGTGTAAAAATACTATTTTTTGGCTCTTAGATTGAAAAACTATATAGTAAACTGTCTAATTACTTTTTGGATAAGGATACAAATTTTCTCCAAAAAATCCGATCTTATGGAAGAAAATTAAATTTTTTCTTTGGGTAATAAAAACCAGAACAATTTTTTTTTAAGTTTTAATGAAAAGTTACGAAATCATAGTATTTTTATTTCATTCACATACAAGACGTAACCCTTCACAGGCCAGTGATCGCAACGGGGAACAATAATTTGAAGATTTATTTTTAAATTAAATTTCATAATTATTGATTTTAACACTTTAATGCATGTTTTTTTTTGGGGGGGGGGAATTATATTTTAGTCTATTTTTTCTAATTAGACACTAGAAAAATAGTGCACAAAATTATTTATGCTTCTGTTGGACATGATTTCATAATGTCACTGCTGAGGTAATCATAAAAATTGCTTAAAAAGTAGATAATTTTAAATTATATGAGGCACTCTCACAAAATGTTAATTTTCAGGAATAAAAATCTGGGGAAATTAAACTTAATAAAATAACATTTTTTATCTTATAGACAAATGCCTTAATGATTAAAAATAAAGAAAAAATGGTCGGCAGTGACGATTTTTATATTTAACTGAGGTTTAAGTTAAATTTGAGAGTTTAATTCTCTTTACCGTTTTACCTCTCTAAATTTTTATTTTCTTCAATTTTTTTCCTAATGAATTTGTATAGTACCCACCATACATTCAAATAAGAAATAATAACAATGCAGTCTTTTTAGAACGAAATTTTTGTATAACATTGCCTTAAAGGGTTGTTAAGGAAGGGACGTTAAGGGAAAAATGGAGGCGGTAAATGAAAAAATGCGACGGTAAAGAAAACAAGTTGGAAATTGCTCGTCAAACGTGGCAAATGAGGTGCGTTCGCACTATAAATAGTTTTATAATTATTTTTTGCACCCCATATTGTACTGAATGTATAATTTTTTGCACTTCATAAGGTGCATAGTCTGTAACATCATTAAAATGCACTTCCAATAATTTTTGTCCCATTCCCCGTAATGTAACAGAACACTTTTGACTGTCCCTGTAATTAAACTATACATTCGATTTTCATAAAATTTGAAATGGCTCGACAAAATTTTGCAACAGTTATACATTTAAAATTTCAGACCATTTGGAAAGCTGTAACATCATTCAAATGCACTTGCAATAATTTTTCCCATTGGCCGTAATGTAAAGAAAAACTTTTGACTGTCCCTGTAATTAAACTATACATCCGATTTTCATAAAATTCGAAATGGCTCAACAAAATGTTGCAACAATCATATGTTTAAAATTTCAGACGATTCGGTTGGGTAGTTTCTGCTCTGTTACATGCAGACAGACAGACAGACGGACGGACGGATGGACTGAACGACGACTATAGGTGCTACGTATTTATATAATTACGAACGCACCTAAAAAAGGACGGTAAGGAAAATTTGTACCTCTGTTTAGGCATATCATGGTAAGACTAAGTGACAGCCACAATGTTAATTGATTTTTAGCAACTGTTATTTACATTGGATTAAATTACAAATAAATAAATAAATATATATACATATAATTTACCTCGAAAAGTGCAGGAATAAACCTTGGGGGCGGTAAGACTACCAATAAAGCCACAATGCTCGAAATTGATATTTAAATGCTGATTTAAATTCTGCAGTAAATTTCCTGTCAAAGAATTTTAGCCATTCTTTTTCTAGTCTACTTCTGCATGAGAAAAAAGTCAAAAGTTGAAACAAAAATATGTGGATGCATCTGAGGTGATTATGTGCACTATTTTCGCAAGAGAGACGGTAAGGAATCTAAAATCCAGGGATACAGTTCAAAAAATATAACAACCGTAAAAATGAGCGCAGGTTAATTTTTTACTACATATTTATATAATAAATTAGTACCACTTTCGGAATAAAATTACATCGAATTACTTTTACAGAAACAATTTTATACAGACAGCTCCAAACTTAGAAGTCAAAATTAGCGACACGGGATGGTAAGGAATTTTGTGGTATATATGGACCCCCAACATCGTCCAAAACTTATTCATATCGTTAATATTGTTATAAAGTCATACACTGGGATATTTTCAAGTATAAAAAAAAAACAAGAATATGTACTAAAATAAAAATTATTATTCAGGTACTTAAAAGTTAAAGTTATGTGAGAATGCCTGTTATACGTGGGTGGTTCAATAATTATTGTCACTAGTGTATAAAAAATATTTGTACTGCGATGGTTGTTGAGGAATACTGAAGCCTAGTATCTTAGAGGCCTATATGCTCAATTTCAGAACCGTAGCTGCCGTATTTACACAGTTTTGGAAGGAGAAGTGAAAGGGGGGGGGGGGTGAAAGGCTGATTTTTAGCTTATGGGGCTAGATTTGTGACAGTGGGTGAGACGTAAGTACTATCATTTGAAATCGGGATCATAGTGATGTAGCCGCATCTCATCCACCGTCACAAATGTAGCCTCATAAGCTCCAAACCAGCATTTCCCCCCTCACCTTCCTCCTTTAAAACACCCCCAAAAATAAGTCTTTAAAACTTCACCCCTCCCTCCAAAACTATGTTAATATAGCAGCTACGGTTCTGAAATTAAGGATATAGGCATTTATGGGAATAGGCTTCGATATTCCACATCATTCATCGCAGTACAAATATTTTATATACATTAGAGACAATAATTATTGAAACACCCACGTACTTATCTTAAATGGTTTACACCGACAAATAACAACTATTCAACGACATAATAATTTTTATAATGCTTTTAATAATTTTCAGAATTAATAATTACTACCTTATAAAGATAGACAAAAACCGCCAGTCGAGCGCTAAGTAGTATGAACAAAAATATGTTATAACCTCCCCATGATAAGAAACCAGAACAAAAATAGACTTCATGACCATAAATGCATGTTATCACACGTAAGTAACCCATAATAGTTCACCAAATTATCAACAGAAAGCACCAAATGGCAAAATAAATATATATATCAGGTAACTCCTAAGTTACACTATGCATTTAAGGGTTAAAATTATCAGATATAATTAAAGATGGCTTGATTTTATGAATTAAAAGCCAACTCACCGTTAATCAGGTCAATTGCCTGTCTGCCCGTGCTTTAATTAGAGCAAATATACTCAGATTATCATGTAATTAATGTACATTATTGAAGTTTACTGCGGCATGTTTGCTATTTAAAATGAAGTTTGTAGCATTTATTATTTCTTTACACAGGTACTCAGAAAACTCCGATATATTGCTATTTATGGGGGGGGGGGGAATTGATTTAAGTGTATATTGATGATGTTATACTATTTCAAACATACTGAAGTGCTTTACTATATGCTTACTACAGAATATACTGTGTATAGCATTCATCGTTGATTTACACAATAATTTGGTTGCAATATATATATATACATTACAGTACATTTACAGTCTATGAAAAATAATTTTTAAAAGTGCATTTTAATTATAATATGCATTTTTAAATTTAACAATTTTTTTTAAATATTACATTTTGTGTATAAATTCTATAAGTTATAAACAGGACTGCACAAAATAATTCCGTTACGTCATAGTCTATGGGGAAATTCGTTTGCTGTTTTTTTTTTTCATGATGTTATACTCCTCCAAATATGAAATTTAATATACATCACTGAGGTGCAATAGAAAATACTTACTGTAGAATATGGCGTGCATTTGTTGATTTTTTACCATTTATTGATTATTTACAATCACACAGAAACGAATTTCGTTAGAGTACTGTCTATGAAAATTAATAGCCATAATTTAAATTTGAATTTCGCTATGCCTTTTTAAATAAGACAATTTTTTTCTAATAATATTTAGTCTGTATAATGTCTTTAGATCATAAGCAGGGCTGCAGAAAAGAAATAGACAGATTTTTCTTTATTGACGCAGTTATGCGTTTCACAACTGAATTAAATTTTTCTATCTTACTATGCAGTATATATACAAATATATAGATCATGTACACGGCTGCACAAAAGATGTCGGATATCTTTTCAAACAATAGATTCTAATTTCTGGAAGTGGGTTTTCAAATTTGTTATCAGATTTCCGTCTTATTTACTACTTAAAAATTATCTTTCACCTTATTAAACGGTGAAATTTTGTTACAGTATTTTGAAAGTGTTGGAAAGTATCTCATAATATGCGCTTTACGCATGATTTCTTTTTTTGTTTCTACAGGGTGCAATATGTTATCTATCGCCGATTTTTAATTTCTCAACCGTTGGTTGTAGACATATAGTTCCAATTACAAAAACGTTTAAAATGAGGTAAATATTCATGCTGTGGCATTATTTAAAGTAAAAATAAATAAGTTCTATAAAAATTACGAAATCTAACTTTTTATACGGTCCCCCAGTCCCTATAGTTATATTTGGTAAAGGTTTACGTATATCATAACAGATATAACACAAAAAGTCTGTACTACAAATATTGACGCAATTATCAAATTTTAAAGTTTGAGATTTTTGCACATGATTTTATTTTCATTGGGGAATCAGTTAAAAGATTCGAGATCAAAATCAGGGTGCAATGTCCTATTTTACGGCGAAATCACCTTTAGCCGGTATCGCCAAATCGAGGAATCATCAGAGAGGGTTATTTCATCTAAAAATTTGAGCTAACTTTTATGGATCGAACAACATTCAAACGTCAAAGTAGGTAGAATCGACAACCGGAAAATAAAACATATTCACTAAGGACTAGATAAATGGCAGCGGAATGCAAACGACCAGCCGAGCTATAACGAGCATGAAAATTAGGATTATGCAAATTACAATAGTACCATAGCGCCTGACGTTTGGGATAAAACACGAGCCATCTAGCAGTAGACATGCTAGTCAGCGCTGAGATCGTGAAGGGAAGCTCCGCATACATGCAATATGCCAGAATGATACTTATCTATGGTGAACGTCAAAGGGATGCCAGGAGGGCTGCCAGTGTTTATTCAGAACGTTTCTCTAAGGATATACATCCAACGCATGAAACTATAACTGAAGCATTCCACCATCTTAGAGAGACCGGCTGTGTTTCACCACGATCCAGAACAAGTAGACGGGCAAGGTGTAATGTTCGAATGACACCGGAGGAGGTGCTGGAGTTCGACCAATTAAATTTCACAATTGAGAACGGCGGAAATAATCGCGGCATCTGGTCAGCATGTCTGGCATTTGTTACATACACATGATGCGAAATACATGTTCAAATATTTTTTAGAAGATTTATTTCCTGGAATTTCACGCTCCTACATCAAACAGCTGCTGAGATATGCCAAATGCTCTAAAAGTTTCGATCCCTCTATTAACGCCCCCAGGAGAGAATTTCTAAAATCGCTGAAATAAGTGTTTAATTATTTTTTAGTAGATTTATATTTTGGAATTTCACACTCCTACCTAAAACGGTTGCTTAGATATGACAAATGCTCTAAAATTTGCTATCCCCTTTTTAACACACTTAGGGGGTGAATTTTCAAAAAACCTTTCTTATTACTTACTTAGGACATAAAAGCAATCTATTGTTCAAATTTCGTGATCCTAACTTTAGTCGTTTCAAAACTTCGTTGATGAATCACTAAGTCGGTCAGTCAGGAGTTTCTCTCTTTATTATAATTGTATAGATTTTTAAGTTATTTAAAACTAGAATATTGGTTTTTAAGATACTATCATCCTTGTTCAATTAAACATTTCCAGCAACGTAACTGAATTTGTACATCCAAGAATAACAAAATAATATTAATTTTAATGTTAAAATTAATGCTATTTATTTTATCATGTTTCTTTTTAAAACATGTTTTTACTTTCTTCTATCGTCAATAGATGAACGTATTGTAATCGAAATTTTTTTTAGACTTCCGGTTTTCGACGGATTTACAAGTTTTAGGCATCAGAGATCTCAAAAAACATGTTTATAGAAAATGTCTGTCTGTCCGTGTGTCCGTCTGTCTGTCGCCATTGTACCATCAAAAAGTGTATGAAGTTATGCATAGAATTGAACCAAATTTTTATTTTAAGTTTTTGGCTATGGCAAGCAGATCCTCCCTGAATTTGGAAAACATTCGCCGGTAGGGGGCGCTGTAATAGCGATTTTTGTGCGATTTTGAATATTGTACCACCCAAAAGTATATGAAGTTGTGCATAGAATTGAACCAAATTTTTATTTTAAGTTTTTGGATATAGCAGGTAGGTCCTCCCTGAATTTGGAAAAAATCGCCAGTAGGGGGCGCTGTAACAGCGATTTTTGTGCGATTTTGAATATTGTATCATCCAAAAGTGTATGAAGTTATGCATAGAAATGAACCACATTTTTATTTTAAGTTTATGGCTATGGCAAGCAGGTCCTTCCTTAATTTGGATAAAAATTCGCCGGTAAGGGGCGCTGTAATAGCGATTTTTGTGCCATTTTGAATATTGTACCATCGAAAAGTGTATGAAATTATGCAGAGAATTGAGCCAAATTTTTTGTGTTTCTTTTTGGTCATGGCATGAAGTTCCTCCCTGAATTTAGAAAAATTCCGCTGGAAGGGGGAGCTATAATTACGATGTCTGTACCATTTTCTTTATTGTACAATCGAAAAGTGTATATAATTATGCATACAATTGAACCAAATTTTTTGCATGTTTTTGGCTTTGGCCAACAGGTCCTCCTTGAATTTGGAAATATCGCGCGGTAAAGGGGCTCTGTGATAGCGATTTTTGTATACTTTTCTTGATTTTTCGTAGTTCTATTGTCTATCGGCGGCTCGTGCAAAGGCGGGAACTCGCTTCCTGCTATTCACAAACATCTGATAACAACAGAATAAGGAAAAACTATTAATTTTAACAAATATAATGATATAGATTAACTCGTTTTTAGTTCATTTAATTGACTGAATCAGAAATTTAAGATGAAAATGAAAGTTGGTATACTAATGAACTAATAATATTGAAGTATTAACATGTGTAACTAGTTTTTGAAATATTAAGATGTATAAGATAGAAGAAAGTTTTGGGATTGGCACATCCAACTAGTTTGAAGATGAAAATGTTTACGTAGTAATTGGTAGCATCCTGAAAACGACATTCCTGTTTGAGAAAACTGATTAATATATTTTGATAAAAACTACTCGGAAACATTTCTGAAAATCAGTTTCATCAAAAGGACAATTCTTTCTATACATTATTCTTTACATTTTAAAAATATACTGGTTTCAGAGGTTTTTAAACACAATGAACTCTCTTTGGAATCGTGAGTAACACGAAGGAGGTTTTTTAATTATTTTCGTTCGTGGTTATAACATATTTTTATATATTACGATACATTTCTCTTTTTTTACATTATATATTCCATTTTTGAATCCATTGTAAAAATTAATCAGTAGCGGCCAATGAACCCAACTGAAAAACTATAAAAATAACATATACCGGGTACGGCGCCAGAATCCGGACAAATGAAAGATTGTTTTCAAACATATTTTTTTATCGCAACAACTTAAAAGTGTACAATTTTTTTTGTACTAAATTGTTGGTAAGGTCATAGAGAATGCGTTTACTCAATATATCTCCCCCTGCTTGAATGACTACCTCCAATCTGGGTCTGAAGTGTTCGCAGGCCCTTTGTAATGCTACATGGTCCATATTGGCGAATGCACTTCAATAGCGGCTCTCAATGAGGCGACGCGACGTTTAGATGTCTGAATTTGTTCGTAACTCTTTCAATTACGCTCCATACATAGAAAACCAAAAGATTTAGATCTCGGCTGATGGAGACCAGAATTATTTGGACCAAAACATGTCGACGATGTTCGACAACCAAACCTTCGTTGCAAAACGACACAAAAACTTCGTTGGACTTCTCCAACTCGTTATACTTTGCTACGACATCGTGCACAGCCAATTTTAGGTACACGAAGAATCGAATGATTTCTGTCTCTGAGCACCCCGAGCGAACATTGTCTATAATCGCGGCTCTTCGGTTATATTCCGCACTTCCTTTTAACATCGCGACTATTCCGAGGTTATGACTGTTTAGTACATTCGTGAAGCTATTTGGAGGCCAATCAGGATCTCACCAAATGGGGCCGCAGGGTGGAAAATTCAAGTTCAGTTTTGTCCTGATTTTTGCGCCGCACCGGGTATATTAAAAAAATTAAATAACAAATATTCAAGAGACAGAGTTCGTGAAAAATGGATTTCAAATATAACTGGATCTGAATTTGTCCTGCGAAATTTTTTATATAAATTTTTTTATAGAGCTTCATTGAAAATCTTTAAAAAACTGTGCTCTATCTCTTACGTTTTGAAATATAGAGAAAACATTTTAAAGAATCTAATCCCTTTAAGTTACGTGTAAATATATAAAGTTTCTTCAAAACCCTATTTCAGTATTCTTCATAACTACTTCTAAATTTTTCTTCGAATAATAAAAAGCATAACTATTTTCTATAAGCATTGAAGGAAGTATTGGTTTTCAATATTTTAACTCTATTTTTTTATGTTTAATACTCATGAACGCGAAGAGGTCATACGTGATTGATCAGTACTTTCCATATTATTACTGTTGCTAGTAGATATAAAGTAACGTGCTGGGAGGCGACATTAATTTTTTGTAATAAACGGTATTTGTTATTAGATAATAATAAATGTCAGACGACATTTCAACTTCATTAATACTAAATTTCTTTCACATGCAACTGTTTTTAGTCTGTATTATGACTCAAAAAGTAAATATTTTTTTCTGTTTTCAGTAACTGTTTCGTAAAGATGGCATCTGAGTTTAAGATATTCCGGAAAAGTATTTTTGTTACATTATACTAAGCAGCAAAACGGTGGTTTAATTTGAAAAAAAATTAATGGTTTTTCTATTATTCTCAGTAACTAATTTAAAGTTATACATTCTAAGTTATACAAAATGCAGTCAAACTAAATTTTATAAAACTCGGAGATATAAAATAAAATAAAAAACATTACTAATGTACCCGAAAAAAAAGTAATAATGTTTTTTATTTAAATTAATGCACTTAAATATCTTTAAATTTCACTTTAACTCACTGAATTAAATATCCCCGAAATTTCAGGTATTTGCGAAATGAACTAAAAAAAATTCTTATTTATGCGTACTTTTTATAAGTGCGTTTATTATTTTATTAATATCAGAATTCAAACAGAATGTTAAACATCATATAAATTTTGTTCTTTGTATTTATTTTTGCATGTTAATCTAGACATTTCAGGAAAGAACATTTATTGATTGACATAAGTAAACACGTTGTATTTTAGGCTAATTATAGTAATTTTTAACGTTTATCACTAGGAGATACCATGATTTCATTACTGACAGACACTGAAAATTATGTTTGTTAAAGAGGCTCTGCATAACTATTTTCTTTAAGCATTGATGTACATAAGCACATGTGAAAACTATATGTTCCCTGGAAGATACTTACTAATAAGAGTGACTGTGTTAAAATTTGTGGATACACATTGAATTGTTTAGTGTCCATGAAAGGAGAACATTTATGTCAAAAACCTGGAATAGACAATCTTGAAAAACTGAAAGAATACGCTACAATGCAAGCAAAATTTGGTGAGTCAATGTTAGTATTAGTAGGGTCTGAAATGTTTTCCAGCTCGATTTTTGTGCCAAGTGTGATATATATATATTTTTTGTAGCTTTTGACTTGTAGATTCCAAATATCTTAGGTGCCATTTTTCTTACACATTTTTTGAGTGATTTTCAAGATGGCGTCCAAGATGGCTGCCATTTACTGACTTTTTTAATATTTATGGGATATTTTTGACCAGTATATCAAATTATATGTTTTGGGGGTCAAACAATACAAATCTACAATCAAAATAGGCATAAATTGTGTTATTTATTATTTATTTATGCATTTAATACAAAATTACTAATATTGCTTGTTTTCTCTTTTGCTGCACATGTGAAAACTATATGTTCCCTGGAAGATACTTACTAATAAGAGTGACTGTGTTAAAATTTGTGGATACACATTGAATTGTTTAGTGTCCTTGAAAGGAGGACATTTATGTCAAAAACCTGGAATAGACAATCTTGAAATACTGAAAGAATACGCTACAATGCAAGCAAAATTTGGTGAGTCAATGTTAGCCCCACTCTGTGAATGAATAAACTCTCAGCAGACGAGTAAAGAATGCTCTTGAATCTAGTTGATTTGCAGTATCTAAATTCAGTGTGCCGTTTACGAAACTATTTTCAGACCAGAATTTGGAACAGAAAATCAAAGAACTGAATAACATTAGTGTAGTTATTGGTTTAACTCAGAATGAAAACGCCTTCGAAAGGTACTTCTTGTGTGCACCAGAAGTATTACGCATTGTTTCAAGTTTTTTTTTTGAAAAGTACTGTCCAAATGAAGTCTCTAAGCGGCCCAGGAAACACTATCAACGTCAGATTTCCATGTCGCTAAGAATTTTTCACGATGCGGCCATCGTCAAGAAGAGTATTCGAGATCATTTTGGAGGAAACCCTTTCCAAGATAATACCACACTAATGAATATTACATCCTCTATGAAAGCTGCAGAATCTGAGAAGGGTGATATTCTAAATCGTGGCCAAAAAGGCCAATTGGAATTCGAAAAATTTGTTAAAGATAGACTATAGAGTGAACACGCTAAATTGTCAATTTGGCATCCAATGAAAAAAATGAAATTAAAGACATTCAGAACTTGTAACAAGAAGACTGTAATTAAGATTGTTGATAAATTGTTTAAAATTGAAGAATATAGGCAACTTCTTGCTCGTTTTCTTTTTTTTATGGAATCAAGATCTCAAATGTCTACAAACCTAAAAGATGCAATTGGAAACTATGAGTTTTCTGTGATACCAATATCATTATTTTCTTCTGATGGATATCTTCATATTCCATCTGACAAAAGTTCACTTACTGCAGAAATAGAGCAATATAATCGATCACCCATACTTCAATCATTAGAATCCTCGATTACTTCTCTGATAGTAAAGTTTGTATTATAGATGGAATGGAAATCGTACAATCAGTAAAAAAAGACACCCGCCATTGAAACTTGTAAAGACTTCGCAAATGCTTTTACAGAGATCATTACGAAAATGACAAACGGATACACTGAAGGGAGAATAATATTTACCAATATCTTGATCATTCATTAAAGGAGCAAACTCGTAAGAAATGATTGGAGACGACAGAACCTATTAGATTTACTGTTACAAATAGTACCAATATAGCGTTGGTTTCATTAAAGACGTTTCGTTCAGATAATGGAAAAAAATCACAGCTGACTGAGAATCACGGGAATAAATTACTACAGGATTTTGCTGCTAGTGAGAAGAAAATTTTTGTCGTTTTTGGCAATAAGGCGTACAGTAACCTCGCGAATGTTTTCGATTCAGAATTATGTGATCATATACATGAAGAAGCAGACACCATTATACCTCTGCATGTACTTGATATAGTGAACCATCATGATAATTATGAGATCGATGCATTTTCGCAAGATACTTACATTTTCATATTGCTGATTGACTTGGTTTCACGTCATCTAGTAAACAGTGAAATCAATTTTGTTACTGGTCGAGGTAACAAACACCGAAAAATTAATATTAATGAAAGATATCGAGCAATAGGCGCTCATAAAAGCAAAGGTTTACTAGGTTTACATACATATACTGGTGGAGACTGGGGAGGAGAATTTATAGGAATTTCAAAACAGAAGTGGATAAAAGTGTATATCAACCTTCAGTGTGATGATGATATTATAACAGCTTTTCAAGAACTTTGGGAACCTAATGTCGATCCATTTTCCAATCTGTCTTTGTTTGAAAAATTCACCAACTTGACTTATTTGAAAAATAGTAATTTTTCAAGGATTTCGGAGTTAAGATGGCCCCTTTTCAGAACTAACAGTTTGGAGGGGAGAAATTACCACCAACCCTTAGAGTACTGAAGCCACATATTCTAAGATCCAACTTAATTTGCAACATTGGAAAGGGCTACAGACTACAAAGATCCTCAACTTCCAATACCCCCGCTTATTGGCAACGGTTGGGGAAAAATGGCGAAGTAGTAAATGCTCCAGTCAAATGCCTGGAGTTACCTGTGCCCAAAGGAGATATTGAACTTGTGAAATGTGAGTGTAAGAGAACATGTACAATTTGGAAATGTTCTTGCTTAAAGAATTATCTGGTTTGTACTGCCCTTTTCAAATGCAGTGACTGCAACGATACAAAGGACTATCAATATAATCACAACGATAGCAGTGATTCAGAAGAGGATACGTAACATCCCAGTACTGTATATACATATAAATGCTGTTTTAATAATTTTGTTCAGTATCTTCAACAATTTATGTTATTTCATTTAAATACTTTGGTTGTGTATAACCGGTTAATAAAACGCTAATATATCTAATGTCTTTCATATTTTTGTGCTTCATTTGCATCTTATCGCTTAAAACACTTTGAAAACTCAATTTACTCCAAATTTTATTATATATTTGTATTTCTTGACACCAAAAACATATAATTTGACATACTGGTCAATAATATGCCTCAAATATTAAAGAAGTCAGTAAATGGTAGCCATCTTGGACGCCATCTTCAAAATCACCCCCAAAAATTTGTATAAAAAAATGGCACCTAAAGTATTTGGAATCTACATGTAAAAACCTTCAGAATACATAAAAAATATCAAACTTGGCACGTCAATCGAGCTGGAGCCACATTTTACGACATTTCAAACCCTACTATATTGTTTATCAATATTTTAACACAAAACATCCTATTGTGTGGAGTCTTCCCAGAATTACTTTGATATAAAGTAGCATGGTCGTAGGCAAGATTATCTTGTTTTATTAAAAGTAGTTTTTGGTATCTACTAACAAATAAAATACGGTAGTTCAACTTGATTAATACTAAAATGTTTTGGCATGCAATTTTTTGCCATTTTTATTTTGACTTAATAAACAAAGAAATTCTTTTGTTTTCAATAGCTCTGTCGTAATTATTTGAGTTGAAAATATTCCTGTATGAGGTTTTTTGTTATATTAGTTTAAGTAGTAGAACGTTTGTTTATTTATTTTTTTATTTTTTAATGAATTTTCTACTATTGACAGAAATTAATTTATAAGATCGTTATACTGTTATACAAAATACAAAAAAAAAAAAAAAAAAATGCTAAGACGCAATCACTAGTGACCGAAAAAAACTACATCTGACGAAACTCACCGCATAAAATAAAATAATATTAAAGAATAATTATTGTATTTGGGAAACGGTAATAATTTTTTTTTTTTTTTACTTTAAATAAATGCATTTAAATATTACTAACATTTAATTTTATATCACTTAATTAAATATCACTAAAATTTAAAGGCATCTTCAAAATGAAGAAAAAAAAATATTTTTTTATTTATGCATATTTTTTATAAATGTCTTTTTATTTGAATTAATATTAGAATTCAAGCAGGATGTTAAACATCATTTAAATTTTTTTCTTTGTATTTATTTTTTGCATTTTAATCTAGATATTTCAATAAATTGTATTTATTAATTTATATAAGTGTTTATATAGTTATATAAGTGTATATAATATATATATATATATATATATTATATAAAGTTATATAAGTTTATATTGTGTACCTTGTGTTTTAGGCTAATTATAGTAATTTTTAAGGTTTATCGCTACGTGATACCACGATTGGATTACTTAAGTACTCTGAAAATTATGTTTGTAAAAGAGGTTCTGTGTAACTATTTTCTTTATGCTTTGCAGAAAGTATTGGTTTTCAATATTTTAACTAAATATTTTGTTTTCACATTTTTTTTAATTCTCAGTAATGCAAAGAGGTCACAAATGATTGATACCTTCTTTCCGTAATATTAGTGTTAGTTATAAAGTAATACGATCGTAGGCAAGATTATCTTTTTAAATAAAGTAGTTTTTTGTTAACTATTAAGAAATAACATGAGGTATTCCAACTTCCTTAATACTCAGACTCTTTTAGTATGCAATTTTTCATCCTTTTTATTTTGACTTAATAAACAAATAAATTGTTGTTTTCAATAATTGTTTCTGAAAGATTGTATTTGAGTTTAAAATATTGCGGGATAAGTTTGTTTATATTATTTTAATCAGGTACAATATTTCAGTTACAATATAACTTTTCAACTTAGCCATAAATCTCTTTATAGTGCTAATGCACTTAACCTTGAAATTCCTGTAAAGATAATGACTTGTTAAGTGGCTAAATTATACTCATAAACTACAGTGAACTGATTTATTGTTATTATTATGGATCTTGTAATGTAAACATTTTCTTTCATTCTGAACAATGTAGCTAACCCAGGAAGAGGCATATAAAGTTGCTGTCTTATTACAATCTAAATAGTGTGAATTAAATAACTTAAAATGTTACTGCTTTTTCATTTAATAATACAAATAATCTAGAATTTCTTTACTTAGAGGAGGCATAAAAAGTCGTGCATGGGAGAATACAATTTTCTTCACATATAAAGTTAATAATATCGCCAACTAATAAGTTTTGGGATAAAAGTAAAATGTGGATTTACACCGTTAATACATAAGTGTCCTGAAAAAGAGTAAGACCCAATTTACATTACTTACTCACGCCTATTTAATGGAATTCAAAATCCTATGAATACTCAAACTCTTTTGGAACGCATTTTTTGTCGTTTTTATTTTGACTTAATAAACAAAGTAATTCTTCAGTTTTCAGTAACTGTGTCGTAAATATTGAATTTGAATTAAAAATATTCCGAGATAGGTTTTTTTGTTCTAATATTTTAAGTAGTAAAACGTTTGTGTATTTTTTTTTTAATTTTTGTAATGATTTTCCTATTATTGACAGAAACTAATTAAAAAAGTCCTTTCGGCATGTGCCGTGATATTTCTTGGTTTTAAAATTTTACAAGTTTTACTCGACGATAATTTGACTCAAATTTTAAGAAGTTAAAATGTGATGAACCCGATAAGAGAATATTCGTCTATACTGAATTTGAATGAGAATTGTGCCAAATTAGCATCATTTTTGGTTACTTATATTTGGTTTTATATGTCGCCAAGTGTCGCCAACTTGGCGAGAATTTGAAGCTAACGGATATTAATAATATTTAAGAATATTTAAGAGGCAGTGCCGGTGCAAATTGGCCGCCATTTTGAAACAAGATGGCGGATGAAGCTGTCCATCGAACTCTGTCGAGACATTCATATGTATCATGCACATACGTAATCTTATACAAATCGGTTTATAAATACGAGAGTTACAGAATGACAAAAATCAGATAATGTCAGCCACCTTAGAAGTACAAACTGCTATATCTCAGCCATTTTTTAAGATAAATAATGGAAACAATGGAAAACAATCTTAATTATACCATTTCAAAAAAGTAGTGCCAGTGAAGAAATCTGAATTTTAAAAAAGTAGGCATAAAATAACATTATCAGGGCTGCCACAGGTGCCTATTTTTATATACTATTTGCACCACTATTTTTTAAATAGAAATTATGTAGTATATTTCTCTTGCAAATGTTGGCGAAGTGTATCTGAAAGAGTTCCGTTTTCAGAAAGTGGTGCAAGATAGAATTAAAAAATTGTCGCCTCTCGCAACCCTGCATTATCGGACAGAACATTCCGGTAGACCTAATATTAACGTCTAAAACCTATTATTGTACTTATGTTTTCGAAATATATTTAAACGTTACTCTGAAAATTAAAATCACTTTTACGTTTCCTTGCACCGGTTTAAATCCACAATATATATTTTTATTTTAATGGGTACTGAAATCCTATTCAAATAATTGACATAACAAAATACATATTGCTATTTCCATGCGAACTTGTCGTGTGTTACACAGCTGAAAATCGGTATGCTTGTTGCCACCGTTATTTTCGAAAAGTTTGCTTCGCCGTATTCAATTAGTGAGATATCTCCGATAAAATAAGTCACATTTTTCCGTTTTAAAATACCGATAGCCAAAAATCGTAGTATGTGACAGACATGAGAAGTTCGCATGGAAATATAGCCATATAAGAAAAATGTAAAAGATTAAATTCTTCGATAAAAACCTAAAATTGCAAAATTCTTCGCAGATTTATTTAATGCACTGAAAAGTTTTCTATGCCATAGATCAAAACTTTCTTAAAAATCAGATTTTTTAAAAATTATATTTAATATGATTCTATAAAAAAGTTTAAAAAAAATATTTTTTAATCATTTCTGCATTAAAAAAGTAATGAATTATAAAGTCAATTTTCTTTTCTTTTTAAGAACAAAAAACATTATTTAATAACTTCTTGGTAAAACTCGACTTTGCTTTTGCACTTAAACGAAAGCATATTCAACATGTAACTTATAAAAAAATAAATAGTTTTCTTAATTTACGAAAAATTACGATAACATTTTCAGTTCGAATAAATCTGTACCTTGGAACAAAAAGGGCCAATGTCCAAAATTGAGAAATTTTAGTTAAACGCACGAATGAATTCAGGATGCGATATAAAGTAATTGTTAAAAGGGCCAATGTCCAAAATTGAGAAATTTTAGTTAAACGCACGAATGAATTCAGGATGCGATATAAAGTAATTGTTAAAAGGGCCAAAGTCCTCCCAATATTAGATCATCGAAAACGAAATAGTTTGTCGAGGCCAATGTTACTTATTGTTAATGTAAAAATGGCCAATTTAAAATGAAAAAAAAAAATCTAAATCAATGTGACATTAGATTGTAGTGAGAAAAACATTACTGAATTGAAAGGTACAAATTTGAAAAATAATAGTATAGAAATCGTGAAATATTCTTAAAATTCCTCAAACTTAAATCGAGTTTTCTGCCATATGAGAAAAATGGACATTGGCCCTTTTTGTTCCAAGGTACAGAAATATTAATGATACTATAGTGATACAATCATCCTTTATATTTATTTCCAAAATATGTATTTGTTTAATGTCAATATTCTTACCGATTTGATTTTACTGATATATAGATATGTTAAAATAGGTAAATCTGAAGATTTTTTTTATCTTCGTGCAGCTAAAATCAACTATGCCTTAGAACATTTTCTTAAAGTAAGAAAATCTCGCTACTTAAATTTTTTATTATCCCATTCCCAATTTATTCTGGAAGTTAAGAGAAAACATTACATAAAAAAGACCAACTACCACAAGTTGCTGAAATAATTCGCGTATATAGTAGAAACGTATACGGAAATTTAGTGTAATCTTGTACTCATTAAAGTTTTTAGAAATTTCCTCTTTATCATTAAAATTTTTTAAGTTAAGCATCAATCAAAATTTTCAAAGGGTATTCGTTTTCTGATCTTAACAAAATATCTTTTATCAAATTTACGTGCAGCAAAAGTCACTTTTATCACAGGGAAGAGAAGAATTTTCCCCTCAGCAAATAAATTAATTAATTTATGAAGTAAAGCATAAAAATCAAAAAGAAAGAATAAACATGTGAGAACATAGAATCTGTAGCTTCGATTACGTACCAAGATTATATGAAAGATTAAAGTACGCCTTAAGGAAATTTGATATCAATTTAGTAGCTAAACCTCCTACAAAACTAAAAGCACTAATTCAAAGCAAAATTGATCCCATACCTAATAAGGAAATTGCAGGTGTTTATTCTATCCCATTTCAAACGGAAAAACAGAAGGAGTTAAGCTACATAGGTATGACCACGCGAAAATATAAAGGAAGATTAAAGGAGCACATAAGATATATCAAGTTTAACCGACCGTCTACAGCACTTTTCAGAATAAATCAACGCCAAATTTAAAAATAGATTTCGAGAACGCAAAAGTTATTATCATCAGATTATTATGCTTTGAGAATTAGGGAATCATTGGAGATTTTAAGTAAAGAAAATATTGTATGTAACAATGTTTTATCCTATGACATACGTCATATTTGGTTTAATATTTTAAAAATATCTGACACTTCAACATTGGAACGAAATAACTTCATAGACACCCTCAACAAACAATAGACTGGTCCTTTTTTCCCAACCTGGTGTATGAATAGTTCAGTGAATGCGACATTCCAGTTAAAGTATCCTTTGAAAATGATCGCGTTTGCAGTCGAAAGATCTCAGGAATCTGTTTCATATAATTTTTAACATCAGTTTTTTTTTAACTTTTAAAGACAAGTTCATTTTGTAACAGAATATTTTAATAAATTTTATGCACCTTTTTAGTAAACAGTTTTTAATTTTAGTTATTTTATCGCAAGGTGAATGTGTCATTCCACTCTGAGCTCATTCTGAGATCTGTATTTTTCACTTCGAATAAAGTAGTTCTCAGAATGTAGAAAATGTGAAAAACTACATCAAAAAAGGATTACACAGAGAGAAATCATATAAAGAAACAAATGTAGACTACAAAAGAAAATGTGATAAAGCTATTCACAAAAAATTCGGGAAGTATTTCTGTCATCTCCAACACGTAACTGAGTTATTCTAATAATGCTTAGTTAAATATCTTATAGTTCTTCGCTGCTAGTATTGTTGGAAGTAACGATTACCATTCCTTTAACTGGATATGCATGTACATGTTTTCTTCTTCTTCTTACAATATCAAACATATTTACTTTTTAAATTTGATTCATGGTCCTCATTCATAATGGGCAAAATTTAATAAAACATAAATCATTCAGTTATTCAGTATAAAGACACACATATGCAGTAAATGGTACATTATTTAACTTACCGGTTTTCTCTAGGGCAGAGTTGGCGAACCTATGGCACGCGTGCCAGAATTGGCACGTAAGCTATTTTTTCTGGCACGCGAAAAATTTTAATTTGGAAATAGTTACACAGATAAAATCCGTTTTTTTATTTCTGTTATAAAAAATAAAATTTTGTTCATTACAGGCAGATCACAAATAAAAATGCAATTATTTTTTGCATCAATTAACACATCACAATAATTTTCTTTTCCTGTCATTCTATGCAGCGTTTTCGACATGTATTTTGCCTTTCTATGCTAATTTAAAAAGTTGTAATTTTCAAATGAATTTCGTTTGACAGTCACTGCAATAAAATGACAAGTGGATCCAATTTAGCTATGTATATTTGAAAAAAAAAAAAAATATGAACCATATATAAAGCATTTTGCATCGAACGTACAACAACAAGAATCTTATCAATACATTATTAGTACATTGTTTAATTCAACTTGGAAAATTATAACCGAGATGTTGCATTAATAATAAGTTAAAAATTAATGAAATAAAAACTCACATTTTTCCCCTTATTACAGTACATACCGCATAAATTAATCCTATTTACGAATTAAAAATTCATTCATTTAATAGATTTCAGTATACGGAAAAATCGTATTTTGATTTTTAACATTTTTTTAATTATTAAATCACGAAAGCAACTAATTTTATAGTATTTCGTATAAACATCGTACTCATCAAAATTATTTTTGTATAAATTTGGCACGTTATATTGTTGATGGATATTGTTTGTGAATTTTCGGCACGCGAACGTGAAAAGGTTCGCCGAACCTGCTCTAGGGGATTCTAAAAAAATAAAAAGTGTAGCATTTTTCAAAATTGATGGTAGGACTATTTCATTAATATAATTTTATTTCATAATTTATTTTTAACATTTTAGTAATCTTGATTGAATATATTTTTTCAACGGGTAAAAAAATTAAAGCGCATTTTAACATTTTGGGATCATCCTGAAGATGCTTCATTGTTAATATTTTGTAAAGCACAGCGATTATTTCTAAAATAATAGCATTTAACTGCAAACAATTTCGATTTAAAATCAGTGTTTGACTGGTTATTAAATAGATAAATTTTCAGATTGCTAACTAAGCTTAAAACCAACAGGTGAACAATGTCCAAGCCGAGAATCGAACAAGGATCCTAGGAATAACGCTACAATGCTCAACCATTTGAGTTTCGAAGAAGATACCCAGCCTGGTATCTCTCACTCGCATATATCGGTAAGACTGCAACCGCAGCACAAGAGGGAAAAGACTTTATGAGCACAGAATCTTGAGGCGAAACATGAGACGCAAATAAAATGCATTATAGGTGAACACATATAAATAAAAATTATTCATAAAATTTGACAGATACCAGTAGAAAGTTTTCCATCGAATAATAGTATAAATCCTAATCTTAAATAAAACCTACAGCAGCTTACTTTCTCTAAAGTTTGCTCCACAATTTAATAATGGACACATTACTTCAAAAAGACACTCCACTCTGAGAATATAGTAGAAAACAATGTTTAATGAAACTACCCGACACATTTCTATTTACAGAATGTATATATTTACAAATTTAGGAATGATAGAAGAAATCCGCGGAAGAAACATTGACACGCATACATCTTCACCACCACCTCCTTCCTCCGTTTCATGAACAAGTCTGCGGGGAGGGGGGGGGGGTTAACTGTAGGTAATCACGGAAAATTGGAGACTGTCGGCTACTGTTGCCACCTACTGTAATAATCTTTAAATATAAGGTACTCATTACAAATCGATTTTTATTTAGTGCTCAGGAAAAAAATGAGTATTTCGAATTATAGAATTCATTTAATGGACCTTTCTGATTGCTAGATTTCAGTTGTGCAAAAAAGAAAGGGACATGCCATAAATAGCTAAAAATAAAGCATAAAAGTATTTGATGCAAAGTATTACATTTCTAAAAAAATTAAATATCCTAAGCTGTTCAAAAAAATGTAACAAATCTAAAATGTTTGTCGATTTATTATTAATGCTGTTTCAATTATATTTATATAGGGAAGAAAAAACAATAAATGGTAAAATAAAATGATGCTTGAAGATATTTAAGAAAGTATTGTTATTTTCAACAGTGTTTTTAATGGTGTAATTTATTTCTTTGTAGAATTTTGTTCGCCTTTATTGGCATAAAGCTTGCCTTTTGAAGAAATAGCTGTCACATTTCTGAATGTGAAAAATCGTATTTCCTACTCATTCTCTACTTGATTTAGCTGAGAGATCGGTCAGTGATAGTCCAGTAACATTAACAGACATATTATAAACAATGATTTTTATAATAGTGAACCATGGACTGTGGAATTTTTTTATTAACAAATTTATTCCCCAGTTATAATGAGACATGCTTGAGGCAATATAATTTCAGCATTAATATATTAGTATGCTTCAGAATTTGTTTTTGCTTTTAAAAGTACTATTGCATGCAAAATGCTACACAATTTTATTTTCTCCATTCTATTGCCGGTTAGAAGGTTTAGCTTTTTTATCGATTTTCCTAATTTGTTTTTGCAAAAGATATGAAAATGGATAATGTACACATAGAGATAGTACTTCTTGGCAAAAACGAATAGCCAACGCAATCCGAATTATTTTTCAAAGGATCTCAAATTAGTTTCCTGAATTTAAAATAAGATATGATTTTTTTATGTTAGTATTAATATTTTAAAATGTATCTTAACTATATTATAACGGAAAAATATGTCCATCACTAACGCTGACCTCATAACTGTGGCGCTAATCATTTGCACTATCTTTTTTTATTTATCCGAAATATTTTAACTTATAAATATAGCATAATTTTATTTTTATACGACCATATAAAACAAAACAACGCACTTTCGAATAAAATTTGTCAGAAAAATGCAACGCAATTTAATTCTTTTAAAAACAACTTCTAAGATAGAATTTTTTCAACAGTGTCTCTACAATAAACATTTATTTGCTACAAAAATGTAAAATAACATCTGTTGCAATAAAAATAAAAACATGCAAACCTAAGGAGTGTTAACATAATTGCCAATTACTTGCCCTTGTTCGTCTCGCTTCATATTCAGTTTCTTATCAAAATCGGAAAAAAGTATTTTCTTTTGTAAAAAAAGAAAAAAATGACAGAACTAATTCTTTTGAAACTTTGTTTATATAAAAATTATAAATGAGATTAGCATAAAGGCTGCTTATTTCATTTTAAACATGTAAGTTTTTTTATACTATCATAAACTTCTTTAACTGCATAGAGAATTGATTTATTTTATACGTTCTTAGGTGATAGAAATAATATATTAAACGTGGAAAAATTTATTGGAGTTTTCACTTGAAATTGATGTTGACTTATATTCAAAACATAAGACAATATGTTCTTTAACACAATAGACCAGGTTGGATTTTCTGCTTTAGATAAATGACAGTTTGTTTTTATATTACATAAATCAAACAAACGTCACTTACCAATGGTTCAGCACATGTGACAAGTATACATAACAAATTGCAAATTATTGCACTTTGAGGTGTAATAAGTGAAATGGCATGGAGGCTAATTTAACATGCTTACTTAAAGCCATGTATTGAGATTTAAATATATTGTAATACATTTAAATAATAATTAAAGATAATCTAAATTTATCTTACCCACTTTGCGATAAGTATAACTTAGGTTTAATGATATAAAAATATTGTAATCTACTAAATCTGAGATTTAAGAGCAAAAAACAGAATTAATAACAAAGGCAAAAGTATTTTTGAAAAATCCGTAAAATTAATAAAAGCACAAGATCTTTCGATTGAACTTCGTGTTTCTTTTTCAGGTGCAAAGAAGATTTGGTACCCCATTTGAATTCAGAATCAAGACATTTTGAGTCTTGCGCCTATTTTAAAGCGGCATATTCTTTGTACCTGAAGAATAAAGATAAAATTATTTCGAAAGTCTTTCTACAATAATTAATTTCATGGTCATGTAAAGAATTATTTGCCTTTGTTGTATCACACTCGTCGTTTCACATTTAAAAAGAATGAATATTTAAGAATTCTCGTCAAACATCTTAACCTATTTCTAGCAAATTTAGTGAGTTTTCAAATCTTTTTTATTTTTATATAATAATAAGAATACGTCGGCTATTATAAAATATAGAAATTATGCAATATTTGGGTAAATAAAATTGCAATTTTTTCAGCTTGTAATTAAACATAATTGACAAGCCACAATTTTGCAACAAAAGATAATCCAGTATCACTGTTATTTGATACTGATGTTCCTGCAAACTTGATAAGTATACAGATCACTCACGTTAAATAACGTCATATAGTAATGTAAAACGTTCCACTTTGGTGATTTTGTTGTTCTTATTAATAAAACCCGACGTACTGAAACGGAAATACAGGATTCAGAATTCATAGGGAGAAATGATTAAGAATTCTCTACTTGGTATCCTATTTCACCTGTATGAACACCCAGTGAGAGGATTAAGAATTCTCTCAACTTGGTATCCTACTTCACTTGTATAAGCACCCAGTGAGAGGAACGCTCCACATCACTGAATTTTCGTACTAATATCTGGTATTGACACTCATCATTCGTCAAACTTGTCGTTCAAATTGTTGATCAGCCTGGTGCTCCTGACTTTTTTTTATGGGAACCGGTGCGGTGGTGCAGACAGTGTGGCTTTATCAATTATACCGAATTACTTCCCTTTGACATTAAATTTATAGGCTTTGCAATAGCAACTACAATAGAACATTGCATAGCGTGATGCTCACCAACACAAGACAAATGGTTTCCTGTTTGATAAGTTAGGAAAAGTGCTTCTGTACTATAAAAATATTAATTAGTTTGATTTGCACAGCACACGACTTTACCCATTAAATTGTGCCTTTGTTACTGCAGTGTTATTCTCATGACTTCTCGTGTCAGATTTACGATATTGAAATATAACTTCCCACTTGAATAATTCAGCACATAAATGATGAACAAGACCAAGGCAACTTATTTAAGAAAATAAATATGAAATAAACATTACGAAGATTACTTTAATATAGAAAAAAAGCTAACCGGCTTTGGCCATGGAACAAGCTGCGATATAAAAAACAAAACACAGTTGCCAAAGAACTCAACAGAAAAACGTTACATAAAAAACATTCAATACATGGAGTATGAGTAAGAATTAAAAGATATGAAAACAATCTAATATTGTCAATTGAAGTTCATAATATTAGCACTTCCCCTTGAACTTGTAATTTTGTAATTATGGTATTCTTATCATACCCAGGAGAGTCCTTAACTTTTCAAAACATCTTTTAGGTAAGGCTTTTGTAAAAATATCTGCAATTTGATGTTCACCATGAAAAGGCTGAACACCGATTTCACCATGTAAACACTTTTCTCAAACAAAATGATATCTAATATTTATGTATTAGATGTAAATTTCCAACTGGGCGAAAACTGCCCGGACCAGGATTCGAATCATTGATCTCCTGGCTGAAGCCGCTCTGCTATCTGCGCTATCCCGGACGAATCTGGTGGAACTTTTTCACCCAGTAAACCTTAATGAATATGGCATCTGGTCTGAAACATGCTTCAGCTCAACAGAATAAATCACAGGTAATGGAACTCCAGAAATCGCTGGATGCGATTCTGGTATAAAATCTAGGTATATATATATATTTTTAACTTAACATACTTTTGAGTATATTAATCACCTATTCAACTTTCTTGATAATAGGAGTATGCTTGAAAAGTAAAATCAAAAGTAAAATTAAACAACAAAATTGACATTCCTGGCATATTTGTTTCACAATAAAAATGATTAATAAAATAACTGCATATTTAAAACATAGTAATATTTCTACATACACATTTTAACACATATTTTACATTAAACATACTATTTTTAATACAAATTTTCTAAAATAATTATGCGAGCAATGCTTTAGAATAAATAATCATAAAACTAAAGATTGTTATTTTTTTAGACTGGCTTAAATCTATAAGATAAAAATAAATCATTAAAGAGAATTTAGGTTTAGATATTTCATGAATATGAAATAAAGTTTTGTAAAAGTAATGAATTTCGCTACGTTGATTAATGCTTTTTCATGTATAGGAAATAAATAGAATTTCGTCTTTTTTCTCATGAATTCTAGTCATTAAATATTTTTAAGAATAATCTTTCTTTAAGAATATATGTATTTTTTTTTTTTTTTTTTACATTTTTAGAAATTTAAAAGAGGAAAGTTTCAGATTTATTCCAATCATGACTTCATTACATATAATTTAAATATCTGAACTATAACTTTTTGAATTAGAAATAAAAAAATTACAAAATGGAAAAGAAAATACATTTATCGATTTTTTTTTAATTCTAAAATTCAGCGAATAGTTTTGCTTGAAGTTTAAATGTACATTTATGATTAAATGTAATAAATAACGTTTAGTTTGATTTGAAAACAAACTCACCAGTACTCCGAATTAAACTTACAAATGACAGCATATTTATTCAAATTTATTTTTTGATAAAAATCTCTTCTGGTCCAAAACTTCATTCTTTCATCAATTTAAGAAATGCAAAATGATTAACCAACTAAGTATGACAAAATATTCAGAAAGTTTCCCCTTAAACAATGTAATATAAAGGCTCGCCATAAAAAGTATATTTTACTTATGATTAACCTTAATAATCTATTTATTACGATTCTTTTTATATTCATTTGCAATCATTAAAAATGTATGTTCACATAAAAAATTAGTTAAATGATGTTCGAAAATATAACTGCATTGAATGCCTTTGCTGAACACTTTGCTATATAATATGATATAAAATTTAATATAATGGATTACATTTATTCAGTTTTAAAAAAAGAAAGTTTCAGTTTTATGCTAAGCATGACTACATAACATATAGCGGTAAATATTTGTAGTATAACTTTAGAATCAGAACTATAAAATTTATAAAATTCAAAAGGAAATATTTTTGCAGAATATTTCTAATTATAAAATTTAATAAATACTTTTGCTTCATGTTTAAATGTACTAATGAAAACATTTATAATGAGATGTAATATATAACGTTTAGTTTGACTTAATAACAAACTCACCAGTTCTCCGAACTGAACTCTCGAATGAGAGCATATTTATTCAAATTTATTTTTTAATAAAAATCTCTTCCAACTCAAAGCTTCATTTATTGATAAATTCAACCAATGAAAAAGGATTTTAAAACTAAGTATGACAAAATATTCAAAAACCTTCTCTTTTAAGCTATGTAATATAAAGTCTCACCATAAAAATTATATTTTAAATAAGACTAACCTTAATAATCTATTTTATGCAATTTTTTACGCCCATTTGAAGTAATAAAAAATGTATGTTCACATAAAAAATCGGTTAAATGATATTCTGATTATAAACTCGATTGAGTGCCTTTGTTAAACACTTTGCTATAGAAGATGGTAGAAAAATTAATGTAATGGATTGCATTCATTCAGTATTTCGTTCCTTCAGTGGATAACAAAAGTTTGTCACGAAGATTCTTCGAATCAAAAATATCAAATTTGTCATTCGAGAGAAATAAGTTTATTACTCGTTTTTTTTCTTTTTTACACTTTTTAACATAGTTGAAAAATATTTATGAATTTGGTTTGTCTGTCTGTCTGCCTGTCCACGCCTGTCGCGCAATTACAGTCAGAAGGTTATGCAATTGCTATATATGTTATTTGAGTTTATGAAGTGTGTAGAGTTTACGGTATATTTACAGGGACACTCAAAAAATTCAGTTACACTACGGCCTAGATTAAAAGAAGCATTTACAAAAAACTGTTCTTCCACTAAATTTCGGAAATTTTTCCGAGGGGACAGCCTGTCCCCTCAATAGGGGACAAATAGGGGACAGCCTGTCCACGCCTGTCGCGCAATTACAGTCAGAAGGTTATGCAATTGCTATATATGTTATTTGAGTTTATGAAGTGTGTAGAGTTTACGGTATATTTACAGGGACACTCAAAAAAATTCAGTTACACTACGGCCTAGATTAAAAGAAGCATTTACAAAAAACTGTTCTTCCACTAAATTTCGGAAATTTTTCCGAGTAGTTCTTAAAGTGTTTTAATCAGTTCTCTCTGCCCGGAATATAGGTTTTTAACCCTAGAATACTAGACGCTCGTAATTATCACGAGTATGGCCATACTAACTATACGCTATACTATGTCTAGTATCTATTTCTAGCGTTAACGATGCCTCCAGTTCCCAAGTAAGCATTTTAATGATCAACGGACATGATAAATTAACAGAACATTGTAAATGTGTAGCAAAAAATCCATTTACGTATAAAATTTCAACCTACAGATTTTTCGTGAGACGAGCTTTTCTAGTATGCACACAAAATAATTTGAATGATGAATTAGATATTATTCGTAGAATTGCTCATAATAATGATTTTAAAGTTAGACATATTAAGAAATTAATCGTTGATATTGCCAAGAATAAGAAACCTGAAAATAAATTTGATAAAAAAAAATACAATCTTTGTACTACTTAATATATTGCAAGATTTTTTGAGAAATTAAAATATAGTATTAAACGCTTCAATATATACTTAGTAGCCAGATCACCTGCGAAATTGAAGAATATCTGTAATAGAGATGTTTCTCGTTGCGGGGGTTGTTCATCTTTTAAAAAGAACCTCGGATATAAAATAAGTAGATGGAAATATCTTTTGCAATTATTTAAATAAAGTTGAGTATTTCCGTGCAGATGTACAATTGTATGTAGCAAATAACGACACAGGTCCAGAAGATTAAAATGAATACTTGTAGCGTAAATATAAGTTTAATGAATAATCGAAAAAGACACATAGGTGTCCCGGGAATGACCCCGATGACACACGAGATCAAATCCTGATCTTTACATGATCAAGTACAGGCAAAAAGTGATAAAGTTCACATTTTCCTTCGTACAGTTTTGGCGATATATAGATATTGGGTAAGACACAGATCTTTCCAAGGGGTGACCGTTACATTGGAATACATGGGGCAGTCTAAATTTAGATGAAAAGCCTAATAGGCGATAATTAGCCAAGCGCTGGTCCGTGAGAAAGTAAGAAAGAATCCGAAAGCTGTCAATAGCATGGAATGAGTGCGGTAAGCTGAAAGACTACATAAGTTTTAAAAGTACATCTGGATATCATTATCTAACCGCTGGTTTAACCAAAGTTTTGACAATCTCTTAGTAAAGGATCGAATTAAAAATCTGACAGAGAGAAATTGTATAGGCAGATGCAACGTGAAAAGAATGAATCTTTCGAAATGAAATGGCTGTGAATAATATTCTTTTGTTATTTTATTTACTTAGATAAAAGACCAGAGAGAGTTTTCTGGGAACGTTAAAGTAATGTGAAAAGGGAAGTAGATCAAATTAAAACTTAGTTATACAAAAATAAATAGAAAGGCGATTTTTATATTGATAGTTAATATTAAATTTTTTAACTATCTAGGGATCATATTAATTACCTATAAAGAATAATATATGTGATATCAAACGATATCACAATATCATTTGAGTTAAAATTGACAATTAATTTTGAGAATGACTCAGGGTGTATGAAATACCATTTATTAGAGCAAGGTACGTAAATAATGAATAGAATGACTTCAAATCGTTTATTACAGCTCTATGTGTTCCATATGACCACCACCACAGGGGATAACACATTGCAGGCGAGTCACAAATACAGCAACAGCAGAGTGTAGCAGGTCTGGATGCACACATGACACCTCTCAGCAGATCGCATCTTTCAGTTTTGATTGATTAGACGGACGGATCGATACACCCGGGATTTCAAATACCCCCCTAACTAGAAATCTGCTGGTGTCAAATCTGGAGACGGAGGAGGCCATGGGAACCTGAAACGCCTGCTAATGTTTTTTTCTTCCCCGAACGTCTGTAGAAGGAATTCCTTGACAGGAGTAGAAATGTGACTAGGGGCTCTATCTTGCATCAACGTGAAGGTAGAAACCGCATCAATTTCACGGAAACATGGCATGACCTTCTCACTCAAAAGCATTAAATAACGCTGAGCATTCACCGTAGCCGTTTGCCACCCTTTTACTGGGCACTTTGTTTCAAAGAAGAAAGGTCTTATGATGAACGAACTTGTGAATGCACACCACGAGTCACTTTTGGGAAATGCAACGGTTTCTGGGTGTACTCATGTGGATTAGACGCCACTTGATGCGACAGTTATCAGTATTAACGTCGCCATGAAGCGGAAAATGAGCTTCATCTGTCCAGAAAATGCTAAAAACCCAGGTGGGATTCTGTTCGATCTTGGAGAAAGCCCGTTTCACAAATGCTTCCCTCTTTATGGTATCTGCTGGTAAAAGTTCATGGCGCGACTGTAATCTCTATGGGTATAGATCAAGTATACCATGAAGAATATTCCATACCGAGGATTGTGGTAAGCCCAAGCGTCTGACAGCTTTACGAGCACTGCCGGTTCCCGCAGCTGAATCAGATGCTAAAGCTACCATTTCGGCTGCAACACGCGGCAAACGTGCGTTCATTAAACATGGTCGTCCGGATCTTACACGATCCTTCTGCGTCCCGGTTTCCTCAAACCGCCGAATAATCTTTATGCGGCCTGTCGCTGTTAAAGGACCTTTTCCAGTCCTCACATTTTTCTGAACTCGGAATTTATGCAAAGCAATGGTCGCCAATACCTGTTTAACGTAAAATAACTTCGCCAACAAAGCTTTATCCTACGCAATCAGCATACTTGATCACGTACACGGCTCACAGTGGTGAACTAGTTCTGGATTAGGAGAAAAAACCGCACGAGCCAGCGCCATCTGTCGGCTGTTTTTTGAGTTATTTTTTATTTCAGTCTTAAAAAAATTAACGTGACCTATAGATGCTAATCCTGCAAACATTTTTTCATTTCGTTTTTTTTTTCGGTTTATATGAATTTTTAAATTTTTTTCGAACTTTTTGCTCACCCGGTATAAGTATGGTTACATTCATTTTTCTCATACTTTATTGATTTAAGGAAAGTTAATAAAATATCACTTAATCTCTTTATATGAAATAACACTTAAAATAAATAGTTACTTACGAATATAATTTTGTTACATAATACATTCTACAACAGTAATGTCTTCTTGCATTTGCAACTGCACGGGGAGAGCGAGGCGGCAGACAGAACTTCTTATCAACGTAACAGGTGGACAACATTTTTTCTCTTTTATTTACTAGTAAATACAAGTATCATTTCAAACATACTTCGAACATGGTTTCTCCAAAGCATATTATGCGTACGTATACATATGACAGAAGAGTAGGAATGACAAACGTTGGGGTAATCCTTATTTTAGAATTCAATAATTTAATGATTTTAATAATATCTTTATTTTAAAAAAATAGATAACAGATTAAAAAATTATAACATACTATTTTGATGTAAACACAAAGTTACAAATAAAAAGAGGAAATTTTGGTTGGATAAAAATATGTTAACGATATCAAAAGAATCCCCCTCCCCCTAGAGATATCTTACGATATCATGTGCCAGACACACCACTCCCCCTAAAATGCTAGCTTTATATATGCACAGCCACAAAGTACTCTAATACTACGTTCACCTTATGAATGTTGAGTCATTTAGCCTTTTTTGAACTGAACTCCGGGGGAAGGGGGGTCTAATATTAGTGTACAACTTAAACACTTAATTTATAACAAAAAGAATAGGTTGGTACGGCGTTTGCTGGCTGGTCCGCGGGTCCGGGTTCGATACCCGAAAGTGCTACATTTGTTTTTCTCATTTTTTGTTTTATAAATATACTTGTAATTATAATTTAATAACCTCAATTAAAAATTTTAATATCGTACATTAATTATAATGTTAACAAACTTAAATTTATCATTTTTTATTTTGAACTATTATTTGTCATCCTTTAAAGAGATTTAAAAAGAAATTGGATCTATTATTAAATAATAAAAATTCCAAAATCGTTACAAAATCTGTTGTGGCGCCATCTAGTTAAGATAAAATAAAGCATATTCAAATAAAATAAAAAATAAAAGCAGAAAGAAGGCAAAGGGGGAAGCAAAATAATTGAAATCTCAAGCATACGTATTACAAATTTAAAAATCTTTAATATGCAAAAAATCGTTTGTAATTTAATTCTGGTGCTAATAATTTTTTATATAATTATGCTTGTTACTTTAAAAACAGAGTAATAGTATTATCGTATTGACTTCCCTTGTTAAAGCAGTGCATAAATGACATTTCTTTAAAATCACGAATTGACACAATTGTTCAATATCATTGCATCGATAAAGATATATGAAATGCATTTTAAAAGTGATTTTTAAAAAGATTAACAGTTTTATACAACTATTTAGTTAAAAGTAAAAAATTAAATAGGTTAAAATTATAGTTGATATAAAATATTATAAATTTTAATTGACAATGAGATTATTGTTATAATTACAAGTATGTTTATGAAACAAAAAATGAGAAAACAAATATAGTGCGTTCGGGCATCGAACCCGAGCCCGCATATCAGCCAGCAAACGCCATACCAACTGAGCTACGATCAACCTGCCGTTTTTGTTACAAAGTAAGTATTTAAGTTGCGTACTAATATTAGTACCCCTGGTTTCTCAAGAACTAAGGAGCGTTGTATAAATTCCGTTGCACCTGAGACTAAGGGGTCTCTACCCTACACCATATATCAAAATAATCAAAATCTGTGATTACCAAGGTTGGCCCTCTCCTTGTTAGACAAACAGATGTCTGGGCATGCGCATACTTTTTTAACCCAATGCCAGCGGAACACATTTGTGAAAAAACGTTCAAAAAATGGGGGGAAAAAATCTCTTTAATTTTGTTCTGAACTGCAAAATTGCAAAAATCCGTCAATTTGCTCGAAACTGTCGAACTTTTCGCGTTAAAGTATCGCCATGTATTGGAAAAGTAGTAAATTGTATATTATGCATTGTCCGAACTGAGTTCGGGCATCACAGGCAAGTGGTTAATTTGTAACTAGAACTTTTGATCATACATAGTTTATTATTTTTTTTTATTCTTTGCGGCGTATAAAATAAATAATAGATTGATAGATCATTAGAAAAAGCCGATCAATTATTTGTAGAACTCAACTTGAAATTTAGGAACAGAAAAAGAGTTCAAAAAGCATTGTTCAACTCAATTCATTGTTAAATGAGTATCGAACTTTCAGAGAGTTTGAAAAACTTGCTCAAATCTGAAATGTTAATTTCGCTTTTAAAAAAAAAAAAAAAAAAAAAAAAAAAAAAAAAAAAAAGTTAAGTGACTTATATATCATAATCTGAACGCGATATAATGCAAGTTTCTTAATGTCAAGTAAGTAGGTAAAAACTTATGTCATGAGGAGAACAAAGTTTTAAAAATAATAGAAAAATTCTTTCAAAATGCCTCTATATCAAGAAAATAATTTCCAGTATTTATAAAAAAAAAAAAAAACATTCGTTTTTAAAATATCAGCATTTTAAATGAATATTTTCTTCATTAAAATGTTAAAAATATTTTTTTTAAATGTATTTATGGAAAATCTTATATAGACCGTCACCTTATACTGTAAGGGAAAAAAGGCCTAACAAAAATAAAATTTGAAATATGACTAACTTAAACGATATTCATAGTACGTATAATTTATAGATTCGTTTGTTTTAATATAAAAATGCATGTCAGCATAAAAAATTGATTAACTAGTATTTTATTTGGAAATTCGATTAAATATTTGAATTCTTTACTGGATGCTTTCTCTATCAAATTTAATGATACAAAGATTACTTAATGAAATACGTTAGCTGATTCTTTTATTTTTCCAGTAGAAAGCAAATTGAAGTGTTTTAACATTTTATAAAACGAAAAGAACATTTTTTCATTTAAAGCAAAGTTCTTTAATACACCTTTCTTGAAGATAAGTACGTATAAGGATATAGCGTAAGAAGAACAACGTTCTAAAGAGATAGGAATAAAATAGCAAAATGGAGTTTTGGAACATTTTATAAAGAGAAAAGAAAAGCAAATCTAAAGCAAAGCCCATTAATACACGTTTCTTTGAGATAAGTGTGTAGAAAGATATGGCTTAAGAAGAACGCAGTTTTAGAAAGATAGGAAAAACCTTAGTTTACAAGCGAATACATGAAGAAAAGAATTTTTTGTAAGAGAAAAATTTCGCCTTTTAAATAATGAATATGTTCAATGATATACTCTCTTTTGTATTCTAATTATAGTAACATCTAAATAAATATTTGAGTTAGCATTGAGATATTCTGTCGGCAAGTTAAAAAACACAACGATCACAGGCTTGTGTAATCAAATGATTCTCAATGGTAAATCTTGTATTCTTAAAAAATGAACTGAATTTTTAAATTCTTCGTTCTAAAGAAAAAAGTATTATAATCGACATTTTTTCGACTTTCTGTTTTCAACGGATTTACATGTTTCAGGGGTCAGAGATCCTGAAACACATGTTTATGCAGTATGCCTGTCTGTTCGGACGTATGTCCCTGTGTCTGGTTTGTATCATCGAAAAGTGTATGAAGTTATGCATAGAATTGAACCAAATTTTTGTGTATGTTTCTGGCTATGGCCAGAAGGTCCTCCTGGAATTTGGAAATATCCCGCCCGAAGGGGACACTAAAATAGCGATTTTTGTGCCAATTTTGATATTGTATCACCGAAAAGTGTATGAATGTATGCATAGAATTGAACCAAATTTCATGTGTATGTTTTTGGCTACGGCTGGCATGTAACCCATGAATTTGGGAACAATGCGCTGGAATTAGGCGCTGTGGTAGCATTTTTAAAAATCTTAATAGTTCTGCTGTACATCGGCTGTTCATGCAGCAAAGGGCAATTTTCTACGAAGTAACCCGGCAATTCTCAAGCAGCTGATATACAACGTAATAACAAACAATATTGATTTTATTAAATATTATGATCGAGATTAACTCGTTTTTAATCTGACCAGTAAAATGAGGCATAAAAAAACAAAATGAACAAACAATGAATCATAAACAAACAAATGAAGCATAAACAAACAAATGAAGCATAACAGGAAAATCAAAGGTTGTCTAGCATTGAAGTAATAATACTGAAGGATTAAGAGGGGGAAGTCCTTTTAGAAATTTCAAAAAATCTTGGAGCAGATGTCATAAGTTCCCGCGGCCGCAATCTTGGTATTTTTCTTGGAGTGAAAACCCCTTTTCCGCCAAGTAGTAAATGTCGCCAAGTTTATACGCAAGTTTGGCTTAACGAAAATAAAATGTAAATAATAGACAAAATTCACTAAAATGGCAATCGGTAATCGATGTATGTGCGCTTCGCGCACATTAACCAAAAAGAAACATCACTGCATTCAGCATTTCTCGCGGTGTATCATACTCAAAATTCAACAGTTCTCGCTTTGTAGCAATCTCAAAATGTAAAAAACACTTAAAGCAGCAAAAATATGCATAAATTATCACCATACCTCAACAGACATCTGCTTTCTTGAAAGCTCCAGTCCACGAAATATCTCTCATAACATCGCCGTCATTTTCCAAAATAGGCTTATGAATACGCATTCACACACTATAAACAAACCTTCTTTTCTTGTCAAAATTTCCTCATATTTCCTAATTACTTCAGCAAGAGCGTTTAAACAGACTACAGAAACCACAGTCAATCAAATACATTCAATAAATTTCACATAAAAACAAAAAGGCAGAACTATACAACACGATATCAAAATACATTCACAATATTCCAAGCTAAAATGAGCATAGTAGGGGCTGCCAGAACGCACGTCACAACACACACTTCACACGGGATTCCACATATCGAGGTGTCCATATCCATAAGCACTGCCAACACGCCAACAAAAAATCGCCAAACAATTCAAAACAACGGCTGAAGGAACATAAAGCATCTAAGCCAAAATCTTTTTTTTTTCATATTTAGAAAATATAATATCTCGAGAATATATTGGTAAAAGTAAAAATCAAAATATTCAATATTAATAGAGTTATCCCATTTTTAGTCGAGTGCGCCAGAGCCCGCATGTTGTGCTAACGAAGATTAAACGAAGATCTTCCTCCCTTACTTCCTCAAGAATTTCAAGAGCATCTCCTACCAATCTACCAAGATTTATCTAAAGATGACTTACTCCAAAGATGCTTGGGTGGCCATACCCAGAACACTAACGAAAGTTTTAACGCGACAATTTGGCGGTTATCTCCAAAACACCTGCATTCTGGACTACAAATTGTTGAAATTTCAGCAAACATCGCTGCTAAGATATTTAACGAAGGATACATTTCCATTCTTAGAGTTATGGATAATTTAAATATTATCGTTGGCACCTATGCCAAATTTTTTGCCGAAAACTACGATGAGGCGCGATTAACGAAACAGAGCCAGGGGAGACTGTTTCAGAAAAAAGCAGCTCCTACAGAATAAAAACAGCAGCAACTCGAAGAAAACCAGCTTTTCGAGGAATCCGAAGGTCTATTATATGTACCTGGGATAGCTGATTGATCGGTAAGTCAATAAAACCAGTAATTTTATCGCACTGAAACTTAAACGTGATTATCTCGAAACTATGTTTTCAAAAACTGCTAGGGCTTTAACTCAAAAATTTATCGGCCGATTTGGCTGATTTCTAGTGAAGCTTTTCTTTATATCATTTTTGGAAGGATGTATCTAAAGTTTAAAAGATTTCGTGAAAATAAACAATTTTTTAGGGATGAAAAATGTCGAAAAAATAGTACAAAATCCGAACATTTTATTAAAAACCGTGCTTAAATTTTTACTTTATACTTTTTTATTGTTTTATGGGTTTATCCTTCTCGTGCATATGTTAGAAAAAGAATTTTTTTTTCCAGATCAATAGAAAAGGAGTGACGTATGCAGCAGATTTGAGCCTCGTGCCTGAGATGCCTGAAGTAAAATTTGCTGAGCCGCCATTTTGTAGAAAATAAAAGTACTGTACAAAAATGTAATAAAGTTATGTAACAGTTTCAAAATGGTCCGATTATTTTATCACCTTTAAAAAATTAATAAAAAATAACTGATTTTGAGGCGCCTAAATGGACTTCGCCCTTTAAGGTATCCGAACACCTTTAAAACGTAATTTTCTATCAAATTATCGTTTTTTCATTTTTGCAATAATATTAAAGTTGAATCTTTTATCTAACAAAATCTGACAAAATTTTGTCTGTATATATAATAGATCCCGAGTTACATCCATTTAAACTTACAGCTTTTGAATTGTGTTTAAAAGTTTTTTGCTTTTTCTCAAAATGAAGTTTTTCAGCTTTTTACAATACACAAAACATCCTAAAACAAAAACTTTTTCATGAAATGCCACGAAATTTTCTGTACTTCTTTTACAAATGCCTTTTGAGGCAATGGACTACACTCACAGTAATATATTAAATAGTTTTATATTTGCACTGGTATAAATGAAAAACTTGAGACATATTTTGCGAATTTTTCATTAGTACTTTAATTGCCATATCATCTGAGATAGAGATGCGATTATAATGTGTGTAGTCTAAATCCTAGAGAAAGTTATTCTGTTTACTATGCAATTTACAAAATGTCAATACATTGTTTCATTTTTGAGTTATCACGTATTGTGGAAATGTCAATTTCTGACATAATTTTGACTATTTTTCCCTTAAAAAAAATTATTTCTCGGTAATTGCTAAAATTTTTATATTTTTTTCAAAGTTTTAAAGTAAATGTCATTATAACAAATGAATAACAAGAGAAACTTTCAAAATTTTCAAAAAATCACTTCCCAAGGTTTGTGAATATATGGTTTGTGAATTATGAATAACACGTGTAGTAACTTTTTGAAATATAAACATGCATGAGAAAGAAGAATGTTTTGGTATTGGCACAAAAACAAAACCTCCGACTAGTTAATATAATTTTTACTTTTCTAAAAATTAAAACTGCAATCTCAGCTATCCATGTACAAAAAAGTGTGTGTTATGTACGCCAAAAATACCGCATAATTTATTTAAAATGTATCGCAACATTAAAAATCCATTAAATGGTGGCGCAACCAAAAACACGATTTAATTTCTGATTCAATGCTTAACACTTTTCTGAAGAAAGCTTCAAGATTCTGATGAAAGCTTCAGCAAAATTTATTATTGTAGATTAAACTTTCAATAGATAATAAAAGGAAGTTTTAGAACATTCTTCAAGCTGAAAAGATTATTCGGGATTTGAAGGAGAATACTTTAATGCACGTTTCTTGATGATAAGTAAGTAAAACAAATATAACAAGAAGAACAGAGTTTTAAAAGAATGGAAAAAAATTCTACATGATAATACAATCTTAAAAAGTCACTTTTCTGTAAAACATTTTTCATTCATAACTATTAGAACTTTGAAAAATAGAATTTATTTCTAACTGTGGTAATTTGTAATGCAAATCTCTTCTCTCAAAGCGTTTCTCATTAATCATATTACTTCATGTAAAAAAAGCATTTACAAAAAAAAAAAAAAAAAAAAAAAAAAAAAAAAGAGAAAACATCCAAAAACATTTTAAACCATGCAATAATTTTTTTTTAAATAAAAATTGAAATAACGATTATATTTAACAATAAACGTGATAAATATGATTTAGGTTTTCTTGGGCAATTGTATATAATGTCAATGAAAAAAAAAAATACGAAATGATGTTCTAATCTGAAACTTCGTTGAATGTTTGAATCATAGAAACATTATTTTAATTCATTAAATCTTTCGTTCTTTCAGCAGGTAACAAAACAATGTCTCAGAAAATTTTTCAAACTAAAAAGATCGATTTCTTAACGTAAAACTACTTTTAAAAATATTATTAATAATAAGTAAAGAAAAAGTTACATTTTAAGAAGAAAAAAGTTTAAAATATTTGAACAAGATTCTTTCTACATTGAAAATATATTTCAGTTTATTTGCAAGCTAAACTTTATTAAATTAAATGTTTCAGTATGATGGATGGATGTTTTCTGTCATTCCATTCGAACCATGTAATGAGAAAATCCACATTAAAAGTAAGATTTGAAGAATGACTAACTTTAACAATAAACGTTACTAGTATTATGATTTATAGGATCATTTGCAATCATATAAATTGGATGTCAGCATAAAAAATTGATTAACTGATATTCTGATCAGAAACTCCGTTTAATGATTGAATTCTTTTCTGAGCATTTTTTGGAAGAAAACTTACGTAAGGATATAAAATTTATTATAATAGGTTATAATTCGCGAAACTTTACTGCTTTCAGTAGATAATAAAATAAAGTTATAGAACATTTCTAAAAGTTAAAAGATCAATATATTCGTTTTAAACAGTCTTTTAAGCCATCAATAAAAGAATGAGTCATTTTGACTCCATGTCAGAGTAAATTATTAAGGAGGGAAGAGAAATATCTTAAAACGGTGAATTTTATCTTCAAAACACATGAAATTTGTTGAAACATCCTATAAATAATCAAGTACAATAAGAGCTTTTTAATCTGGAATTCTACGATTCGGTTCAATCCGATAGAAGTATGAGCCGTTGCACATGAAGCTGAACTCTTCTCGAAACAGGCTTCAAATGCATTAAATATATTAATAAAATTTGCATAATCCAACAAAAGCTAAAATTCTGCAGAACGTATTAATTTACGTTTAATATGTAACTATTTTTCGAAGAGATATCCGAAGCAACATGATAGCAGATGCTCATCAAAACTGTAACGCTCATGTTATTGTTTACACATATTATACCTATAAACTACACGCTACATAATTTGAATTTAATTTTGCATTATATGTATTTCTTTAACCCTCTAATTGCGCATTCCGCGATTTCTACGGGTAACGTAAAAGTAGAAAAATTGGCGCAACTCGTGATTTCCGCGGAAATCAATTAACCAATATTAATTTTAGGTAGCTTTCATTACAAAAAGCTTCTATTACAGCCGTTCGGAGGAAAACGATTACGACAATTTTTGGTATATTTTCACCGATCATGACCCCCAAACCCCGAAATCACCCTCCGTTCAAATGTTAATATATATATATATAAATATATATACATACATATATAACAAATTGATTAGAATAAGTAGGGAATATTTAAGTCATCTCCGATTCGCTGACGACATTTTAATTTTCAGTAACAGTCCTGAAGAATTGGAAAATATGCTTAAAGATTTGTCAGAATCTAGCATTAATGTGGGATTAAACTTGGAAAAGACTAAGGTGATGTTCAATTCATTCGCATCAAAAAAGAAAATTGTCTACAACAACACTGAAATTAAAGAAGTGCAAAATTATGTGTACTTGGGCAGGAAATATCTTCGGATAATAGTATCATGAATGAAATCAATAGAAGAATAAGAAATGGATGGAGTGCTTTTGGGAAGAACAATATTTTTCTGAAGAATAGCATGCCCCTTTGTTTGAAAAGAAAGGTATTTAACCAATGTGTTTTGCCTGCGCTAACTTATGGAGCACAAACATGGGCGCTAACAAAACGGATGGTACAAAGATTACAAACAACACAGAGAAGTATGGAAAGATGCATGCTAGGTATAACTAGAAGAGACAGAAAAAGAATAACCTGGATAAGAAGTCAGACGAAAGTTTTTGACAGCATTGAAAGAATTAAACGGTTAAAATGGAAATGGGCTGGGCACATTGCAAGAAGACAATAGATGCAGCACAAACACCCTGCAATGATATTCCAGAGATGTAAAACGGCCAAGAAGACGACCTCAAGTAAGATGGAGTGATGAAATCAGAAAAGTAGCCGGTGTAAATTGGATGACTAAAGCACTAGACAGAAAACATTGGAAAAATCTGGGGGAGACCTACATCCAGCAATGGATTGAAAACGGTTGATGATGATGATGATGATGATGATATACATATATATGATCTTTGTCACGCTGTAACTCTCATATTTATGAACCGATTTGGATGAAACTTGGTGTGTACATAGTATATACCAATGTTACGAACAAGATTGTTGGCCATCTACATCCGCCATCTTGTTTCCAAAAAGCGGCCTTTTAAACTTTTAATAAAAAATTAAGTTTTAAAATGAGACACAAAAAAATTAGAAATTGAAAAAAGATTTTTCTCTTATGTCTTTGAGCATGATACCAAAACTCCGGAGCATTTTTTGTTTCGTCTATATTTTAAAAATGGCTGAGTTATAACACTTTGAATTTCTAGTGTTGCTGACATTTTGAAACGATCTGAAATTTGTCACTCGATAACAGGAATATTTATGAACCGATATAGATGTAACTTGGTGTGTACATAGTACATACCAATGTCTCGGCCGAGTTTGTTGACCACCTTTATCCTCCATCTTGTTTCAAAATGGCGGCCATTTAAAAATTTAAAAAAAAATTTAAATTTTTAAATGAGGTACAAAAATTTAGAAATTGAAAAAGATATTGTTCTTATGTGTTTGACCTTGAGACAAAGATTTCGGAGCATTTTTTGTTTTGCCTATATTTTAAACAGTGACTGAGTTATAGGACTTTGAATTTCCATCATGGCTGAGATATTGAAACGATTTGATTTTTGTCACGCGATAACACGCGTATTTATTAACCGATTTGAATGTGAGAAGGCATGTATATAGTATATAGCAATGTCTCGACCAAGTTAGTTTGTTTAAAAATAGCGGGCATATCTTTTTTAATTTAAATTTAAAATGAGGTACAAAAAATTAGAAACTGAAAAAGATTTCCTTCTTCAGTGTTTAACATTGATACAAGGATTGCAAAGCATTTTTTGTTTTGTCTTTATTTTTAAAAATGATTGAAATGTAGCACTTTGAATTTCTAATGTGGGTGACATTTTGAATAATCTGATTTTTTGCCTGCGACAGCACTCTTATATATCAACCGATTTCAATATGAGTGAGCATGTCTACAGGTATTACTAAGGTCTCGACTAAGTTCGTTCGTTAGCTTCACTCATCATGTTGTTTAAAAATGGCGGACACTTCAAGATATCGCCGAATTGGCGACCAAATATAAGTCACTAGAAATAAAACCAGTTTGGATACAGCTGACTAATTTCGCGAAATTTTCATTAACATTCAGTATTGACAAAAATTAATATTGAAACTTCTATAATCGGATTCCACTATTTTGAGCATCGTGTGTTCAAAAGCTGACTCCTTAAAAATAAGGCATATGAAAGCTACATTTTCCTCCCGGCACTGGCCAGAAGGAATTTTTAAGAATTTCACTTTATATGATTATTCTTCACACTCAGTTTTCTGAGGAGCTTTTTTATAACCTAATTATATATTGAAATACTCTTCTAGAAAACATTTATACATATTTTAACTTTAAAATGCATGTGGATTTGAAAAATGTAATAAAAACAAATGCGCAATTTTTGACGTTTGATAAAACAAATTACAGAGCGAGAGGGTTAAATCCCACTGTTTTTAGAATGACAAAATGCAGTATAGTATTTTTAAAGATATTTATATTGTTTAAACAAAGTTCATAATGTACGTAAAGACATACAATACATATTAACGTTCTATAATTCGGTAAAATCGCTAATTCGGCATGGTCGTGGTCTCGTACGTGCCGAATTAAAGATCTTTCACTTTTTGTGCAAAAATGCCATTTTCAAGGAGGAATCAAAACGACTATTAACACTTCGGTAATAATATATCGTAAGAAATTTGAAACAAGAAAGGAACAAGATATCGGAGACTTTTTAAAACTGTGATGCTCATGTTATTGCTTGTATTTGCAATGTAACTTACAGTATATATTGCATAATTTTAATTTAATTTTGTTACCTATGTTTTCTTTAATTCCACAGTTGTTAGAATGACGAAATACAGTATAGCATTTTTAAACATATTTATATTATTTGTACAGGCTCATAATGCACGTAAAGACATGTAATGCATATTAAAGTTCGATAATCCGGTAAAATAGGTAATTTGGCATGGTCGTGGTCTAGTACGTGCCGCATTAAAGAGATTTTACTGGTTGTGTAAAAATGTCGTTTTCAAAGAGGAGTCAAAATGGCTATTAATGCTCCGCGATAAGAGTGATTCTCCCATTCCAAGGTTAATACACGTCTCTTTGTGATAGAAAGAAAGTATATCGTAGGAAAAACTAAGCTTGCGAAACGAAAGAAAGGAAATTTATCCGACAAGCTAATACATGATGAAAACATTTTTCTTTAATTCTACAAAAATGTTTTGTCTTTGAAAAATATCAGCATGTTGAATGTTACACTTCTTTTACATTAAAATGGAAAATTTTTCATCCCAAAACTTATTTCACTTACGAGTCAGATAATTGTTCTGTATATTTCTTACTGTATTAATGCGTTACATACGTTCGGATATTTGAAAAAAATCGATTTTATTTCTTTTGATGTAAATTAAATACATCTAGTGTGTAGAATTACAGGCAAAAAAAAATTAATGTGATATCTCAGATATTAAAAGAGCTATGAGCAAAATGTGAGTGCGCGAACGATCCATAGAACCGATATTACTGAACAATATAAAGCCAGCTGTAGCGTTTAGGTAGAAACTAAAAAATACATTTTTTTGGTTGATGTTCGTTATATTTCGAAGAGTGTATTGAGCCATTTTAAAGATTGTATTCCCTTATTGGACGCTAATGAGAATTTGAATGCTAAAATTTAGAAAATGTTTCCAAAAGTCCTACACGGTAGTCGCTCTATTGTTCAAATTGCAACAGATATTGTTTCTGCCACATATAATGAGAATGCAGAAATTTACATGCATATACTGCAAGTAATATGATACAAACGAGGGCTCCAACCGTCTGAGATATGCTATAATCAAAGGGGAACTACGAAAGAGATTTGTACTGCCCGCAGATGTAACAAAAGAAATATTAAATGCGATTTTAAGGTACAGGATGGTCCGCAGTACGGCGCAGGAATAGCAAATTATGCGTAAGTTGAAAAAAATATATCAATATATTTTTTTTTCCTTCTAAAACTTTAAACGAGATTTTCTGGTATCTACATTTTCCAAAATAGGCAGGATGGTAAATTCAACAATTTTTAACAATTTTGGATAAAATTTGAACTCAACTACGCATAATTAAGTTGCCTAAGGGACATTGAGCCTTATTTTTTGAAAATTTTATTTTTTTTATGTTTTTTCAATAAATTTACAGATTAAACAATTAGACGATAAATGATTTTTTTTTTCAAAATAATTCCATTTTCTTATTTTCCAAAAAAAAAAAAAAAATAGCAATGGCCATTAGCTAAAATCTTATTTTACAAGAAGAAACTAAGATTAAAATAATTTTTTTTTTATATACAGGAAGTTAGGATGCTGCCAATCGAGCCGAAAATTTTCGTACACGTCAACGTCGCTGCAGGTTTATTACGCAATATGTCACATATTTTAACATTTTTTTTTAATACTTGAAGTAATAAAGAACAACGTGGAATTATTAGTTTTTAAATTAATTTTACTTACTTTCCTAAAGAAATATTTCCAAAATATTTCAAATGTTCGCTGCCGAGAACGCACGTAACCCCTTAAATATTTTTATTAATGTAATAAATAAAGCACGATAATCGAAAATAATCCTTAAAATTCATACTATATGTATTCCAATCATTTAAAATGTATGTCAGCATAGAAAATTAATTGTTTAATATTCTAATCGAAATCTCGATGGCATGACTGAATTCGTCTCCAACCATTTTCCAGGAAAAAAAATGATAGAAAATCTACAATAACGGATTATAAATTATTGAATCATTCGTTCTTTGTGCAGATAACAAAATGAAATTTTAGAACATTTATCATAAAAAAACAGAGATCAATTTCTTCATTAAACGCGAAGTCCTTTTACACTGGAGTGGAAGAATGAGTAATTTTGACGAGCCGTTAATTCCCAAATTGGCTCAGCCGATCTCAGCAATATGATTGTTCATTAATATTAATATTTTGGATTACTTCATTGTGATTTTGATTAAATTTAACAAAATAAATCAATTTAAGTCATTATAATTGCATTTTATTTTACATTACACTACTTCATAAGAAAATAAATATAATTGCTACCATATAAATATCAGTTTTAGCCAATCAGATTGCTGAGCTCGTCTGAGCCAATTTGGGAATTAACGGCTCGTGTAATTTTGACTCTATGTCAAAGAAAATTATTAAGGGAAAAATTACCTTGAAGCAGTGAATTCTATCTATATTTTACCTGGGACCATTATCCTGGACCATTCAAAAACCAGTCCAGTATAATCTATTCAATACGGCATTCTATGTTCGGCTCATTCTTTAAACCTGAAAAAGAATGAGCCGTGGCACATAAAGCTAAAATCTCGTGGAAACTGGCTCCTGAGACATTAAATAAATTAATAAAAGTTGTCGAATCTAACAAATGTTAAAACTCTGCAGATCTCGTTAATTTGTATATAATCCGTAACAATTTTCAAAAGAAGAAATATGAGTCACTGAAGCAACAAGATATCAGAGGCTTTTTAAAGCTGTAATGTTCAGGTTATTGTTTATATATGTTATGTAAGTTACAGTACTCATTGCATAATTTGAATTTAAGTCTGTTCTCTCCTTTTTTTTTCTTTTTTGAATTTCACAGTTGTTAGATTGACGAAATACAGGTTAGTTTTTAGTAAGATGTTTGCAAAGGCGTTTGCACAGGCTTATAATGTACGTAAATTTATAAAATAAATATTGACGTTCGATAATCCGGTAAAATCGCTAATTTAGTATAATCGTGGTCCTAAACGTACCGTATTAAAGAGCTTTTATTGTATGGGAAAAAATGTCATTTTCAAGGGCAACTCAAAATGAATTCTTATACTTCCAATGCAGGGGATGAGAGTAATTCTTCTGTTCCAGGGTTAAAGCATGTTTCTTAGTTCTAGATGAAAAGATGTATCCTAATAAAAACAAAATTTTCAAACGAAAGAAAGAAAATTTATTCTATAAACTGGCAAATAATATAAAATTCCTTTGTTTTCTAAGGTAAATTTTCGTCTTTCGAATATATCATTATGTTGAATGATGTACTAGAATTTTTTTAAGACAGGGTGGTTTTTTTTTTTTTTTTTTTTTTTTTTTTTTTACTGACGCTATTTAAAGCCATGTGCAGTTCTTTCAAATAACCGGAATGACACTAAACTTGGTAAGGTGACTAATGACACAATGGGGAGCACATTCCATGAAACAAAAAGTAACTCAAAACACTGCCGATACCGGGGATATGGCGCTGTTGTATGCTACGCAGCCGAGAACGAGTATAAAAAGCCGGTAACAAATGAAAACGGAAATTTATACAATTTATGCGATAACAGCGCCATTAATGCCGGCTATACACGCGTTGTGGTAACGAGAGATTCCGAGAAAATGTTTCTCGGAGCTTTTTGCATGTGTGTATAGCCCAAATTATTAGCGATGTTGTCGTTTACGTTGCTACAATTTTTCATTTTCATTTGTTACCCATGTTTTGAGCTCATTCTCGGCTGCGTGGCCTACAACAGCGCCACATTTCCCCTTATCGACGGTATTTTGAACTATTATTTTTTCGCGAAATCTTTTTTTACCACTTCGTCGTTCCACCGTCGTGTTCACCTTACCAAATGATGAGCCATTCCGGCTATTAAAACGAGCTACAGATGGCTCTGTCTGATCTCAATTTAAAAAACCTGTACTTTCTTTTATATTTTAAATGTGGTAAAATCTGAACACATATTTGGTTTAGCATTCAGATAAAGGTTCTGCCTTTTTTCCTCGTGAAGGAAGGTTGTTCCAAGGAAATAACGCCATTTTGAGATCACTTGAGGTCATGCCGGCAAAAGCTGTAGCGAATACCTCATAGCTTAAAATTAAAGTTAAATTTCAAATAAATGTTTTTGCACATTTCTAACTGTATTAAATATTTTTCTTAATGGAATAAAAGTACAAAGGGTAGTAGAAAATAATTCTTAAAATCAATTTCATATCTCTTGCAATCATTTAAAATGCATGTCAACATAAAAAAAAAAGTATTGTCTGATATTCTAATCGGAAACTCAATTGAACAGCGGAATTTTTTTCTAGCATTTTTTAATGAAAATCCATTGATAGAAAGTCAATTTCAATAGATTATAAGCGAGAATATTTCGTTCTTTTAAAATATAGAAAAATGAAGCTGTAGAACATCTTTCAAATGAAAAAAGTATTTTCTTTTTTTAAGAAATTTTAATTTAATGCCCTATTCTTTGTTATATGTAAGTACAAATATGTATCCCAAGAAGAATAAGCTTTTTGAAAAGGTGGGCAAAGCAATTCTGAATGTTAAAAAAGAAGGTATACATTTTCTTGTATTTCTAAATGAATAATGCTATTTAATAGAAAATATTGAGAAACGTCGTTCTTAAAACATCATAAAAATACGTGTCATAAAACTGAAATTTGAAATATCGCTAACTTCAACAATAACACTAAAACTTTTGATTTATATTCATTTGCAACAATTTATGTAGTATGTTTATATATAAAAAAAATCGATTACCTGATATTCTTATCGAAAACTCATTTGAATATCTGGATTGTAAGCTGAAAACGTTCCCGGAGAATACGTAATGATAGAAAATTTATTACAATGTATTACGTTTGCTAAATCTTCCGTTCTTTTAATAGATAACAAAATGAAGTTTCCGAACATGCTTCAAAGTGAAAAGATCAATTTCTTCATTTAAAGTGGAGTAGTTTAACACGCACTTTTCTTGGTGATAAGCAAGGTAAGAAGAACAAATTTTTCAAAAGGATTTTTCTTTAAATCCTTCTACTTATTAAGAAAGATATTTTTTGTTTATTTCTGAAGAACACTTTCCTCGTTAATGGGTTCTTTATTTAATGATATGCTTTTTTTGCACATTATCAGATTGGCTAAATCAGAAAACACGTTTTTACTTACTTTTCAAATATTTTCTCTGTACATTTTCAGCACTATTGAGCGTTCCTATAATACCAATATAAATATCAAAGGATGGGTAATAGAAAATATCTATTGAAATATTTTCTTTAAAATGTATTGAAATTTATTTTTTGTATCTTACATTAAGTATCTATATATATATATTTTCTTATGTGGTGCGAAATTGAGGTTGCATTTAGAGCTTGCCATTTGGAAACAACCCCATCGACGATTCCCGGTTGTTAATTTCGGTCACATGACCCGGCCCTTTCAGAAAATCAAATATCAGAGAGAATTTCTTTTTAAAGACAGATCGTTTGATAGTTACATGAATATCAATGCCATTGTTTCAATTTACGATAACGTGTGAATTCAGCAAATCAGCTTTCTGATCAATATTGTCTGTTAGATGCAGCAGAACACCGTTTTGTTTGCATTTCTTTAGCGTCATACATAGTGTCTCCGTACTGTTTTTCAAAGAGTTTTAAATGAATTTTGGGATCGCGTAGTGGTCCCAATGGGAATTGCATTTCAATTCACGGGGAGTTGGCAAGAGTTAACGAGTAAGGTGCTGAGCCCCATAATAATTTTTAATTCTCATTTTAGACTAAATTTTGTTTCCATAAAAGCGACGGATTTTATACGCTGTAGAATGTACCGCGTCTTTACATAATGCGCTTGATTATTACTTTTATAAAAAGTACAAGTGCAAAGACAACCATCCGTATAATGAAACAGAATAGCTTATGGCCAGCAATGTAGTAAAACCAATTCGAAAATATGTACAGAAAACTACCACAATTTTCACGTTCGTGCTTTGCAATTAGGGCATATATATTGGATGTAGAAGGCGCGAACGCAGGACTCGACTTATACTATCTAGTGACACAGAGTTAGCATGATTCTGGGGTAATCCTTCTATTTATCCACAGACATTGCTCACGAATTATGCTGAAGTGAACTACACTGTAAAAAAAAATGGTAATGTTCCATGTAAAATCCAGGAACGTTACGCCTTTACTCAGGTTTTCAGAATAATTTAGCTCTTTCCTATGAAATTATGGTTTTCATATCTGAAAACGTTCCTGAACAAAAGTTGGAAACAGGAAAACGCTGCGGCCGCCATTTTATTATTTTGTCGCTGTATCCGTTGCTCGCGCGCGAGTGTCGAAAACGAATTCTTTATATGAATGTCAAAAAATCAATATGGAATGGGAATAAATGAATGGACGACATAATCCTTTACGTCTCTAATGTCAAGACCATTCAGATAAAAATGCAATATCTCTGTGACACCGCTAAGAAATTATCCCTCGTACCTGTCTGTGGAATATTTAAAGAGCAGCACATGTAAAAAAAAACACCTATCATTTGGATTTTCATTAACCAGGGAACCACCAAACATGATGCTCGCAAATTTTGATTAATTTAAGATATGATTTAGAGTTCTTATCCCTAATTATTCTTGTGAAAGGATTTCTACAAATGGGCCTTAGATTTTCAGAAATTAGGTGCCGAAGTTTAGCATACGTTTCAAATACCCATTAGTTTGCAGTTTTTAACGTGTTTTTCGTGGTGTGGACGCAGAGGGCTCGCACACCACCCGGACGGCCCGAGTTCGATGCTACCTCTTGACTTTTTTTTTTCTTTTTTAATTAATTTTATATTTTGATACTTTCCAACTTTTAAGTACGGCTATGAATTACTGCAAATTTGAATTTTTTTTTATATTTTCGTAAAAAATATCAATTATTTTTATGATTTTTTTTTTCATGAAAATTTATATGTATTTTATCTTACTTGTAAACTAACATCTTTACTGATGAAAATCCAAAATGTTTTATGCCTAGATTTTTTTTTAAATTGTTATTTACATTTATATATCTTTATATTTTGGGCAAAGTTCAGAAACAATATATCATATATATTTATTGAATTTTAACTGAAAATTTATTTTTTCGTGTAAATTATAAATAATAATTTTGATGTCAAATGTCCAGATGTGTTTATCTTTAAATGAATAAAAATAGGCAAATTATATTTCAAAATATTTTTTCATTCTAACAAATAATGATAATAAAGGAAAAATTGTCAACTGGAAATGTAAAAATCGTCTGCGGACCCCGCATGAAATATAACTTATGATATATATTTTTTAAGAAATCGTTAGATAGCATTTCATAATAATATCAGAATAAATTAAAAAATATATATTGATATATTTCATGTTTTTTTTTTTTTTTTTTTTTTTTTTTTTTTTTTTTTTTTTTTTTAATACAAGTACTAGGTAAGAAGTTAAGCTCTATTATAGGAAAATTTTTCGTATAAATATTCCGTTTTGACTATTTCTACGATATATGTCATTCGATTAATTGTATATTTACTAAACTTAAATGTCAAAGTCAGTAATAGCAAACAATTTTGTATTTCATCATTTGTCATATTTTAATATACTGAACAAACCAAACATTAAAAAGATATTTATTTTGTTATTTTTTTTTCTAATAAAATATTATGCATTATTTGAGACTTGTATTTAAAATACAAAAAGGTAAATAATAATAATATGGAAACAAACTTTCTGCGCATATTAATTTCTATTTCCGTCAATAAAAGGTTAGTTTAAAAATTACAGAAAAAATAGAAGTTTTCGTGAAAAATCAAAAATATAAACCGTTTTTGAAAATATCAAAATTTCGAAGCTGTAAAAATTCACAACTTTGATTAAAATTTGTAAAGTGTCAAAAATATGAAATTAATATAAAAAAATATACAGTTAGGAGGGAGCATCGAACTCGGTTCCTCTGGCTGGCGGGTGAACACTCTTAGATCACTCCACGTAATACTCGTTGAAAGCTGCAAACTAATCAGTATTTGAAACGTATGCTGAACTTCGCCCCCAATTTCTGGGAATCTAAGACCCATCTGAAGAAATACTTTCACTAGAATAATTAGGAATAAGAGTGTGAGTAATTGGTGAGCATCATGTTTGGTGGTACCCTTGAAAGAGTGCATATTAACAGAAACCTTTTGAACACTTCTGAAACGTTCCATTGAATACAAGGTAAACTTTCTGTGACATGTCAGTAATGTTTTGCTGTCAACAGAAATATTCCTGGTATTTCGCAGGAATGTTCCTGGCATTTCTGTGGAAAGTTTTTAAAGTATAAAGTAAAGTTTCAGTCATTTTCAAGAAATGTTTCTTGGATATAATGGACAACTCAGCTGTCCATTTTTTCCCAGGAACGTTGCGGAATTTTTTTTACAGTGTAGTACTAAATACGCCATCTGTTAGCGGTTTTTGCAACTAATTTTTGAAACTTATGTATAACATTTTTACAACTTAGCTAATAAACAAACCGTTTATCGCATAATTCCATTGATTTTTGTTTTTGAGATATTTAATTTTGAAATCAGGGTCTTATTCGCTGGACACCCTGTATGTACACACGTACACACATATATGTGATGGTAAATATAACACTGGTGCCCAGCTAACCAAAAAGTACCAATTTTTTTTTTTCAGGTGTGGTGGAGAGAGGGGGTAACATTTCATTTATACGGTAGAAGATCTTTATAACCCTATATAATGCACAGCTTCTGAGATGTAAGCAATGAATTTTGTACTTAAGAACATACTTGTACTTCATACATATTGTACGTATATATAAATTTAGTACCAGATACTATTCCTATTTGTATCCCTAAAATAAATTAATAGTTAAGTGATTTAATTTGAATTGCCCTAAAGGGGGACCTTTAAACTTTTAAAAAATCAGTTTTCGGTTTTTGGTTTATTCTGAATGTTTTAAAATTTCTCAACAGTGTGCAAAAAAACCCCATTAAAAATCTGCATTATTTCTTGAGTTATAATCATTTATAGACGGTGAGTATAATTGAATGTCCGTAGATACTGAAACTTTAAAAAGCGTTTTTTCAGATCAGTAAATTTGGGGTTTGCGCGCACTGTTACTTTTAAGCTATGTAAGCTACAGCTTAAAAAAATTAACCAAATAGGCGTTTCTTTGTAGTCTACAAGCTAAAACCAAAAAAAATCACATATTTTGATTATTTATTTTTTTGCATTTGAAAAACTTGAGAAAAAATTTGAAATTTTTGAACTTTTTTATATTTTGAGACAAAATTAAATTTTAAACAGAACTTTTTGCGTATATTTTGGTTTTAAGTTAGAAGTAGGTGTGTTATGATTCTATTTTGTTCAAAAATTATTTTCTACATGCATAATTTAGAGTTTTATCATGCGCGCAGCACTTAATCACGCATTAGTGAGATGAATTTTTAAATTAAAAATTCAAATATTAATTTTATACATACAACATTTATTTCTCTGGATAATGTAGTTATGGATATATACTTTAGGCAGAAAGGAAAAAAAAAGATTTTAATTGCATATTGTATGTGTTTTGGTACTTTGAAGAAGGCGGTGTTTTCGATTGTTTCGACAAAATCAAACGTCCCGTGACCCCTTAAACAATATCCCTACTATTTTAATTTTATGGAAGTTAAACAATATTTAAACCGAAATAAGGGATTGATGTAAAGTGGAGAGAAGTCCGAAAAAATTCTGTACCCTTCGACAGTAGTGAAATAAATTTCTTTCCGAAGGTCTTCTACAAAGATAATGGGTATAGGTAGAAAAAAAAATCTTTGAATATTAAAGCAGTGAATTATCACTTTGCTAACAAGACGTAAACTGATATAGTGAAAAATGTCCAAGCCGGGAATCGAACCCGGGCCCCTGGAATAGCGCTCCAGTGCTCTACCACTAAGCCACGAGGACGGATGCCCAGCTTGGCATCTCTCACACATATATGTCAGTAAGGCTGCAACCGCAGCCAAGCTGGGCATCCGTCCTCGTGGCTTAGTGGTAGAGCACTGGAGCGCTATTCCAGGGGCCCGGGTTCGATTCCCGGCTTGGACATTTTTCACTATGTCAGTTTACGGCTTGTTAGCAAAGTAATAATTCACTGCTTTAATATTCAATAATTTCAAGCGTATTTTCACTGCTGAAAAGTAGTTGAATAATTAATAAAAAAAATCTTTATCAATGAAATTTTTCTAGTAAATATCGCTCCTAGTAAGCACTCTACAAAAAATTCTCTTAGATGAATTAAAGATGAATACTGATTTTTTTTTCAAATAAAAAAATTACAAATATATTATAATTCGATATTCAAGAACCGCCGCGGCGAGCGTCCTCTCTTCGTCCGCAGCCCTTTATTCTTCTACTCTATTCCGACTCTTTTGCGGAAGCAAGGTTCATAGGTCCCAAGACATGTCCCGAGTGAAAGACATTTTAGCGAAAGCCAGATTGAAAAAAAAATTCAAAAAATGAAACCAGATCAATTTAAAAGGAAAATTGCACAAATTAAAGACACCGAAAAGCGGGAAGGGAGGGCTCGGGGCGATGAAGGTACCGAACGAATATAATATACATAATACTATGGGGCTCAGCACCTTACTCGTTAACTCTTGCCAACTCCCTGTGAATTGGAATGCAATTCACATTGGGACCGCTACGCGATCCCACCTCGCTTTCCTCTCTCTTCTCTATTTGCATCAACTGTAGCCAGAATGAATATTATCATAAAAAAATTAACATATGAAATTTCCTATTTTTTTAATGTATAAAAAGTAATGGAAATAATATATAAGTATATTATAAAGTTTTTAAAAAAAATTATGTTTATTCTGTTACTTTTTCATACGTACAAAATATTACTTCAATTAGTAATGAAAATTAGAATTAAGCTGATTATATCCCATTAAAAAACTTAGACAATAATAAAACGTTCTAATCATAAATACTTTTAACTTTTTTAAAAACTGCATGAATATTTTCTAATAAAAAGCTGCGTGAAATTAATTTAGCTTTTTTCAATGGTATTAAAGAAATCAAATATTTAATTTAATCGAAGATTTACTATAAAAACATATAATTTATTTATTTATCTGACGATTCAGCAAATACATCTTTTTTCTCCTTAAATTTCCTGAATATTGTCTTACATTTTAAAATCATAAAAATATGATTATCTTAATTAAATTTCATCTCGTCTAACAGTATTTTTAAAAAATCTTAAAGATTCTTTTAATCAAATTTATTTAAATTACAATCAGTTTATTTGGATACTTTTAGTTTGTTTATTATTAAAAAAAGCTTTTCAAATTAATTTTTATGCATTAATTACAAATAAATATTGAGTTGACGGTATAATTTTATTATAGTTTATTTCGCAGTAGTACATAATTATTTTCTATTCTGGTGATTCAGGATAACAAACATTAAAAGATGAAGTAAAATAATCAGTTGTTAACTATATATTTTTAATGAATTATTAATGTCTTATTGGTTACTCAGTTGTAAAACTGTTAAATATCATCAAATATTGAAAAATGAATTTGCATTAATTTTCAACTCTTTCCAACATAATAGAACAGTGTTTAGGCTTTTGGCTTGTCGCTCTACCGTCTGAATTTATTTTTTTATTGTTGAAAATTTATTCCTCCTTATACTTTATACGAGGGTTACTCTGAAATTATTGAGATACGCGCAGACAAGAATTTACAAAGTAAAAATAACGGTTTAATTTTAAAATACAAAGTATTTTAACACAGCAGACGATTTTTTACTGACTTACTTCAACTTGTTTAGCGTAGAATAAATTTTAAACAGAAGAGAAAATGAAGTTGACGCGAGAGCATTTTCGCGCTATGATTTTCTACGATTTTAAAGCAGGATTAAATCAAGAAAAATGCGTTCAACGGTTGAAATTAGCATTTGGTGATGAATCTCCAGCTCGTGCTACTGTATTCAGATGGTTTAAAGAATTTGGCAGAGGTCGCAATTTTCTTCAGGATGAAGAACACACAGGAAGGCCGCCGTCGGCAGTAATCCCGGATAATGTGTCTGCCATACGAAAAACGTTAATGGATGATAATCGCTGTACCTATCAAATGATACAGAAGGAACTTAACATTGGATCTGCAGCCATACAGAAAATTATTCATGAAGAATTGCATATGAAAAAGGCAGTTTACCGTTGGGTTCCCCATAATCTAACTGAGCACCAAAAAGGGGAGCGTGTCAGAATCAGTAAAGAAACTCTTAAATTTCTAAATGATGGTGGCCACCGCATAATTTCTAAAATTGTAACGGGTGATGAAACGTACATACCGTTTTTGACGTTCCAACACGTCAAGAAAGCAAAGTATGGGTCTTTGAAGATGATCCCACGCCGACAATGGTGAAAAGACAACGCGCTCTGAAAAAAAGTGATGTATGCTGTTTTCTTCAGAAGTACGGGATTGGTCAAAGCCACCAAGTTGGAAGGACAGAAGACAGTAACAGCAAACTGGTATACCACTAAATGTCTTCCAGAAATTCTACAAGAAGGGAATGTTAGGGGACTAATGCTTCACCATGCCAATGCATCTTCACATACAGCCGGATTAACAGTTGAGTTTCTTAAACAAAAGCGAATTAAAGTGATAGAACATCCGCCGTATTCACCTGATCTAGCTATGTGTGACTTTTGGTTATTCTTTAATCTAAAAAAGAATTTACGTGGACGTCATTTTCATTCAGAAGAAGGGATTGATGTGCTGGGGGATTGAAGGGATTGATCTAGACACGCAACAGAGTTTGAGTTGTGAAAACCGTGTGTATACAAAGTGAGTCAATGGTTGGTCCCGCCTATGCACACTACAACAGAACCCGACTCAGACTCCACGGTTTACAGAACATACTGCCCGGTTTAGAGAACACCGTGGTAATAAACATTTTTAATTGAAAACTCTAACAGAATTTTCGTATTAATATTTTGTTTTTGTTTTTAGTTGTCCACGAAAAAGCATTTTTATAAAAATATATGAATTTTTCTAATAAGGTTTCGAAATTTATTAAAAGCGATACCTTAGTATTAGCGCTATGTCAGAAGTCAATAGCATAAGAAATTGTCAAATATTTCACTATTTACAGCAGACTTTTTAATTCTGATTATTTAAGTATTCGACAGTGATTATTTAAGTATTCTGATTATTTAAGTATTCGACAGTGATTATTTAAGTATTCTGATTATTTAAGTATTCGACAGTGATTATTTAAGAATTCTGATCATTTAAGTATTCTGCGTGTAGTTCGACGTATTCGTCAACTACGTATTTTGTTTATTTTATTTTATTTTATTTTATTTTTTTATTGATGAAATCTTAATTTCGTTCTAGACTATCAGCCGGAAATAAATGCCGAACAATTTATAATGTTTTAAATGCAATCGGGTTAATCATCCGCGATAGATATAAATTTGAAAAATATTATGTTTGAAAATTAATTTAAATACCATTTGAAAAAAATCAGTAATTTGAGATATAGTTTCCGGAAAAATTGCAACTGAAAGTAAATTTCCCCCGTAAATTAACTGTGTAATTTGTTCCCCCGTAAATTAACTGTGTAATTTGTGTAGCGGTTAGAAGTTAATAAATCTGCAAAAAATGCGAAGGCCATTGGTCAATTTATTGACACCGTCAATACTACGTCAGCGTTACGCACGGATATGTTTTGGTTTATGATATAAATATTCAAAGTTTTAAAAGATTTTGCAAGTTCGAATTATGTAAAAAGTAGACCAGATCACCTGTTGCGTCTGTTTTGATACAATCCTATTTTTTCCTGGAGCAGAAACCAGCCTCGGACGCACTCGAAGCAGAACTGAAATTAGCAATGTGTTTTTACATCAGAATATTTTAACCCAGATGATAACTATTATCACCTACGCTCTCTTACCCTATTCTACCTTATCATAAAATATTTTGGAGAAATTCTGTAACTAGTAAATCGACATTAAATATTCAATAAATGAAATTTTTATTATTTTTTCATGCATACAACATCGCATTTTCGCCAACCTATAATCATATACAAACTAGTCATATTAAAAGCAGCAAACCAACGTTTAAAATGCACAAATAATGCGTGAAAAGCTCAGCCTTGCTTTTTCTAGCACGCTGTTCTTTTTTCCCTATCTTGCACTGAAGAAGAACCTCGCTGTAGATTCGAAACAGCTGTTTTCTGCTTTTCACGCATTATTTGTGCATTTTAAACGTTGGTTTACTGCTTTTTAATATTCCTGCACAAAGGCTTTAATTGCTATTTTAACTAATCATAGTTACTTCGATTTATTCAAAAGGCTCTACAGCCATTTTTTTTTATCAAATGAAACAAACAATGAAGTTCTACTTCTAAGAGAGAGGCAAAGTGCTACACCTTATGAAAATCTAAGGAATACTAGTCACCGTTTTAGTCAACAAATGGTACGTAAGTAACTTATTTTTCACATTTTTTGTCTGTAGTCCCCTTATAATTGCAAAATTGAATAGTTCATTGCAGTTTTATTTAGCTAAATGTAAAATCGTTACCTATATTCATTTCTGAGCATAAATACACTTTTTAAACTTTTGGCTAAACTGACGTTCTTTTGGTTTCAATAAATCCAGATGAAACAACAGACTTACAAACTTTCAACGAATGTATGAAGAAAATATTTGAAAATAAAATTCTTTTTTTTCTGCATCGTTTGAATCCATAAATTCGTCTCTAAGCATTCAATATGGAAAAATTTAAATGTTAGCAACAATGAAATAAATTGTTCTGTATTTCTTAGTTCGAGACAAAACTATTGCCTTAATTAGGGGTACAGCGCCACTTTTTGACAGAAGCTTTTACATTTTATTTCTTAGTTCTCATAGAGTACATTACTTGAATTCCAGGCAAATGATTTTTTATGAAACAACTTGCTCCAAAGCTTTTTAAATAGGCCGATTTTAATTATAAGAACCCTATGTCTACATGAGTAGAACTTTCCCTATTTATTTTTATTTCTTTTTTTACTTTTGGGAGTGCACCTTATGGAGATCATCTTTAGCATTCTTTCTCTATTTCGTACATGGCTAGAAACATTTATAAACGATGTTGATCAGCACAAATAGTCAGCGTTGAAATATACAGGATGGTCATAAAAAAAACTTTGCCGATATATGGAACTCTAGCGGCCAGTCCGTTAAACCGATCGAGATGAGATTTCAGATATAGTTATTCAGAGGTATGAGCTCGGGATTCTGTGAACGGCATCAAATTCGTGCTCACGGTTACGGTTATAGGTACAGAAACTCGAAATTTTCGAATGGCAACGCCCATTTATTTTCGTCGCAAAATGCTCAGCGCATGCGAAATCCCTAAATACCGCTGGAACGGTACATGTTTCGCAATAAACGGACGCGTTATGCACGCACAAATAAAAACACTGGAAACGGGAAAAAAAAAATCGGGCGCACGGAGAAAATTTGCATATGACAGAGGCAAGGCAAGGCATCAATCACAGAACGCCGTTCGTCAGATAGTCAGCGTAGGAAACAGATTCTTGCCTTTGTCACATGCAAATTTCTTCCGTGCGCCCCGATCGTTTTTTTTTTTTTTTTTTTTTTTTTTTTTTTTGCTATTTGCAGAGCTGTTTTTTGTTTTTTGTGCGTGCATAACGCGTCCGTTTATTGCGATACACGTACCTTTCCAGCGCTATTTATAGTTTTCGCATGCGCTGAGCATTCAGCGACGAAAAAAAATTGGGTTACCATTAAAACATTTCAAGTTTCTGTACCTATAACCGTAACCGTGAGCGCCAATTTGTTGCCGTTCACAGAATCCCGAGCTCATACCTCTGAATAACTATATCTAAAATCTCGTCTCGGCGCTCGGCTCAGCGCATGCGAAAACTATAAATAGCGCTGGAACGGTACGTGTATCGCAATAAACGGACGCGTCATACACGCACAAAAAAGAGCTCTGCAAATAGCAAAAAAAAAAAAAAAAAAAAAAACGATCGGGGCGCACGGAGGAAATTTGCATGTGACAAAGGCAAGAATCCGTTTTCTACGCTGACTATCTAGTGAAGAATAATCGTGATGTGTTCCACGAAATTTCACGTTATCACGATTCAAGATATTTTTATTGGGAGAGCATAGTTGTAGAATTTACGATTCGTTTTAAATCATATTTGGGAGAGCTAAGTTCAAGAATTCACGATCTGTTTTTAAATAATATTAATGCAAACAAACATATTTCACAACTGAAAATGGCGCAAGTGTTGTTCAGTATAAAATAGCAAAAGATGATTAAAAACTTTGTTAATTCTATATTTACACTTTTAATATGTACAATATTTACAACGAAAACATTTGAATAATATTTGTTATTCCTCACTAGGAATTCCAGATAATTTCTTTTATATGTTCAAGAATATTTATTTCTCCCTTTTCGGAAGATCAAGAAATACACAGCCAGCATGCTGCTTTCGAGATTCACATTCAAACTGAACTAAAAACAAGAGAAATGCTTTTAAAACAATTAATACTTCAGCAACTATTTCTTCTAAAAAGAAGTCAAGCATGATTTCATATTCGGAAATAAATTTCCCCTTTTTTTAAATTAAACATCATTTCTTCTAATAGAAGACCACGATAAAAACCCTATACGCAGCTTATTACCTGCTACGTTCAAGATTCACATTCACAAAACTAAACTAAAAAAGAACAAGAAAGAAAAAATGTTTTTTAATATTAATTCTCTAGTCAGACCACGTGACCTGGGATCACTGGCGCCTAATCAGTCTGGCAGAGAAAAGAAGGGGTTTGCGAAATTTCACAAACTCCCCCCCGATGAACAAGGGTTCATCAAAATGGGGATTCAAAATAATTAAAGTAGAAATAAAATTATTCTAAAAAATTATCAGTTACACTATACATAAATACAATACAAATCAAAATATATACTTACATACTGGACTTCAATAAAATAATAAACAATTTAAAAAATTTGCCAAGATGTTTCTGCTACTAAAAATAGAAAGAACAATTTAAATCTATACAACTTTTTCTAGAATATTCAACACAAAAAAATTAAACTAAAAATTAGAAATATTATCAAACAAGAAACATTTTTTTTTAAGTGAGAAAAAAAATAAAAATCTTTTTAAAGTCAATAGCAAAGACAGTTCAAGATTTGTTTTGAAAGACAAATGTCAATGAGAGTTTTTGAGTCTCTAATAATAGCAAAGTTTTTTTTTTTTTTTTAGTTTGTGAGTTCAAGATTGTACAATAGATTTATAGGTCTTTTAATAAATGAATTATTTGTTTTGAGTTCACAAGATCTTATCTTGCCGTCTCTGCCCATAAAGGTTTTAGTAACTTTTCCTAACTTCCACAAACATCGGGGTAAGTGTTCATCATGTACAAGCACCACATCATCCACTTTAAAGTCTGAAGTTTTATTCTGGTCCGTGTAGTGAGCAGATTTTAAGTTGAGAAGATACTCATTTTTCTAACGCTTCCAAAAATGATTTAGAAGAGTCTCACGTAAACGAAAGCGTTTCACTAAAGATTCTTTCGTTGTTGGTAAAATTAAATCGTTCACTTTTATGGTAGGTAGACACAAGATACGTTTTCCGATTAAAAAATGTGCAGGAGTAAGAGGAGATGGTTCTTCTAACTCGGAATACGTGTAAGTCAGCGGACGAGAGTTAATTACAGCTTCTACTTCAATTAGAAGAGTTTCTAATTCACTTAATGTTAAGGAAGATCTTCCAATAACTTTACGCAAGGTAGATTTCACTGAGCGAACCATTCGCTCATAGAAGCCACCCCACCAGGCTGCACGCTCTACAATATACTTCCAGGATATGCTGTGATTGGCGAAAATTTTTTTAACATCAGGATGGTGGATTACTTTCCACATTTCTTTTAGTTCAAGATCAGCTCTTTTGAAAGTTTTGGCGTTGTCTGAATAAATTACAGCACACAGTCCTCTTCGTGAGATAAACCTGCGAAATGCTAACAGGAATTCTGTTGTTGACATGTCTTTTACTAGTTATAAATGAAGTGCTCTTGTGATAGCACATGTAAATAATAAAATATAATATTTATTTTCATTCCCCTTCACATATAGGGGTCCCGCATAATCAAGACCTGTTACTGAAAACGGTGGAGCTTCGTTAATACGGTCACCTGGAAGAGGGGCTATAACTTGTTGACCAGGGCGTACGTTAAATTTCTTACAGATTGTACATTTGTTCAGGACTGATTTAATGCACTGCCTTGATCTTAAAATCCAAAACTTTTCACGCGTTTGTACCAATGTACTGGAAACTCCTGAATGAAAAACTTTTTCATGTGAATCTTTCACGATTAATTCAGTCAATTTATGTTTTGCAGGAATCACTACGGGATGTTTTTCATAAAATGAGGAGTTAGACTTTTGTAACCGTCCTCGTACCAACAGCAAACCTTCATCTGACAACATAGGATTTAACTGTAGAAGATTCGATTCTTTAGGGATACTCTTGTTACATTTCAAGCTTTTAATAACTTCAGGGAAACTTTCTTCCTGCACTAGCTTTAACCAAAAATTTTCAACATGTAACATTTCCTCAGCTGATAATTCTGAAAATTTTCTTTTTTCTACCTTTAATTTTACATTAGAAATAAATCTAAATATCCATGCAGTTACTCGACACAATTTCTTTAGGGAGCTATACTTTTCAAGAATAAAAATGGGAATTTCATCAGATTTATTTGTTTGAACAACGCAAGAAATGGTGGCTGCTTTTTTAGACTTCTCTTCAGAAACATTAGGTAATCGAGATGCAGCAATTTTAACCCTAGGCCACTGATTTTCGGGAAGGGAAAGAAATTCAGGACCATACCACCATTTTTGAGAATTTATTAAATGCTTCACAGAACAACCTCTCGTTATTAAATCTGCGGGATTAAGTTTGCCATCACAATGTCTCCATAAACTAGGATCAGACAAATTATGAATCTCAGCTATTCTATTACTAACAAATGGTTTCCATTTTTCTTTTGGCCCTTTAAGCCAATGAAGAACAATTTCTGAGTCCGACCAGAAAATATATATTATTTACTTGGATAACATTCGTGATCAACTTTGCCATTCTGGCACCAATAAGTGCTCCCATGAGTTCAAGACGAGGAAGAGTTAACTTCTTCAAGGGAGCAACCCTAGACTTAGACATTATAAAACTAGTTTTAAATTTATCTTTAGAAATTGGATACCGTAAGTATGCCACTGCACCATACGCATTAGGGTTAGCATCAGTGAAAATATGCAGTTGGAGATGCTCCTTTTCCATGATCAGGTTGTTGAAATAGTGTCGGGGAATTTTCAAGTGTGTGAGATCAGGGATTTCTGAAAGCATATTTTGCCAATTATTTTCTAGTTCACCACAAAAAATTTCATCCCATGATATTCCCATTATCCACAATTGCTGCAAAAGGCATTTGACACGAATAACAAAAGGGGCAATAAATCCGGCTGGATCAAACAAGGTAGCTGCAAGTTTCAAAACGTTCCGTTTTGTACAAGAATCATTGCTTAAATTTTCTAACAATGGTCGTAATTCTAGTCCTAATTTATCTTCTGTATTGTTCCAGATCAATCCTAAAATTTTCAAGGAAGTATTTGGGGGGTTCGGGACTAGAAACAGGAATGTTTTCGCCAACCCATTTTTTCCTAAGTTCCTGAGAATTGCTTTCAAATTTTCTTAACTTCATCCCCCCTTCTTTCAAAATATCAACAGCTTCTTTAGTTAAATTAAAGGCTTTTAGAACATCGTTTTCTCCTGAAAACAAATCATCAACATAAAAAGAAGAATTTAGGATTTCAAATGTTTTATTATGAGAGATTTTATATTTATTAATATGGTGCTTAATAGTACAAGCAAGGATAAAGGGACTGCAGGTGACACCAAAAGTAGCTCTGGTCATTCTATAGGGTACTATGTTTTTATTCTTATCAAAATCTTCAGAATGTAAGTATCTAAGATAATCGCGATCTTTCTCGGCTACAGATATTTGCGGAAAATCCTTTTCAATATCAGCCGAAAAGGCAATTTTATGTAAACGGAATTTCAAAATTATGTCTAAAACATTAGGATTTAAGTTAGGGCCGTGATTCAAACATTCGTTTAATGATAGAGAATCACCATATTTGGAAGAAGCATCATAGACTATGCGCATTTTTGTTGTAGTTTTGTCGTCACGGATGACAGGTCTGTGTGGCATGTAATAAGAATTATTAGAATGCTTCTCGGTGCACAATTCTATTACACCCTCATTAAACTGCTCTAGCAAAATGGAGTTATATTCTTTAAATAAAGAATCGTTTTTCAAGAATTTATTTTCTAAACTAGAAAACCGCTTCTTTGCTACTTCAAGATTATGTCTAAGTAATTCGCGAGAATCTTTCCACAATAATTTTGCTTCATAACGCCCATTTACGAATTTTAGATTTTCTTTAAATTCTTTTATTACCTCATGATCGGTAATGTTCTTTTCATTGCTTTCAGCAATGCCAATTGATTCAAGATCCCAAAATGCTTTCAGTTGGGTATTTATATTTTCAACTGAAACACGCAAACAAGCTACTTCTTTTTCATTAGACTCTATTTGCCCTTGCACCGTATGACCGAAAATAGTTTCTGCAACGTATAATTCTTTTGTCAATTTTCCCTCGATTCCCTTTAATATTTTCCACAAAAAGTCAGACCCTAGCAAAATATTTATTTCCTGTTCAAGACCTGTATCAGCAGGCTTAAAGCCTCTTGTTCTCATTATCTCTAGAAGCTCTGGTTCTAGAGTTTTCAGAGAAGCTCCAGTTATATTATCAACCACTAGTGCTTCGATATTTATCGAGTTAATAGGTTGCACAACACTGGATAATTCTAGAGCAACTACTTCATAACAAGATTCATAAGGGCGTCTCCGCCCAAAAGGATAAACTAATAAATTTTCTCTTCGCAATGGCTTCAATTTTAATTTTTGTACTAGAGATCTCTTCACAAAACATTTTTCTGAACCACTATCACATAAAACGCGAGCCAACAAGCATTCCTTACCAGCAGACACAGAAACTGTACAAGTCTGCAATAATGTAGATTTATTTTGTTTATATTTTTGTTCCGACATCATAGATACAATTGCACCTTTCATTTCTTTTTCAGGATTTTCTTTTGCTGTTTCTTTAAAACAAAACAAAGGACCATGGGTAGTGTTACCACATTTGGAACAAGGGTTAATTTTTGTTCTATAGTTTACAGACAAATGTGACTTATTTGTGCATTTGTAACAGCGGCCTTCTTTCTTTAATTTATATCGTTTTTGTTCATCAGTGAATTTCGAACAATTTAGTCCTACATGATCAGAAGACTTGCAAAATATGCAAAACTGCTTTGTAGATGTATTTAAAGCAGCAGCTGAAGGTATATTTTTCTTTTGAGGATAATTTTGATATTTACTTGAAGAATTTTCATATTTGGTTTTAGAATTTTCATAAGCCTTGCTTTGGGAATTATTTACTAAATTAGTAGCTTCACGACATCTTAATTCCATTTTAATAAAATTTATTAAATCGGTGACTTCACAGTCCTTATCGGGGTCACGTTTTCGATGGAAATCTAGTATCAAATTTTCGGGTAATAATCGTAATAATAAGGGTAGTAATAAATGGCCATAGGAGCCTGATGTTACTCCTAACGCATCAAGATTTCTCATAGAAGTTTCAATATTATCGTACAACCTCCTTAAAGAAGTAACATTGTTAGAGGTTTTTACTGGTTCAAGATTCAGGATTTTGTTCATATAACAGTTTATGATATTTTCCCGCTTACCATACCTCTCTTCTAACAATTTTAAACAAGTTGAATAATTTTGATCTGTCACTTCAAAACCAGCTACAATATTATATGCAGGTCCAGACAACAAAGATTTCACGTATTGGAATTTTTCAATTTTTGATAACGATTCGTTTGAATCTATCGCACTAGTAAATAAATTAAAAAATTCTAAGAACTGGCTTGCATCACCAGAAAATTTTTCTATGTTAAGTTTAGGAAGCTTCACTGCCGAAACTGGTTTACTTCCGATTTTTGAACCGTTACTTGACTCTAGTAAAACTTTTGGTTCAGTTTCGATTTTACATTTTTTAAGCCTCATCTTAATTTTAAATTTCAAACTTGATATTTTTTCAGAATATTCTTCTACCGATTTTAGTTCTTTTTCATATTCAGTTTTTTCCTGAATTAGCTCATCTATTTCGGAATCTAACTGCTTTAGTTGAGCTTCCTTTTCATTTACGAGCTCTAACGATTCCATTAAAGAATCGCAATCAGTTTTATCAATATCAACAGATAATAATGTATCACATTTTGTGACTAATTTCGTAATGGCTGCACGAACAGTAGCTCTTTTACTTTTAAGCTTATCAGGCTTATCCATGTTTAAATTTAAATTCAATTTTCAAAATAAATTATCATGAGAAATGTATATTTTCAAGAAATCAACAGTCATGCAGAATAATAAAGGTATTTCTTACCTTTTTTCCAGGTCTTGAGGCACCAAAACATGAAGAATAATCGTCATGTGTTCCACGAAATTTCACGTTATCACGATTCAAGATATTTTTATTGGGAGAGCATAGTTGTAGAATTTACGATTCGTTTTAAATCATATTTGGGAGAGCTAAGTTCAAGAATTCACGATCTGTTTTTAAATAATATTAATGCAAACAAACATATTTCACAACTGAAAATGGCGCAAGTGTTGTTCAGTATAAAATAGCACAAGATGATTAAAAACTTTGTTAATTCTATATTTACACTTTTAATATGTACAATATTTACAACGAAAACATTTGAATAATATTTGTTATTCCTCACTAGGAATTCCAGATAATTTCTTTTATATGTTCAAGAATATTTATTTCTCCCTTTTCGGAAGATCAAGAAATACACAGCCAGCATGCTGCTTTCGAGATTCACATTCAAACTGAACTAAAAACAAGAGAAATGCTTTTAAAACAATTAATACTTCAGCAACTATTTCTTCTAAAAAGAAGTCAAGCATGATTTCATATTCGGAAATAAATTTCCCCCTTTTTTTAAATTAAACATCATTTCTTCTAAGACCACGATAAAAACCCTATACGCAGCTTATTACCTGCTACGTTCAAGATTCACATTCACAAAACTAAACTAAAAAAGAACAAGAAAGAAAAAATGTTTTTTAATATTAATTCTCTAGTCAGACCACGTGACCTGGGATCACTGGCGCCTAATCAGTCTGGCTGAGAAAAGAAGGGGTTTGCGAAATTTCACATCTAGCGAACGGCGTTCTGTGATTGATGTCTTGCCTCTGTCATATGCAGATTTTCTCCGTGCGCCCCTATTCGTGTCTTTTTTTTCCGTTCGCAGAGCTTTTATTTGTGCGTGCCTAACGCATCCGTTTATTGCGAAACACGTACCGTTCCAGCGCTATTTAGGGATTTCGCATGCGCTGAGCATTTTGCGACGAGAAAAAGAACGGGCGTTGCCATTCGAAAATTTCGAGTTTCTGTACCTATAACCGCAACCGTGAGCGCCAATTTGTTGCCGTTCACAGAATCCCAAGCTCATACCTCTGAATAACTATATCTGAAATCTCGTCTCGATCGGTTAAACGGACCGGCCGCTAGAGTTCCATATATCGGCAAAGTTTTTTTTATGACCACCCTGTATAAGTGGCGGTCAAAAGTTTCCGGCCAGCATAAAATTTTCGTTAATTTGTAAGTATACCCATATGAAGAGGAATCTCGAAGTGATAGTTAAACACTTTTCTGACAGAATAGTTAGGATCATATTTATGGATTAAAAAATAATTATCAATAAATTTAATTGACAAAATTAATTGCAAAAGAATACGCATGTTCTCAAAAGTTTCCGGCCATCTTCGCAGGTTCGGAAAAACGGTATTACAATAGAAAATAGCAGTGATCAACAACATTTACAATCAGTATTTTGTCTTCATACATTTAAGAATAAGTACTGTGGCGTGGCGACGTGGCATCGATTCAATGAAAGGTTGGAAATCGTCTATGGTATGCTTTTTCCATGGTTCTTGCAATTTTGGGGAAAATTCTGCTGAATTGGAATATTTATAATTCCGCACACATTTTCAAGTGGGTTCCAAAGAGTTTCTATAGGATTCTGATCGGGGATTCGGCTATACAGCGGAGATTTTTTATGCTAAAGTCATGGCTTGACGAGCTTGCCTGTATGATTTGGGTCATTATCATGCTGAAACAAATAGTTGCGACCATAAGTTTTCCTCCAATAAGGCAGTAAATGATCTTGCAAAATATTATTTTACACTGCACCATTTATCTTGCAGCGAATTTCAACTAACAGACAGACACATGTTCCAGAAAATGTTTCCACAGCATAACGTGTCCTCCTCCATGCTTCATTGTAGAAATAACGTATTTCGAATCTTATCTTTTGTTTTTAGGTCGTCGGACGTAGCGTCTGCCATCACACACAAAAAGGTTGAACTTGCACTATATTGCCATTAATGACCGGCAACTTTCAATTTTAGACATTTTGTCGAATATTTAGAAATATACTTGACAGATTCTTCTGGAATTTCAGGATTGAAAAGAACAGGTATGACCTCATATTTAACAATGTCGATTTGATAAGGGGGGAGGGGGGCAATTAGGGGGCCAGCAAAAAATTAAAGAAAAAAACAATACTTCGGATCACTATGTAAAATAAAATGCATGAAATGATCTATCGCTACCGAATATAAATAAACCGACATTTTGAAATATGTGTATTCTTTTGTGTAAGAATAGCACGTATATTAATAGAGATATAGAGATTTATTTTAAAAAATTAAAAAATTCTGGCATGTTTTTTGCTTATAACATGCAGGGTTTTCAACCAAATTTAACTCTGGTTTCAGAAAAATTGACAAACTATAGTAGAAATAATATAGTGCAATTGGAATATAAATATATTAAATATTTTAGGAAATATAAGCAGTTGTATGAAATAATTTTTATCTGCGCATGTGCAAACGATAACAAGGATCATTTTACATAATTTAATAGTCAACTCTATGGAGCAACTTATTAAAAAAAATCTAGTCAAATATCGTAAAAATTCAGAAAGATATCGGCGTTAGAGTGAGCAAATTTTTAGTTGTTCGGTAAAAGCAGCTGAATGATAAGGGATTTTCCACAAATTGTCATTTTAAATTTTAATTTTTTTTTAACTTTTCATTTCTTATTGATGCTTTAGTTCTTCTTGGATAACCACCAGAACCGAGCCCTTACCATGATCAAAAGAAGTATCAAAATCGAGGATTTTTTTTTCCAAATCTACCCATTGATACTCACTAAATACTAACTTTTTTCTGAAAGTCAGTTAATAAAAAATAACAATTTGTATAAAATCCCTTATCATTCAGCTGCTTTTAGAGAACAACTAAAAATTTGCTCACTTTAACGCCGATATCTTTCTGAATTTTTACGATATTTGACTAGATTTTTTTAAATAAGTTGCCCCATAGAGTTGACTATTAAATTATGTAAAATCATCCTTGTTATCGTTCGCGCATGCGCAGATAAAAATTATTTCATACAACTGCTCATATTTTCTAAAATATTTAATATATTTATATTACAATTACACTATATTGTTTCTACTATATTTTGTCAATTTTTCTTAAACCGACGTTAAATTTCGTTGAAAATTATAAGCAAAAAACATGCAAGATTTTTTTCAATTATTTTAAATAAATCGCTATATCTCTATTAATACACGTGCTATTCTTACACAAAAGAATACACATATTGCACAATGTCTGTTTATTTATATTCGGTATCAGTAGATCATTTCGTGCATTTTATTTTACAGGGTGATCATAAGTATTATTTTTTTCTTTGATTTTTTGTTTCCCCCCTGATTGCCCCCCTTAACAAATCGACATTGAAAAATATGAGGTTATACCTGTTCTTTTTAATCCTGAAATTCCAGAAGAATCTGTGAAGTAAATTTCTAAATATTCGGCAAAATGTCTAAAATTGAAACTTGCCGGTCTTTAATGGCAATATAATGTAGATTTATCGAAAAATAGTACTTTTTTCCAGTGTAAACTTCGTCAGTCTTTGTATTCCTTGGCAAACGCCAATCGGCATCTCTGATTTTTTTTTTTTTTTTTTTTTTTTTTACTTCGACTCTTTCATAAAGTCCTACGTCACATAAGCGTCTTTACACGGTAGACAGACTTATTTCAGCAATATTTTAACACTGGAAATCGAGGGAGATTGGAGTGGTATTTTTAAACGGATTATCAACTGATTTTCTCCTGATAATTCTGTCCACATGAATAGTAGTTTTCTGGAGTCACCTGGACCGTGACAAATCCTGAAAGCCATGGCCATCTTTAAATTTTCTTAAACTATCGTTCACAGTAAATTTTCCGTCGAGAACTTTTCCGCAATCTCACGAGAGGATTGGCCCTTTAGCGACCAACAGATCACTCGTTTACGAATAATAATTGTTGAACTTTTCATTTTTTAATTTCAATTACGTTATTCACGTTAGTTAATTAACACGTTGAGTGTCATGTCGGTCACCGGTGACCGACACGGAACTTTCCTATTAAGTCGCGTCAGTCATCGGTGACCGACACTCATAGCATGTGTAACGAGAATCTTATTTCGTGACCCAAACAGAAAGACAGACAAAATAGACTCGGCAATCAACGTGTTAACAAACACGGTCAAAAAATCACTTTACCGATAGCAAAAACTAACGAATGACGAATGGCCGGAAACGTTTGCACACGCAGATTTCGAATTCCTCCCCTTTACATCAAGTATCTTCAGTATTCAATCAAAATGATCACGTGGTCAGAGGTCATTTGCTTATCCCTAACTTTTGGAGCAATTGTGCTTCTTCTTCTCTGAAATGTTCTGGCAAACAAATCAAAGAAACTAATTGGCCGGAAACTTTTGACCGCCACTGAATGAATTCTGATAGAAAATGTTCTTCCATTGCTTAGAAAAATTAAATGTTGCTTTATGAAAAAAGAACTTAAAGAGAGTACGAGAATAAATTTATTTCGTAAATAAAATTCTTCGGAAAATATTAATATTTTTAATAAATAAATAAATAAATATATAAATATATATATATCTTTAAAATCGTAATGTAATTGCAGAAAATCTATGTTTCATTCAATAATATTTTTTTTAATAAAATTGGAACATGTTAAAGAAGTTTTAATTTAAAATATTTCATTTTTATTTGTTATCTGATATCAAAAGTATGAGACAAAAAGAAAACCCTTGTAGCTTTCAATTTCTTTTTTTATGTTTTAATTATTTCTACAGATTCTAATAAACGAAATGAACAAATTTAATTAGGAAAATAAAAGTATATATTTATCTTAAAAACATTAATACGGGTACACACAAATTTTTAAAAGCCGCTCTCAAATTTCAGCTTATTTCAAACAATAATTTGAAGTTTTCTAAAGTTCATCTTTGTTAACAACAAAACAAATATTTCCCGTCTGTTTTGAATGGGTTATTAGAAAAGATTTGCGTTCATTGTAATTAAAAGTTTAGCTTTAATGATTATTTTATAAAATATCTACATTTCATTTTAATTAATTAATAGCAAGGAACAACATAATTTGTGAATTAAGGGTTCTTGTAACTTTTTAAACGCAACGAAAACGAACGAAAAAATTAAAATTTTGAATTAGTCTAACTTCAAAATCTTTTCGTGTATAAACATAAAATTTTGACTATTGATTAAGGGGACGAGGGACCTTAAAAAACCTTAAAAATCAATTCTTTATTTTTTATAAATTTCACTTTAAATATTATTCAAGGGTACATTATATGCATTATGGCATGCATTTATCACAAAAAAAAAAAAAAAAAAGGGGAGTTTTAAGGGTAAGGTTAAAAGGCAAAAAATAAATAAATAAATTTTTAAATTTTTAAGAAAAAATTAAAAAAAAAATTTGATTTTTTTCATATTTGTATATATAAACCAAATTTTTATAAGAAATATTGGGGATTTTCATTGATATGGAATGCGCAGGGGGCATTTCGAAGATTTCTACGACGACGCATAAAATGCCATTTTTTTCTCAAAAATATTTTTTTTAATTTTTTTGTGATAAATGCATGCTATAATGCATATAATGTACCCTTGAGTAATATTTAAAGTGAAATTTACAAAAAAGAGAAAATAATTGAAAAATTTCAAAATTGTTCCTTTTTTATTTATTTTTTTTTTTTTAACCTTTATATTCAAATATATATAAATTTGATGCACAGTTTTATTTATATATATTAGCCAAACTTTTATAAAAAATATTGGGGATTTTCATTGATATGGAACGCGCATGGTGCATTTCAGAGATTTCTAAAACGACGCGTAAAATTCCAGTTTTTTCTCAAAAATAACATAATTTTTTTTTGTAATAAATGCATGGCATAATGCTTATAAGGTACTTTTGAGTAATATTTAAAGGGAAATTTAAAAAAATAAAAAAATTATTTTTAAGGTCTTTCGTCCCCTTAAACAGATTATGCTTTTTAATATGCTACCATAAGAAATTTAGTAGGCTTTTACAGAATGTGTGTATTGTTGATATCAAAATAGTTCTTTTTTTTTACTCCACAAGTCATTGAGCGCATGATATCTTCAGAAAGTACGTATGGATTGTCAGGAAATTTGGTAAAGATACAAAACATATAGGTGTGTTTAAAATAATCTACTCTTAGGCCAAAATTATTTCATTAACTATATAAAAAAGAATATTTTTAAAAAATCAAAATTTTACATATTTCATTAATAAAAATATTCATAACTAAAAATATTACCATTCTAAGGACTAAAAAGTGGGTCATTTTAAACACACATATTTATTTAGTATCTTTACCAAATTTCATGACAATCCATGCATACTTTCTCAAGATATCATGCGTGCAATGACTTATGGGGTAAAAAAAAAAGACCTATTTTGATTTCAACAGTACACAAATTATGTAAAATGGTGATAAATTTCTAATGGTAGCATATTACAAAGCACAATATGTTTAAGAAATATCTAAAATTTCGAGTTTATACATAAAAAGGTTTTCAAGATAGACTAATTCAAACTTTGGATTTTTTCGTCATTTTTCGTCGCCTTTGAAAGGTACAAGACCCCTTAATGATTTACTTTCAAATTTGGAATATATACTACTAAAATCACGCAATCTGAAATACTTTAACTTTCATTATTTTTTGCACGAAATTTATTATTGGTTCTTCTGGTAAACAACATTTTTTAAGGACATTTTTTTACAATTTGAGAAATCTGCATAAAAAATATTAATTTAATTATTTCTTTTTTAGAATTATATTCAAATGTTCATATTTATTAAGAGCGAAACAAAAAAAATGTCTTATGTTTCAAAAGTGTATTTATCAAATGTTTGTCTTAACTGCACTTGAAAAATTTTCCTTACTTTTTATTTTACAAAATCTTTAAATTCTATCTTTATAAATTTAACACCAAAAACCAACATGATTTAAGAAAAAATCTTCACTTAAAAAATTATAAAATGTATTTTATTTCTACTAAAATCATACAATCTAAAATACCATTTAAATTTGAATCTTGAACGGAAATATGTTATTTGTTTGCCATAGACAAACATTGTTTAGAAACTTTTTTTTATATATTTTTGCACCGGATAAAACAATTTAATTTTCTTCATTCAGTTGGATAATATTTCTTAAAATTTAGTTACAAAGTTCATATTTGTAAATATTAGCAATTATCAGTCATTCAGAACGAAAGTGTTGTCATAAAAATTTTGACTTCATTTCAATGAAAAAGTTATTCTTCTTTGATTTTTTTAAATAAAATTTCAAAAATCCATATTAATTAATTTATAATGAATAAACTATTAATTTCAGAATAAATCATTTAATTACAGGGTAAGAACATCTATTTTACGAAGTAAAAATCATGCAATCTAAAATATAGAGCAAGTTAAGTGAAAGTCAAGCAGATAGAAAACATAAATGTTCACTCAAAAACATACTAATATACAACAAAATACTAGTAAAAAAAAAAAAAAAAACATAACATACTGGTGAAAAACACACACTAACACAATATTTGGTGTGTTTTACAACCAAATACTGTCAAAACCGCAACGAGCATACGGTCTTTTTCGAGTGATTTAATCAAAAGAAACAGAAAACATATAAGAAGTAGAAATGTCATTCAGTACAATTCAGATTATAATAATACACAGAAATATGTACTAGATATACCAGTACTAGTATACGGATGCTTGCAGATTTAACTATAAAAAAATCTTTTAATCAATAATAGTGCATGGTACAAAAATTCCATGCACACACGTAGTGCTACAGTTGTAACAAACATTTTGCTCTATCTGGATACCTAAAATAAGTGTTCAAAAGACTTATGATATGAAGAGACTTGCTGTTGCAACCCGATATGTTGCTTTTAATTTGCGTGCGATTTTTAGATTTATTGGGAGGGGGGAGGGAGAAATCTAATTTTAATTTACCTTTAGAAAATATATCTGACTTTAAATGTATTAAGTAACTAAGTATACATTTAAAATCATGTTTATAATGCCGGTAAAAAATTGTTTTAATAAATCTATACGATTTGAATGACGTCATTTGTCAAGAAAACTTTTAGTTTCAGAAATTGTCTTTTCATTTTGCAATTTGCGGAATAAAATGACGCCACATTGACAGGCGTAAACTTGGTTTATTTTTAACCTCGTTGGTTGAAAGAGAAACTAACAATAAGCTGAAATGACTTCATAGTATCAATTTGTCAAAAAAAAAAAAAAAAAAAAAAAAAGCAATTTAACAAATTACAACGACCATTTGGAAAATCCTTTTTTCAAAGACTAAAATTTAAGACATAAAAAATCGCACGGAGTTGATCATACATTACGTACGCCATGAATGAAACATTAATAGTGTCATTACACGTAAAAATTGCAAGCGTCAAAAATCGGCATCGACCCGTCAGAATTCCCGAAACTTACATATTATCCAATCATTTCATTGGCTGTTCGGGAAAAGGCTTTTCCATCGTCAGATTTCCAAGAAATCTGACGACCAATTTTAAATGAAATTTCATTCTTAAACGTCTAAACATCCCAGAATATTACTTTTTACACCGTCGTATAGAGAAAAAAATGTACTTTTAAATGAAATTTGTTTGAATGCTGTATCTCAATTTGTTTCTGAGTTATTAATTTTTTTTTGTAGTTTTTATTATTTTTTTGTCATAGTGGCAACAGAAGTATCCATCTCTGTTGAAAGTAAAGGGAAATACAGATTACTGAATAGACCAATCAGAAAACGAATAAAATGCAGATTCAACCAATAAAACGCCTCAGATATGTTTTTTTTATTTCCTACTCTGACAGAGAACAATAACCTTTTTTCCAAATGGTTAAAAAAAACTGAATGAAACATGAATATAAGTAATCATGTTTTTTTTTTAGGTTTTTTTAAAAACGTGTATTCAAAAGAAATTATTTTATTTCTCATCCATTTAAAAACTGAAACAAAAAGAATTTTTTCAATCTTATTAAGCAAACTTCAGTAATAATTAAAAAAAAAATTCCTATACGTTCTACCTTTTATCCGTAAATTGGAATAATTTAGCTGACACCATTATTGTAAACTAAAAACGAATTACAGACTTGTCATTAAAAATTAAAAATAGATAAATAATATCTTAGAAACTAATTGAATTTTAGAATTCTGAAGCTTATATCATATCATGGAAAACACTATAAGCAAAAAACATATTAAATTACATGAGTGGTGGAAATGTGATGAATTTTTGGCGATTCTGAGAATATATTTAAGTTGTGAAATCCCAGAAAGCGATAGATCTCTTCCTCTGAACTCTTCTAATACGTGGTATGGAAGATGCAATTGTTTGAGAAAGCAGTAAAGCTATGATGGAAAACGCGCTTCTAAATAACCTTTTAGTACAGTCAAATAAGGTGGAAAAAAGGGAAAATCTCAGAATGAAAGACAGCAAGCCGAAAATTTGCAACAAGCTTTTTCATGACATTCTAAAAGTTAGCTGAAAAGTCTCATAAAATCTCGTGTCGGCGTCGCCAGATATTCGTCAAAGGTGACAAAAATCTGTCTTTTGCTAATATCTAAAAAACCATGCATTTTATTGAAAATTATCCAATTTCAATTACAAAATTAAAGTAGACAAAATTTCCTATAAAATACATAAATTATCTTTAACTTGCTGACAAATGGTTTTGGCGCTAGAGCGCGCTGAAGAAAGGCAAATTTTTGACCTTCTGGCCAAAACGAGATAAAAACTTTCGCCCATTCTCGATTTCTCAGAAACTATGGATTTTGTCAAAAAAAAAAAAAAAACAGTTACAAAATTCAAGTATTCAAGTAGATTATTTCCTACAAATTTCGTATAATAATTTTAATGCTCTGAGAAAAAGTTTAGGAGCTAGATCACGTTGAAAAAAAGGCGATTTTTTTACATTTGAGCCAAAACGAGAGAAAAGCCCCTTTGTATCCTCGATTTTTCGAAAACCATGCGTTTTATTGAAGATTATCAATTACAAAATTAAAGTGGATAAAATTTTATGAAAAATGCGTATAATCAATTTAATTAGATTTTGGCCCTCTCGCCAAAAGATAGAAACGCCAGGTGATGATTGTTTCCTTTATTTCTAATGATGTTTAGACAATATTAGTGCATAAACAATGCTATGAAGACCGTAGCAAATGTTTGTAAAATAATAAAACTCCTGATGAAAGAAAAAAATCTCCATTATCATACTTTGTATTACAATTTGCAGAATTACCACACTACATTATATTTATGATATAATATTTAATGTTGTAGAAATTTTTATGTGTTTAACTTTAGTTACAATCTCATTTCAAAAACTATTATTTTGCATTGATAAAAATGTGATATACAAATCTAAAAACTTAATGACAACTGTATGAGTAGTATGAATTTTTTTTTCAGTTCTAAAAATCTCACAATTGTTTGTTTTAATAAATTTTGCATACACTTTAATAAAATTTGTAGATTAAATGTGCTTTTAATTGTCAATTTAAAATAATTAAAAATGTTAATACAGATAACGAAAACTTTCGTAAATATTATGACTTTTTTTTAATAGAAGAAGACAATTTCTTGTGTTGGTAATCTGCACGAAAGCCAAAATTTATTTCGGCCGCTTCATTTTTAAGAAATTTTTGGAGTTAAAAATAAAATTACCGGCGTAGGTGGTGAACTACTGTGCAATTTCTTTGTAAATTCCATTTTACTAATAAAATAAGAATACCGAATAAAAGTGCTAAACAATTTATTGCTAGTAGGTAGCTTTCATTACAAAAAGCTACCTATTGCAGCCGTTCGGAGGAAAACGATTTAAAAAAATTTTGGTATATTTTCATCGATCATGACCCCCAGACCCCAAACCACCCTCCATTCAAAAGTTGATATATATATATATATATATATATCTGATCTTTGTCACACTGTAACTCTCGTATTTATGAACCGATTTGGATGAAATTTCGTGCATACATAGTACATACCAATGTTTCGACCGAGTTCGTTGTCCAGCTTCATCCGCCATCATGTTTTAAAATGGCGGCCATTTTTTTTAATTAAAATTTGAAATGTGGTACCAAAAAATTGAAAATTAAAACATATTTTTTTTCTTATGTGTTTCACCTTGATACAAAGATTCCGGAGCAATTTTTGTTTCGTTTATATTTTAAAAAATGACTGAGTTATAGCACTTTGAATTTCTAGCGTGGCTGACATTTTGAAACGACCTGATTTTTGTCACGCGATAACAGGCGTATTTATGAACCGATTTGGATGTACCTTGGTGTATACGTAGTACATACCAATGTCTCGAGCGAGTTCGTTCGCCAGCTTCATCCGCCATCTTGTTTCAAAATGGCAGCCATTTAAAAAATTAAAAAAAAAAATTAATTTTAAATGAGGTACCAAGAAATTGGAAAATGAAAAAGATTTTTTTTTGTATGTGTTTGACCTTAATACAAAGATTCCGGAACATATTTTGTTTCGTCTATATCTAGAAAAATGGCTGAGTTATAGCATTTTGAATTTCTATTGTGGCTGACATTTTGAAACGACCTGATTTTTGTCACGCAATAACAGGCGTATTTATGAACCAATTTGGATGTAACTTGGTGTGTACATAATACATACCAATGTCTAGATCGAGTTCGTTGGCCAGCTTCATTCGCCATCTTGTTTGAAAAGGGCTGCCATTAAAAAACAATTTAAAATTTAAAATTTAAAATGAAGTATCAAAAAATTGGAAAATGAAAAAGATTTTTTTATGTGTGTGACCTTGATACAAAAATTCCGCAGCAGTTTTTGTTTCGTCTATATCTTAAAAAAATGGTTGAATTATAACACTTTGAATTTCTAGCATGGCTGATATTTTGAAAAAATCTGATAATTGTCACGCGATAACACGTGCATTTACTTACCTATTTCGATGTAAGAAGGCATGTTGATAGTATATAGCAATGTCTTGCCCAAGTTCGCTGGTCAGCTTTATCAGCCATCTTGTTTCAAAATGGCGGCCAGTAAATAAAAAAAATATTTAAAGTAAGGTGCAAAAAAATTAGAAATTGAAAAAGGTTTCTTTTTTAAGTATTTGACCTTGATATAAGGATTCCGGCGCATTTTTTGTTTTGAATTTATCTTAAAAAATGGCTCAGATATAGCAGTTTGAATTTCTAACGCGGGTGACATTTTTAAAAATATGGTTTTTTGCCTGCGACAGCACTCGTATATATCAACCGATTCCTATGTGAGTGAGCATGTGCACAGGAATTACTAAGGTCTCGACCAAGTTCACTGGTTAGCCTCATCCACCTTGTTGTCTTAAAATGGCAGGCCCTTCAATGTGTCACCGAATTTGGCAACCAAATATAAGTTATTTTAAATAAAAGCAGCTTGGATAAAGCTGACTAATTTCGCTAAATTCTCATTCATAATGATTTTGTATTAATAAAAATTAGTATTGAATCTCCTATAATCGGTTTCCACTAAATTGAGCTTTCTGTTTTTGAATAATATAAGCTGGCTTTTTAAAAATAAGGAATATGAAAGCTACCTCTTCCTCCCGGCACTGGCCGGAAGGACTTTAGTGCAACTTTAGGACTTACTTAAGTGCAAGATATAAGAAACATTTTATTTGCTGAGTGAAGAAAATGTTAAGTCTTAGATAAAATATTTTTTCTACATTTTTTATGAGCCGGTTTCTTATTTTTATATAATTTTTGGCCTGCTGAAAATGTAAAATTATTATATCGAATAATTATAATTCAATAAATTTCATAAATATTCAATAATAAATATGCAAATCTATTTAACAATGAACAAAATTGAATTACGGGAAAATTGAATTCGGAGTCAATGAAATAAAGTATAGAAATTATTAAACTATTTAATTTTGTAAAATGTGAACTGTACTTAAAATTTTAAAAGCAGAATCATTTTAAAAGTATTGTAAATACAGAAATTGGTGTTAAATCTATTTATTTAATTTTTTTCTTGTGTTTTATTCTCGTTTTTGATTAATTTTTATAATCTATCAATCTGACAAGACACATTAGTTGTAAAATCTCATTGTAAAAGGAAAGAAATTTTATATATTGTGAGCAACGATGTAAACTTAATAAATTGTTTATTGACGTAGTTACTGAAAATTTGCCACATAATACTCAACGAAAAAAATCATGATTTCTATTACATATTTTTAAAAAGTGTTTTACATTTATACTAATTGTAGGTACAGAAAATCGTTTCAAGATGTATTACTATTGTTAGAAATGTGAAAAAAAAAATTCTTTCTTCATCGGTGAAAATTGATGATTGTGATTTTGAAAATGAAAATTAGAAAGACGTCTGTATTTTTTTTTTTCGTTTTAATTCTTGACATTCACAATTTTTAAAATATTATTTTCTCATTTATGAAGTTTAAAAAATGTATCAAGATTTTCATCAAAGCACAATCATGACACATAACGTATTCTAAAATTTTCGTAAGAATTATTCAAAAGAATTTTTTCCATACTTATTAATTTTATAAAATATATTAATTTCTTTCGTCGATAAACTGTACGAAACGGGCAATTAGTTTTCTCTCTTTATAAGTGAAATTGATTTGTTGGGTAAAAAAAAAGATGATGAATTTTTGCAATTTCTTGCAGATTATTCTCTTTATAAATATATTATGCGGTTTTCTACGATAAAGCTGAGAGAAATTTTAATAAAATCTTATATTATGAGGTAATGATGACTGTGCATTTTCTATTCAGCAAATTTTGCTTGAGACTTTAATTCAAAATCCTCTAAAGAAATTGAGAAATGTAGATAACTAAATTATTAATAAGGGATATTTTTAGTATTTACAATGTTACTTTATATGTCATTGTGTATTATAATAAATAATTTTTGTCTTCTTAAATTAAATAATAAGAAAATTATTTTTAATTTCAAGTGAAATGCAAGAGTAAATCCGCACATAAAATTATCAGTAATTTCATTTATATATATTGGAACACATTTTACTAACAGTATATTTAGAGTATATATATATTTAAAGATACGTAATCAGCTGTATAATAGCAAATTTATTTTTTACCATTACTCTGGCAGTGAATATCTAATCCTTTGATTTGAGTATAGATTCTACGTTAATAAAATGAAATGTGTGTCTTTCTGTTTTTTGTACGTCTACGGGTCACGGGAAGAGGAATGTATCCCACGTAGACCTCTGTAGATTCTTTTTCAGATGGACGAAGACGATTTATATTATTATATGTGAATATTCAAAAAGTATCTATATATCACAAGGAAACTATTGCTATCATTTAGAAGAGAATTTTGAAGTTTTTCTTTCCTATCCTACTTTTTTATGGGTAAAATCGGATATATACAGTTGTTCGTTCTAAGTTATAATTTCTCGTGGTAATTTTGTACTAGATTAATAGCAGTATATCCAAGCGGTTTTACTTAAGGTGTGGTAAGATCGGAAGGTTCACTTTTTATAACTAATCATTTATTAATGAAAATGTGACCTAATCATAAATTGAAAATGATGTCATGGTACAATGATCCGTTTTTGTACTCAGAGTTACATTAAATTCGGTCGGAAATTCTGATTTTAAAAAGTAATTAAAAATAAGGTGTGCGGTTAAACCGATCTCTTCCGTGTGGAGTTTAATACAAAATAACAAGCTTGATGTTGGATTTTTTATACGCAATTTGTACACGATACATAATAAAATATTTATTCAGAAGAAGGGATTTTAATGCATTCATATTTAATAAAAATGTTACTTTCTTGCGTTGGCAATCTGCCTTAAACTCACAATATATTTTCTCATGTCCGTTGTTAAAAGTTCTTCCTGAATTAAAAAGAACCTCGATGAATGGCGCAATTTTTCCTGTTTGCTAATAAATCAGGGTTCCAAAAAAGCCGGCTTAAATTAAAAAAAGGCACGCGAGTGGCTTTTATTGGTTTTAACCGGCTTTTTTTTGGACAAAATTGGCCTTTTTTTGGCTAAAATTGGCTTTTAGACAGTGAAGCATTTTAATTATAAATGACACATTTTTATGTGTTTTTTATTAGTTTTAAAGACATTTAATTGAGGTAGAAATCACTATAACTCAATTTTTCAATAATGAAGACATTAATATTGGAATAAAAGGCCATACCAATTGCTTTCTCTGGTTTACACTGACGTTAACATCCTTTTGTTTAAATTTTTACTGCTTTATATAATTAAAAAGGATAATGGTTGCTTAGTTATATATTTTATTAACTAATTTTAACAGATATTAATATACAAGTCTTATTTTATTTCTCATAAACATTTATTAAATTCACACATAAAGTCATTTAATAAAAACATAATTTCTCTCTATTAAAACAGCATTATGAGTAACATATGCATTAATTTATGCATGAATATGCACTATTTTAAATAGCAACTACCTTTTTAAAATTCTAATTCAACACATTTTACTTGGAGAATTTTTTTTTTAAATTGTTCTCTTTATTTTATGCACTTAAATGTACTAAATTTTTTTCAAATGTTATGTCCTTCCTAATTTCTCTTTCAACATTGTTCATTCTACGATTTTAATCTATCCGTATGGACATTATCTGAAATAAGTTACCTAACATCTTAGTAGCAGAAAAACTTTTTACATATATCATTTTTACAAGTTATCAGAATATCAATTGCTTATCACTGGGTGTTCTCAAGTATTATATAAGATAATTCCAGTTATTAAATACATATATGCTATTTAGTTTTAATCAATTTTAAAAGTAAGTATCAGTATGTATAAGAATGTTTCTATTTTGATGTGTGACATTTCTTATTCTTTCATATAATATTTAAAATGTGTGGTATGTGTAGAGCTATAATAAAAAATTCCAAATCAATATTTTAGAGTCTAATGTATTCTTCTGAATATTTATAATTTTTTTTCTGACATAATACCTTCACAGTTGTATTCTAGCAATTATAAGGACTTATTTATTTGACAAAATTTAATATTAGTATATTTATTTTAGTAGAAAATGTTTATAAGTGTATTAAAAATAAATTAATCCAAATTTTATATGAATTATCTATAAACTACCATTTTGAAAAATAAAAGCCGGCTTTTTTCCATTAAAGCTGGCTTTTTGTAAGTGGTTAAAACCAAAAAAAGTCGGCCGCCTTTTTTTGGCCTGGCTAAAAGCCGGCAATCCTGTAATAAATTGTATATTATCTAACAGCTAAGAGTTAACTGAATATTACTTGATAAAATATAAAATAAAACAAAATGGAAAAAATATATAAAAAAATAATTATGAGACATTGTGTAAAAAAAATAATCGAAGCAGAAAATTGAATTACAAAAACGAATGTATTTCTTTTTAAATATTTTTCGCTGCTACACTATACAAATAGATTTTCTATTACTCTACATGTCATCATCTCATATTATTTTATTATAAAAAATATAAATTAGTTTAAAATATATACTGATTTGTTATTGATTAATATTTATAAATTTAGCGCTTGAAAAATTCAACGATTTTAATTCTCAGTCATTTCGTTCAGATTTATTCGTATACCTTATCATTGAATTTTTTAAGAAACTTTTTGTATAATTTTTAAATTTATATTTAACTATGTTTAATATATCTTAAAATTTTCAATTTTCCTTGAAGATTTAAGAAACAAAAACAAATTAAAAGTTTTATATTTAAATTAATATATTATATTATTTGCACAGAAAAAAGGCAGAATGTGATGTAAAACCAGATTTCTTAGCGTAATTAATATTATATTCATTTCTTAAATTTTAGTTGTTTTATAAATCCATATAATGGATTGTTCTGTTGGGTACTATTACATCTTACTACTAAATTAGTTTTTTGATTAGAATTGTTAAACTTGGATTAATTTTGATGAATAGTAATCTCATAAAGAAATTGTGAAATTAACCATTTATAAAACACATGTTTAATTATTGTTTTTGCTGGTATCACATTTTTAGTTTGCCAAATAAATTAGATATCTCAATTTAATTATCCAAGTAAGTAAGTTTGAAAGTATTAGGACGAATACATTTTATAACCGAATAAACTGTTGTATTTCTTAACTTTTGTGACCTGATGGTCAAATAGAAACAAAACATATATTCCTTTAAAATTAAATAATAAAATTTTTATTAATCACCATGAAAGAGAAGTGCACACACGAAGCGTTTCGAGTTGCAAAATTTTAATAGCCCGTCATCAGCGAATGTAAACACGTGTCCGTAAGAGGACAAGATCACGAATAAACAGAAAGGAAGAGAGGATAGCTTAGAAGGAACGCGACAGGCGGCACTAGGTGAAAGGTGACGACCATTCACAGAGGAGTACATGCAGAAGAGAAATGTTTTGCAAAAATTATAGAATAACTTGACAGAAAAGGAAATAAAAGGAGTAAAGGAAATAAAAAAGTAACTAAAAGAAATGAATAAATAAATAAAATTAAAAAAGAAAATTAAAAAAGAAAACGCAAAAAAAGTAATAAAAGTTTTTTTCTATTTTTATAATAAAATGAAAATACACAGGAAAAGAGGGGGGGGGGGGATTACAAAAGCAATTGCCACGCTGAAGAGAAAAATTGAGATCATGAGGGGTCACTGTCAAGTTTATCTGATTTTTTTTTTTTTTTAATAAAAGTGCTTCGTGAAAATCCAAGTGATCGTAAAAGATTCTGGCCATGGAGAAAAAATTTAAAAATAATGTGAAGTCCAACAGTGAGAGGCAATCAAAGATATTGATTTTTTTTGTTTTGATACTTACTTCTGATGCTCGCTTAATCTGTGATTTAATTCTCTCTTAGTTTGAAAAATATAACCTAAATTTCAAGAACAAGGAATAAAATAAACACCCAACCGGTTATATCAGTAGGAATACGATTTTTTGCCAGTTTCATTTTTCACCAGTTCAGTTATCGGCAGTTTTTCGGTTTTTCGTTTCTGTTCCACCTATACATTCCTTTAGTTAGAGATTTCAAGGGAAACATATATATATATATATATATATATATATATATATATATATATATGTTTGTGGTAAATCATTACAAAAATTTTCCGTACTTTTTGATGCTCTATCAAAAATAGTTTCCCATGGATAAAAAAAAAAGAAAACAGAACTGAGCAAACAATTTTGTTTTGAAGATGGCAATTATAATGACTCTAAGATTTATTTTTCTTCATTTAAATTTTCTATTAAAAATCATTCTTTTAATACATTTATCATGCGCGTGCATTAATAAAATATACAAAAAAAGAAAGAAAAATTAACCGCGCAGTTATGACACATAATTGATAACAAAAAGTCCCAACGAATTATTTGAAAGAAAGTCTTTTTGTTGAATGCATATCCATAGGAATGGGTTTTTTCTATTTAGTAATGGACATAAAACGCATAATTAATTTTCTCTGCTCCGTTATAAAAATTCCTTTTTTGATTTAAAATGAAGCTTGACGTGGCATATGATGAACCTTACTTTCAATTCCTTAATAAATAACTTCTTTAATAATAAATTAGGTGCTATTTTGTACTACAGAAACGGATTTTAAAAATAGCATTTTATCTTCTGAGGCAAAATTGACTTTGAATGTCTGGAAAATATGAGGTATTTTCTTGCTTATTTTAAAGCTCCTCACTCAAACTACTTTATATTTTTAGTGCAAAAAAAAAGGTAAAAATCACATCTCAAATATTTAAATTTAGTAACTTTTATTGAGATTTTTTAAATCTATCCTAATAAAAGAAAGTTTTCCTCTGTGTGTGTGTCGTTGTGCGACGACTAGGAAAATCTACCCCACATATAAGGCTGAAAAGTGGTATCAGGATAGTTTTAGACAGTTTCGAATGTACCTGAGACTCAGAATTTTAAATTGTTCACAATTAGCTGAGTTATTAACTTAAAATCATAACGCACTCTCATAAAAAATCATCCCTTATACCGAGCCGGCCAAAGCGCTCGTACTCTCCCAGAACCCGATTTATACTGCTTAACGAAAATGAAGGTCCGAATATTGGGATTTGGGGAGGTTTGGGGTTATTGTTGTAATTTGTTAATCTCGGCCTGCCAAACTACTTAACCCCTTATCCTACAACTATGTGTGAGACATCTGGTCTTGTATTCGGTCCAAAACTGATTATCACGGGCCTGGCCCGTAGTAAATCGGTCGGGCCAAATGTAGATATTACGAGCATACCCCTTTACAATGATCAAGCCAAATGTAAATGAGGCGTTCAGTAGACAATCCGACTAACTCCATTTTAAACAAAGGAACACTGAAATTTTTCTATATATTTATACAGTAATAAATGTTACCCTTCATTAAAAAAATGAGTTTAATCAAAATATCCCGAGAAAAAATATTATATATATACATACAGTATTTCTGTAATTACAATAACTTTAACTGTTTATACTGAACATTTTCATTTGATGAAGTTAATCGATTTGTGCTCTGAACAGCTCAAATAGAATGGGCACAGCCCGTGGTGCGACAGTAAAGGCTAACTGGATTACTAATAAAACTTTTGTGGTATATCTAACACAATTATTACACCAAGTTGTAATTGCTTATCAGATGTTCCACAAAATTAAACTACTTATATATTACACACGTATTTACATTCCGTAAGCAGTCTTACCAGCGGGCTACTTTTTTTAAATTGATATTTCTTGATTGGCACCACTTTTCTTAAATGATAAAATTCCCCTTATTTTTGCCTTCATTAATATGTCATTAAATAAGCCGAATTTTACTATTTTAAAAAAATAGTACCAATCCAGAAATCTGAATTAAAAAAAAAAAAGCAGCCCACTGGCAACACTGTCCGTAAGTCTTGCGCCAACATTTTGATACAACTTAGGACCGATTTGCCGAACCGTGTAATGTGGCTCGAGTGCTGCGCGATCCTGTTTGCGTTTTGGACCCAATCTGTTGAAACGTAAGTGGTCGGTAAAGGAGTTAATATAGTTAGAAATAGAAAATACTCCTGAAATAACGTACTTTTACGTTTTAAATTATTCCACAGTAAGATTGAAAAACACTGCTGTTAACTATTTGAAAAAGAAATTTCAAAAGGGTCTTTTTCGCAATTCTCTTTTTCTCCAATACGGCATTGCATTTCTAGGGCATGATTTCGAAGGTACCGGGTAGTAAAAAGTACGTACGCTGAGAACTTCTTCTTTTTAAAGATTCAATTATTTTTCAATTATACAAATTTAACCCTTTCAAGAAATTCAAGACCGCAGATCACTTTGCTTCTTCTACGGTCTTTTTCTACGGTAAAAGTGCCTAAACGTTAGTATTTCGACACAATCTTTTCAGAGCAACTTTGCACACCAGATTTACATCACCTTCAATAATTTTGGACATTCGGTTGAGTAGAGGATTTTTTGAAAAATAAAACGTGTGACAATTTTGACGAAAACACCAAAACCCAAGGAGTTTCCGCGGGATTTCGATCAACTTCGACACAAGTTTTCACTAGTAAATAAGCATATTTTTTCACGAAATTTTAAAGACGGCTGAGATACAGTGTTGATATGGAGAAGAAAATCTATCCCCTTTTCAACTAGATATCGATATAATTTCACGCTTTTGTCTCCCGAGTTAATCATCATATTTATGACTGTTGAAAGTCTCAAAAAGTTCGGACAACAAGATCTGTTACACTGCAAATTCTCAAACACAAAAATAAACACATTTTACAACACTTTTTGTCACCAAATTAACAACTTATTAATGTGTTGTGAATTAGAAAACTTCATATCAAAATATTTTTGAGTTGGGATTGTGTTCTTTATATGTTGCAAAAGTGTTGCTATCTATAAATGTGCTCTTAATATGTTGGGATTGTGTTCTTTAATGTTGTAAAAGTGTTGCTATCTATAAATGTGCTCTTAATATGTTGCAAAAATGTTGCTATCTAAAATGTGTTCTAAAAATAGTGTTGTTAATTGTATTGAAATCGTGTTGTAAATAGTGTTAATAAAAATATTTTCTTGCAATAGTGTTATGCTGCACAACACTTTGTCACCAAATTAACAACGGATTGTAAACACCACACAATTTAGAACACCATAAAACAACACATGTAAAACACATTCAAAACGCTTTCTACATGGTGCCTTTAAAATAACACACACGCACATTTAAAAAATACTATTTATTAAACGTTTATAATACAATTTTAAAAATGAATGTTTTGAAATGTTTTGAAAACACATTTTCTCTTCTTGTAATTTTTAACAACACTTTTTGCAAAATCTTTTTATTTGGTACAGCACATTCGCAACACATTCACAACGCAATCGAAAATGATTTTAGTTAGAAGTGTTAATTATAATGTTCAGTTAGTGTTGCAAAAATGTTTCACGAATTTCCAGTGTATTTTTAATTACTAAAATAGAACAAATGAAAAAATGGCTTCTTACGAGTCGGCCATTTTACCACTATATACCAATATATTTTCTCGATTGTTTCACGCTGTCTACGAAAACATTACGTTTTTAACTCCTAAAAATTTGAAGAAGTTTGGACAATAACGGTAATATTTTTTAAACATTTTAGTTACCGGACCTGCACCTCCCCTCTGTCCCTTTTTCCGGAATATTTCGAAATTACCCATTGATACCGAAATCGAAATATGCAGAAAACAAAATGGAAAACATTATATAATTTCCCGTCTTTTTGAAACACTGCAAACAATTTAAAAAACAAACAAAAATTAATCCTTTGAAAATAAATTCATTCCCGGAAGTCACTTATCGTTTTTTCCACTCATTTTACTGTAGGATTAACATTACGAATATTTTAATATTTAAAAAATACTCTTAATTTTGTACAATAACTCTGAAATTTAAATACTGTATATTAACATTTTAACTAATGACCGAGTATCAGTTTGCTTCACGTATAATCGGTGAAATAATCAGTTTGAAAATCAAAAATATTCACTCAGGATTTCGATGGAAAATAAAAGTAATATATATAGCTATGCTAAAACAAAGATTTTAAAAGCTAAATAAGAATATTTTAACACGAAAATTACACAGTCATATAGCCCCCACACACCCTCCCCCGTTTCCCGCTGCAGCTATTTCCAGCACTTTCACCGCTTAATGAGTTTTGTTTTCCATTTTTATACAGTCAGAAGGCATGTATAATTTCAGACAAACTCGAGTTAAAGATATAAAATCATACAAATTGAAGCTTCATTTAAGGATATTATTACTGCCTCAGACAACTCCGGGCGGGTCAGCTAGTTAATTATAAGAGCCAAATTTACCATGCAAATAACTTTATCTTTTCTATGATACTGCACATGCATAAATTTGTTTCTAGCTCCTCTTTGCGTTTTCCTAAAACTACTAATAACACTATAAAAAAATCTTGCCTTAAGAGAAACATTTTAGTACCGTCGCTGCTTGAAATCCTGCGTGATTTCACGATATTCCTGTGATCATGTTGGGGCTTTCTTATTAATTTCAGCTTAGAATTCTGAACTCCCAGTCGTTTTTAGATTTGATAGAAAGTGGACAAATTGGAAGCTTCCGTTCAAGAAACGGAAAAGACAGAGGCTGAAAATGTTCTGAATCCTTCGAGAATTCAGAGAAATAAAGATTAGATTTGAGAATTTTATTTCCGTTTTAGCTTAGTTTTCAGAACTATTCACGAATCGAAGGAAATCGGACAAATAAAATCATTGTTAACGGAACTGAGGTTTTGTATTTACTGTGTAACTGGACATGGTGTCGTACACTTTATTAAATGCCAATCTACTATGAGATCTTTGCAGCTGTTTCGAAGATACTTTCGACCAGAGTTGAATTCCTCAATTAAAAATGTCGCATTTGAATCAGAAGTTTCCATACAAAAATTACCTGTGTTTACAATATATCAGCTTAACTTTCCTTTAAAAGTAGCCTAATGACATTTGATTCACACAAAAGTGATTAAATTATATATTTTTAGAATCCAAATAAAATATTTTAATTTCTAAAATTTAATTAATTTAATCCTGTATAGAAATAAAAGACAAACTATAACGGTTTTATAGATTTCTTTTCTTAAACAATATACATTCAAATTTTAAAATTACAATTGTTAAATAAATTATTTTTTTTGTATGTGCTATTATAATAAATGAAATGGTTTATAATTGAAATATCTTGCTGGAAAATGTCTATCCTTTGCTTTGATAATGAAAATATCTAAATATTTCTAAATTAATATATTTTATTTAATTAAAATTTTTGAAAGAGTCATTTTGAGAGAGAATATTAAAATCTCAACATGTCTTTTATTTTTGCTTTTGCCTGTGTTAAATTTTACAGTTCGTCAAACTCATAAGTTATTTCAATTTAATTTATAAGTAGAAAGCTTTTAAAATATTATGAAGAAGAAAATTCAATGTAAAAGCCTTTTTATTTGACTAAGTACTACGTGTTTTAAAGGCAATAGCGTAATTAATAGAGACAAAACAACCCATTCTTTTACTTTCAGATATATAGAAATATACTAAATATACTTATCCTAATTTCTTATTCGTAGGAAGTTGTTGTAAGTCACGTTAGATATGAGAGATTGTCTCAAAAGTATTTCTTTACAATCGAAATAAAATAACAATAAAATAAAGTAACAAAGAAATTTAATTTAGGAAATAGTATTTGTAAAGATGCTGGTTTTTACATTTTATTTTTTACAAAGTATTAACATAGTTTACTTTTAATAAATTTCATGAAAATGCATTTTAAAAATCTTCAGAAGAACTTTACTGAACGAGGAAAAACATTAAATATTATTATCTCAAATCTTCTGTCAGAATTATCCAAAGAAAAGACTTTTGTTCATGCACCCTATTTTATAAAAGAACTTATTTTCTTTAGTTTGTAATTTTCATAAAAAGCACAATTAATTTTGTATGTTTCATTATTAAATTGCTTTTTGAGTTGAAACATGAAAAAGATATTTGAATTCATTCTGAATTCCAAAGTTCTAAATAATTTATAAATTTCGTGTATATTAAAATACAAAAATTGGCAATTTTTTTTTAATATGAATATACAAGATTAACTGTGCATTATTAGGTAAACTATTGTTTTGTTTTTATGATTTGACTTGCCATTTAGAATTACTTTATATCTTTTGGCACCATACAAATGAAAAATTCTTAAATCCAATAATTACAATTCATTAACAGTAATTAATATTGTAATTAATAAATTCTATTAAGAAAAAGGGCAATGCAGAATATAAAATTACAAAAATGGACAGGGTTTTCAAGTAAGAAATTTATTATGTTAAATTTGTATAAGTAAATTTTCATTTACTCTAGATACCTTGTATCGTACTATTATAAGCAGTTTGTTTTCGAAAATTTATACTACATGAAACAAATATTAAATAATAAGATTTAATGGGTGTTATTCGTGTGTTTAAGTCTTTAAAATCGCATATTATGTGTGCAAACCTTAATGCTTATAAATGATATAGAAAATGCTTATATTCATGTATTATTAATGTGTATCACATATATATGTTACATTATTAGATCTAATTCCGCGATTTCCTTATCTTATTCTAAATTACTACTTTATATTCACTAAATCCTTATCGTTAACTCTGTTAAATTCTCTTTAATTTAATGTCTTCCTTGTCTTAATCGCTTAAATATTACGCTTTTAGTATTCTTAAATTAAATGTTCCATTCCCGCGCTTTTTCTTTCGAGATTATTCTTTTAGCTTCCATTTTTACTTTCCCGCGCATTTCTGATGTTATCCTTTTTTCCTTCAAATTCATCCGCTAGCTCTGTTCGCACTCTTTATATCACGTGACATTCTTAATTATTCATTGGTTGAGAGCGCGATCTATGTCATATTTGTATCCTTACACGTGAGGAACAAAAAGTTGATACTCGCTGTGTTTCAGCAGATTTGAGTCGTATTTCCAGTTTTCATCCATCCCCTGGTCACCGTCCTGTTATTCGATTATCTGGAACTTTGTTTAAACATAATTACTACTACGGAGCGATGGCTAATTATCTTGGTGGAAACTGCACTTTTTGCAAGATATTATAATAAAGTGCTTAAGTGATATTATGAGTTGTTTCAATTTCCTCTGGGGAAACTTCACGGAACGATGCATTCCATTGTTTTCACTCGACAACTGCATTTCATCAATTTGTTCTACTAACATAACAGATTCGAATTATCTGTTCTGACCACTTCTTTTACGCCATTATCGCTGGATGTGATCCACAACTACTATCGTGACAGCCAGTACGGCATTTTCAACGATAAATCCAATCCAATGTTGCTAGAATGCAACATATATATATATATATATATATATATATATATATATATATATATATGTAGGTGTGTGTGTTTTTAAACTTCCTCCATGATCGAATATATACACAAGAAATTAATAAAAACAAAATCCTGTGTGATTTTATTTTCTTTTAATGAGGAAAGGGTTCTTAAAAAATTATAAATACTAATGCATTAAAGCCGGTTTCTAGTGAAAAACCGGCAATAATTGCAATAATAAAATTGCAATTATTTCATGTTTGTAGTACATGATGTCCATAAAGGAATGTCCTAGTTATAAATTTGAACAGTATCAAGCGTAAACGTCGTAGAGTGTTGCTTCAAGGTCCCAAATAAAGATTAACTCAAACAGTTTTAGATAAGCGTATGCGGAAGTACTGCGTTGTTATTTACTCGCTTGCAGTGCCACATATGTAAAATGGCGACGCCTGAGCGTAACACCCCATTGGTGGCAGAAGGTTTAAAAGCATTTCCATAAAAACGAGGTTAGTTTACCTTCAATTTGATGTCTGATTTATTGTAAATAGTCTACATTAAACTGTTATAATATACCATTGGAACTAGGACCTACTTTTATGGACACAATTTAGACTAATATAACAGAAATAGAATACAATTTTTCTTTGAACATTTTTCTTTTGGACATTTATACTAATATCCTAGCCCTTTTCAAGATGGGTGGTTTAAATATCGGCCAAAAATTGTCACTTCTTAAATGAAAAGAATCTTCCTCGTAAAATCTTTCAAGCATTTACAGGGTGTCCAGCGAATAAGACCCTGAATTCAAAATTAAATATCTCAAAAGCAAAGATCAATAGAATTATGCGGTAAACTGTTTGTTTATTAGCTAAGCTGTAAAAATGTTAAACAGAAGTTTTAAAATTTAGTTCTAAAAACCATTACCGGATGTCGCTGTAATCGCAATGCCTATAATTTGTGCTTCGAATTCCAGAGCACTAGCGTCTCATTCCTAGATGGCTCCCTATGGAAGAACGAAAATTGGGAAAGTCCACTTTTTCGTTTGGGTGATATGCAGAAGTGGAGACATCTGGTCACAGAATTATTGAATCAACTTTAATTTTAGAGACTTTCAATTAATATATTTTTCAATAAAAAGTTTAGAAATTATTATATAAGACCTTATTAAAATATTTTATTAAATTAAATTTTTAATGTCATATTTAATCATTATATAATTTAAATCAAAATGCATATATTTAGAAAAAATAATTTTTTACTTTTAATTTATTTTTTTATATTTTTAAATCACGGAATAATAATTTGGTATTATTGTTTATACCTCAATTATTATAAATAAAAAAGTAATTTTGCGTTTTTCATTTATTTTTAAATCATGGCATAATATTTTGGTTTTAGCACAACGTATATATTTCTTTTATTTGTAAACAAAGTTTTAGGGACAGAAATTATGCATTAAATTATTTCATTTAAAAAAGGAATTGATGATAATAAGTCATATCATCAACTTCGAAGCAGAAGTATTTTGGAGGCTGCACTTCATTCCAACAGTGTATCATATCGCTAGAAGCTACACCATACATCTGTACCCAATTATAAAAAAAATGAAAATGAGTTTTTAAAATTAAAATGATTTTTTAAACTGAATTAACTTAAAAAAAATAGAAACTTTGTATTTTTTCAATCAAACTATTTTCTACAATTAAAAAAAATTATTTATGAATCATTATTACAAATGCTCAATAATTTTTTAAAATGGTGTTTCTTTTAGATTGATTAAATTTTAAAACTAGAAACTGTGGAATTTTTTAATTCAAACTTTTTTTGACAATTTAAATAAATATTAAAAAGTAAAGATTTCCAATTTTTTCAAATCCTCCTCTGCTTGGATTCGATTCCACGATCTTCCAATTAGGAGAGAAAAGACATACCACACAGATACTGGTATCCAGATCGAAATAGCTTATAACAAAATTTGAAACAAGTCTCAATTCTGTCAACTTATGGCTTCGCTTCTGCACAACACCCAAATAAAATACTTTAGTAAGTTCTTACATAATGATTTCTAAACTTTTATTGAAATTCTCCAAAATTAAAGATAACGCATTAATTCTGTGATCAGATGTCTCCACTTCTGCACATCACCCCAACGAAAAAATGGACTTTCCCAATTTTCGTTCTTCCATAGGGAGCCATCTAGGAATGAGACGCTAGTGCACAATTTGTAGGCATTGCGATTACAGCGCCATCTGTTAACGGTTTTTGCAACTAAATTTTGAAACTTCTGTATAACATTTTTAGAGCTTATCTAATAAACAAACCGTTTACCGCATAATTCTATTGATCTTTGTTTTTGAGTTTTTTAATCTTGAAATCAGGGTCTTATTCGTTGGACACTCTGTATTTTCCCCATATTTTGCGTTAATTATGATACATGTGGCATGATACACAACAAAAAATAACCGCTTGATAGATTTTAACTTACAATTGTGTCTTTTAAGAAGAAATGACTTCTCGTTGACAATATTTGTTTAGCACGCGATTACAACTGATATTGCAAAACCTTCGTAAGAAGTACTGAAAGATAAGTTTATCCTTTTTTCAAGCATGCGTGCTTAATAAAAGTTTTATTTTTCTTGCATCGATAATCTGCAAGAAATGCTTCGTTAATTTCCTCTGCTTCGTTATTATTTTATAGAGGTAGTAGAGGTAAGAAGGTGGGGAGGGGGTTAAAAGAAACTTGCTGCAATATGTGATGAACTTCTCGAGCATTTTATTTGATAATTCCGCCTGTATTAATAACTTACGTGTTATTTTCAAACGCAAAAGTTTTCTAGCGTTTTATTGCGTAAGGCAAAGTTAACGGCATATTTCTGAAGTGTTATTTTGGTGTTTTTTTTATCGTTTAATAAAGTACTTTTATTTCAGGTTACTTTGCTTTATATAGCATCATAAAAATATAATTTATTATGGAACTCTTACCACGATTAACTAAATTTTATGTGAGGTTTTAATTAAATTTTTGTAAAACAAATGATAAATACAGAAAACATAATTATAAAAAAAGATATGTTTCTTTTTTTTTTAAGTTTATTCTTCTACATCTATATAAATGGATTTCTGTCTAAAATCTACTAATTTTTGCTGTACTTAACTTTCATTTTGGCGATTTGTCTGTGTATAGAAATTAAAATAAATTCTATTGTTTTCATTACTAACACCTAATTTTGATCTTATCAGCAAATTGTATTTGTCAAGTAATTTACATTATTCAGATTGAAAGTTTCAAATTCCTAAAATTAAATTCATTTTCAATTGTTTTAAATTAGATTGCCATGCAGGACGTTTTTTAAGCATAGCACAAACACTACTTCATAGAATGAGCTATATTCTAGACTTTCATATACCAAATTTTAGAAATTAGTTTCTGTTAAAATGTTTAAAGGTTACACTTCATATATTTTCTACATTTTGTTTTCTAATGCATATTTTTTTTTTTCGAAACGAACTTTTTAAAATAAAATGAATTATAACCTATATCTTTTTCTAACAGGACTCGATTCTTAGGAGCTTCAAATGTCAAATTCAAAATTATATCTCGTTCCGTCAAGTAATTTTTGACTTATGCTTCAAAAATCAGCCGCAATCTGTGTGAAACGATTACACTGTAAAATAAAATCTGTATCTCTTCAGATGTAAAGTTACAGATATCAGTATGCTTTATCTGTACACTGTACAAGAAAATATGTAAATCTGCAAAACTATTTTTGGTAAAGCTACAGAAATCTGTATCTTTACAAAGAATCTACTAATGTTACAATAATCTTGCTAAAAATTTATTTCTAACCCGGGATGCTGTTACATAAAAAAGTTCTAGGAATCCCAGTTTCCTAGAAAAATTCTTGGTAACCTTACAGATTTCTTGATTTACGGTGCAAAAGTGTATCTGTTACATGAATTTTTGTTGTTGCTGTTCCATAAAAAGTTCTAGCAATCCCAGTTTCCTAGAAAATTCTTAGTAACCTTATAGATCTTTTTTACAGTGTATAAAAGAATATAGCATTAGGAATTTCAAAACTTAAAACTTCATAATTCCTCAATTATTTGACCGAACCACTCCCCGTTTGTTATATATACTCAAATCTTGCGAAAAAATAAAAATAGATAAAATGTTTAGTATTTGCATAGAGCTGAGTTAGAAGAGAGTGGGAATTTTTTCCATAGCTGTACATCAAAATGACGTTGTTTATTTTTTCCGAGTTAAAATATGTTGAAAATGATTTTATTTTAATACTAGAAGCGCCTAGCATTCTCTCTACCTAAAAGCGCCAACAGCAGTCACATTGATTGCTCAATAAGTTAAATGCATATCTTAAATTTTAAATGCTTTATACTACTTTATACTACTATTTATAATATTTTAATTACTTTCAATTATTTCTTTTAAGTACTTCTTGAAAGAAAAATAGCTTATTTAAAAAAATAATAATAATAGATAATTTTGTAATAAATTTCTACTTTTCTTTAATAAAACACTTTTTATTTCTATTCGCAATTTTTACACAACACAACTATTTCAATGCTGGAAGTGCATTTTACACATAATTAAATATTTTTTACTTACATCACTTATTTTGTTGCTGTCATAAACTTCAATCTTGCCATGACGTCTTTTCTTTCATAGTCTATTGCTAGTATTGGAAATTTCTTGGAGCAATCTTGAGCATGTTTTTCTATTCAAGTGAAACTGTCTTAACCCTTAACCGGAAACGCGCCGTCTGTGAGATGGTTGCGTCTACACATCTGCCCTTAATATTTTCTCTCTCTGACATTTAAAACTTACTTTCATGCTGTTATATTATAAAATTGGTCCAGTTAATGCATTACTATTAAAGATTATATGTTTAAGTTCACTATTTGGCAAATTATTAAGTTTTCTGTTTGTGTACGAGATTTTCACGTTTCCGGTTAAGGGTTAACTCATCCACTACCTGAAACAGGAAGCTTTTGAAGTATTTTTAGCGATTAATTCTCAGAGCTAACGTACCTATTTATTTCTGCTAAATATAGCACATTATAGAAAACATGGACTGGCCATCTACGTAAACTAGCCCGAATAGAATATTTACGCTTCATCTGGTCAACGATATCATCTCAACATTTTATTTTGTTGCCGAACTCTAGTATTTCTGGAATTTTTTTCTTATTTTGTAAGTGAACATTTACATTTGGATGCAAGGTACTGAGTTGCAGCACATTTTTAATTTTTACCCTGATAGACCGTAAGAGTAGTTTCTCCATTTTTTAGTAAAACAGTTTCATACAGCTGTGCTTTATAATTCATTACTTCATGCTTAATTTCCCATCTATGTATTCTTACTCTGCCACAAAACTTGTTTTCATTTCATATTAGGTCTTTATGCCAATGGTAGTGAGTAAAAATAGTAGTCACTGTCACATTTCTACCAATATACAGATAAGGGTTTGGTAGAAGCATTACTATATTTTCAGGAAGACTTTCAGTTTCACTTCTCGATTTATCTTTTACAAAATATAGAAAATCATTGCACATAAACCTCAAGTATATATAATCTAGCATCCAAAACTTGATACCGAATTTGTCTGGTTCATTTGTCATATACTGTATAAACTTACATCAGACTTTGGATGGAAATAACTGCTCATCTACAACTAGATTTTCTCCTGACTTATAGGAAATAGCACACATCATTGTAATTTTTTCCACGTATCTGAAAACATTGCAAACTTATAGTTTCTAAACATTGAGTCCTAGTTGACTTCATACCAAACCTCAGATTTTTCATTATATCTCGAAATCAATTCCGCGACATTGTTTCACGAAGAAAAGCAGGACACCGTTCCACAGGAAATCGTAATTCATATCATTGCAAACGTATTCTCCTTTTGCAAAAATAATAGCAATAAAAGTATCAGGTTCTACGAAAGGTATTTCCTAGTTTTATTAATTGTTCAGGACTGCCCCTGCTTCCGTCCATTCTTTTTACATGGCATAACATGGATTCATCAATGGGAACTTCCAAACACTGGAAACATTGTCCTCGACGTTTCTTTTTGCATACGGTTCTGGACCCGGTATTTCTTTTAGCACATTCCGAGCTCCATATTTCACAGCTGTTACATTCCGCAAAAAAGGCATAGAAATGGGGTGTGTAAAGTATTTAGTGTTTGAAGGGAAAGGTGAAGGAAAGGAATGTGTAGATGAAATGTGTTTTGCTCGGCAGGCTACACACTGAGGCGATAGGGGAAAAAGGAAGTGCAAATTAGGAGAAATAAACAGGTCGAAGGGAAAAAGAAAGCTTTTTAAAAACTATGTTTTCTTGGAAATCCAACATTTTTAATGTGTCGCCTCAGTGCGCGGTCTGCCTTACAGTTAGCGGAAAATGGGTGAATAGTAGAAAAGGAGGGAGACGATGGTACGTATTTACTGTTCTATTGAAAAAGTGAATGAAAAGAATACGTAGGGAATATGTGTTTTCAAGAAACGATGTTTTCCAATCGAGAAAATCAGTTGAATCTACCCAATTTTACTGGCAGTAAATTTGACTGCTCGTGATGCTTATAGGTATAATAAAAAATATCTTCGTCAATTTTAATTTCATTCGATTCATATTTGGTGGCAATAATTTTCGAGGATTTTTATCCAAATTCAAAAAATTGTGACTTCGTAAGACAGACAGTTTTTTAGGAATACAAGCTGAAATGGTGAAAACAGTCAAAATGACTGCTCTGGCGCTTCTAGTGTTCTGATGAGGTTATTACTTCAATAAAATTCAGCTTGAACTTTAAATATATAGATTAATCTCAGTAGAAGTATCACTCTAGAATTGTACAACCTAGATTCACTTATTTAACACTTTAAGTTCTGAGCTATTTCAATCGCATATCTCCCTCTGTACTGAGGGTATTTGGTACTTTTCATGATTTTTTTAAATCACTAAAACAATTACTAAAAATTAATATTTACTAAGAAATCAGGCATGTGATTTCCGCGTTTTTGACCACTAGTATATTTTTAAAGAAAATGTTGTTCTCTTAAATCGCAAAAATGTTTCGATTAAATGAAATATCATTCTCTCTAAGAATATACTGGTGTGCAAAAACGCGGAAATCACATGCCTGGAAATTATTGAAAAAAGCATGTTTTATATATTTTTAAAAAGTTCCGCATAAGAAAACAACACTTTTTAACATACAATTTTAGACTTACCCAAATGTTGTACAAATATCAGAAAATAGGATTTATTTGTATATAAATATAATTTAGTAAAATTTACTTTTGTGTGGTACATTTTAAAGCACAAAGAGCAACACCACAAGGTTCACCATAAGTTCGAATTAAGCTCTTATTCTAGATATTTTCATATACTTACTTGTGTTTAGTGCTGCCACGTACTTTTTTTTTTCTTCAAAATAAAAGGTTCGTAGATAATATAGGAAAAGACAGCGAACCTATACAAAAGATATATTTATAGCTACGAGAGTTAAAAGTTGGCCACGAAAGACTCTCGGTTTAGTTAGCTTCACCGAAAACGTCGATCCGAGTGACATTCGTGTTTAGACCCCAAAGTGTTAAAAGTCCTTCCGGCCAGTGCCGGGAGGAAGAGGTAGCTTTCAAATTCCTTATTTTTAAAAAGCTAGCTTATGTTATTCAAACACACGAAGCTCAATTTAGTGGAAACCGATTATAGAAGATTCAATACTAATTTTTATCAATACTAAATCCTTATGAATGAGAATTTCGCGAAATTAGTCAGCTTTATCCAAGCTGATTTTATTTAAAGATATATTTGGTTTCCAAATTCGGCGATATGTGAAGTGCCTGCCCTTTTAAGACAACATGGTGGATGAGGCTAACCAGTGAACTTGGTCGAGACCTTAGTAATTCCTGTGTACACGCTCTCTCACATCGCAATCGGTTGATATATATGAGTGCTGTCGCAGGCAAAAATCAGATTTTTCAAAATGTCACCCACGTAATGAAATTCAAACTGCTGTATCTGAGCCATTTTTTAAGATAAAGACAAAGCAAAAAATGCTCCGGAATCCTTATATCAAAGTCAAATACTTATGAAAGAAACATTTTTCAATTTCTAAATTTTTTGCACTTCACTTTAAATATATTTTTTTTTAATTTAATGGCCGACATTTTGATTCAAGATGGCGGATGAAGCTGGCCAGTGAACTTAGTCGAGACATTGCTATATACTATCCAAATGCCTTCTTACATCCAAATAAGTTAATAAATACGTGTGTTATCGCGTGACAAATATCAGATCGTTTCAAAATGTCAGCCATGCTAGAAATTTCAAAGTGCTATAACTGAACATTTTTTTAAGATGTAGACGAAAAAAAACTGCCCTGAAATCTTTGTATCAAGGTCAAACACATAAAAAAACCTTTTTCATTTTCCAATTTTTTTCATACCTCATTTTAAATTTTAAATAATTTTTTTTTAAATGTTCCCCTTTGAATCAAAATGGCGAATGAAGGTTGCCTACGAACTCGGTCGAGACATTGGTATGCACTATGTACACACCAAGTTACATCCAAATCGGTTCATAAATACGCCTGTTATCGCGTGACAAAAATCAGGTCGTTTCAAAATGTCAGCCACAATAGAAATTCAAAATGCTATAACTCAGCCATTTTTTTAAAATATAGACGAAACAAAAACTGTTCCGGAATCTTTATATTAAGGTCAAACACATAAGGAAAAAATCTTTTTCAATTTTTTGATACCTCATTTTAAATTTTAAATTTAAATTTTTTTTTAAATGGCCGCCATTTTGAAACAAGATGGCGGATGAAGCTGGCCAACGAACTCGGTCGAGACATTGGTATGTACTTTGCACACACCAAGGTACATCCATATCGGTTCATGAATAGGCCCGTTATCGGGTGACAAAAAAAGGAGGTTTCAAAATGTCAGCCACGCTAGCAGTTCAAAGTGCTGTAATTGAGCCATTTTTTTTAAGATATAGACGAAATAAACACTGCTCCGAAATCTTTGTATCAAGGTCAAACACATAAGAAAAAAATGTTTTTCAATTTTCAATTTTTTGGTATCACATTTCAAATTTCAAATTTTTTAAAAAAATGTAAATGGCCGCCATTTTGAAACAAGATGGCGGATGATGCTGGCCGACAAACTCGGTCGAGACATTAGTATGTACTATGTACACACCGAGTTTCAAATAAATCGGTTCATAAATACGTCAGTTATCGCGCGACAAATATCAGGTCGTTTCAAAATGACAGCCACAATAGAAATTCAAAAGGCTATAACTTAGCCCTTTTTTAAGATATACACAAAACGAAAACTGCTCCGGAATCTTTGTATTAAGGTCAAACACATAAGAAAATAATATTTTTCAATTTTCAATTTTTTGGTATCACATTTCAAATTTTAATTTTTTTAAAAAATTTAAATGGCCTTCATTTTGAAACAAGATGGCAGATGAAGCTGGCCAACGAACTCTTTCGAGACTTTGGTATGTACTATGTACGTACCGAGTTTCATCTAAATCGGTTCATAAACACGCCTGTTATCGCGTGACAAATATCAGGTCGTTTCAAAATGTCAGCCACGCTAGAAATTGAAAGTGCTATAACTCAGCCATTTTTTAAGATATAGACAAAACAAAAACTGCTCCGTAATCTTTGCATTAAGGTCAAATACATAAAAAAAATATATTTTTCAATTTTTAATTTTTTGGTGCCACATTTCAAATTTTAAATTTTTTAAAAATTTTTAAATGGCCGCCATTTTGAAACAAGATGGCGGATGAAGCTGGCCAACGAACTCGGTCAAAACATTGGTATGTACTATGTACACACCGATTTTCATCCAAATCGGTTCATAAATACGAGAGTTACAGTATGACAAATATCAGATATATATATATATATATATATATATATATATATCAACTTTTGAACGGAGGGTGGTTTCGGGGTCTGGGGGTCATGATCGATGAAAATATACCAAAATTTTTTGAAATCGCTTTTCTCCGAACGGCTGCAATAGGTAGCTTTTTGTAATGAAAGCTACCTAAAAGTATATCGATATACGCTATACAGAAAAATAACATATTTTGTATTATCAGGTTGCATGGCTGTCATACTGTAAAAACAGAAGAAAAAATGACAGATAATTTTTGATTTGGGAAAACATAATATAACCACGAACGTAAATGTACAATAACTACTACCTAATTGCTAGAGATACTGAAAAGTTCTCTTTATCTTTAAGAACTTAAGAAAGAAGTATATTTCCGAGATTTAAAGAAACATTTATAGAAACAAATGTTCTATTGATGTCACTGATTTTCTGTAATGTTTCCAAGTAGTTTTTATAGTGTATTAATCATTTCTTTCAACCATGCAATTTTTTTCGTATGCTACCCACTCTCAAGTAAACATTTTCTTCTTCAATAAACGTATTTTACAAACAAATATGGTAAATTAACAGCATTAGCATTGACATAAAAATAAATATTATTTTGTTACTCTTGCATATATTAATTGAATTTCGCTGCTGATTACGTGTCATTGAAAATTGATAGCGTCATAAAATCCGATAATGCGGTTCGCGAAAACTCAGTAATTCTCTGCACAAAATTATCAAAAACGTTTCCAACAATCAATGGCAGCAAAAGAAACTTGTTCTTAATAAATGCTTACTTAAATCTAAAAAAATATATAGATTTCTGAGATTAGATTTCTAAAAGAAAAAGACCTTTATCGGAAATCGTGAATAACTTGCAGGACGTTATTGTATACTTTCGGTCATGGTTGCATTATATTTTATTATAGATTAAGAATCATTTGTCTTTTCTTTTTAGAGCGTGTTTCATTTTATATGAAGACATAATTAGTAAATGTGCTTTTATTGACAGCAGAAATTCGTCTTAGAAAAAAATTGTTTATGATGTTTTGTACGAAATGCTATATTATTTATATAGTGTCTTGCAACATTCTTTCTTTTTTTTCTACAAAAAGTGAAGAAACATCACAAAAATAGTTTTATATAGAAATGGATTATATAGCAATCAATTTAGTATCAACCGCATTTTTAAATATGCTACATAATTCTCAATATTTTTATTTTTCCAAGTGAAACTTATAAAAAGCAAGATAAAAGAGTAAAAAGAGGTGTTTATGTATCTGGTGTAATATTACAAATTCTCCAGATACTTTCAAAAAACCTAAAACAAAATTACAATGTGTCAAGCAATAAAAAATCTTTTTTGACATGTTCGGTCTCAGAAGGTATGATAGGTATACAAGCCTCTTATTTTTTTTTTTTTTCATTGACAATACAATTGTCCGTTTAAGACAGCATTAAGTTATATACAGTCTCATTTTTTCACACTTCTTTAGCTTTCACAGATTGGTCGGTATTTTATTACTATTCATTTTAGCAAAATTAAGTTTTTAGTACACTGCATAATTAAGTAAGGAATATTTAAATAAACAATGTTCTGTATACAGGGTGATTCATAAAAGATGGGCAGAACTTTAAGGGGTTATAGTACACTTAAAGACAAATAATATTAAATAGGAGACTAAGGGTCCCAGACGTATTCCCAAGGAGATAGGGGGCATTAAAGTTTAGGGTCCGAAATTTCAAATGATTATAAAACATGGAAAAATTGGTCGATTCGTTTGCGGTTTTTGCAAAAAATTTTCTTTATGCCAGTATTTTCTTGAAATAAAATTTTAAAGTTCAATTTCAAAAAATGCCGATAGGGGGCGCTTTAGACTTTGGAGTAACAAACAACTATTTTTTAACGTTATTTTTTGTATTTCTTTAAATGATTTCGAAAGCTTAGACTTAAACTTAAATTTTGATCTAAAAATCTGAGTCCTAACGAGTAGTTAAGTAGCATAAACTGAAATTTGAAATTTGAAACCCTTCTCCCCCCAGAACAAAAATCAGTTATTCCCGATCTTTGTGTCGTAGATTAGGCTCTAACTACTGCCGCGTTTTGCTAAAATTATTCTTTATGTCAGTATTTTCTTGAAAATAAATTTTAAAGAAAATTTTCAAAAAATTCCGATAGAGGGCGCTTTAGACTTTGGAGTAACGAACAACTATTTTATACCGTTATTTTTTGTGTCTCATTAAATGCTTTCTAAAGCTTAGACTTAAACTTAAATTTTCAGCTCAAAATCTGAATCGCTGAGCGTGGTTCAGTAGCGAGGGGAGGGGGTTCAAATTTCAACTTCTGAACATAGTTCAGTTTGCACTACTTAACCATGCCCAACGATTCTGTGCTGTGATACGAGGCAAAAATACAACTTTCGTCAAGGACTGCATAGTCGGAATTCACTCATAAAGGCACTGGCACAGTTGGAAACGTCGCTCATGCAAACGTTAAAGCTCCATTCCTGACGCTAGTCACCGGGTGAAGAAGGAAACAGAGAGTATGCAAATGTCAAATGGGGAAGAAGAAGAACACGTATGCAAAATTTCGACACGATTCAGGCATAAAAACTACTGAACGGTGAGTCAAGTGTAAGTCGCTGTAGTAATGAATCGGAAGATGGTGCCCTTCACGAATAAGGAAAAGGCTGAGATGCATTTAATTTACGGAGCGGCAGATGGAAATGGTGCAGAGGCACAACGAATGTACGGAGAGCGATTTCCCAACAGGCGGTTGCCTAACCGCAAAACTTTCGAGCGCTTGCACAGACAGTTGTGTGAGACGGGATCATTTCTCGCTTCCCGGTCGAATGCAGGTCGTGCAAAAAAGGACGAATCAGTAGTTGTTGCAGAAGCCATTCTGGATGTAGTAGCGGCGCAGCCAAGTACAAGTACACGAACAGAGGCTAGGCAGGTGGATACCTCACAGTCCATGACTTGGAGGGTACTGAAGAATGAACATTTGCTCCCGTTTCATGTGCAACGAGTCCAGAAACTGTCTCCAGGGGATTATCCAAATCGTATTGAATTCGCCCGCTGGTTTCTGCAGCAGAACGCGCTAAATCCACATTTTGGACGAACTGTGCTTTTCACCGATGAATGTACCTTCACACGTGAAGGTACATTTAACACACACAATGAACATGTATGGGCGGATGTCAATCCACATGCTACGTATCCACATGCTCATCAGAGACGCTTTTCCATCAATGTTTGGGCAGGAATCCTCGGAGACCACCTAATCGGACCGTACCTTCTTCCTGAACGCCTCAACGGTAAAACATACCTCACATTTCTGCAACATGTGCTGCCAGACCTGTTAAACGTTGTTCCTCCACGCATCCGGCGGGTCATGTGGTTCCAGCACGATGGAGCGCCAGCCCATTACGTACGAGACGTCCGCAACTATCTGGACATCACATTTCCGAACAGATGGATTGGTCGAGGTGGTCCTGTTGCTTGGCCTGCTCGCTCGCCAGATCTTTCACCCCTCGATTTCTTTTTTTGGGGACGATTGAAGGCTCTTATGTATGAGACACCCATTGAATCCCCCGAGGAACTGGTCGCCAGACTTTCCGCCGCTGTAGGGGAAGTGCTCGAAAAGCCTGATGTTTTCGCGAATGTTCGCCGTTCCATTCTTCGCCGTTGTTCTGCGTGCATAACCTCTGGTGGTCACAATTTTGAACATTTATTGTAATTACATGTTAATAAATATGCTTTGGTAACATAATCCTAATTTGTGTCTTTTTACTTCGTATCACAGCACACAATGTGTGGACATGGTAAACTGAACTGTGCTCAGGAGTAGAAATTTCAAACCCCTCTCCCCAGAAACTTAACCACGTCTAACGATTCAGATTTTGGGCTGAAAATTTAAGTCTAAGCTTTAGAAAGCATTTAATGAGACACAAAAAATAACGGTATAAAATAGTTGTTCGTTACTCCAAAGTCTAAAGCGCCCTCTATCGGAATTTTTTGAAAATTTTCTTTAAAATTTATTTTCAAGAAAATACTGACATAAAGAATAATTTTAGCAAAACGCGGCAGTAGTTAGAGCCTAATCTACGACACAAAGATCGGGAATAACTGATTTTTGTTCTGGGGGAGAAGGGTTTCAAATTTCAAATTTCAGTTTACGCTACTTAACTACTCGTTAGGACTCAGATTTTTAGATCAAAATTTAAGTTTAAGTCTAAGCTTTCGAAATCATTTAAAGAAATACAAAAAATAACGTTAAAAAATAGTTGTTTGTTACTCCAAAGTCTAAAGCGCCCCCTATCGGCATTTTTTGAAATTGAACTTTAAAATTTTATTTCAAGAAAATACTGGCATAAAGAAAATTTTTTGCAAAAACCGCAAACGAATCGACCAATTTTTCCATGTTTTATAATCATTTGAAATTTCGGACCCTAAACTTTAATGCCCCCTATCTCCTTGGGAATACGTCTGGGACCCTTAGTCTCCTATTTAATATTCTTTGTCTTTAAGTGTACTATAACCCCTTAAAGTTCTGCCCATCTTTTATGAATCACCCTGTATATTCGTTCTTAATACGTGTTTTTAATTTTTAGGGTTGGAAAAAATATTAAATTAGAATTACACCGTTCAAACTAATTTATTTTTAAGATACTCGGGGGGGGGGCTAAGCCCCCCCTGCTCGCAACGCTCACAAACCCCCGCGTAATCGCTTCGCGATTCCATTCGGTATCACGACCTATTTTCTAGCCAACCCAGACGTAATTGTTTCGCGCTTCCATTCTGGATCGCTTCGCGATCCCTTATTTTCTATGCATTCAATTTTTAGATTCCACTTGGTGAAAGCGCGCTTCTCCCCGACTGCTGACAATTTTATTTCCTTATCTGTAAGCACATAATCATTAGAGCTTACAGAATTTCATAATTATAAGAATTATTAAATATAAAATTATGTATATAGTATTACGGATATTGTAAATAGTTAGTGTTTGTGCTTAAAAATAAAGTAAATCGTTCAATCAACCTCTGTTCATAAGCTAATGCATGCTGTTGCATTGAAATGTCTCAATTTGTTGATTTTCTGCAAGCTAGTAAACCCTACTGGATTTCAATGGGAATCTATGGAAATTTGGCGAAATACTGGAAATTACGACAAGTTGGCGTCATTTTACACAACTAATTTTGGTCGCCAAATTTGGCGATATACCGCTAAGTTGGAGGCAAACTTGGCGATGTTCTGCGACGGAGCCGCCGCCTCCCCCCCCCCCCTTGGTAACCCCTCTTATAGCGTCAGAAACCTGTGACCAATCAGATGCGTTTCACAGTATCTACGCTGATTTTCATTGGTCCATTTCGAAATCGTTATTTTTTTTATATATAGAAGGATATCGACATAAGGTAATTTTAGAAATGATGCTATGATTTCTAAATATATTTACGTTCATATACGACTTTGTTTAAACATTTGTACGTCTATGCAAATATATTCGCATAAATGTAACGAGAAGAGTAATGATAACAGGGAAATTCTAAAAATTACGTAGTCATCTAAATTACAATGAAATTTCAAATATTACGCAAATAGAATGCTTCTTTCAATTCAATAATATAATTTAAAATCCCGATTCGATAGTCTCAAACAATGGTATGTACAATAAAATAATTACAAAATATGTGAAAAAAAAATAGCTTCAGTTCATTCGAATTACAAACTTTCTTAAAATACATAAAAATATCCCTTTTAAATTCATACATTCGAAACGTACATTAAGTTCGAAATGTAGTTAAAAAAAATAAGTTATAATATAAATTTTCTCATGTTTGTACCCTATAAAAAAGAGGGATGATTCTTAATGTACAAAAGTACACTGTAATCAAGAACGAAAATATACCACAACTTCTTGACTGTCCGCGAAGCTTCCGAAAAGTATTATTTTACCTTTAAAAATTTCTCCAGAAAATTACTTATTTCCGAAATTTAAATAAGAATTTATAAAAATAAATTTTTATTAGCTGTCCATCATTTTCGGAAACATATCTGAGTAGCATGTACGGTGCAATAATCAATTTTCTCAAATCGGAATACTACTTTTTTGGATGCGATCCATTCTCAGGTAAATATTTTAATATTAAAAGAAACATGTTTAACAGACAAATATACTAAATTAACAGCATTAACATTAATATGAAAATTAATAAGATTTTAATTCAGTTATGCAGCTGAAAATGCTTACTTGAGAATTGATAGAATACGAAAAACTGATTTTCCGGTACAGAGAACTGATTAATGCATTGTAAAAACTACTAGGAAACGTTTCCGAAAACAGCTTGTAGCTGATAAAAATTTCTTTTTATAAATTCTTCTTTAAATTTCGAAATTAAATTGTTTTCTGAGGTTTTTAAAGATAAAGGAACACTTATCGGAATCTTGGGAGATTTGGAAGAGGTTATTATATATTTGCATTCATGATTATTATATATTTTCGTGGATTAAGAAACATCTGTCATTTTTTACAGTGCAGCGGCCTCTAAATCAGGACATAAATATGCAGTAAATGTACTAAAACGGAACCTGTCTATAACAGAACCTTGTATCAAACGATAAAATTTCATTGTCCTTACGGTAGGAATGCCATACAATTATACCTACTTAGACGGAAACCTCTTTAAAACGGAAATGTTTTCCAATACCTTGCGACACCTTCTTAGCAGGTTTTATTACACTAAATAAGCTTAATCTTATACAATAAAACCTGTGAAAGGGGAATCTCTAAGACCGAAAAAAATTCCAGTTTAGCATATATAACTGTACAGTATTCCAATCGTACAGACAATAAAATTTTTACTTTTAAAACGGAATTCCCTAATAAATATGCTCCGTTTTTACAAGGTTTACCGATCAAAGTTCAGTAAAACTTATGAAAGTAGAATCGCCAGAAACCAGAAAATATTCCGTACTAGAAAGTTTTCCATCTAAGGGAGTTAAATTTTAAGACATTTCTTTGCAAGGGACAATAAAAATTTTTCGTTATATACAGGTTCTGATTTTGCAGGTTTTATTCTATTAAGTTTCACTCGAAGCAGATTAACAAATAGCATGGTACTAAGAGAAATTTAAAAGAATTTCTGCATCGTGAAAAATTGGGACTTTTGGCTTCCCATTCAGTGCGTACACGGGACAGGTCTTGAAGCCCCTCAAAATCGGGACATCCCGCGTAAATCGGGACACCTGGCAACACTAGTCTTAAGTGTGTTTTCTTCTCCAAAATGCTCTTCTTTTTTATTCTATAAAAGATTTCTATTATAATAATGGATGTAATAATTCATTCATTAATAATGAGTCTTCATTGAAATCAGATATATTTAATTTTTATAAACAGTATATTTTATTTACGAATATTCGTCGGTTTTATAGTTATTTTTATTATAGAATTTTCAAAGCAAAACATTCTTCCCAAATATTCTATGCCCAGTTTCAAAGTTTACTATTTTATGATAGCAGTTTCGATTATTTTTAGCAGTCTTAAGGTTAATTTATACCTTAAAGTAATAAACGTTCGTATAAATAGACATTCATCGAAAGAACAAAGATGGGTCTTATGAGAGTTTATTCTGTTAAGATGTCTTTATAATAATAAATGTAAATATTTTTATATAATTTTCGAGTTAAGTTTTTTTAATAGATTAAATTAAATAAACTTTATAAAATTTGAGAAATATTATCGTTTGCAAAAGTTTGAAACCATCCATAAAAAATTTAGATTTAATGGAAATCTCGAATAAAAGCTATTTACAAAATAACGAAATTGACTTACAAGTCTTTTTATTGAAAAATTGAAATTAAACTCAGTATTTTGTAGCAAAGTTCTGTAATCGCTTCTGCAATCCTTCCCGTTATACAGAGACCGGCAGTAGGCTTGAGAAAACTCTGTATACTAGACATTCTTTATGACTTGAAGGAGTTTGATAGCACTCCATGGTTGCTTTTCCGACACTTTATTTTTCAAGTTACATCACAGATTCTCTACTGGTTTCAAATCTGGGCTGTTACCTGTACAGTAAAGCACCTGATTTTGCTCCGCCGCACTGTGTAAGATTTTGCAAATCTAGCGGGAAAAAGTCCAAAAATCGACTTGCAATAATTTCACTTTTAGATATTTCAAATAACATTTAACATATTGGAGAAAAAAATGTGTAAAGTTGAGTTCAAATGATGAGTTGATTTTTTTTTTTTTTTTAAGGAACAGAAATTCAAGGAAATAATGAGAGTTACAGCTTTCTGAAACAGTAATGTTAATTTTTAAGAGAGTTTTATTATCCGTTATTCATTTTTTTTTATTCTAATGCAGATTTTAAACAATTAAAAAATGAATACTTTTACGTCAATATATTATTATACTTTTTGAGTTAATGCCCATTTCAGTTATTTATGCTATGCAGAATTGAATTCATAGCATTAAAATTATTAGAAAACCATATATTATAATACGAGCAAATATTCTGTCTATGTGTGTGTGTATCCAAATGTTATCGAAAAAAGGCTTTAATAACTTTTAATAAACTTTGTATCCTACCGTTTTGGAATACGAGAAGACCATTGGGCTAGGTCACATATTCTAGAAAATTCAACTTGTGCATCATTTTGGATTTATTACAGTTGAATACATTTCATTGGAAATGAAAGTTGAAATAGTCATTTAGCTGTTGAACAATTGGCAGTAACAGAAGTCGCAAAGTTGCAAACGTTTCGCCAAATTTGACAATATTGTCAACAATGGCCATATTTGGTCGGAAAATCGAATTCAAAATTACCAATACTAAAGCACATGTTTGGCGCCAAATAGAAGGATGTTGCCAAATTTGGAAAAAATGACCTGAAGGAATTTTCTAGAAATTTCCAATAGGGGTCGAGATACAAGATTCGTCCAATCAGAGTCAATAGAACAACAGAGTTCAGAAACTCAGGGTGCATAGAAATTTCTCAATACATGGTTGGCACCAAATTAATACTGTACGTTACTTTCTCACCAATAAAAAAGACGTTCAGGCCTAAAAGACCTGCTACCAAAAGAAAGTGTGCAACGAATTAAAAGTGTAGTTTGGAAGGATGCTCTTTCGGTGTAAATATTTATATAACATAAAAGTTAGAAATATGTACATAGTTTTGGAATTGATTTTTTCTGTAAGTGAAAGTTTTTTCTGTAAGTATAGTTTTAATATTGTTTTTTACTGTTATAAAATAAAATGCTTTATTGGGAAAATACAGCTAGAATTTATTGTTATATCGAATTGACCACAAAGCAAGTTTTAACAAGCGTACCACTCTCGACCCTGCTGGTAAGAATTAAATGTAGAATATATAAAATATTTTGTATGTGACTATATATACAGGGAGAGTATAAATTGTTTTTACAACATAAGAGGGGGATAGTACCCATCCAGACGATCAATAATTACCACAGAACATGGGGTCGCAAACCACTTATTTTGTCACAAATACTGAGTGTTTCACCCTAACTGAAGTCAGCTTGTAGGTAATAATTTTGCGGAAAAAAAATAATGCTTTGAAAATGTAACGATATGTATCTTGTTTGTATGAAATGTGATAACATCACAAAATAGTTCTGAAAAAACAGAGTGCTCACGCAATCGATGATACCATATAAACTGATAATCACAGTCCAAAATGTGAAGCGTCAAGTGCACAGCAGTTGACGCGTATAATGGAAACTTCTGCCATTTTTTGTGGGTATTACCATATTTACTACAAAGGTGAGCATGTCTATTGAAAGTTTCATTATAACATACTTCAGTTTTTTAAAAAAAAAGTTATTACCGTCATCCAAAGTTGGATTAAGATAACCCATTTATCGTATTTTAACATCGTACTTTTGATTAAATGAGTGGTTTGCGACCATATGTTCAATGGTAATTATGGCTCGTCTGGATGGGTACTATCAACTCTCTTATTTTGTAAAAATAACTTAGACTCACCCTGTATAATAAATACATTTAAGTTTATACCTTATTTAATTTTTACCAACTCTAATTTTCGTTAACATAGTGCATTTCTTTTGTCATGTAGAAGGAATTTTAACAGCATATCCACAGAGTCCTATTTAAGATAGGTCATTTTATTTATTTTTCCATATTTTAATCAATACTTTATTACTCTTGGTAATAGAAATTTGTCTAATTAAGAAGGAAATTTATTTATTTTTTTAAAGATATGTTTTAAGAAAGTTTTATGACCGTTAATCCATAGAAAATATCCATTATAATAATGAAGTTTGAATAGTCTTTCGCAAAAAGTTTTGTCAATTTTTTTCTGATTTGATTCCGCTTTAAATTATTAATTTAGTGTAAAATCTATTGTAGTAGAGTAAAAAAAAAGTAATAGAGCTTCAAAAATATTTCAAGTTACATAATAGGATAGTTAAAATTTACTAAATATTTCTCATTAGAAATAACTTTCATAAATTTTACTTAGATATACTAACAATTTTTATTTTCATCAAGATAAATTATTGCACATTTCTCTTATTAATAAATTACAGAAAGAAAGAATATGAAGCATAAGCATACTTTACATCATTATAAACAGTACTATAAAACATTTCTGGTCTAGTTTGCAAGTAAATAGTTTTCATTAATACAATCTTAAGTAACAAACTATAGTTTTTCAAAGTGAAAGCATAATGCATTTCTTACGTTATACACTTCAGATTTAAACATCATTTCCATATTTTCCTATTGAGGTATAGTCATTTCAGTTATTGTTCCCTATTCTGTTCATTAATTTATCCCTCTGGGCAATAGAAATTTCCTTAAAGAGAAAAGGATATTTATTGACAGAAGAAGGATAGGTTTTCAGGAAATATTATTATCTATTATTCTATTTCTTTTATTCTATTAGAAATTTCTATTATGGTAATGGATGTCGTTCTTTTACATGAACGTTTTATCATACTTCACGAATTATTTTTCTCACGAGTTATTTACTATATTTTTTCTATGAATTATTTACTATAATTTACAACATCAAAAACTATTTCATATTATTAAAAGTAGAATATATAATATAAAGATTTTATTTGATATGAATCGGCAAACAAAAGACATTATTTTTAATTTAACTTAAATCAACATAATATTTTATTTTCAATAAAATAGTTCTTATCTTCCGTTATATATTAGAGATTTAAACACCATTTTCATGGTTTCTTATTCAGGGTCAGTTATTTTGATTATTTTGTCGTATTCTACATTGTAAAAAAAATACGACCAGTTTTCCTGTAAGAATCGGAAAATAGTTGACCTTATCATACCGGAAAATTTTCCGACCCAGCTTGGAATAAAATCCGTAAAAAAAAGGAAATAGTCAATAAAACGGTATTTTACGGATTTTATTCCGAGCTGGGTTGTAAATTTTTCCGGTACGATAAGGGCAAGTATTTTTCCGATTCCTACAGGAAAACTTGTAGTATTTTTTTACAGTGTAATAAACAATTCATTTGTGCAATAGCAGCTCCAATAAGTAATAGACATTTATTACAAGAAAAATGCGCGTCCTAAGAAAGTTTTCTTTTTCGTTATTCTATTACAAATTTTTTGTACTATTGAATGCAAGTTTTTGCAGAAATGTTTGTTATACTTCCCCCGATTTAGTTCTTTTAGCACCTATATTCGTAATGTAAAGTCTAGAACATCGAAAATTATTTTCGGTTACATTTTAAGTTAATTAGAATTCATTAAACATTACTTGTACTATATAAACAAGTAACGTCCATTAATTAATTTTTGACTCTTTGAAGGGTAAGTAATTGTGCCCCTGTAATGTTCTATTCCCACCAGAAATTTCGAAAAACTTTATTTGTAAACAAAAGAAAATTCAATTTTACAGACCTCTTTTAAGAAAGTTATCAAAATAAAGTAACAAAATCGAAACATAAAACTTCATTAAAATTATGTACTATAAATTATATTCAATCGGGCTTCAGGGGGTTAATATCCTTATACTTTTAATTTTAAAAACTTATATGCAGATGACATAAAAATGTTTTGAACCAAAAAAAGAAATTTAAAGGAATACGTGTTGTGTTTATTTAATAAAATGTAGTACAGGTTTTATTTTATATAATAAGTACAATTTCTGATTCTAATATATTAAATATGAAAAAAGAAAATTAGAAATTGCAGCCATACCTTATATTCCGAAAACCTTCAACATCTACATTAATTAATCTTAAAGAAAATTCCGAGTATTTTTGAAAATCCGTTTTACGGTGTCTCATAATTATAAATATATTTTCCTTAATGACTTCCTCTTGCAATGTAATAAGAAAGAAATGTATCCAAATTCCGAAATATACCAAAGTGTATTTGGATATTCAAAAGATAATTAATTTCTTTAAGTTTCGAATATGCATCTTTTCAGTGATATAGAGCATTTTTGAATAGCTGCATTAAGACAAGGCTATTTTTTAGCCTCGAGAAATGAGCATTTATTTGGAAGAAAATATCATTAGTTTATTAAAGTAATATGATTCTGTTTTACTTTGAGACAATACCAAACAAGAATTATTATTTATAAAAAAGGAAATAATATTTCGTAAATAGTATTTTTTCGCTATCTATTTAATTTTCTATTTCTTGAGGGAAAAAAATTCATTTCGATAAAAAATATATTTAATCTCAGATCGTATGATAACTAGGGCTGTACGCTATCAGAAATTTAATATCGCAATATATCAATGACTTAATATTGATATTGGAGATATATCGCGATAACTACCATAAATTGTGCAAAAATAGAAATATTGCTAATTTCAAAGCATAAATGGTGCAATAGCAGCAATTTAAGTAAAAACAAATGTAGAGAGCAGCGAATCAATGTCTCATATCGATATGTTCTCACAGCATCATTAAAATAAGTATATATATTTATACAAAAAATATTTTAGAAAAGAAACTAATGTTTTATATCTGTTTACACTTATACTATTTGTTTCAGAGTATTTTCTTTCAAAAATAGTTTGTTTCCTATTCTTCCTACTCTATGCATTATATATGAGTAACATTTTAACTAATTACATCGCGAATAACTGAGAAAAATATAAAATACAAACTAAAATAAAATATTCTCAAATTTAGGTGGTTGACGATTTTATTTTAATTAGCACAGGAAAAGAGGAAGCTCGGGAAAAACTAAAATTAATTTAATGCCACATGACATGCTATAATACTTGTTATTAAATAGGTTTCAGCGGATGATAGACGCAGCAGAAATGTTGCTTTTCACACTTTCTCTAAGGAATCAATTCATTCTTAATAGAAAACAATCACTATAGTTATATCTTTCTAGCTATTTACTACAAAAAACAACATTGAAACCTTTATTTAAAAATATAAATACTGCTTAAATCACATTTAGAATAGTTCTATACAAATTTAAATTTTGTTTTTTGATAAATATTCATAGCTAAAAAATATCAAGACAGGATATTTTAAATTCACTCGGGAAAACTTTGCTCTAAAATGACAAAGAAGAAAGAACGAAGTACAAAATGAATAAGCATTACTCACTGGGAAACTCTTCTTAAATGTAACCAATCATCACAGTGAATGACTGCTTTGACCTTGAGCTTTTCACCAGCTTGTTCATATCAAAAGGCGAAACTTTCCCGACTCTGATTGGTTGCTCGCAAGCCGAGCATTTCGGCTCTTCAGGTGTAGACTCGATGATAACCAGCTATCTTCCGTATTAAAGATCAAACGCGATGATGAATAACTTGTGTTCATGTGAATATTCATAATGTATCAATATATGGAGTTATTGCAATACGTGTAGGCCTATTGCGAGAGAAGAGCGGTGATAAGTGTTATTCAGTATTTTACTCAGGCAGACGGAAGAAATCTAGGTTTACAGCGAAGGTAAGTATTGCAATGACTGGGATAATTTCTAACGGAGATAAACAGCGGAAAGAAAGATTATCGAGGTAGATTTTCTGTTTTGTATGAGGCTTTTTTGTTTCGGGGTTCTGGCAGTGAGCACTAAACATTATTATTTTATTGATTTTTGGGGTTTTGACACAGTTTTCTTCGGGGCTCGTGTTCGTAATTGCAGTGTTTTCTAAACACTGTTATTTTATTGTGATATATCAACAGAGTCAAAGTTTAGATATTGTTATTGCGATAGTTAAAAAATATCAATATCGGTCGATTTATTGAAAAATAATCCAGCCCTAGTGATAATTACTGTGAACAGGATTTATTAATTAAAATTTGTCTATATATATGCTCACATACGAAATTTTAACTTCGTTCAATATATCTGAATGCATAAATTGCAAAATTTCACTACTAAGTAAGCTTTAAATATTCAAAACAGTTTCGACATACATCAAGACAAATATATTTCTACTTACATGTTTAAATGTCTTTTGATAAAGTATATTAAATTAGTATACTCCGTAGAATAATTTTGAATCACTTCGAAAAACATATCGATTACTTTGTTTTATCCCGTTTTAAACCTTTAAAGTGTAAAAGAGTTTTAGATCTGCGAAACAAGTTTATCTCTGTTTTAGGGTTTTCACATTTTACTTTCTTGCATTAAAAAAATTCTGAAAACAATGCTGAAAATTTAGAAGAAAAATCATTGACTTTTGCCATGGTTTTAGAAAGAAGTTATTATATTTATATATTAAGAATTTAGTAGGTCAACTTTTCATTAATTTATAAAAAACTCTAGTGTGATGTGTTACTGCGTGTACAAAATTCTGGGGGTAGTAGGATAATATTCTACCATGCTATAGGTCCACAGTTCGATTCCGGACTACGGACTTGGCAAGGATCACTCACCCTTTCAACCCTTCTGAGATATGAGTACCAAGATTTCTTGGAGTAATAAACAACGCGGGTTCCGCATTTCACGGACCAAATGGCCCCGATATATTCTGTAAAGTAGGACAGGATCCATACTTAAAGACGAATCGAAATCTAACAGCATTGTAGAGTTCGAAATGTCAACCTCCTGAAACTCTGGGCATAGTCTAAGACATTATATTATCCACCAAAACGTAAACATTGCGATTTTAAGAGAGGTCACAGAAGGTGCTCAAAGTTTCGGTCACCCGCTACAAAACAAGCCCGAAACCAGTGCCACATGGAATCAGGGACTTTTATAAGAGCTGGGGGAGTTACGTTCCCGACACTCGTTCAGACACCGCAGACTAAAAAAACCCCGCTAATTTTGTCACAGATTACGGAAGAATTATATAATGTAAAACCAGTGGCGATCTCCCTGTAAATGGGTTTCCATGAATTTCCCTCTGATTGGGGAATTTTAAGTCGAATCAGCTGCTGTTAAGACATCTAATATCTGTTTTCTTGTTTGATTTAATAATATCAGTTAAATATTTGAAAATAAGTTATTTTGCCGACCTGTATTTTTTAACAACATTTTGAGAAAATTGCTTTAACCCTTTAAGCGTCCTAACAATGTTTTTTGTCATGCAACTTTTGGAATGAAAGGCTGATTTTACACAAAATCGATATTAAAGGTAATGTTTTGAAGAGAATATGATAAATAAATATGTAAGGTTTTCAAATAAAAATTCTTAAAAAAGTTTTTTCCATAGCTACTATTTTATGAACCGTTAAACATGAATGGACATTCTGCAGGACGCTTAAAAGGTTAATTAAGACATTTTAAATGATTAGTTTTAAATCTGACGTAATTTTCAGAGTTTTCTTTATCTGTTTTACATTCGCGTGAAAATACTTTTGTTGTTAAAAAGGAAATATAACTTGTGTTGTCTTAGATTTGGCAACAGTATTTAAAAATATCATCTCGAAATATAAAATAAATATCTCCTGTAAATATATTTTTAATTTTAAGCTGTTGGTCAATATTAGTATTAGGCCATTTTAAATGTGACGTAATTTTTCTCATTTACTACTTTTAACGCATATTAATGAATTTATTATTTTAAAGTTTTCTTTCTCTTTTAATATTCACACATAAAAATACTTTTGTTGTTAGAAAGGAAATATTTTTATTTACGCTGTCTTAGAATTGGTCACAAAAGTTTAAAGAAAAATCGTCTCAAAATATGAATTAAATGTCTCGTGTAAATATATTTTAAAAATAAACTATTTGGCAGTATTATTATTCGGCCATTTTAAATATGAAACACTTTCAACCATTTACTACTTTTAAAGCATATTAATAAAATTATTATTTTAATGTTTTCTTTCTCATTTAATATTCACGTGTAATTTTTATGACGTAATTTGCAATACTTAGCCTGCTTTTGCCACGTAATCAATTAACTTTAATTTGAAAGGGTTTTTTTAATAGTCACGTATAAATATTTTTTTTAATGGACGGAAATGTTATTATTTGCTCCATTTTTAGAATTAGTATCTATGTAAAAAAAAAAAAAAAAAAAAAAAAAAAAACCTCTTCTAAAATATGAAAAATATATGTTTTCAAATGCTGAAAATGTGAATAAAATTTTTAAAAATAACCTGAAAAATTAATTAAATTAAAAAAAATAAATGAGATGGAAACTGTGAGCTTGTAATGCATATCCTTAGGAAAAATGATTATTCTATGTATAGTTTTTGATCCGATAAAACTTTTTTAATGAAGCGATTTTGACCAAATTTAACATCAAACATCTCTTAAAATAATTCTTCGATTTAAAAACTGTCTGCTTCAGCGTGTTTATCAAATAATTCTCTATAATATTACCAATTTTAATATTTTTGTATGTAGTCGTTTGCTTAATAATCGCGAAGGAAGACCCAAAAAATTCATTTACGGGAGCGGCGTTAGTTACTTTTTTTAGAATAGGGAGATAACGTTCATCACTCGTGTTTGACAAGATACTCCTCACTGTCTCGGGATTTTTCCTGCAGCAGAGCGGTTATGTGGCACCAGAAAATATCCGGATGATAAAATAGAAATAAGAAAACATTAAAAAATTACATACTTTTCACCTGTTCCCTCAACAACACCCTCTATCGATTATGATTGCATTTCTGAATTTGCATTGCTGTCTCATTTCGATTTGTCAATAAGTAATGTAATCCTCTCAGAACTTTGTACAGGCTTTAGCGAATCGTCCTATAGAGTGAGATCCTCAAGAAAAGGAGTAAAAATAATATGAATTACAAGCATATAACATTAACGATCAGCGTTATTTTGGAGATTTTTTAAAAATGTTGTTTAAAACAAGGCTTTTAAAGTTTGCACATATATATCACAACTCACAAAACGAATTTACATAGCGCTGGAATATTGGGGAAAAAAGACGAGGAAAGTGAAAGTTTTGCACTTTATAGAAGAACATTTTTATAGTATAAGTGAGAGTAGTCATACATGGACTGCTGCTTTAAATGGACCGCTGCAATTCTACCGTTAATTACAGAAAGAGACGCCACCTACCGCTCAAATCATACTAATCAGAATGGCGACATTTTTTATTAGAAGTAGAACACCTTCCACCTGCTGCTTTCAGACAATTTTAGAAAACCTAAAATTAGATATTTTGATCTAATTTTTTCCTACTATAAGTAAGCGAATTCTTTAAAACTAAGATTAAGTTGTTATGTTTTCATATACGTATCTGAATTCATATATTTATAGCGCATATTTTTCTCGTGGGTTTGTTTGCTTTGCTTTTTGTTGTTAAACTTGATATTATCTTTTTTTTTTTAAATGGCGTAATTGGTCAAATTTCAGTAGCTTCAACTGTGCCAGATATACGATCATAAATTTGAAACGCAGGTAATGAATTTCGCGGGCTGTAAAATTTTTATCATTATTATTTTTTTTTTATTTTAATATTTCGGAGTCAGAGTCGGTAATCATGAAACCTTATAAAACTAAGAGAGTAAAATGAAAATGATGAAAACGATATAGACAAACATTCTGGAAGAAAAACATCAGTGACAGGAATGGTGTTCAAAGATATAAGAAAAAAAAGGAAACGAGTAAGTTGTGAAGAGATTGACCCGCAAGAAGGCTGCAGCTACAAGCCCCCTTCCCTCCCCAGAAAAAGTCAAATTATCATTAGAAATGTTATCTCTCTTACCAAAATCAGTTAAGCCAAAGCACAGATGGAGCCAAAAACACCTGTGTCAACATCTTCACCATATAAAGTAAATCTTGAAATGAAGCAACAGAAAATAAGCTCTCAAAGCACAAACGCAATTTGAATATCTAGTTTAAAAAATGGGCATACTTCAATTGGAAAGAAAATGATGGAAGGGAAGAACTACAGACATAAGTTAAAGAAAAATTCTATTGCAAAAAAAGTCTAATAATTCATAATCTAAAAAGAAAAATGAAGACAGTGATGATTAGTTTTGACTCATTTGTAAAAAAAAAAAAAAAAAAAAAAAAAAAATAGCAGAAATGATTAAATTTTCATATTGCAAATATGGTTCCATGCTATGCCGCCGGAATAAAAAATGAACAAAAGAGATTCATGTGTAAGCCTAGCATCACTTCTTACATGATATTCCAGTAACTGGCAATTAGTTCCATAATTTATACTCTTAATTACATATAACTTTGATTTATATTTTGAATACATTTTGACTTAAAACAATGATGAATTCTTACTTTCAGACATTTGGTTTCATTATGTTGTACTGCTGTTTTTTTTTTTTTTTTTATTGTTTCATTAATTACAAATTTTGCTTTTAATAAAATTAATTATATCCCTTGCTCATTAAATCAGCCTACTATTGTTTGGTCCAATTTAAGAGACTGGGGGTTCAGCTTAGGCAACCAATCGCTGAATTTGAACCAATTTTGACAATTTTTTCGACAATTAAAATAAAACTAAAGATTCTCAAAAATAAATTGTTCTAAAGATTTATTTAGTTAGTAGATGACTGGATTGACCACTTGTAGTGATATTTTTCAGGCGTTCCAAAAATGAAATGAGTTACACCTGAAAATAAGTGAAGTGGTCCAAATTCAGCTACTCTCCCCTATGACAAATATACTTAATTTTCAAACAAAATCAATAAATAGACAGAAATAAAAATATATTAACGTTCAGTTTAAAACTAAATTTCAGAGATAATGTATCTACGAGATGTAGATTTCCTTTTATTAAAGCGTTATTAATAACAAGTGGGTAAGTGTGATCACAGATCGCACAGAGGGTTTCGTTTAATATTTCTTTCAAAACACTATCCTTTTGCAAAATCTGTTAGCTCCGCAATTCGCAACTAGGGAGTGCACTCTATTCTGAACAAACGTCTGCCCGACAAAACTCCATTTTAGAACATATTCGCACTTACATTAGTCGAGGAAATTCGACCCATAAAACTTAAAATAGGAAAGCCCACCAAGTGGAAATAAAATATGAAAGGCTATTGTGGATAAAATGAAAGAGTGGCCGAAGGGTCGAAAAATGATATATCAGAAGAGGCGTTTGGGGAAAAATTGACCCCACCCCCTACCGGAGCCTTCAACTGAAACTAACTCGCTGTAGCTTAATTAGCGGCTAAGTTAGAAAAAAGACTTAAAAAACACAAGTTAGAGCCCAGAAGAGTCAATAATATAAGACTTTTTAAAAAAATTATCATTTGTCGTGTGATCACAAGTGTTCAGCTATAAGTATGCAAAATTTCATATCACCAGCTTAATCAGGGCTCAGTTAGAAATAATTGTTTATAATACAGAAGTTGAAGCCCAAAGGGTTAATTATAAGACTCTTTCAAAAATTCATATTTTGTCTTATGATCTGACGCGTTCAGCTATAAGTATGCAAAATTTCATGTCTCCAATTTAATTAGGGGCTCAGTTAGAAAAAATTGACCAAAAAACACAAGCTAGAGTCAAAAGGGTTAAACGTAAAACTTTTTCGAAAAAAAAAATTATTTTTCGTGTGGCCTCAGGTGTTCTGCTATAAGTATGCAAAATTTCATGTCTCCAACTTATTTATGGGTCTCATTTAGAAAGAATTGCTTAAAATATATATGTGGGAGCTCAAAGGGTTAAATGTAAGACTTTTTCAAGATTTTATAATTTGTCGCCTGGCCTCAGGTGTTCTGCTATAAGTATGCAAAATTTCAAATCACCAATTTAAATATGGTCTCAGTTAGAAAGAATTGCTTAAAATTCACAAGCTAGAGTCCAAAGGGTTAAATATAAAACGTTTTTCGAAGTTTGTTATTTGTCGTGTGATCTGAAGTGTTCAACAATAAGTATGCAAAATTTCATGTCTCCAACTTAATTATGGGGCTCATTTAGAAAGAATTGCTTAAAATATATATGTGGGAGCTCAAAGGGTTAAATGTAAGACTTTTTCAAGATTTTATGATCTGTCGCCTGGCCTCAGTTGTTCTGCTATAAGTATGCAAAATTTCAAATCTCCAATTTAATTATGGGCTTAGTTTGAACGAATTGCTTAACATACACAAGCTGGAATCCAAAAGGTTAAATATGAAACTTTTTCGAAATTTATTATCTGTCGTGTGATCTGAAGTTTTCAGCAATAAGTATGCAACATTTCAAGTCTCCAATACAATTAGGGGCTCTGTTAAAAAGAATTGATTAAAACACACAAGCTGGAGTCCAAAGGGTTAAATATAAAACTTTTTCGAAATTTATTGTTTGGCGTGTGATCCGAGGCATTCAGCTAAAAGTATGTAAACTTTCAAGTCCCCAATTCACTTAGGGACCCTGTTAAAATGAATTGCTTAAAATACACAAGCTGGACTCCAAAGGGTTAAACAAAAAACTTTTTCGAAATTTATTATTTGTCGTGTGATTTGAGGTATTTAACTATCAGAATACAAAATTGCATGCCTCCAATTTGATTAGGAATTCTGTTATAAAGGATTGCTGAAAATACACAAATTGGAGCCCAAATGGTTAAATATAGCACTTTTTCAAAGTTTTATGATTTGTTGTGTGGGCTCATGTGTTTAACTATAATAATTCAAAATTCCATGTCTCTAACTTAATTAGGGGCTCTGTTAGAAAAAATTGCTTAAAATACACAAGTTGGAGTCCTAAGGGTTAAATATAAAACTTTTTTCAAAATTTTATGATTTGTCTTGTTGTCTCAGGTATTCAGCTATAAGTATGCAGAATTTCATGGCTCCAACCTTATTAGAGGCTGACTTAGAAAGAATTGTTTGAAATACACATGTGGGAGTCCAAAGGGTTAAATTTAAGACTTTTTCAAAATTTTAGGATTTGTTGTTTCATGTGAGGTGTTCAGCTATAAGTACTCAAAATTTCAAGTCTCCAACATGTATAGTTTCTGAGAACGGGCTCTGTGACGGACAGACGGACAGACAGAAAAAGGAGCGAGACGAATAGGGTTTCGTCAGATGAACGAAACCCTAAAAATGATCGGAAAAGGATTTTAAAATTTGAATAAACAAATTATTACATGAAGAGATACTAATTTAATGTTTCTCCAATGTAACATATTTCTTAGTTTGCTGTGTTTATCATTTGCTTATTAAATATAAAATCTTAGATTTCTATTTGCAGATTAAAATATATTCTCATGAAATACAAAGGCACATTTGCAGTTATTGCAACCTCGAACACGTGTATTTATCTCTTTACTTTTCTTCGAGCAATAATATTAAAAGATAACTTTCAATTTAAAACTATGCTTGTCTAAAATGTCAGAAGCTGTAAGAACCAGATTTAGATCATACAAATAAGATTAAAAAACTGAACATAACGTTACTCCGATATTACATTTTCACATACATTGTTTAATACAAGAGTTTTAAATCTTTAACATAAATCTCATAAGTCAACATAAGGAATTTGTATAATGCAATTTCAAAGAAAGGAAAAAAAAAAGCAAAGATAAAGAAGACAAGCACAAAGTTTTTGGAATAGATAATTAAAAAACCTGGAATTCTACAAAGTAAAATTCTTTAAATGAGCAGAAATAAAACTAGATTAACGTCACGGATAAAACGAAATTTCAGAGATAATGAATCTAACAGATGCAGCTTTCCGTTTTCAAAATTGTTATTAAAGAAAATGTTTGAGAGAAAAGATATTTAAATTTGAATAACCTGATTTTTTAAATGGATGTAATTTTTTTTTTCTTCACAATAACATTTCCCGTAGATTGTTATAAGGATGTTCTTTCTCATCCACTTATTAAACATATAGCCTTTACTTTTCGTGTGAAAACTATAGAAAATATTTGCGTAGCACAGAGGAATAATTATACAGACAGATATTTGTGAGCCTTGAGCTAACTTGTGAGCCTTTAAATATTTATATCACAGGTCTTCTGCCATCATAGAAGTTCAAATAACATTATAAAATACAGTTTAAACTATAATTATTGAACGTCATGTTCACCTTGACTGCAAAAAATATATACGAAAAGGAAATTCGTTTTTAATTTACTTAAAAAGGTGCTAAAATATACATAAAATGGTCTTTATAACATAAAAACCGTCAAAAGATTTTAAAAACCTCAAGCGCTTTCATCTGCAATACAGCAGCCGTGAGTAGGGGAAAGATCAGAGACATGGGAGTTCCTAAATGTTCTTTGCTTAGGTAGCTGGTGACAAGTCTCTTTAAAAAAAATCCTATTTCTACTCTTTCCACTCTTCATTTGAGATAGACTCTTCTACAGCAAAGATCATTCATGAACTTTCACGCAACTGATCTTTTCTCTGACGACGGCTGTTGTATTGCAGTTGAAAGTGCTTGGGAGTTTGAACATTTTTCGCCGGTTTTTATGTTATAGAGATGTTTTTATAAATATTTTAGTACATTTTTAAGTAAATAAAATCCGAATTTTCAGTTCAAATAACATTCATTTTTAAAATGTACTGCAGAATATCGTGAAAGTTTCGGAAATTTTTTATATTTTCAAATAGACATGACACATTTTCAACTTTTTTTAAAAAATTATGATACAAACTTTTACTACATTGCATTTTAATATAGGGTAATTCTGGGATAGATGGCCATAGAGGAGAAATGGCCAGCCTAAATATTTCAAAAACTATACCATAGATTGCAGCATAAATTTTCTCGTAAGAAATAGTTCAACGTGTTCATCCATTGTGACATGCAGCTGTGTTTTTCAATTATAAAAAAAAGTGTAATTTTAATATTTATTTAATTTAGTGGTTGGATATTTTTGTTGAGTTAGGTATCTAAATGTTTTGCAGTACCTGTGTTACATTTTTTTTTTTAATATAAGGACTTTTAAGGCATGTATAGAATCCAATCTTTGCTTTTAAGTCTAAAACAAATACGTACAATGGCGGAGTGACGCTTTAAATTGGGTGGCAATCTGTCCATCAATTTTAGGAGAGATGGCCACATCAAATCGAGGGGAGATGGCCACCTATAATAAATATTTCAATAGCTATAATATGATAGGGCCTAACGATGTATTTTTGTTTAAGAAAATATAGAAAAACTTCGGAAACGTTCATCCAGAAACACATAAAGTTTATAAATAAACTTAAAACGTGAAAAATCTAAAATAAACACGAGATAAACACAAAAACATGACACTTCCAGTAGCGAAGAAGTTGAAATACATTTGAATTTATTAGATTATACAGATTCGTAGGGAATAGAATTGTATGAGGATCACTGTGTTGGTTGTGGAGAAGAAAATGATACCACAGCCAAAAAGCATGACGGGATACAATGCATAATGTGCCAGAATTGGTTCCAGGAGACATGTACAAACCATCAAGATGTTTGCTGAAAATGTGGTAAAATTTTACGAAAAGAGAAGGATTGAAATTATACTTAAAATTTTGTTTATTCAAGTTTTATTCACTGATTTTCAGTGATATAATTATATCTTTAGAAATTTATGTGTGTTTTTCATGAATGACTACATGAAATATGTTATTTTTTTTTTGCTGTTTTAGCTTCCTTTTTTTCTTTCTTGTGTTAGATGGCCATCTCTCCTCGGTTTGAAGGAGAAATGGCCATCTGCTATTTTAATTTCAATTTTGTTTCCCACTTTTTGTTCTCGATATTTAATTATTTTTAGTCCTGAATATGGTGAGTATCCATATAAGAATTTCAAATGTGCAAAAATATTTCTTGTATTTGCATTCTAAGAATTTTTATTTCAACTAGGGGGCTCGGCCCCCTACGAGCTACGCTCGCCAACCCCCGTCCAGACACCGCAGACTCTAAATGCACGCTAATTTGATCGGCTTCAAAAAGATTTCGAAAAACTGAATTATAATTTAAAAAACAGTGGCGATCTCCCTATAAACGAATTTCTATTCATTTCTCTTTGATTGGGGAATTTTAACGCCAAATCCGCTGCGGTACTACTTGATTATCCTGTCGACTAATTTCGCCAAATTATATAAATCGCCAAACCACTCGCCAAATTATACAAATTGATATAATTTTTATTTTAATTAACGAAAGAACAAATAAATTCGTACAATATTAATAAAAACACAAATAAAACGTCGAAATAAAAATAACTTGATGACGTATAGACGTGTAACAACATTTCAAAATAAGCTAATATAAAAGGAATTAAGTAAAGAGAGTCTTTGTCTCCTGGTATTTTTTAACAAAGCGAAAAGAAAGTTCTTTTAAATGAGATATTTTAAATTAATTCTCAAAATATCAAATAAATGTCTAGCGCAATTTCTAAATTTAAACTTTTTTGCAATATTATTTTGTGTTCATTTTATGTAATAACTATAATGTGACGTAAATATGACGTCATTTCTCCTAAGACTTCTAACGCATGTTAATGAATTTATTATTTTACAATATCCTTTCTCTTTTAAAATTCACGTGTATACTTTTTATGACGTAATTTTTAATAAGTTCCTGCTTTTTATACGTAATTATTTAATTCTAATTTGAAAGTTTTTTTTCCTGTTTATAATAGTCACGTGTAAATAAATTTTTAATTTGAAGCAAACATTACTGCTTGCGCTTTTTATACAGTTGGCAACAGTTTAAATTAGTACAATTTTCTGAAATCTGTAAAAAATATCTCTAGAAATGCTGAAAATTTGAATTTAAAATAGAAATAAAACCTGAAAAAATGAGTCAAAATAAAAAAAATTAATGCAATCTGCACTCCGGCAAATTCTAACGCATAAAATGGTCTAAAAATGATTACACTGCCATGCATAGTTTTTGCTGCTATAAAACCTTTTTAGTGGAACGATTTTGTCCAACTTTAGCATTAAATAACTCTTAAAATAATTCTTCGATTTGAAAACTGTCTGCATCAGCGTGTTTATCAAACATTTCTGTATGAAACCACCGATTTTCATATTTTTGTATGCATTATTTTTGTTAATATTAACGAAGAAAGGCCTCCGGTCACAAAAAAATCAAAACCGGCGGCGGCGGCGGCGGTGACAGCGGCAGTTACTTTTTTTTAGAATAGAGAGATGTTTAAAAACTATTGCATTCTATCCTAGAGTTACCCTAAAACTAAAACCTCTTTTGGAAAGTAATTTTTTTTAACTGCATATTTAATTGGAACTGGAAGAATGTGGGAAAATCATGGAAGACGGTAGTATTTTGAGTGACGCAGCCTTAAGCCTAAAATCGTATCGTAGAATTCGTAGATCGCGGAACTCATATATACGGCTAACTCGACATCAAAGAAAACGCGAAAAGCCGCCATATAATAATTCAGCAGATATAGGTCTATTGTTCTGATTTTTTTAGAACAGTCTTATATCTGCAGTCTAATCATATTCTGAAATTTTTACATTTCTACGTGCAATATATTTTGAGATCTAAATACCCATTTTTAAAGCAAAACCAATGGAACGCGATGAAACAAATTCCTAATGTCAAATTCTGGAAAATGGCTGGGGCAATTTTCTTTAAATTAATATATAATATGAATCTGATTAAGATGAGGTGAATAACACTTTTCTTTTTACTAGGAAAACTCGTTTTATTTTCGACATTTTCGTCTCCCGTTTATACAACAGTCAACCATTCAGAAATCAACCAGTGAGTAGGTTTGACGTCACTTCGTAAGTGGGGGGAGTCTTAATCCATCAGACCAATTAGTGCAAAGTGCTATGGGTTTGAATAGGTAGATAATCAGAAACAAAATTGTAAAGTTATTTTAGGTATTCTAGGTTACAGTTAAAAATCTGAATATAGGCAGTAAATCTTTTTTTAAATGTTAAAATATTAAGTATTATATGTTTTAAAATATTAAATATATTAAATCAAATTTCGATTCATATTATCTTTCTTTTTTGTTTTGAAGAAATTTCACATTTTTGCTTTTTGTCGAAAAAATATTTAGATTCATTTTTAAAAATGGGGATTTTTTTTAATTATATGTATTCAATATAATTGTTATTTATATATTTTTTAAATTATTATATTCGTTAATATCTGTAAACTAATATTCCCGATTGTTAAATAAAATTTAAATAATTTCTTTTTCAGTAGAAGCAACTCATATTTTGAATTTTATTTATCAATTGTAATTAACTGGAACTAAAAAATGAAACTTAAATCGACATATTAAACTAGTATTTCACAAGAATAATTAAGTAAAGCACAAAAATAAAAAAATTAAAAAATGTTTATTGTATTATCTTATTTAGAATTGAAGTATCATATTGAAATTGAGATATCGAAATAATATCTCTTGTAATGTACATTTTCGCATGTAAATATATCTGCACGACAAGATGCATATTCAGAATTTTTTTTTTTAATATTAGAAAAAAATTGCAATTTTTCATTTTTTAGACATCGAAATTTATTCCTTAAATAGGAATTATAAATTCTTTAAATTTACCAAGCTGTTTATATCTTTTTGTACTGTTGCATAAATTGACATGCAAATAAATTGCAGTTTTATACTTTTATCTTTGGGGGAGGGAGAGCGGCTCAAACAAAGGTTGATTAAACCATCTCTTTAAATCAAAAGAGCATAAAATGCAAAATTTGTCATGTAGATTTATTTTATTTAATATATTTAAATTACTTTTTAGTTTCACAACAACAACAAAAAAAACTACCTTCGAAACTTCCCATGTATTCACAGAAAAAATTAATCTAAATAAAACCTGAAATTAAATAATTCAGTTGGCTAAATAAATTATAATGATTAAATGCTAAATTATAATGCTAAATGATTTCTTTGCGTCATTGTATCCAAACTAAGCTAAATGTATGCAAATGGATATTATGACGAAAACAAATCATTTACATAAATTTCACTTTTGATTTTGGATAGCGTGGCACAAAAGATAAAACAATTTATTCATATAAATACATTACAGTGCATTATATAGGTTCAGTGAAAGTGATATTTTTAACAGTGTATTGAAAATTTGGTTAGATGTGCAAATATATTTCGCAAAATCGAAAACAATTAAAATTGAATTTTAAAACAAATTGTTTAAGTCTACATCAAGGCGTCACTTAAATTTTGATATCATATCTTTTAAAACTCTTAGTTTTAATTTATGAAAGATGTGAATGATAACGCATCAATGAATAAATTTTTATACATCCTTTTAAATTTCACATAATTCTTACGCATGCAATTATAAATAAAACAAAAATAAAATGATGAAATAAATAATATAGCGTCACGTAAAATTTGATATCATTATTTTTAAGTTCCATATTTAAAATTCTTATAGTAATAAGATAAAGTGCTGCATCACAAACGTTTAACCCGTTAAGGGTTTTTTTAAATTGATATTATATTTATACTACTTTCTTAAATATTAACTTTATTTTGTGTGAAGATTATAGAAAACACTTGTGACGCATGGTAGCATAATTATGCATACGGCTATTTGTGAGCCTTGATCTTATTTGTGAACATTTAAACGTTTATATCTTAAGTCTTATGTAATCATGCAAGTTTAATTAACTTTCATTTAAAAAATATACTGCAGATTATTGTGAAAGATTCAAAGAATTTAATAATATTCTGTAATGAAATACGATACATTTTCAACTTTTTGAAAATTATGATACAAAATTTTTCTACATTGCATTTTAATATTCAACTAAAAACATCTTTTGGAAAGTAAAATTCTTTTTAACTGCATATTTAATTGAAACTGAAAAAAAAGGTGAAAAATATTATATCCATACTACTTTCTTAAATATAGATTTTTTTTTCTTTTTTTTGTGTGAAGAAAACACTTGTGAAGCACGGTAGCATATTTTACAGACAAATATTTATGACCCTTGAGCTTACTTGTGAATTTTTAAACATTTATATCGTAAGTCTTCTGTAATCATGCAAGTTCAATTAACTTTCATTTTTAAAATATACTGCAGAATATTGTGAAATATATATTCAAAGAATTTAACAATATTCTTTAAAGAAACAGGATACATTTTCAACTTTTTAAAAATTATGATACAAAATTTTTCTATATTGCATTTTAATATTCAACTAAAAACCTCTTTTGGAAAGTAAAATACTTTTCAACTGCACATTTAATTGAAATTGAAAAAAAAGGCGAAAAATATTATATCTATGCTACTTTTTTAAATAAAAACATTTTTTCTTTTTTTTTACGTTTAGTAAAGTATATTACACAAAATTGTTCATGGAATATTAGATACATCTGATATTTGATATTTTTTAAATGTTTTACTGTCATTTATAGTGACAAGCAATGAAGTCTACCCCTTCTTCCTATAATTGTATTTACTAATATTCTAAAATCACAATACCTGTCCCACGCAGAATTGTGTCCCATCTATAATAAAGAACGTATGCAAAAATTATAAACTTCTATCTAAAATACGAAAAGAGCCTAAGCATTTTCAAAAGATACTGAAAACAAATACATGGTGGAAAAGCTTTTTAAAGCTTCATTCATGTAAAATAAATTCCTTGAACTACAATCCTTCATGCTACTTACTTGCTGTATTTTTGTATTTATTCTGTATTCACGCTTTTTTTTTTTTTAGCCTCTCACCAATATACGCGATCTGGTTGCATAATCCTTTGCATAAATCGGTTTCCCATGGAATGAAAATTTGTATGGTTGCATATATTGCAGATCAAATGTATACCTTACTTAATTTCTTGGCTTGAGATGCACTTCCTGTGTGAAACAAGCCTCTACAAATGCCTATGTGTACAATTCCTTTTTCCATGTACATAATTCTGTCGTTCCCCTAATAGCAGTTAGATTTCAGGGAAATATGATCACTCGCTCTCGTTCGGTACGAATATTTTGTATGTCCATGCAGATTATTATATAGACAATAAACAAAAAAATAACCCTTCGCATGAATACCATTACCTTTTTAGATGCTTTTTGTATTTGCATTCTAAGTATCGTTTTCAAAGGAGATTTTCCATTATGCAACCTATATGTTAAATGTAGGAAATGCACAGTTTCCGCGTCTGTACCATAATTAAATGAAGTCAATAGCTCTTATTTTTGAGGTAAAAAAAGAAACAAATTATGATAAAAGTTTTTTTCACCATTTTCGGTATAGTACCTAAAAACGTCAGTTAAAATCGGAAATTTTGCATGCATTAGCTGATAAAATCTACAGTTGCTGTTGTTTTGTTTATGGGCATTCTGTACACGGCATTTAGAGAAAATGGCGAAATAATCAATTTTCAAACATCTTGCTTAAAACGAATTTGGACATTCCTAGTAATTTTTATGTTGTGATTTAAAGATGATTTCAAATTTTGTAAAAGAGCCTTTTTCTGTTTCTAAGTTTTTCTAATGATTAAGAGTTTAATTTCCCTTTTCTCTGTTTGTGTTTTTTTTCAATATATTAGTACGATCAAAATGCTAAAAAACACATAAAACTTATACATTTAAAAATATATATATATTTAGTCTTTTTATGGACAATCGTTAAAGTGCATTCCATAAAGTAAAAGATCAGATTCTCAGTAATATAAAGTGTTTATTTTTCATAAATAAAAAAGCTAATAGTTATTTTTACTGTACTTTTATATTTCATAACATTTTATTTATTTTTTCTTAAACTAATTAAGCTTTCGACTCTTGCAGAAATTTTATCCGGTCCACACCACATTTTTTAAAAGAAGTTTCCTTGAAGTACACAATTTCAAAAATGCTCTGATTAAATAAGGAAATTTTTAATCCCTTTATTACTGGTGCCGAAATACAATTTTTGCAAAGAAAGATGATGTCGCATCAGACGCGACAAGGAGTGCAAAGGGTTAATATTCTGTGAATATGCTCCTTATATTTAATAAGGGGACTTGTAAGAAGAAGTTGCAAAGAAAAGCTTCAGAAAGTTCATAATTGTAGAGCTGCGGTTTAAATATTTTTATAAGGTCTCCTTATTTTTTTTAAAAAAAAATAAGGTCAATGATAATAATTAAGCCACTTTTAGGTCAATCTAAAATTCTGATAGTTTTGTTAAAGAAATAAAATATTTTTTAAAAATATCCGGTTATTAGAGCTATCTTTTATATTTAAATATTGAGAAATATATATATATATATATATATTATATATATATATATATATATATATATATATATATATATATATATATTTACTTTTAATTTTCACTTCCAAATTTGATTTTTTTTTTTCAAAACACTTTTTTTTAAGGTAATGTGCTAGTGAAGGTTATTCGAATATTTTTCACACTTATTATTTACTTTATTTCACTTTATTATTTTACACTTATTTGTCTGAATAAATCAAGTTCTTCTAAGTTTTACTTTATTTAAGAAAAATGTGTAATGCAAAAACGTATTATTTTTATGAACAGGTCCTGATTTCTATAATAAATAACCCACATAGCTAATAGAAACCCAAACAAAAAAATCTAATTAAGCATTCCACAATTTTGACAAGTTTTCAAACGGTCAATATGTTTGAACCACCGTCTAAATTTACAGTAAAAATAAAATAAAAGTTACATCTCTGTTCAATATTCGCAATCTAATCGTTTAAAAATGGTATTGTCTTATTTCTCTCATAGTAATCATTTTTCTCAGCGGTTAGGTATCTCAAAACTCTTATGATGCATGTACTAACCATAACTAATTTTTTTTTAAAAATCGTCACTCAGCATTAAATAGAACGAAAAAAAAAGTAACACATTCTTTTTTTTTATTATTGAGTAACTACATGAAAAGTAGGCAAACTCGCCAGATCAAAATACCGACTTGGATTGCAATTAAACGCAGATAATCCCTTTTCATGAAAGGTAAAGTACCTAGTCATATCTTCCTTTCAAGATACTGAAGAAATATTATTGTAATTGATTAAAGTATCGCTGAAACCACCAAATGGCCATATTAGCAGGTTAATTTCTTTTACCCTCAATTACCTTATTTTTTTACTCAACTGAGGATGCTTCGGTAGGCGTGAAAACGTTCTTATAGTGTATTCTATGTTGTATGTGAATTCGTGGATATATTTTTTAAATGTTACGTCTATTAGATTTTACATGTAACAAACTTTAATATATATTTATATAATTTGACCAGTATGCCTTACAGATTGTAAAGTTGCTGTTGTTTGTAAATATACTATAATGTGTGATAATTAGGACAAGTGTGATAAATGGGAAAATTGACTTATTTTTATTTCAAATGTTTCGACAATAATTGCACTTTTCTTGATTTTTTTCCTTCATAAAATCAGTTAATAATAGATAAAAAGGACATTATAAAGTAATGAGATAAAATAAAAATAGTTCAATGGGTAGTATGTTCTTTAAATAAGATATCATACAACAATTCCATATACCTTCTGAAAACTATTTAAATTGGAAATTACGGGATTTCCCATATACACATTTTGAAAAAAAATATACAATTTTATTTTTTAGAGTAGATGCTTCATTTATTCATCATTGACGCACCGAAGTTTTACTTGCGCTCTTCAACAATTACTGGAACTCGCAGTGAACTATGAGAGACTGATTGTTGAAATTAATGAAATAATAAAATGTTTAAGAATAGTAAAATGTCTAACCAAACAGAAATGTTCACTAGGGGAAAAACAAAAGATAATGAAATTTGAATGAAGAAAAGCGTCGATTTTACGAAACAGGCCGTTATCATTGTACAAGATGAAGTGTTATTTTGCGGGTTAAATCTCAAAAAGTAGTTTAGGAAACATTATTTGCTAAAGGAATGATAGAACGACGAATAGAGGTCAATTTACAACCCAACGAGAATGGCGGAAATAATTGTAAAATTTTAATTACAAACGGATGTTTTGACAGTTATGTCTCTAAAAGTAGGAAACATTAATTGCTAAAGGAACCTTAGTATGATGAAACGAGGTCATTTTACAATACAAAAACAACGGACGAAAAATATTGTAAAACTTTAAAGCTAAACAATTGTTTTACAAGGTAAATCTCTCAAAGTTGTTTAAGAAATATTAATTGTTAAAGGAATCTTAAGCACGATGAAACTGGATGAATTTACAACCAAAAGAGAAGGATGAAATGTATAGTAAAACTTTAGAGATGAACGATTATTTTGCGAGGTAAATCCCACACAGTAGATTAGGAAACATTAATTGTTAAAGGAATCTTAGTACGATGAAACTAGATCAATTTACAACCAAAAGAGAAGGATGAAAGACATTTAAAACCTTAAACTAAACTATTATTTTGTGAGGTAAATCTCAGAAAGACGTTTAGGAAATAGTAATTTGTAAAGGAATTTCACCCTGGTGAAACGAGGTCAATTTACAACCTAAAGAGAAGGTCGAAAGGTATTATAAAACTTTAAAGCTAAACGATTATTTTGCGAGGTAAATCTCACAAAGTAGTTCAGGAAACGTTAATTGTTAAAGGAATCATAGTACGATGAAACGAGATCAATTTTCAAACAAAAAAAATGTCGAAAAATATTGTAAAAGTTTAAAGTTAAACGAATATTTTAAGTGGTAAATCTCTTAAAGTAGTTTAGGAAACCCTAATTGTGAAAGTAATCTTAGTACGATGAAACAAGAACAATTTACAACCAAAATAGAAGGATCAAAGATGTTAAAAAACTTAAAATTAAACGATTATTTTGCGAGGTAAATCTCTGAATGTAGTTTAGGAAACATTATTTCTAAATGGAAACTTAGTACGATGAAACGAGATCAATTTACAATGGAAAAAATGAGACAAAAATTATTTTTAAATTTTAAAGATAGACGTTTATTTTGCAAGGGTAGAGATTAGAGGGGCTATTAGAGATGTTTAGGAAATATTAATTGGTAAAGAAATCTTAGAATGGTGAAACGAGATCAATGTGCAACCAAAAGAGAAAAAGGAAACTTATTGTAAAACATTAAAGATGAGTGGTTTTTTTGCGAGGCAATTATCGCAAAGTAGTTTAGGAAACATTAATTGCTAATGGAATCTTAGTATGACGAAGCCTTGTGGCAAACGAATAACTCAAAAATATTCCAGTAATACCCCTTTTCTTTAAATACATTTATCCACTCAGGTTATAAGGGATTACATCCGGCCATAAGTACATATATATACACACACATTGATATTTTTTCTTTCTTGTAAAAAAAATCCCTCAGAAATAATTTAAAAATGTAATTAAAAACTTGAATCCAAATTAGATGGTTTTTCATCTCAGGAAGATAATCAGTAACTACACGAACAGTTTAGAAAACATCGTTATTTATGACTGATTTAAACCTTCTACTTGGTTTTACAAAGACAATCCTGTACTTCTGTACTCCCCAAACAATTGTTTTGCAAAGTAAATCTTTCAAAGTGTTTTCATAAATAATACTTATTTGAGAAACCTCAATATACTAAAAAGAGGCTAATTTACATTTCAGTAAAAGAATGTCTAAAGCTTTTCAATATGTCGTTATTTAGAGATTATATTTTTACATAACACTTTCTAAATTTAAAAATCATAGATTTAAATAAGAATTGCGTAATATACAAGTTTGAATAAGAGAAAGGCCTATTTATAATGACGAAGTTTTTAGGGGGGAAAAAAGGAATAAATCTAAGTTTCTCCAATCCCACATTTTTTTTTCCTTTTTACCTTATCTAAAAATCAAAAATGAAATCATTGAATATGTAATTTCGAAAGATAATAAAACTTGCAGATAATTGAAGAAGATGTTTAAAAGGGGGAAAAATGTCTATTTTAGAATTTTAGAATTCTCTTGACAGAAAAGGCGCATATAAATTTTATTTCTAAGATATACCTTCGTATTATAGTGTTTTCTTATTTTTTAGCTACAATGTATAGACTAACTTTTTGATATCCTTTTGAGGATTGATGAAATTTTAAATGACGTGAAATTTTGAAAAGAATTAATTGTAAATTTAGACCTAACACTTCTCTTTTAATTCAGATTTACCTTTGGTAATCTCTATGGATTACCAAAGGGATTGCTAAATAAATATAATAGGGATTGCTAAAGGGATGCTAAATAAATATTAATACAATAAAATTAAGATTTATTTAGCAAAACCAAATGTGCAGATTTTGCAAATTTCGTTAGTTCGATAGTAGAATTTTAGATAAATTGATGCAAAATCTTAATCTAAATTTCATAACTTCAGCTATTTCGTGAGTTAAATGTGCATTTCTAATGAAATAGTTAAAAAAAAAAAGAGAAATAATATGCATTTATTTCCATAAAGAGGGTTTTTTATTTATCTAACAAATATTTTTTTTCTAAGAAATATCTATATAATGTAATGATTTCTTATCCGTTTGATATAACTCAGGGTTTTAGCTTTTAATTTCCTTTTGAGGGCTGAAGAAAATTTAAATAAAGTAAAATTCAAAAAGATCTGTCTGAAATTTTGATTTAAAATTTATTACCTCGCTATATTGCTTTCTGTTAAACCACTAAGAATATGAAAATATATATTGAATAACACAAATGATAGATATTTCTCAACGAGTTGCTATAAGTAGGTTATATTTCTACGTGATTGTTCCTAAAAAAGTAATTTCCAGTATTTATTTTAAGTTTGATTGATTATAATAGAAATCTGGTATAATACAAATTCATGTATTATCAATGTGCATTTCAAATGTATATACTTTTTATAATAAAAAGGAATAGGCTTAGGCGTTCATTTAAAAAATGATCTATTTAATGTATTCAACGAAACAAAAATGATGTCCACTGTGATAAAAATTTTAAGGATAGAAAAAAAAAATCAGAATTACATCGTTTGTTTTGGAAATGCATTAATAATGGGAATGTTGAACGAAATTATTTTTCATTTCGTTCAACAGTAATAAATTGCATTGGAGACTATAGACAAACAATTTACCAGCAACGTGCAACTTCTTTACAAGCTTTACACTTTTGGAAGATTTTGAACGGTTGGACCAAATATATGCATCGGAGGGAAAACTGTCAAGTCGTAGATTTTGAGACTTATCTCACTACGAGTGAATAATAATAATAATAATAATAATAATAATAATAATAATAATAATAATAATAATTATAACAATAACAGCAGCGATCATAAATCTAATAACAGCGTGTAAAGGATTTGCCATCACACTGAGATTTCATTAAAAATACAAATTAAAAACTTCTTTATTGCAATATTGTATTTCATATAAAATACAAAAGGTGCTGAAAAGTGCAGTGAAAGTGCTGAATTTGTTTTCCTAAATTAAGGTAACTTATGATAATTGCTTTCTATGTTGCCATTGGTTTTACATAAAAAGATACGTTATATACTATAAAAATTAATATTTTGTTATATATGTTAGTTGTTTTTCTAATTATTTTTCCGACCCTGAAAAGACTTTATTTAAACGTAGAATGTTGCTGTGTGAAAAACTTACGAGAGCACATTAAAATACCTTTCTTCAAACAGATAGCATGATGTTAAAATCAATTTAAAAGTCATAAATAACGCCGTACTATCTACAGATAATTTCATAATTCTCGCACATAAGCCTTTAATAGAAATTTAAAAAATATATTTAATTTGTTCTAACATAATTCTTTAAACATATTTGTATAATTTTAGACTCACATGTACCAAATGCTTAGAACGTCACTTTGCTCAAATTATAGAGAAAAATTCTCATTTACTTTTATGTCCATTTTTGTAATTTGTAGCAGATTGAATATTCTTATTCTTCTGTAACAATCAACTAATGATTGTTCTTGCCATTCCGGTTGACATTCATACACTGAGAGATGTATAACATAACTGTATATCAAGATTATAAAACATAATAGAAAACTATTATGTTTTTCTACTTTTTTAGTTAACTTAACTTTTTTTATGGTAAAGATGGAATTTTATAATCGATTTTTCACTAACTTTTTGGTATGGTAAAATTATAAAAAATGTTATAAACACAAAAACGTAGAAAATATGTAGTACCTATAATTGTCATAAATTCACAGCCTAAAAACTAAATATAAACTATACATTAAGACACCATTATATGTCTTATTTAAATTATAGAATCATTACACGATATTTCTCATTGCGAAATTTTATTCAAACTCTTGTTCATATTCCTAACAAAAAACTGGAATTATTGTGGCACATTATTTAATAAAGTACAAACATGTCGTTACCACTCCACGAGAATTAATAACACTATTCTTTTATAAATAACCAATTTAATATGTTTTACATAATTTGGCGCAGCATATCCGAAATTGGACTTAGCGCTATTAAACCCTAATCAACGAACAACATTTAAATACGAAACACTTTTTTTTCAGTCTAATTACATTTAATATAAAATTAATATTAATGATTATAATAACCACACGACAGTTTTTTATAAGACAAATGTATTTTAACACATTGTTCTTTCTCTGCTATATAATTTCGTTATTATTGAAACGTAATTTATTGCGGTAATCTTTGAGCACAATTCTTTGCTGATCATTATTAAAATAGCACATTCTGGTTCTTTTCTACAGCTTCAGAATTTGCACAATTAATTTCCTTTCCAGGTTAATAGGAATTCTTGTAAAGAAGGAAGGAAATTCGTCTAGACACAACAAAACGCAATAATTAGGAAGTTTAGCAAATGGTCTTTTACTGCTAAACATTATGAACGAAGTTTGTATGAATAATGAATTTATTAAGGAACGTTTTGGAAATATTTTTCGACATGTGCAAATATTTCTTATTACCTTGATTGGAATATGATGTTCGACGATAATCTGGTCGGTATATGTAAATGAAACTTTCTTTATCTTCGATTTGTATCAAACATTCTTTTCTTTCGATTTAAATTAAATTTTCATTTTTCTTCAGCGAAATAAATTTACTCATTTATAATGTAAGTATACTTTTTTCTTCGTGTAGCAGTAAATTTAGCAAGGTCATTAAATAAATGCTTAATGAGATTTTCTGTTGACCTACCTAATGAATGAATAATATAAAATTATTTGATTATAAATAATGAGTTAAAACTTAGAAATAGATACTATATATATGCTGCACCAGTATAAAGTAGGTAATAAAATATGCATACGATTCTACCTAATCACGATAATACACGAAATCTACCTAAAATGTGATAGAGTAAGTGTTACTTCATCTTGTAAAAGTCTTTTATTAGGTAGATTTCGTAAGAAATACTACCTATTGCAGTCGTTACCATGGTGCGACTTTTGAAAAATTCCTTCATAACTTTTCATTATAGGACCCCGGGAACCCAAAACCACCCCCCCCACCTAAAAAGTTTATATATATATATATATATATATATATATATACTAAATTTTGTGCGCACGATAAAAGTCACAATTATGCACGGGTCGTCTTGAAACTCGCCAACAACTTTGAGATGGCTAATATGTCGGAGGGGATTGAAAATTGGCAAAATCTGTTCAAGAGAATGGAGATGGGGAGGGTTTAAAATTTTGAATACCATCTTAACATGATTCTGATAAGACCAGCTCTTACATAACAATGGCAGGAAAAAATAAATATTTTTCGTTATAGCAGTTGCCAATAATTAAAAAAAAGGCAATAAAATTCTCACCACAACAATTGCTTTTCTATTGCAAGATATTCACGTGAAACATTAAATTAAATAAATAGTTTGACGAATTACGAACAAATTGAATATTACGTCATAAGTTTTCTAGAGCAAGATTTCTGCATGAAAACTCAAAACGTGAAACATTAAATTAAATAAATAGTTTGACGAATTAAAAACAAAATATTGCGTCCTATTGGAAATAAAATGGACCCCAACAGGTGAATATGTAACGTCATGTGAATTTGAAGAAATGTATTAAAACATGATAAAAACCCGACTATGGAAATATTAACTTATTTTAACACTTTGAGGTTCTCTGAATTTGCTTTAGCTATTTTTTAAACCTATTCCATATATATGCGTGAGTATTTGTGTATATTAGAATTTTCTCAAAATGATTAGCTCCCTAAAGCTCATTCTCAGTGAAGGAACTGGGCTTATCTCTAATGTTGATTGAAGTTTTGTTGGTGAATTTAGTACTTAACTTCGAAATCTACTTCCGCCTGTAGACCCGAGCCGGCAGGAATTTTTTTAAATGTTAGGGTATTTTTGTATATCGGGAATATGTATGACAAAAACATAGCAATTTCTGAAAAGTGAAATTTATCATTTTTTTAAACATTTTTTGAGAATATTTAATAAAGATTAAAATAAGTTCTCTATATAAAATAAAGTACTTTTTGATCATAATACTAGATTTCAAGGTAAGATTTAGATACTTTTTTTAACTGCTCAAAGTAAATATCTCAAAAAGTTCACGAGGAAAATATATATTTCTTTACATTGTTATTTTAAATTTAACTTTAAACCCAAATGATAATTTTTATCTTAAAATATTTAAAAGTTCTTTCTAAAATAGGAGAAAAAAAATCATAATGATGCAGGCATATTTAAACGAGATATGGGCTTTAAAAAAATAGCCTGAATTTCAAACTCTTGAGTTGTTGCAGAAGTCCCAAAGATGTTAAAAATTACGGACAGTTTGGGACAAATCACTTGACCATCATCAAGAGATTTTTTAACTGGACTAGACAGGAACTGAAGACTGGACAGGCGAAGGGAGGTGGGTGAATAATTTATTTATTACGTATACATATGAATTATATTTTCGATTCGTATATAACTACTCTTGAATTAAATCACATAAAGCTGAAGTTGGAACATTCCGCTGAAAGATCTCTATTTTTATTTTATTAATAAAACATATAATTAAAATTGCAAATAGTTGTTCAAAAATAAACATTTTAAAAACAGCATATTGTAATATATTTGCCACATTAAAATATAAAATTTGAATATAAAATCTTGATATAATATTTGAAGGAAAAATCATAAATCTTCAATGATTTCGTATTTAAAAAAGTAATAAGTGTAAATATCATCCTTCATTTATCAATACACTACACACATCATCATTACTCTAGCCTGCAAATTTTTCGAAAATGACCTTCGTTTTTTACCTTTACGCCAGGATGCTTCTGAAATCGCAAATTTAATAATTTTTAAAAGGTGGAAATATTAAGAACATCTAATACAATAAAATAGACGAAAAACACTTTTTTCACAATAATTTATTCATTTTTTGGGCTTATACTATGCATTGTTACAGCTAAACATGTAAAATACTGTGTATTTAAAATCCTTACAATTTATTCCATTTCTGGAAGTTCTTTGAACCTCTCGTGCTGTTCCTTTTATGTTTTCTATGGGGTTCATTTCGGTGTAATATACAACAGTAATCCGCCATCATTACCACCCATTTAATCTTATCAACACTATCTTATATTATAATACGAGCAAAAATTTTGTGTGTGTAAATTTCATTTTAAAAACGGCTCTAATGATTTTGACTAAATTTTGCATTCTACCGTTTTCGGTTAGGAAAATGCAATTGGGTTGGGTCACATGTTCGAGAAAATTCGATTAGTGGTTCATTTTGGGTCATTATGGGTCAGAACAAAATTAATTATATCTCAAAAACGGCTCAATCGGTTTTGACTAAATTTTGTATCCAACCGTTTCCTTGTACAAGAAGACTATTGGGATAGGTCAAATGGTTCAGAGATTTCAATTAGTGGGTCATTTTTGGGTCACTTCGGGTCAAGCTAATTTTATCTAAAAAACGGTTCCGACGATTTTTACTAAACACTATATTCTATGGTTTTCGATTGCGGGAAGAGCATTGGACTAAGTGACATGTCCGAGAAAATTCGATTAGTGGATCATTTTTAGGTAATTGTGGTTCAAGCTAATTTTATCTAGAATACGGTTCAATCGAATTTGACTAAATTTTGTATTTAATTGTCTTCGCGTACGAGAAGACTATTAAGCTGGGTCACATGCTCGAGAAATTTCAATTAGTGGGTCATTTTTGGGTCACTGCGATTCAAGCTAATTTTATATAAAAAATGGCCCTAACGATTTTCACTAAACTCTATATTCTACAGTTTTGGATTACGAGAAGACCATTGGGCTAAGTTACATGTTCGAGAAAATTCTATGGGTCATTTTTTGGTCACTGTGGGTCAAGCTAATTTTACCTGGAAAACGGTTCCAACGATTTTGACATTTTGTATTCTATCGTTTTCGGGCTCGAGAAGACCATTGGGCTAGGTCGCATGTTCAAGAAAATTAGATTAGTGGGCCATATAGGGTCACAGGACAGGGTCAAGTTAATTGTATAAAAAAAAGGCTCAAAACATGTTGACAAAATTTTGTATTTGTTTCCGAGCGTAAGACCATCGGGCTAGGTCGCTTGCTCAAGAAAATTAAATCAGTGTGTCATTTTGGGTACTAATGCACCAGGATCAAGTTAACAGTACCTAAAAAAGATTTTGACAAAACATTTTATTGTACCGTTTCTGGGCACAAGAAAACCATTGGGCTAGGTCACATGCTCAAGAAAATTCTATTAGTGGGTCATTTTGGGTCATAATGTATGAGGGTATGTATCTCAAACGGTTTTGACAATTTTCTTATTGCACCGTTTCCCAGTACGTGAAGAACGTTGGAATCGATAAATTTCGATTAGAGGGTCATTTTTGAATCAATATGGGTCAAGCTAATTTTATTTATAAAATGACTGACGATTTTCTCTAAATTTTATATGTAATCGTTTTGAGTCTCGAGAAGACCATTGGGCTAGGTCGCATGTTCGAAAAAATTCGATTAGTGGGTCATTTTGGGTCACTATCGCTCACGTTCAAGCTAATTGTGTCATTAACAGCAAGAAAGATTCAGTGAGAATAATATATCGGGATAAACACAAAGCTAATTTTTAACGAGCCTAGCTCGGTCATTCCTTCTAGTAATCATATAAAAGCCAGTAACGCCTAAGGTTGTTCCCAATCGTCGCATCTATTTTATATTATCAAAATTTCACTATTTTTTTTTCTTTTTAGCTTCCAAATTTACGTTTTGCGAAAAATACTGATGTGATGGTTAAAAATGAAGGTCATTTTCGGCTTCAGCGATAAAATATGCATAAAAATCAGTCTAATTTAAAGTTAAAAAACACAACCACCGCAGAATTTCGTTATTAGTTCATCAGGAATAAATTGCTCTTTACGCAAAATAGGTGGATATTTTTTATAATAAATTTGCTTGAAAAAACTATATTTTAAATAAAAAACCTTTTGTTATGTTCTTTATTTTTACCTGTTAAAACTCATTTAACTGTATAAAATATTGTATATAAAAACTATATTGTATATTCCATAAATATGATTATAAGAAAAAAATACAGACGTAGCCTGCTATTATATGAATCAGTTTTCATTAAATAAACACTAAACATAATAAAGAAATAAGAAAATATTTTGCTTTTGTAAAGGTAAATTATAATACAAGACCAAATTTTATTTTTCTTGCGTGTAATTTAATAAAACTAGAATGATCTTTTAATTAAATTTATGCAAATATAATTTAATTTACGATTGAAATATCTTACAATGAAATTCCTTGAAAATTAAAAGAATGACCTTTTTTGTTCTCAAGAAAAGAAAGCGGTTCGTAACTTTGTGAATAAATATGTTTTGTTAAACTTTTTTAAGGTAAAACATTTTTAGGGTGAAATGGTTTTCTTATTCTTGGGTAAAATACATGAAATGAGAAATTATTTTTCTCAACCTTGCTATTAAAATCTATTTTGAGTTAAAAGAAATATTATTCCGATATATGAACATTTTTAGGATTTCGACTTAGTGTATCTTTGTATTAATAAATTTCTAATTTGTAATCATTATGCGATACTTGATTTTTAATAATCCGCATAAAAAAAGAAGCCACTGGTTTTATCGTTATGTAATTTCGCATGTATATATGCATAGCTTATTTTTTAAGCAACTGTTTAACTGATTACATTGTAATATTTACACTACAGTTCTGATACATCATGGAAGATTTTAAACCGTAAGGATTCAATGTATCCTGTATCACTTTTATACCATAAAACACTATACGTCAAATACATGCATACACATCAAAATTCCACTCGTCAACTATTTTAATGTAAGGTTAATCCGGGATAGATTGTGCGGTTGTAGAGATTGTGCATGAAGAGGTTCGAGAGGAAAGATTAGGGTGCGTGCGTAGTGACTCCAGGTAGCTGTACAATAGCAGTAGTGGAGTATATATCTAAATGTGCACACTGATTGTTTCGTGCGTCTAGGATAAGTCATTGCTATTTTGTTTCGTTTTTCCAAGAAACGTACTTGACTTTTCATAACTGTTTCTCAGAATTTCTATATAAGCTACTTACATGGACTAATGGTGTGAACATCAACGGTTCGTTTTAGAAGCGGCCCTGTTTAAATAAAAGGTCGCGCAATCTCTCCTACCGAAATTGGAGAGTTTGCGCATGTGTTATTTAGGAGAGATGGCGCTTGTTCCCATTACTCTCCATGCTAGGAGAGATTGCGCAGCTTATCGGTAAATTTTCATAATTTGCAAATTACATTTAAAACAATTGAATGAATCAAATTTGAAATAGTTTTTAAAAAACACATAATTATAGAAACTAAATTTGGCAATAAATAAATTTGCTAAAACATTCTTTCGCAGTTAAAAATAAATTGTTAAAAAATTATTAATGCAGTTGTTATTAAATTAATTTCATATAAATATTTTTGCTAATAAATTAATAATACGTTTGTTGATAAATTATTTATACATATATTTTTAATTTATGAATAATTAATTTGCTAATAAAACAACTTTATTAACTAAAGATAAAATTAACTAAAAAGTCGTTTTGTTTTTACTAATAAGTGAGCAGGAAATTTTTTTTCTCATTGTTTATCCGAAGACATCTTGAATTAAGTGTCAGATATTAGCAGAGCTAGAACTGAAGTATAAAAAAAAACTGAAGGAAAGAAAACGAAGAGCAATGTGAATGAGTGCACTGAATATCTGGAACTATACCAAAAGATAACTTCGACCAGTGACTGGTTTCAATGTATTACTTGTAGTGGGTGATAGTATTAAATCTGCACCATTTAATACAATAAGTGCATCGATTGTGGACGACGACATCTTCGGTCAGCAAACAAGAAAGCATTGAAACTGTGGAAAGAAAAATGAACTAATTTAAATTAAACGTGTTATCAAGAAACGTAATGTTATTTTGCAAGCTTGTATGGGCTTGCTTTTTATGATTATTCAATTTTTTTTTCTTTAATTTAAATTCTTTATTTGTTATTAATATTCTTTCTTGTTCGGATTCTTTAATCATTCGGTTAAGACATACGTTTATAATACAATAATATTTAATCACAAAACCCTTAGAAGAATCTATTTATGTGTAATTATTATTGTTAATAATATAATTGTAGTTACAATTAATAACAATCTTTCCTACACATGTACTCCACACCAACCCTGTAAGGACAGATTACGCAACATTGCTTTCTTGGATTTATTAAAGCTGTATTTTCTATTAAATAACAGCATAAGAACAAAATAGCAATAGAAATGCATAAAAACAAATGAAGACAAAATTATTCGTGGGTAGTATAGCAAAAAAATAATACTTTCAGCGTTTAATATTATTCTGTTGATTTGTGCGCAGACTCTCTAAGTTTTTTCTTATGATTGTCTACTTCGTTTAACACCTGAGCAATGAGCTATAGGTTGCCTTTAAGAACGTGAGAGAGGTAGAATTCGAGAAATACACATTGATCGGTCGAGAGGAGTTTGGACAAAATCCCGAACGATCAACAACAAAGCTGCGTTTAAAAATAAGAATGTGGTGATCAATTGGTGATCAATGAACAATAAAATTTGATTGGTTGAGAAGATTTGGATGGTATGACAAGTTATGGGCTCCTGAAGTGCCTTTTCATAAAAGATAATAGCGACATACTAGCAATAAAATTTATAATGGAGAGGATTTTGGACAAAAGCTGAAGAGTTTGCCTATATTGCCATTCTAATTTTTGTTAGCATTTATCTCACGTTTTGTAGAACTTGTGTTGGTTATTGACTGTGCATTGCAATAGTTTATACAAAAACTGCTAATTCACTTCGAATAGCGTTGATTTTCAATCCTCCAAATTTCTTTTTTAGTTATAAATACATACGGTCATCCAGAAAGTAAAAACATTTCTGTGTAAATAAATAAAAACAAGTGATATTCAAACAAAATTTTATTTACAATGACAATAAATCTAAACTTACTTTTGTAGATAGTTATGTTTATTATTCAAGCTTTTATCATAATAAAACATAAGTTTATCAATGTCTTTGCTACACTCTTCTAACGCCAAACTGTAGATATGAAATAAGCAATTTTAAGATCCTAATAAAAGTATCAAATCGCGACGATCCACGGTTGAAACTGAGTGAGGGCGTGAAACTGCCTGAGTGATATTTTTGCAGAATTGTCAGTGGCATAATTCACAAATATTCTTTACATTCAGGATAATCTTTGTAAAACTTGTATAATTAGAGACTATAGATGTTTATCCGCAATGGGTCGATTACACGTTGTTATTTAAATAATACAGTAAAAAAACAGACTAAAATACGGAAAGTTTATTGTCAATCGAGACTCCAGTACTATTTCCGTATTTTAACGGAAAATTTACCGCATAAATTACAGAAAATTTTCATTTTCCTGGAATTTACGGAGTAAATTTTCCGTTAAAAAACCTAAATAGTACTGGCGTCTCGATTGCTAGTACTATTCAGAACAACATTTTTAAATAAGAGTCAGTCTATTAATCGCTTCCAACAACTTGTTGATCAGGAAGTAGTCAGCCTGATGTCCTATAGGGATAAATACTTTTAGATGCTGCGTTATTTTGAGGGATGTTTAATACTTTAAGTTAAAACTAAAACTCAGTAATTTGTAATACTTTCTTATTTTTTTTTTAATGTTTCAATTCACCAGTTCGATTCTTTTATATTTTAAGTGGCAGCCGATAACGTCTATTTAGTAATTAATATAAGAATTTCTGATCTGGGTGACATGTTAAGAATACGAAGAGCTATTGTTTTCTTAATATATAAATCTTTTGTACCCAATTGGACCGAAGGTTTTAAAAATACAATGAAAACTGAACAGTTACAGCTACCGAAATTACGAAATGTGTGAAGTCAAGAATTTATTTACAACGCTTTCTTGTTTTCGTTTGAAATGTCACCGATACATGGCGCTGCTATTTCAGAGTGCTAGAACAATCTAACTTCCATATAAAAAGGGATTAAAGTTCTCGCAAATTTTAATTTTCATTCTGTTTAGCCGTTGAAACGGCAAAAATGGGTTTGCGTTTTGAACTTGCAAAATTATTTTGAGTAGTATTGCAGTTTAAGACAGTTTAGTTTTGTGTATCAGCGACATTGGATGAGAAAAAAAGACAGCATAGTAAAAAAAAATGAGTAGGTTAAATATAGGAGTTTATAATATAGGAATTAATAAAATTTCAAGCCCATCCAATTTAGGACATCCTGTATTATGATGATCCTATGCGATGTAGATTCAGCCTTCAGAATATGTAACTGTATATTAATCTGCATGTTGACTTCCTTTGAGCGACTCTTTGGCATATCAGCTGTTTAATGTTTTGCGAAATTTTAAATTTTAAATATAGTTGCATAATGTGATAACGATAAATGATATAGTTTTACCTTTAAAAAGAAACCGCAGATGTAATCTAGTTTTAATATATGTTTTATTCCACTTTGTGGTTCTATATAGTGTTAGATTTTGAGTTATGTATAGATATATTATGATTATAAACCATAAAATTTTGACACTTCTTAAAGACATGAAATTTTGTAAATTTGTGATTTTTTTCAGTCCGAAATACTACAGTCTGATATTCTACTACATGATTTGAAATAAAATAAATGTTATAATGTTCGATACAGAGTTTTTTAAAGATGGTATCGCTTTCAGTGTTCTTCAGTCCTAATGTTGGAAAAAGGAATTTCTGTTTTAACAAAGACTTTCTAATATTTTGCTTTACATAGAAAATCTACATATGAGAAATGTCAGACACTATCTAAACAATTAACAATTGCATTTATAAGTTTCATTTACATGCTTAACATCCCAACTTATACAAAATTATGTACATTTCAAAAATTCGGGATAGCCTTCATGTACACATTTCATATCTTCAAATGGAACCTTGAAGTTTATAGAGAAACATAAAAATTAATTAATTTTTAAAATAATATTTTTCACAAAATTGGTACAAAACAAATGCTCTAACATAACAGCAAAATTTTAAAACAGAAATGAACTCAAAAATAGTTTTAACTATTACTAAATAACCTTTTAATTAAGAAAATATACCTATGTATTAAATTTTTAATTATATTAATTAATATTAATTTAAAAAATAATACGTAATCTAAAAAATAGAATAATCTAATGAAATTTTTAATGAAAATCTGCAATTTAAATGATTAAACATTACATACCGTAAGAATGTTTTCCTATCTCACACATTTATTCCAATATACGCAGACCAACAAAATGTTTAATTGAATGTTTTTAATTTAAATGATTAAATTTTATATACCACAACTTTTTTTTTTCTTTCCCCACATACATTTATTTCTACTATGCGTCTAAGAAAACAATTTTGTTTCTAAGGTAAAAGGCACTCCAAATTTATTTCTCTCTCATTATCACAGGTTTTTGTTTGAATGAGAGTACTTTGATTTCTTTTTTGGGAGCTTCTTTACTATCGCAATTAATTTTCTTCTTTCAGTTCACACACAACTAACAAAAGCTGACGGAAATTAATTCACGGTGCAAAGATGCATCTTAATAGTTTTCCGTTAACTATTGTTTCTTTAATAGATTTCCAACATTTTGAAGAAAAGCCGTATAAAAAGTGTTAGATAGCAAGATAAGTTAAGTAAAAATATGCACACGTGATCTTCAAAGTCAACAAAAATTTAGACTTGCGATAATATTAGTGAGCGACGACTTTAAGTTTGTTTTCCCCTAAACACACCCTGAAGTCACACCCTAAAGTCTTGTCTAGATGAAACACCCATGTTAACCTAAAAACTTCCCCTCACACCGAAAGTCTATGCAGTGTATATCTCATAAAATATTTAACGCATTACTTGGACAAAAAGGATAAAAATACAGAAAAAGTTGATTCAGGGCAAAGAGGTAATGTTTTTCTAAAGGATTTATGATTATTACCTGATTTCCTTAAAAGGGAAAACTTAACCAATTTATCTCCTTCGTCCCATGTTCGGGACGATTCGATTTTAAATGCATTTGTATAATGTTCTTCTTCATTATAGCATTAAAATTGTATGAGATAATTATCTATACATATCTTATATCTGTTATTGACGGTTGACAGCTTAAGATGGATGTTTATTTGCTTTAAGTGAAGGCTTTTTCTGGAGTTAATTGATTTTTCATTTTTCAGGATGGCGAAATGTAAAAATTAAGATTATTTGTGTTTTTTCTACCAAGGATCCAAATAAATAAGTTATAATCTTAGCTTGCATACTTATGTGAAATAAGTATTTTTTTAAATTGTGGAATTATATGTTTAAGCTTACTTTTTATGCATTTTTGTAACGTTCAAAATATAGGGCGCTCGACACGAATGGGTACATATTTTTATTAGTCATTTAGGAGACAGTTATTTTTATAAAGTCATTTTCAATATTATTATGAAACAAATTGTTTTTAAGTCTCAAATACGATTATTCTTAGTTTATTATTACTAATACTTTTAATGTTATTAGTCTTTAAAAAGAAATAAATATATCTGTTTAATCATTCATAAAAATATTAATTAAAGCATATAATATACGAATTAAAAGGCTTATTTTATATGAATTTAGACAAAAAATATAATTTTACATATTATAATATTACAAATACTATGTATATTCCCATATTTAGTAAGTCTACATTTTATCACATAACTAAAAAAAAATTTTAGCGTAATCGTTTGTAGTATTTTTTCAGTTCATTTTGAAACGTTTTAAAGTGATTTTACCAACACGTTTGAGAAAACAAAAAAAATCAGGCACAAATGGGTTAAAATAAGGAAAGTAGAAAAATTGCCAACATTAACTCTGAATATAATCAAAAATATGTTTTAAAACCTATTTTCAAAGAAGACATTCCACCATTTTACGCACACAATCATCATTGTGTTCCATCAGAATATGGTTATCGGTCAAACTTTTCAATCTTCTGCTATATTTTTGGAAAAAATAAGAAATGAAACTGTAGTTGAGTCTATTCCATTTAAATTCATTCCACCCAAGTCCGCTGACGGGTTTTCTATGGATTACTCTGTATTTGGAATTTGTATATAATCTCTTTATAAGAGGCATTCCAAAACATTGTATATGTTCTGGAAGATCGTAGCCGAGGAATGAAACAAAATCCATATTGATATTGTAATAAAAGCTGTTTTATCTTGGAAATGAAAATGCAGTTTGATACTTCAACAAAATGGTTATCAGAAAAAAAAATTCCTATCTTTGTTAATATATTTCCTTTTCCAAAATCGTTAATGAAATTTATAAAAAAAAAAATCTGTAAATTATCAGAAAACAACACAAATATTTTGTTGAAGGGTCTACATTTTAGAAATGAAAATTGTGGTTATTGTTTGATATTTTCCCTTTGTATAAATTAAATAAATATTTATGTACATATATTAGATTGAGCAGAAAGTTCTGGGAAATTTTTAATCTTAATAGTCAACAAGTTTGCACAGTTGGACGGCGTCAAAATTTCCCAGAACTTTTTGCTCAACCTAGTATAATGTAAAATGAAATAATCAAATAGGCGAATGAGGACGAGACTAAACTTTCTTAATATATATATGCACTATATATATATATTATATATGTATATATATATATATATATTGTATATGTATATATATATATATATATAATATATATAATGTTTTTATCTGCTTAATAAAACCATTATAAATCAGAACAAACTGTCATAAACAAATATATATTATAAATGAATTCATTGAAATAAAAAATTATGCCTAAACCATTATAAAATTCTTTGAAACATATCCTTATAACAAGTGCGACATGGAATTGAAAATAATGTAAACATTTGAAATATGGAAATATTTGTGGAACCAAGGCAGAATCATCAGAGCTAAATTACACTCATTACTACAAATAACATGTATGGTTTCATCTTTGCATTAGCAGACCTGCCAACTGCTACGAAAAAATCGTAGTTGCTACGATTTGGACCTATCAACTACGATGCTACGAAAATCGGTCTTAAACTACGATTTTTTGCAAAAAACACAAACGCATTTTTTGTTTCTAGTTGCGATTTTTATCCCGCACAGCATATTTTTCAGAAGTGATTCTGTTGCGAAATTTTCAAAATTTCAAAGTATTCATTTCCGAAAGTTTAAAAAAATTGACCATTAGTCCGAAAATTCGGACATTAAAAAATGCTCATGGAAAAAAAAATCTGGGCTGCAAAACAAACTTCTTAACATAAAGCACTCTATGTATATTAACCACGAGTGAATCGTGTTTCTGTAAATATTTATACAGGAATTCGCTTCCTTAGAAACAAGGTGCCATTTTAAGAATTTCTGGAAAGGAGGAGGAGGGGGCGGTTCTTTGAGGGGCAAGGTTTGAAATAGTGTGCAAAATCGCACGATTTGCGATAAACTACCGCGAATTTCGACAGATGTAACAAATATAAGAAAAATCAATTTCGTCAACTGGTCGCAGAAGAAAATAAATTTCGTCAAAGGATCGTGGTAAAAAGTAGTATTGATTTCAGGGGGTGGCCCGCGGGGAGGGAATGTCCCCTCGGAAGATTTGAGATTGTGTGTTTCAATGGCATGAATTATGTCAAAATATCGCAGAAAGAAAACGCGAATTTCATCAAAAGATCAGTCAAAAAATGCAAATTTCATCAAAAGATCAGTAAGAACACGCAAATTTTCACCGGAAGGTCGCAGAAAGAAAACGCTAATTTCGTCAAAAGGATCACGGAAAAAAACGCATAATTCGACAAAGGATCGTGGTAAAAAATGCGAATTTCGTCAAAAGTTCATGGTAAAAAGTGCGGATTTCAACAAAGAATCGTGATAGAAAAATGTGAATTACGATTGCGAAAAAATTGTGAATATCCTGAAATGATCGCAGGAAAAAATCCCGAATTTCGTCAAAATTTACTGCACTGGGTTAAAAAATTGGAACCAGGCTCCTTTTACAAATGTAAAAAAAAAAAAAAAAAAAAAAAAAAAAACGCTGCGAAATGAAAAGAAACTCTAAAAATCGTATAAAAATTTCCAAAGGAAAAAAATTTACTACATTGAGTTGAAAGACTGAAATCTTATTCCTTTTACGAATGTCAAAAGATGGCTGTGTAATACGAAAAACCAACCAACCAACTTCCAGATTAAATTTTGTGTTCCACGATTTCTCATTTTCAAACGTTGGCAGGTCTGCATTAGCCATAAAAAGGTAAAAAATGCAAAATAAGGGCTACCATACACAATAAATCCAGAAATAACCCACAAATAACATTAGATAAAAAATAAATAAAATGTATAATGGATTAAAATGTATTAAACAGAAGCACATTATCAATTGAATATCCATCCATGGCATATATATAGGATTGTGTTACTTCCAAGAAAAGTGCTTACGTTTTTTTACGTGTTTATTTAAACGTTTTTTACGACTGAAAAGCGTTATTTATGCGATTCCTAAAAATATTCATATGGATTTATTCTTTTTAATTAGATTTTTAACTTACAAATATTTATTCCAAAAAAATATATATACAGAGATTTACAGCTTTAATAGACATTTGAAATTATAGACGGTTTGGCCATCGCTTTTGTTGCTTTAGGCGTCGCATTTGAATTATTTAGAATTCATAGAAGATGATCTCCAGAATACTTATAATAATTTAAATTATTCGTAAAATAGTAAATATTCAATTGAATGCATAAAAAATAATATTCTTCATAAATATCTTTCAAAACGTTACTTTTACAAATATTTTGCCTATTTAAAAATTACACATTATTTCCAAATAGCATTAAAATTATGGCATTTTGCTAATTTTAGAAATGTTTGTCAAAAACTTTCAAAACTAATATATGTTAACTAATTAACTTCTCAAGCATAAAAAAGCGTTTATTTATAAAGGATTTAAAGGATTTCCTAAGTTTAAAATTCAATTACTCATTAATTATATTACAATTAAGATGACATACGCAATATGTTTAACCGGCACCTAATAAATGATGAATTCAGATATTAAAAATAATTCAAATACTTGCCGATATATGGCGCTGCGCTTAATCTGTAAGAATGTTTAAATTAAATTAAACTTTTCAAAATATAAGTTTTTCCTCGCGTTTCTATAGCTAAATAGAAAAAGAAGTAAAAACTCAGATCTTTTGATTTAAGTTTACACCTTAGTTTGAGCATTTTTGGAGTTTGAGACGGATCAGTTGTCTGGCAAACATGTTACAGTCATTTAGAGCAACTTTGATCTACATTTTCTTTATTTTCATATGCCACACTCCTATTTTAAGAATATTGTTACAACTAGGGCATAAAAGGGAAGAAATGATCCTAAACTATTGTATGACTATCAAAAATTAAGGAATAATAATGATAAAAGCAATAAAAAATGAATTTTTAACCCGGTTCAAAGTTACCCAGCCGTTTAGGGTAATTTTGCACCATATGATAAATATTATCAAAAATAATTCATTATAGAAAAAAGTATTATAGTTAGGACAACTTTGAACGCCAAAATATTTTCAGATATGTAAAGACTCCGAATTTACATTTCCCATCATCACAAGATTTGTATAATTTATGATATTACAACAAATATTAGGCACAAGAAAAGTGGAAGATGAGAACCATGAATATTTAGAAATAAAAAGAAACAGTTTATTGTTCATAAAAAACATAAAAATGCAGGGAAAAACAATTTTCAATGTTTTAACTCAATAATACATACTGTACTAATATTAATCAAACAAGAATAAAAATGTCGAATGTATGAAATGTCAAATTTGAGTAGCTCCGCCCCTAATAACGCCTTTAAATGAATTTTATGTATTTTACACATATTTGTAAAAATGTTTACATGTTATATCTAATGCACACTTTCAGCATTTATATAAAATATACGTGTGAGTATGGGAAAATTTTGGGCAGTAGCACCTATAATTAGTAAATTATAAACATCAGTATAACTTTGAGCCGGCTCAAAGTTACCCAGAAAATGTGGTAAAATATTAGTGCCTTCTTAAATTACATTTAATTAACTATTAATAAATAAATAATCACAAAATATTAACACATTTACAACATTTAGATAATAATGTGTCTGATAAATGAATATATTGTTTCTTACTAGGATTAATGGGTGTAAATTTAATTAATTTACACCAACTTCAAAACAGCATTCAAAATTAACTTGAAAACGGTACTTCAAAAAATAGTTAGATGATGGAATTAATTGCACATAATGTTACTAATTTATTTTCTAAAATAAAGGGTAGAAACCCCGGTTTAGAACCTTGCCAACAAATCACAGTTCTGGAGTTTATTTAGTCTTTTGAAGTCAAAAATATTAAAAATTAGGAGGTGGTTCAAAGTTACACCCCATGGTTCAAAGTTACCGTGAATGACTGTACTTATTTTTATATATTTTTTAATTACCGAATTATCAAATTTGAAAATTAGGGGCCCATTGCGAAGCACCCTGAATATCGACTGTATATGTTTAGAAGCGTTTAGCAAAATACTTCACTCTTCCGTTAGACTCTTCCTTTATTTGACACTTCTGTTACAATGAAATTTACTAAATAATAAATAGCGTATTTTTCTTGACACAGTCAAGTCCAGATATATAGCTTAAATGTCTCAACCTTTATGTTAAAATCATATTAAAACTGTATAATAATCACTTTTAAAAAAATCATTATGTTTTTTTAATTTAGACTTTTTATAAGAAAATAATATAAAATGATTTATTAAACTATATATCGCGAATAAAATCTATTTTGTTATTTTTGGAAAGTTTCTAACAAATTAAAGAACAAGTTTAATCTTTCCCGGAATGCGAAACGGAAACTTAATAAAATTGTTTCGCTATTAACACGTTCACGCCGGCGCGGTGGGTCACACTGGACTATACCAGAGTTGTCAAGTTTCCGGCTTTTTGCAAACCACTGTTGTTTTAGAGAAAATGTTGTTCCTTTAATTCGCCCAATTGTTCTAATTAAATAAAACAACATTTTCTGTATTAAAATACTAGTATCCAAAAGTCGGAGACATGAGAGCTCTGAAACAGTCGAGTATGACCCACCACGCCGGTATGAACGTGTTAATACCACCTTTGGCAAAGCGTAAGAGATCTGCATCTATTTTTCTGTACGTGCAATGAAGTGAGAGTTTTGAAGATGTTGACATTTTCTATTAAAAATTCATAAAAATGTCTGGAACAGACGCAATAAAATATATATATTTATTTAACACTATTATTATATGTTTTATTTTTACAGATTACGCTGAAAACTAATGTTTAATCACGTTCTATCTGAAAAAAAGAAATGTTTGGAATGTTTGGTCAAAACACATGGAATTCATTAATAACTTGTGAGTATCCACCTTTTGCCTTGATGTTTGCTTTAATTGTGTCCGGCATACACTTAAGGTTTCCATGCATATATGGATCGATGGCTGTCGAAGATTTTCGTATAGAGTCTTTTAGATTCCGTATTGACTTTGGCTGCAACTTAAATACGATTTTCTTTCGAAATATGCTATAAATTAATATCAGGATTTCGTGCTGACCACATTATTTTCAGGAAGAAATGTTTTTCAATATCTGATTCCAATGTCACAATCAATTGCCACAAATGTAAAATCACTTTCTCTAAACTGATATTCTAATCTAGGAATCAAAAAATCGTTTATCGTTAAACGTATCGCTAAACGCCCATCCCCATTCACTGCATATTTGTATTCTATTAGTCTTAGAAGACATGCAGTCAGAAATTATGATGAATCAAGCAACATAAGATGAAAATTGGAATGGGTTTCACACTTCCTGTCATTTTGCGACCTCAAAATGAATTTTCCTCTATCGTCACCTGCACCACCAATACAAACATTTCGTCGCTAAACGTCACTTTACGCCAGTCATCAACAGACCAGTGCTGCTATATTTTGTCTAATCATTATCTGTATTCTTCATGTCGTATTGTCTGCATGGGGTTTGCCTTGTACTTCGCGATAAAGGTATACAGCTTTATTTACTCTATTGGACGACATTCTGTTAGATACCGTGGTCTTGGGTACTTCCTTACATTCAATATATATATTTTCCAACTGATATTTCTCCATATGTTTTATAAAGTGCGATCCTAACATGCTGACATAGCTCGTTGTCTGCCAAAGCCAAAGCGGAAGCGGTGTTTTCTACTTTTTAGTTCTATGAAATTTCTTGAAATTTTAGAACAGTAGATTGTGACAATGGAAATGTCTTTTTTATAGTGGTTTTCTTTTCTTTAGCAGCTTAATGAGTTCCTCTCTGGATTTCAAATTTAGCTTTGTTGCAGGTTCAATTTCATATGCTGGTTTGATATGAGCAAAGGAAAAAAAAAAAAAACCTAATGTATTTATATCCAATTGAAGTGGAACTGAGTAAGATCATTGCGCAACAGTAACCTGAATGACTTAAAACATTGTATAAACTAGCGAGTGATGCAAAACTATTTTCCCCGAATCGACTTGATTTCAAACCTTTTCCCTGGACAAGTTTTTTAATAAATATATAAACAATTACCCAGTGATCATTTTCCTATTTACGTTCTGTGTGCGTATCTCACTAATATTCATGATTTTTTATTTAAAAGAAAATTATTATGATTTTTCAGGGTATTTGAGTTGTCAGGGGTCGACCCAGGCAAAATATGGGGCCCATTTAAGGCTCTTTCACAAAAATCTAGTTAATAAAATAGGCCCCTTTACAAAAATAAATTTAATAAAACATGGCCGTTCACAAAAATAAATTAAAAAAATTAAAATGTTAGTGCCTTCTTAAATTACATTTTATTAACTATTAATAAATAAATAATCACAAAATATTAACACATTTACAACATTTAGATAATAATATGTCTGATAAATGAGTATCTTGTTACTTACTATGAAAATTTAATTAATTTACAACAACTTGAAAACAGCATTCAAAATTAACTTGAAAACGGTACTTCAAAAAATAGTTAGATGATGGAATTAATTGCACATAATGTTACTAATTTATTTTCTAAAATAAAGGGTAGAAAACCCGGTTTAGAACCTTGCCAACAAATCACAGTTCTGGAGTTTATTTAGTCTTTTGGAGTCAAAAATATTAAAAGTTAGGAGGTGGTGCAGAGTTACACCCCATGGTTCAAAGTTACCGTGAATGACTGTACTTATTTTTATATATTTTTTAATTACCGAATTATCAAATTTTAAAATTAGGGCCCCATTGCGAAACACCCTGAATATCGACTGTATATGTTTAGAAGCGTTTAGCAAAATACTTGACTCTTCCGTTAGACTCTTCCTTTATTTGACTCTTCCGTTAGAATGAAATTTACTAAATAATAAATAGCGTATTTTCTTGACACAGTCAAGTCCAGATATATAGCTTAAATGTCTCAACCTTTATGTTAAAATCATATTAAAACTGTATAATAATCACTTTAACAAAAATCATTATGTTTTTTAATTTAAATTTTTTATAAGAAAATAATATAAAATAATTTATTAAACTATATATCGCGAATAAAATCTGTTTTGTTGTTTTTGGAAAGTTTCTAACAAGTTACAGAACAAGTTTCATCTTTCCCGGAATGCGAAACGAAAACTTAATAAAATTGTTTCGATATTAATACTACCTGTGGCAAAGCATAAGAGATCAGCATCTACTTTTCTATACGTGCAATGAAGTGAGAGTTTTCAAGATGTTGACTTTTTCTATTAGGAATTCATAAAAATATCTGGAACAGACGCAATAAAATATATATAATTATTTAACAACTATTATTATATGTTTTATTTTGACAGATTACGCTGAAGACTAATGTTTAATCACGTTCCATCTGAAAAAAAGAAATGTTTGGAATGTTTGATCAAAACACATGGAATTCATTAATACCTTGTGAGTATCCACCTTTTGCCTTGATGTTTGCTTTAATTGTGTCCGGCATACACTTAAGGTTTCCATGCATATTTGGATCGATGGCTGTCGAAGATTTTCGTATAGAGTCTTTTAGATTCCGTATTGACTTTGGCTGTAACTTAAATACGATTTTCTTTCGAAATATGCTATAAATTAATATCAGGATTTCGTGCTGACTACGACATTATTTTGAGGAAGAAATGTTTTCCAATATCCGATTCCACTGTCACAATCTATTGCCACAAAGTTAAAATCACTTTCTCTAAACTGATATTCTAATCTAGGAATCAAAAAATCGTTTATCGTCAAACGTATCTCACTAAATGCCCATTCCCATTCACTGCATATTGTATTCTATTAGTCTTAGAAGACATGCAGTCCGAAATTATGATGATTCAAGCAACATAAGACGAAAATTGGAATGGCTTTTACACTTCCCGTCATTTTGCGACCTGAAAATGAATTTTCCTCTATCGTCACCTGCACCACCAATACAAAAGTTTAGTCGCTAAACATCACTTTACGCCAGTCATCAACAGACCAGTGCTGCTATATTTTGTCTAATGATAATCTGTCTTCTTCATGCCGTATTGTCTGCATTGGGTTTGCCTTGTACTTCGCGATAAAGGTATACAGCTTTATTTACTCTATTGGACGACATTCTGTTAGATACCGTGGTCTTGGGTACTTTCTTACATTAAATATTTATATTTTCCAACTGATATTTCTCCATATTTTTTATAAAGTGCGATCCTAGCATGCTGACATAGCTCGTTGTCTACCAAATCCAAAGCGGAAGTGGTTTTTTTTCTACTTTTTAGTTCTAAGAAATTTCTTGAAATTTTAGAACAGTAGATTGTGACCATGGAAATGTCTTTTTTACTGCGGTTTTCTTTTCTTTAGCAGCTTAATGAGTTCCTCTCTGGATTTGAAATCTAGCTTTGTTGCAGGTTCAATTTCATCTGCTGGTTTGATATGAGCAAAGGAAAAAAAACCTAATGCATTTATATCCAATTTGAGTGGAACTGAGTAAGACCATTGCGCAACAGCAACCTGAATAACTTAAAACTTTGTATAAACTAGCGAGTGATTCAAAACTATTTTCCCCGAATCGACATGATTTCAAAATTTTTCCTGGACAAGTTTTTAAATAAATATATAAACAATTACCCAGTGTTCATTTTCCAATTTACGTTCTGTGTGCGTATCTCACTAATATTCAAGATTTTTTATTTAAAAGAAAATTATTATGATTTTTCAGGGCATATGAGTTGTCAGGGGTCGACCCAGGCAAAATATGAGGCCCATTAAAGCCCTTTCAGAAAAAAACTATTTAATAATATAGGCCCCTTCACAAAAATACACTTAATAAAACAGGGACCTTCACAAAAATAAATAAAAAAATGGGTCCCTTCACAAAATACCTTTTAATGAAACAGGCCACTTCATATAATTCCTTTTAATAAAATAAAACTCTTTTAAAATATGTAATTTGCCAATAAAACCAGGTCACGAAAAACAAAAAACTATAGCTAGAGGATTTAAAATAGTTTTTGTTAATGAAATGTTTGGTTCGAATTTGAGTAGATTACAACTTTCGTTGACAAATGTTAATTTTGACAAAATTATAATAAAATTCACAGACATAACTTTTATTTTTCACAAACTGGGCGTCAAGAATATAAACCTGCATCGACCCCTGGTTGTAATAGAAATGTATATATTTGATTGTGAGTAGTTGGATAAAAATTGCTTATTCCATACTTTTTGCTACGGGTAGCAGTGTTCCAAATACTAAATTGTACTCGATTAATATTTAGTGTTATAAAAATAAATCTTATCTATACACTAATTAATACGAGCGAGTATGTTATCTAGCCTGTTATTTAATGTTCACAATCCGATTTATTAACAGTACTGAAAATAACTTTCAAAGCATGATTTTATTTTTATTTTTATTTTATTTTATTATTTTTCATTTACTTTTTGTTTTAAAAGTAAGAATTCGTTATATTATTGATTTGTGGTCTTAACAAGAATAAATCTAATAAATACTTAAATATATCTAAAAGAAGCTTTATCATTTTCTTGTGCAATTTATTAATCAGATTTGTGTTTTTTATTGTATTATTCGCTCTATTACAATATATTTTAAAAATAATTCCATTAAATTTAAAAATAATATTTAAATGTAATACTGGTAGTGTTCTTTTTGGAAACATATGCATCTGTAATAAACTGGAGTTTGGCAATTAATAGCCATTTTTAATGAAGGAGAATTAAACTTCTACTTATAACATTCATATTCATATATACACTGATATATACACTGAAAGATTTGCCCCATGTTAATAGGCTGTGTGTAGATATAGCTTCATTTTTTTTATTTAAGGGAGAATTATGGACTTCACCAACATTCGTCACCAACTACTTGAAATTTGAAAGTAAGACGCTTGTATTTTTGTATTATCATACAAAGTCTATGTATATAGTTGAAAATACTAAGGATATTAAAGTAATTTAACACCTTTATAAATATTTTTTCATCTTCTAAATAATTTGCACATAGTGTAATTTTAAGTTTAAATTTTTAGAGATGAATTTAGCATTCTATTTATTTATTTGCTGAACCATTGGCTTTCAAAATTTTCAAGAAGACAGCCAACACAGCGGCAGCGTACCAAAAAAGCATAAAGAAGAACAGGCATCTATTAGATCTGATAGCTGGAATTACGATTTCAATTGTGATAATTTTTTCGGTTTAAAATTTTTTTAACAAATAATGTGGCCTGTTTTTAATCTATATTTTTTACGCAAGGTATCACAAAGAGATTCGAAAACATTGTAATTAGTAGGTAGTCATAGCCCAAATATTTCTTCCTGTTGCTATACTCATATACACTGGTGTCCAAAATTAAGGACCAGCCACAAAATGCTAATTTTTAAGTAAGCGAATACTCAAAAGGAAATAATATAATTCAAATAATTACTATCGCTACAGCACAGCTAGTCCATATAACATCTCATTCATGTCCCACATGATCACAAGTGTCACAGTCACTACGGAGAAACAAAAAATAGGAAATTCCACAGGTCTCATTATGAGTCTCAAATGATCGCTATATGTGACTCCACTGAGACGTCATTGTGAGTTCTGCTTTGTGACGAGTCACCAGATGACTTTACAATGTAATTACATTGTGACTCTCATGTGACTGTCATTTTTAGACTCAATTTCAAAGTCATCCTGAATGTTGCATTATGAAAAGTCACTAAATAATATCACATTTCAGTCATATGGTGACTTTCCACAAAAAGCACAATGGTGACTTCACAGTAGTCTTTATGTTACCTGAAAGTCATCATATGACTTTAATGTGACATTATTTGGTAACTTAAGACAATGCAGCGTTCACGATCACTTTGAAATTGAGTCTGCAGATGACAGTCACATGTGAGTCACAATGTAACTACATTGTAGAGTACATGGCGACTCGTCACAAAGCAGCAGTCACAGTGCCGTCTCAGTGGAGTCACATATAGTGATCATTTGAGACTCATAATGAGACCCATGGAATTTCCCATTTTTTGCTTCACCGTAGTGAGTGTGACACTTGTGACCATGTCTGACATGAATGAGATGTCATATGGACTAGATATGCTGTAGAGATAGTAATTATTCGAATTAAATTATTTCCTTTTGAGTATTCACGTACTTTAAAATTAGCATTTTGTGATTGGACCTTAATTTTGGACACCAGTGTATTATTATTACTAAATGCCAAAAATAACTTCCTAGCGCATTAAGGGTTACATTATAGCTATATTTGAAGAATGTTAGTAGAATTCAGTGTAAATGAGTAGCAGTCATATTTCATTTACAATTTGCTATATGAAAACCTTAACAGTGATTTCCTTTTTCTCCTTGTATATCAAGATCTAAATCAGTACTAAATACATCGGCATCTATTATTCACAATTTGAGACTTTTTATGTACAAGAAATCAGTTATTTGCTTATGCATTCACATCACCACTAAGTAATATATACCAATATGCATGGTTTTCAGTTAATCTAGAAACTGAGCACGTACATCGAAGAGAATAGGTATAAGAAACTAACAAAGCTCAATTCATTCATAACTTTCGAAATAATATAAAGTTGGGCCTAAAACGTTGTTCCCTGTTTGAAAGGATTCGTAGCTAAACATAATGAACAGAATGACACTGTATGTTATTTTTATATTGTTGAAGGCTTGAGAATAGAATTTCTTTAAAGTGCCAGAAATAAAATGCCAAATTTTCCTGTACTATGATACAACTAGATCACTCAGATGAACTCTTTCTCTGAACGTTATGAATGACTTTTCAAGGTAAATTAGAGGTTCTGCTATGAAGTATGTACAAAATAATTTCTATTTTACGAGAGATCAGGGTTCGTAAATATCATGATATTTTCGAAAATATCAAAAATATACGATATTTTGATATATATCCGACATTTTCAATATATATGCGATATTTTCAAAACAATGAACTCACTACTAACTATAAATATTTTAAAGCATAATGTAAATTAGAAACTAAAGCATGTTGCAGAGCATAAAAACTTAAATACTATTCTAAAAATGCATTTCTCTATTCTTTTTTTTTCACTCAGAACAAAATTGAAGATCAGCTAATTGAAAAGATATAATTTGCTTTATACATTTATTAAAAGAAGAAAAACCCTATAGGAATTCCATTCATTATAAAGTATCAAAAATTCTGAAATTTATAAAATAAATTTTAAATACAAAACAGTCATTTTTTAGTTGAATTTTAACATAAATGTTTAGCTTACTTTAATTTTTATTCCCTAAACATGTTGTGCTGTTTAGACTCAACTAAACCAAAATCATAAAATATTTTTTTTCTAATGAAGCTGTATATAAATTATTATTAAAATCTTTCAATGGATGTTCTGATTTAATTGTCTCACATAATCGTTAATTCTACATTTAAAAATAAAAGCTACAAATATAAAACTTGGAAAAGGTATTTCTTTTCTTCTTTGGCTAAAAAAGGCACTGCCAGAGACAAAAGCTCTTTATCTATAGAATGACACAGTCAATAATAGTTGAAAATTTCCTTTACACTTATTTTGACTGAAAATATCAAAATATTTTGCCCAGTTATCATTTGAAAATAAATACCAAGTAAATGAAAATATCGAAAATATCAAAACCTTGATATTTTAAAAATAAATATCTTGTATATATCAATACATATATCATGATATATTTATATATCCATTGATATATATATCATGATATATTTAGATATCCATTGATATATATCATGATATATTTAGATATCCATTGATGTATATCGACGAACATTGCTAGAGATTAATGTAAATATCTGATTTTTTTTACTCTGATAATGCCAAAATTTTCTCTTTCAGCCTCATTCGTACTACGACTACTAATTATATTTTTCACAAAATTCATCTTCCCATGATATTAAAAGTCTAAATAGAAAATTTGGTTTCATCCGCACATTAAATATAGCCTCCTGTCAGTTAAAGTTTTTAAGGATACCTCATACTTATCTTATAAATGATATGAATAAATGACGATTGCGAGAATTTCTTGTTGCATACTCTTCTTTCCTTAGAATTAACAAAAATATGCCACAGAAAATTTCTCTTTTAACATAACTACATCTTTATGCAACGAGAAATCAGCAGTGATTTTATTTCTTCAAAATACTTTTCTCAAATCTTTATTTAAATGTTGTTTTTTATGCGGCTGGTAGGTTAAAGATTGCATATTTTTCGTTTTCGTTTTATAACAGAAGAAAACTGCAGCAAAAAGGAAATAAAAAATTGTCCTTTAAATTAATTTAGCTTTTTTTTCTGATGCTTTCATTTTTATGCTAGAAATCGTTTAATTTAAAATAGAAGTGATGTAAAAAAATAGAAAATATGTAAATAAAGTAAGCTGCATTCATTTACATATTTAAATGCAGGAATATTAATTCTTGCGATATTGCAGCCATTTGCGTATTATTTTGTTTAGTTAGATTTTTAATTTAATGTTAAGAATTTTGAGAAGATTATGTTGACATATATTAGCTGCTGTTTTGATGATGAAAATAAATTTGCTTCACTGAATGCCTGTTATACTATTAAGTAGGTGAAACTACGTTTTATTCATCCAATTTTGATTAGTTTTCAGTAATTAAAATTCACACCAGGGTTAGCGAAATTATAATAGTTAAATCCTACCTGTGAGAATGTAGTTAACACCTGTGCATATAACAGTATAAAAAATAATAACAAACATCGTTGAAAAAAGACATGAAAAATTATATTCAAATAAATAATTGAATGATTGACTCAAAACTTTACTCCTGTCTGTGCGCATAAAACATTCCTAAAAATGCACGTTTCCTTATAAAATATATGTATGGTGTTAAAATGTACTACTGCATGTTTCCTGATGAAAACTGTAAAGATATTTAAATTTCATTTTCTAGAAAATATTGAAGAATCTGAGTACATTATATTTTATCAGGAGCGATCGATAATACGTTAGAATTTTGTCAAATAAGATTACAAAGAAAGTATATGGGAGACCGGGGCTAGTTGGCTACAGGGGTAAGTAGGCGCAGTCCCCATAAATTGCCTGTTTGTGGATAAATTGTGCAACCAGTCACAGAGTACATTTCTTCTTTTACAATCCTCATTGTAGTTTTGCAGCGTTACCTACGTGCAGCGGACATTTATTACGATTTTTCTGTTTTTTCCGCTCATAAGTAATTTGTATTGCTTCATTTTTTTTCTAATTTCTAATAGTTATTTTAATAATTGTGATTTAACTTGTGCAATTTTTCTTAGTGTATGATTAACTGTACCTACCCCATATGGGATTTACTTGGATTATTTATGCTTAGATGATTACGTGTCCCTTTTGTGAAGAAATTTATTATGGGGCTAGTAGCCGCATTGAACACGGGGCACGTTGGCACGGTGTCTGGTGTATGCTGGTAGCTTGAAAAACAGCAAACACCGAAAAAAGTGGTTGCAATGCAAGATTTTGGGCACACGGGGCTTGCCCAAACGGAGACACTCGATTTTTTATTTGTGACAACTGTAACTCTGATGATGTTATCGAGTAGGATAGAAGTTACTCAATGTTAATGTTTTATTCATTATTTTTATGTCTGTATAATTTAGAATTTACATTGTATGCCAATAACGCCTTTGATTAAACCTACTGGGAATAAGGAAATTTATTTATCTTAACTGCGTGTCTTATTTAAATTTTTATAAAGCGTGTGCAACTTACCCCACAGGTATAGGCAACTTGCTCCGTGACGGGGTAAGTTGACCCACAATTTTTGTTTTACTTTAGGCTTCCGCTAAACATAAACTACAAAAGCTACAAACTCAAAACTCCGGGTATTTATAGCCCAATGCCTGTTCTTTAAAAGTATATTTAAAGTTTCATAAAAAACTTAAACAAAAAATTAATAAAAATCAATAATTAAAAACTGCACCTACTAGCACCGGTCTCCCCTATTCTCTTTTCTAAATGATTATTAATATATAAGTATATTTGAAACTTTCGTTTTTTAAATTAGAATGTTTAAACGCCAAGTTTTGTTTAGTGGGAATTCAGGAAAAACGCGCGTAAAATTAAGGACTTAAACTATCTATATTTATATATATACAATTTTAATTATTTTTCAATTAATTTTCCCCAGCGAAATTACGCTCGAAATTATTGAACGTATTAAATATTTAAACTATGAATTCGTAATTCTGGAATGTGTTAATTTACGCATACAGCATACTTTTTTATGTTATTACTTTACATATTTTATTCTATCTACGTTTTACCACTTTATAATCTTCATGTTTTCTTTTTAATCTCAATTTAAAATCTTGTATTTTTAATTGAAAAATTGCATGATACGATTCAAATCATATCTCCGAATATAGTAAAAAGTATGACAGACATGCGTTTACTCTTCCTAACATCTCGTCAAAAGTTTTATTCTTATTCACTTCAAATATACTCATAGTAGGAAATCAATATTGAACCAATGTTTACTATATGTTGGGCAAATATTAGTTTGTTGGCAAAACATTGTCTTGGAAATTGTCTCTAATATAGCGGTTTTTACAATAGACGCAATATTGACAAAAATATTTCGTCAATGTAAAACCAACAAAGCAAATATTGGGACGATATTCGCATTTTATTGGAAATATTTCCAATGTAAAGCCAATAATTCTACAGCAGTGTCATTGCATCGGATTTTTTCCAATGCAAAGCCAATATTTATGAAATGTTAATATGTATATTGGTAATAATATTTCCAACACAACATCAACATTTCTCCAACTTTGTATTTTTAGAATCACATTACTAAAATTTTTCATTCCGATTTTGACTAAATCTTGCAATATTGAGGAAATATTTTATACAATATATATATATATATATATATATATATATATATATATATTTTTAAGTGATAGTATAAATGTTTGATTTCTATTAAAATGAAAATTTACTTTTTTAGAGGCTGTAATGTTACACTTTTCAGAAATATATTGATTCAAAATATTAGTTTTGTAATTTCATTTTATTTATGTAAGTCAGGCATGGAGCGCAAGTTTAAATTTCAGCTGCAAGTTATTGTGGTTGCAAGAATAACCAATCTGATTGCAACAAAGCGTGGAATCCTGAATGTTAAAATCGAATTCCTATAAAAAAAAATATGGTATTTTTTTTATAAATATTATTGTATATTATATTAGAACTAATATATTATTTAACTTTCTTTTCAATTTTACATCACATAGGAAAAAAAAAAAAAAAGGATTCATTAAATACTGTGAAAATTTTTGAAAAATTAATAGAAATAGAATATGGCGCCAATGAATGACAATTAAAATAAACAAAATGGAAAATTAAAACTATATTAAAGAGGTTTTAAATGAATAGTTTTGAGAGTGACATGAATTCCCACCCCCCGTGCAAGAAAACCTGCGAAAATGTTACTTAGGCCTTTCACTTGGGCCGTATTTAGAAATACTGGTGAATTTTTGTTCTCAGCTCGTATTAAAAAGTAAACTGAAATTTTATGCTTGATATATAAAAATTATGTTGATTTCGAAAAGAATATGACATTGACAGCCCTAATTTGCAAAGTATAACGACCTCACAAGTGACTAGCCAAAATTCGGAAAGTTAAACTGCCAGATTTGAAACTGGTGATTCATATTTTAAAAAAAATTGTATTCACTAAGCCTTGTGAAGATAATGCATGTCTACTTAAAAAAAAATATATATATATATATATATTTGTTTTATTGCATTCAATTGCACGCAATTTGAAAGCATTTACTGTGAAGTGGAAGAAATTATGTCCAGAGCAGATAAGCAATTTGAAAATATTGCGAGTATAAATGTCATCTTCAGAAAAATTGATCAAGCTGTGCATTTTAAGAATCAACTGAAACCTATAACATCAATATTTGATTCATGTGCTTTTGTAATTCATGAAAAAGCAGGTGCACAGAATATATTCAGCTGTCTATTTTCGATCGTGCATGCGATATGAATATTAAATTTAAAATATCAAAAAACTCGAATGCGTAAAAAGTGAACTAATTAATTATTTCTCATGAGTGTGAAACTATTTTTTATATTATTAACCTATTTTTTCTTATTTACTTGTATTGGTGACTTTTAAGCTGTGTTTAATTGTTAGTTCCTGTTTACACTGTTTTGATGAGGCCTATAGATGCCTATGAAGATTAGAGTTGCATTAAAGCTAGAGATGCTACCTACACAACATCCAGGTTGTGTAATTTTTAAACGGAGCTTCTGACTGTAAAATAGTCAATGAAACATCCTCTTCATTTTGAAATATCTATCCAATGATATGCCACTCAATAGGGTGCGTATTTTTTTTTTCATTCTCTACCGCCATTTGTATTTTACGGCCACCATTTTGAATTTATAAAAAAAAAAAAAACCCTAGCCTATATCCATCAGACGGGTAAGACGAATCAATATAGACCTCATTCATTAAAATCCATCCAGCCGTTGGAATGTTTCGAGGGTATAAAAAATCTACATACCCAGAAACGCGTGAAACACATAACCCTTCTTAGCAGACGGGTATTAAAAATGAAGTACGTCCGGAAATTATTCCTAAAAATGGGTACAATCACCGTGCCTCATTGTTTTAAATGAATGCTGTTATCTTTTAAAAATCCAGTTTAGATTACAAATAAGAAGTCGTTTCTATTTCTAACATTACGAATCGTTAAAATATGTATAGATAATAGATAAAGTTTAACAGCCATAAAGTACAATCGATATTCTCAAATTTCTAATTTATGAAAACACACGTGTACAAAATACATCAGCCGGCTGTTTTTGATCGCTGAACGCAGAAACGGTATGAACATAATAATGAAGAGCTGTCGGAAATTACTCATACCGATACAATTATCGAGCATTATATTTTAGTTTTATGTGAATACGGTTTTCTTTAAAAAATTAAATTTATATTGCAAATTATAGTGCTCCTATCATGAATGTTAAAAAGGAGCAATTTTAAAATTAAAAGAAAATTTCTTAAATCACGATGATAGATTTTTTTAACATTTTGATGGTACTTTAAACTTTTAAAAGACAGTTTCTTTTTTTCTAAAAATTTATACATTACAGGCTTAATCATCGTCAATAAATATGAGGCAGGAGGGAAAATATTTACTTTATTTAATAGAAATTTGATTGCTTTCACTCATGAGGTTTTAACTGTCACGTTCAATTCTTACTCAAGATTATCATTTTTTAACCATTAACTACTGTAACCTATCTCACAGACCTCTGTTTTTTCTCATTTCAAAGTTTAACTTCTATTTTTTAGTTTAACTATACATACTAATGAAAATTTGTTTCTTTTGGAGCTCTAATATTATTGCTAGCGACATTTCAATATGTGAGTTTTATTTTAAATAATTGCAACATAGCAAATTGAACCAAATTTTATGAATTTTGTTTATGAAAATACTTGATTTTTATTTTATTTTTCTATAAAATAAGAATTGATAAACTATGAATATTATGAATTTGGAACTTTGCAAGTAACTTTCTTTAACAGTGCTCTATTTTGTATGTGGAACTTTTATTCTGTGATATTGTAACAATATAAATCTACTTTATTTTTCTTACAGTTATTACATTCTTTATTACATTCTTTATATAGAATGTGTAAATTGGCTAAACGAGTTTGATATGCCTGCTGTAACTAAATATTATATGTCCGGCCCTAAATATTGAATTACTGAATGAACCAAATGTTCTTACATCAGAAAGAAAGCACGTTTCTATGGTTTATAAGCTTACCAATTAAGTTTTCAGCAATTTTCATACATATTTTAATTCAATATAAAACGGAAATTTATTTATAATAAAAAAATAATTTTTACTGTTACAATTATTGATTGATATTTATGAATTTTTGCATTTCCTACACAGTATTTTTATAACTATCGAAAGAAAATTTTTATATCTATCGAAAGAGTATTTTTATCGAAGAAGTTTTTTTTTTATTGAGGTATTTTTATAAATATCGAAAACTATCGAACTATTAACTATTAACAATCGAACTATTAGCTATTAACAATAGAAATATTAACTATTAACAACAGTACTATTTACTATTCTCTATCGAACTATTAACTATTTAACTATTAATTATTAATATTAACCATTAACTATTAACTATAGAACTATTAACTATCGAACTATGTACAAAAATATCGAACTATTTATAAAATACTAGTATCAAACTATTTATAAACAATCTAACTACTTAACTAGTTTATTCACTACTTAACTACTTAACTAGTTAACTTACTATTTAACTACCTAACTAGTTAAATTATTACTTAACTACTCGACTATCTAGCTACCTAAATACTTTACGTTTTAACTACTACTACTACTTTCTGACTTAACTATTTTACTACTTTACAACTTAACTACTTATCTACTTAACTATTTTACTACATAACTACATAACTAGCATCGAACTATATATAAAAGTATTTTTATAACTATCGATCACTGCATAATTCCCTACTGACTCTTGTATAAACAGAGCACAATGATTCATTTATAAAGCTTCGGGATTTGCACAATTAATTTCCTTTACATACTAATGGGAATTCTTATGAAGGAAGAAATTTTTTTTTTTCTCGAAACAACAATATACAATAAGACAGGCTTTATATTTTTGTTTTCTAACAAATACTCTTAATTAATAAATATCATATGCAAAGGGATCGATAAAATAATAATAATAATAAAAAAAAAAAACATGAGCGTGAAATGAATTGCAAGTATTGAAATTGTTTTGCTAAAATTGAACAGTTAGTAATTAATAAATGGAGATTATTAAGATAATACAAATAAAGAATTCTTCCTTTAATCAATAAAAACTAATAACAAAAGAGAAATAATTTCTATTAAAGGAATTTATGTTCATTTGAAAATATAACATTTTTATCAAAATATAATTTTGAAACGTTCGTTTACATTAATTTCAAATATTAAGCATCTGAATGACATAATGAATTTTACATTTACTCTATTAATCAGATTATAATTAAACTTATTTATTAATGGCTATTTTTTAATATACAAATCAAGGAAGTTTATAAAAGTGTATAATTATACAAATACATTGACATTTATAAATAAGGTTATTAGACATGACTGATTTAATTAATAGACAGCTTGATTTTAATACAAATTACATTTACTTTATAATTTAATAGAAATGCATGACATATAAATGCATATAAAATCACACAGCGACATTTCAGTATTTGATTTTTTAATTAAAATAACTGCAACTTAGGAAATTGAATCAAATTTTATGAATTTTTTAATCAGAATGTTTTGATTTATTTTATTTTATTTTTCGAAGAAAAATGATAAATAAACAATGAATATTAATGAATTTGAATATTTGAAAGAAATTTCCTTGGGACTTTTATCCTGTGAGATAGTAATAATATAAATATGGTTTTATTTTTTATAATGTAGCCCGAGTCCTTGTATAAAATATTTAAATTTCCCCTCAGTAATAAACCAGTTTGATGTTTCTGATATAAGTGGATATTATATAGCAACATTAAATATTAAATTATTGAAATAAACAAACGTTCTTTCGGCAAAAGGAAGCGCGTTTCTATAGTTTATCCATTTCCCAATCAAAATTTCGGCAATTTTCATACATATTTTAATCGAAAGAGTATTTTTATAACTATAAAAAACTATCGAACTATTAACTAATAATTATTAACTATTTAACTATTTAATTATTAACTATCGAACTATTCATAAAAGTATCGTACCATTTATAAAATTATTAAACAATCGAACTATTTATAAAAGTATCGAACTATTTATTAAAGACTAGTACCGAACTATTTATAAAAATATCGACCTATTTAAAAAAGACGATCTATTTAGTTTCGAACTATTTATAAAGTACTTAACTACATAACTAATTAACTTACCAATTAACTACTACAATTACTATACTATTTAGTCACTTCACTACTTAACTACTTATCTCCTTAACTATTTAACTATTATCCAACTATTTAAAAAATATATTTTAACTACCAAAAGAGTACTTTTATAACTATTGAAAGGGTACTTTATCGAAAGAGCACTCTTATCGAAAGATATTTTATGATTATTGATCACTGTATAATTCCCCACTGACTTTTTTTTCTGAATAGAGCACGATGATTCATTTATAAAGCTTCAAGATTTGCACAATTAATTTCCTTTACATATTAATGAGAACTGTTATGAAGAGGAAAATTTTCTTTCTAGAAACAGCAATATACAATAAGACAGGTTTTATATTTTTGTTTTCTAACAAATGCTCATAATTAATAAATATCATATGCAAAGCGATCGATAAAATAATATATATATATATTTTTAAAGCATGAGTGTGAAATTAATTTCGTTTATTGAAATGGTTTGCTAAAATTGAGCAAATTGTAATCATTAAATGGAGAGTATTACGATAATATATAAAAAATTTATTCTTTCATAAATCTATAAAATCTAATAATGAAAGAGAAATAATTTATTTTAAAGGAATTTACGTTCTTTTGAAAAATTAGCATTTTAATAAAAAATAATTTTTAAACATTACTTGAGATTAATTTAAAATATAAAACATTTAAATGACATAAAGAATTTTGCATTTACCCTATTAATCTGATTATAAATAAACTAAATTATAAATTAATGGTTATTTTTTAATATAATGACACAGGAAATTCATAAAAAATTATAAATATAAAAATACATTGACTTTTATAAATAACGTTATTAAGCATGACTGATATAATTAAGAGGTAGCCTGATTTAAACAAAAATTACATTTATTTTATATATTAATAGAGAGAAATTATTGAAATTTGTAAATGCATATGGGGCATTCTCACTATCATTTCACTTTTAAGACCCAGAATAATAATTTTTATTTTAGTACATATTCTTGTGGGGTTTTTTCTATTTCATATACTGGGGAACATTCCATTGCCTGACTGCATGGCATTATTAATTAGATAAATAAGTTTTGAACCATGTTGGGGGTCCATATATCCAGGAAACTCCTATACCGTCCCGTGTCCCTGATGCTGATTTTTAAGTTTGGAGCTATCTGTATAAAATTGTCTAAATAAAAGTAATTCGATGTAATTTTTTCCCAAAACTGTGATAACTTTTTTATATAAATATGTAGCAAAAAATTAACCTGCACATATTTTTACGGTTGATATTATTTTTTTAACTGTGTCCCTGGGTTTTAGATTCCTTACCGTCCCTCTTATTAAATTATAGATAAAATCACTCCGGATGCAGTCGCAGAATTTTCGTCAACTTTTTTTCTCATGCAAAACTCTTACCGTCCTCAAGGTTTATTCCTGCACTTTTCAAAGTAAATTGAATTTTTCTTTTTAACCCAATGTAAATAACTGTTTCAAAAAATCAATGACCATTGTGGCTATCACTTAGTCTTAAAATGATTTACCTAAAAATAGGTGGTAATTTTCCTTACCATCCCTTTTTTCCCCATTACCGTGACATTTTTCCTATACCGTCCCCTTTTTTTACCTTACGGTCCCTTCTTTAGAACCCCTTTAAGACAATGTTATACCAAAATATTGTACTAAAAGTACCACATTGTTCTTACTTCTTGTTTGAATGTCATGTGGGTACTATGCAAATTCATTATAAGTAAAAATTTAGAAGAAAAAAAAAGTTTTAATGGTAAAATGATAAGGAAAATTAATCTAGTAAGTTTAACTTAAACCTCAGTTAAATAAAAAAAAATCGCAACGGACCATTTTTTCTTTATATTCAATCATTAAGGCGCTCGTCTATAAGATTAAAATGTTATTTTAGCAAGTTTAATTTCACCAGGCTTTTATTCCTGAAAGTCAAAAGATTGTGAGAATGCCCCATATAAAAGAACATAGTATTTAACGTTGTTTTATTTTACTGTCAAATTTTATGAAAACAGAAGTCGGAATTTACTTTAAAAATTTTTTTACAAATCGTATTTAATCTCATTAAACAGCGCACCATACTCAAAGGTCTTTTCGAAATATTTATAGAACGCATTTAGCTTCACTCATATGCTCGATATATTATTTATTTTGTTTCAAGAAAAACATATTTATTTTCTATTTCAAACTCAATAAAATTCTTCTGAAGTAGATGGTTATTCTTATAATATTTCTTGAGCAAATTTACGAATTGTTATGATAATATTTGAAATTATCGTATAAGTGCAGTGACGTATTACATATATTATTATTTAATTTTATTGAAAAAAATTCTAAAAACATTATAGCTTCGTATAATTATTTTACATGTTGTAACGCATTTATATAAATCGTATAAATATTTGTATTATGTTAGATCGATATGCTTAACATTTTTCTTGATTTCTTTTGTGCAAACTACATGTGAGCAAATTACATTTCTTTTAAACGTGTATGCAATTAAAACTCATATATTGTTAAAAGTTCTCTGATGACAGTTATAGAAAAAATAAATGCTATTATAAATATTTTTAATAAAAATATCTGTCATAAGTATTGTTATTAAACTTGATTGATATGCTTAATATATTTTTGATTCGTTTGGTTATTTTCGTTACATTTTAATCTAAATAGACACTTTTCATACTGAAGTTTACTGATACTGATGACTGATATGATAGGACTTTTTAAAAATATTTACGGAACATACTTATATATCATTATTCATTAACATGCAAACTAGTGATAGGTTCCACGGGCTTCCGAGTTGCGAGGAAACTCCGTGCCCTGTCGATGATTAATGGTAGAGCGCATCATGAGAAACTAATTAATAATACATAAGCGTAGTTCAAAACAAACTAATACATAAAACAATAAAAGGCAAATAATGCGTCAAGCATAGATTATGAAACACTTTCCAACACTTCAGACAGCTTTAACAATACTAGGCCTTTTAATAGGGTAAAGAAGGTACCTAATCAAACATTTTAGAAAACGTATAACACATTTAAAATCAGATTTATAAAATTACCGCCATAGCCGTAACAGTTCTCTAATTCTTTTCTGAAGCTCTCTATATGATCTATACATTTGTTCAGATTCTATATTGTATGCAAAAGTTTAGTTTAGTAAGAAAACGCATGACGCAGTTGACAATTTTCTTTGAGAAATTTCTAATAATAGGCAGAAACGTACTTGAATTATTTTGTACAGCCCTGTATATTACATAAAGATTTTTATACACGCCACATATGCTGAAATTTAATTTAGGCTAAAAATATACTTAAAACTACTGCAATCACACTTCCAGGAATTACTATCCATAGGCGGCCATGTATTGAGTTCTTTGCACGGTCCTGTATACGATTTTATTTACAAGCTACAAACATCTTTTAATATTAAACTAAATGTTGTAGAGCTTGACGCTGTGTAACTAAATCAACTTGACGTTGTATAACTAAATTTAAAAAAAACAGCTCCAAGAAATCTACGCTCAATCTCAGTAATGCTTACGAATTCTTTTGTGTAGCCCCTATGTTTTATAAAATTTGTAGGAAAAATGTAGTGTACAAAATTTTAGTTAAATTAAAAACGCATATTATAACTGAAAACATACTTTCGGCAATCATCTCTAATTGACAACTCTTTGGATACTGTATTGTCTCCAAAAATTTTTATGCAATTTCTATAAATGCAATGCACATTATATTCTACTACGAGCATCTAGTAGTAAACTTCAGTAATGTATATCAACTCCATAATGTTTGAAATAGTGCAACATAATTGAAATACGCTGTGAAGAGTTTTCCCTCTTAGATCATTATAGAATCGAACACTTTGCGTGAACCCGTAGATGAATGATAAAATGCTTCGCATCCCGTATTCTACAAAAAGCATGTATTAGTGCACCTCAGAAATTCATATCAATTTCATTATGTTTGTAACAGAGTAGCATAATTGAAATACGTACAAAACATTTTTCTTCACGTACAATAATATAACGGATTACTTTTGAGACCCTCTGTACGGCTGCTTTAAGTGCTACACATAACAAATGCTATAGTAATCATATTCTAGTGCATCGCATTAATGAATATAAATTTCATTATATATAAAACATTGTAACACAATTAAAATGTACCGCAAAAGATTTTCCCCCATAGACCATAATATAACAGAATAGTTTTGACAATGAATCGTACACACTTCATTTTTAATTCTGAACATGCGAGTGAACATCAATAATGTATATGATTTACATGGAAATCCGGGCATTTTTTAAGCGAGTCAGAGCACGAACAGACAGACAGACGGACGGAGGAACCGAATTCACAAAGACTCTCCAACTACAGTGGTGGCCAAAATTATGGTCACTTTTAGGTAGATTTCATCGCAAAAAAGTAAAAAGCTACCTTTTGCAGCTGTCCGAAGGAAAATACTTCGGGAAATTTTGCTCTATTTTTGCCGATCATGAACCCAGATACCATAACCACCCTCCGTTGAAACGCTGACTTATATATATATATACACATATATATATATATATATGAATTTTGTCATGCCGTAACTCTCGAATTTTTCAACCGATTTGGATGAAATTTTCTTATGCATAGTACATACTAATGTCTCGACCAAGTTCTTTGGCTAGTTTCATCCGCCATCTTGTTTCAAAATGGCGACCATTTGAATTTTGTGGACACTTTTGGAAATTTTTAGGTGTCCTAACTTTCTCTTTAAAATGACCTATGTTGTTAGCTTACACTGAGTGATTCTTTAAAATATGTTTAATGTTTCTAACATTCTGTTTAAAATGATACAAAAGAGTTTGCATTTTGTGAAACGTAACATTTTCTATAAGTATACAATGTTAGAAAACCTAAAAAAAAAATCCAAAAATTCAAATGGCCGCACACTCAGAAATGAATACTCAGATTTCACGAAATTTTCTTTGTTTTTGACGAAACGGTTTCCTGGAATATGCTCCGAGCGAATATTTCGTCAAATTGATAAAATTACTTTCTTCACTTGTTTGACGATATAAATTTCCTCAAAAGTTTCGTCAAAAAACGGCTGGTGGTGCCATCTATTGAACAGTTTGGAAGCTCCTCTACCAAGGGAATTAAAAAATCACTTCCCGTTTTCCTCGGCGTGATTTGAACCCACGGGCTTTGGGGAGACACTTGCTCTACCGATCAGGCTATTGGGGACTTGTCTGAATGTGCTTTTAGAATGATGTAATGAAAGCTGCCGCTTGATTATATTTTTATAAGATAGATTGTAATTTTATCGGTGCTGAAAGTTTTAGGAAGGATAATTTATTATTATGTTTTTCTCATGGTCAATGAATAATTACAATATGGCTTGATTAAATCATTTATTAGTGAAATTTTCTTTGCTCAATGAATGGTTAGAATATGGTCTGGTTAATTTGTTGCACACAAATAACGAACTGTGAAGTGCATATTGCGTGAGATTTTATAACTTTGAATAGGTGGATAAGATTTTAACACTTTACTGTTTATAAAAGGGAGAGGGATAAATTATGTTTATTTTTAATCTGATTGAAAACAGAATATACTTCTTAAATAAATTTTAAAAAAAGATATCCCGGATCTTTGAAATTTTATTGAATAAATTTTCTTTTTGGATGTTTTTGAACACAGGAAATATATTCTTTTCGAATTAAAACATAACGAACAACAACATAAGTAATAATAATAATAATAATAAGCATTCCTAAAAATTTTAACAGCTAAAAAAATAACTTATGAAGAAACAATAACTACCTATATTTTAGTATTTTCTGAAAAGCACTAAAAAGTGCTGTTTTAAAAATAAATTATTACGGGACTAATACAAACAAGCAAATATCTGCTTGCTAAAATCGCAGGATTTGAGGAGCTACAGCAAAGGTTTCCTTAAAATGCATTGAGTCTGACCGTGATTGAGGAAAAACTTTCGTCAAATATCTGAGAGTTTACCTTTCCTTAAAAGTCACGTGATGGTGATAGGAAATGATCGTCAAAAACGACGAAATACAGCTTGAGGATTGCTAAATCGTCAAAAGTGAGAATTCTATTTCTGAGAGTGCGCCATTTTCAAACAAGATGGTGGATGAAGATGGCCAACTAACTCGGTCGAGACATATGAAAACTTTCATCCAATTGTGTTCAAAAATTAGAGAGTAACAGCATGACAAAATTCAGATATATATATATATATATATATATATATAGTATATCTATATAAGTCAACATTCCAACGCAAGGTGGTTTTGGGATCTGGGGGTCATGATCGGCGAAAATAGAGGAAAATTTCCCGAAGTGTTTTCCTTCAGACGGCTGCAATAGCTGCTTTTTACTTTTTGTAATGAAAGCTACCTAAAACTGTCCACAAATTTGGCCACCACTGTATGTCGGAAAGTGTTAAAAAGGATAGAGAGCTTAATGGATAGCGAAGAGAGTAAAGTGAAAAATTTCGGCAATCTTAATAAATGAGTACAACCAGACGAATGCCGATAGCAGTCAATCATAATTCAAATTACTAATGTAAATAATTTCTATCAATATAGTTATTAAAATTCACTAGTATGTTTAATGTAATACTTGATTCACGTAATACAAGCAGTTATCAATGTAATTTATAATGCACCTAATAAAAAAATATATATATTTTAGGAATATTATGTAATACTTGATTGACATATTTTATATTTTATTAATCTCGTTTGCTGGAAAACATGTTTCTTTTATAATTTAATCAAAAGACGAGATAGTACAAAAATTTAAACTCATTTAAAAATTTATAGCATTCCTACTTACCGTCATAATATGTCAGTTTCAGAAATTACGGAGCTAAAAGGAAAAATTTATTTTACATTTTCCTTACAAATCGCATACCGGCGAATTAAAAAGTATGTGTTATTGACTACGACTTCTAAAGATAGTCAGAGAGAAAATTTAATAACGATGCAAACGTTACCTAGTCTTAAACTGTGTTGATTAGAAAGCACTGATGCGTAAAAGGCATGCTTTCATTTGTTAGTGTATTTCTCTGGCAGCCAAATTAAACATTCAATATTTATTGAAAATGCGTTTTTCAAACAGATGCACTGAAATAGAATAATTAATGAAGAGAAATTATGCATAAAGAGAAAACGTTCTAGATGAAAACGTTTTTGAGAAATATTAACAATTTTCATCTATTTAGTTTTCGCGCCCGATTATGTAAGATTTATGTAAGAATTTTATAGCGTTTTCTTTCAAATAGAAAAAAAAATGTATGCTGTTATTTGATATAGAAAATATACATACTTTTGGTTAATAAGTTACATCATTCCGCAGTACGACTTGTATCAGTTTCCAATAACAGGTTATTAGGTGCGTCAGTAATTATAAAAATACGTAGAACTAATCGTCGTCTGGTCCGTCCGTCCGTCTGTCTGTCCGTCCGATCGTCCGCATATAATAGCGCAAAAACTACCCAACCGAATGGTTTGAAAAATCGTTGCAAAATTTTACGAGCCATTTCAAATTGAAAACTGGATGTATAGTTAGATTTTTCGATAACAGAAGTAGTCAAAAGTATTCCGTCACATTACGACCAATGAGAAAAAATAGTTTCAAGTGTATTTTAGTAATGTTACACATTTTCGATCTTAATGAAATTGATATGCATTCATGAAGTGCACTCAAATAAACGTTCTGCAGAATAAGCGGTGCAAAGGATATTTATTAATCATTTACAACGCCTCACAAAATAATTCCGTTACATCATGGTGTAAGGGATAAAAATTGCTTGCGGCGTATTTTAAATATGTTAAAATAGTTCACATATAATGACATTGATATAAGTTGCTGAGGTTTACTGCAAGTTACTTCCTGTATAATAAAAAGTGAATAGTATTTCAGGGACACACAAAAGGTTTCGGATACTCTACTGTATCCGAATTACTGTACATTAGCGATGGTTGCTGGAAGTGTATTTTTAGTTGTGACACGAGTTTTTAAGTTTAACTAAATTTTTGCATTATTACGTTACGTGTATAAAAACTGTGGAACATATACAATAGCTACACAAAAAAATTCGTGAGGGTTACTGAGTATGATCGAAATTAGCTTAAATGTGATTTTTGAATGAGTTATATATTTTTACGCTGAATTACATTTAGTACACTAAGAATTGTTTGCAGAATATAGATAAAATGATATACAGGGCCACGCAAACAATTGGATACATATCAGTGTATAGATGATAATCTCTAGAAGTGAGGTTTCAATAGTTTTAAGCGTGTTTTAGTCTTAATTAAATTTTATCTAATTAGTGTGGTGTGTATATAAAGATAGTAGAGGAATGTGCAAAAGTATTCAAATATGCTTTTGTTTATTGGTATAAATTGTTGAAAGTAAAATTTCAACCTATTATGCGTTTTTAACCCTTTCCAACCAAGTTGAAAAGTGTTTATGAATCCCGTTTGTCTGGCCGTCTGTCTGTCTGCCTGTCCGAACTCAAACTTTCGTTACTGTAATTGGATTACTCTGTAACTGATATATGTTATTGACAGTTGCTGTCTCCTGTTCGGTGTTGAAAATAAAATATATAGCATTCATAATTTATTTACAGGGACACTCACAAGTATTCAATTAAATTATGGTGTATGGGGAAATGTCGTAAATATATAAATAGGTAACACCTATAGTCGTCGTCTGGTGCATCCGTCTGTCCGCATATAACAGCGCGAAAACTACCCAACCGAATGGTTTGAAATTTAATATATATAATCGTTGAAGTATTTTGTCAAGTCATTTCAAATTTTATTAAAATCAAATAAAAACTTAAAAATATATTAATAACGCTTTTCTTCATTGTTTAAATTCTATGACACGTAATTAATTCAAAGATATCCCGTGATAGGTGATGATTCTAGGATGCCATGGTGATGACGTCCTATTTACGATGGGGTGGTATTATTTCCACATTACTGAATTTAATATATATAAAAGCAATAAATTTTGTATTCATGCATTTTTGCATAAAAGTGCAACAGCTATTATGCCAAGATCTGAATATTTATAAAACTAGTTATGGCACGACCTCACCTCATTTGCCACACGTGACGTACAATATCCGACTTGTTTTTGTAACGTATTACAAGTCGCTAGGTTTGCTACCAAGAATGAATGTTTTAATTTTAAGGCCTTTAAAGAGATTGCTTGAAATAATTTTTGGAACTATAGATGTTGCTTTTTCTAAAATGGATACATAGCATTAAAATATGTTTACATAGTAAAAATTCAATTTTTGAGTGAGGAATATTTGCTTTGTTTTTATGTTTTTAAATTTAATAAATATGTAATGTTTTTTAACCAAAAAACACAATTTTCTGTTTTTAGTGTCAAAAAACATCGAAAATTCATAAAATTTTAAGTATTACGATTTTTGAGAGAGTAATATTTACTTTGTTTTTATGTTTTTTAATTTAATCACTATTTAATGTTTTTAACCATAAAAAACATTTTTTTTACTGTTTTTAATTTCAGAAAACATAGAAAATTCATAAAATTTTAAGTGTTACGGTTTTTGAGAGAGCAAAATTTACTTTGATGTTATGATTTGAAATTTAATTAATATTTAATGTTTTCTAACCATAAAAAAAACATTTTTTCTGTTTGTAGTGACAGAAAACGCCGAAAATTTGTAAAATTTTAAGTATTACAATTTTTGAGAGAGGAAAATTTACTTTGTTGTTATGATTTGAAATTTAATTAATATTTAATGTTTTCTAACCATAGTAAGACAATTTTTTTCTGTTTTTAGTGACAGAAAGCGTCGGAAATACATAAAATTTTCAATATTACTATTTTCTAAATTTTTGTCGAAGAAGATTGAATTTTCAGTGTTTTAGGTAGCTTTCTTTACAAAAAGCTACCTATTGCAACCGTTCGGAGGAAAGCGATTTCAAATAATTTTGGTATATTTTCATCGATCATGACCCCAAGACCCCGAAACCACCCTCCGTTCAAAATTGATATATATATATATATACAGGGTGATTCATAAAAGATGGGCAGAACTTTAAGGGGTTATAGTACACTTAAAGACAAATAATATTAAATAGGAGACTAAGGGTCCCAGACGTCCCAAGGAAGGGTCCCAAGGAGATAGGGGGCATTAAAGTTTAGGGTCCGAAATTTCAAATGATTATAAAACATGGAAAAATTGGTCGATTCGTTTGCGGTTTTTGCAAAAAATTTTCTTTATGCCAGTATTTTCTTGAAATAAAATTTTAAAGTTCAATTTCAAAAAATGCCGATAGGGGGCGCTTTAGACTTTGGAGTAACAAACAACTATTTTTTAACGTTATTTTTTGTATTTCTTTAAATGATTTCGGAAGCTTAGACTTAAACTTAAATTTTGATCTAAAAATCTGAGTCCTAACGAGTAGTTAAGTAGCATAAACTGAAATTTGAAATTTGAAACCCTTCTCCCCCCAGAACAAAAATCAGTTATTCCCGATCTTTGTGTCGTAGATTAGGCTCTAACTACTGCCGCGTTTTGCTAAAATTACTCTTTATGTCAGTATTTTCTTGAAAATAAATTTTAAAGAAAATTTTCAAAAAATTCCGATAGAGGGCGCTTTAGACTTTGGAGTAACGAACAACTATTTTATACCGTTATTTTTTGTGTCTCATTAAATGCTTTCTAAAGCTTAGACTTAAACTTAAATTTTCAGCTCAAAATCTGAATCACTGAGCGTGGTTCAGTAGCGAGGGGAGGGGGTTCAAATTTCAACTTCCGAACATAGTTCAGTTTGCACTACTTAACCATACCCAACGATTCTGTGCTGTGATACGAGGCAAAAATACAACTTTCGTCAAGGACTGCATAGTCGGAATTCACTCATAAAGGCACTGGCACAGTTGGAAACGTCGCTCATGCAAACGTTAAAGCTCCATTCCTGACGCTAGTCACCGGGTGAAGAAGGAAACAGAAAGTATGCAAATGTCAAATGGGGAAGAAGGAGAACACGTATGCAAAATTTCGACACGATTCAGGCATAAAAACCACTGAACGGTGAGTCAAGTGTAAGTCGCTGTAGTAATGAATCGGAAGATGGTGCCCTTCACGAATAAGGAAAAGGCTGAGATGCATTTAATTTACGGTGCGGCAGATGGAAATGGTGCAGAGGCACAACGAATGTACGGAGAGCGATTTCCCAACAGGCGGTTGCCTAACCGCAAAACTTTGCGGTTGCAGAAGCCATTCTGGATGTAGTAGCGGCGCAGCCAAGTACAAGTACACGAACAGTGGCTAGGCAGGTGGATACCTCACAGTCCATGACTTGGAGGGTACTGAAGGATGAACATTTGCTCCCGTTTCATGTGCAACGAGTCCAGAAACTGTCTCCAGGGGATTATCCAAATCGTATTGAATTCGCCCGCTGGTTTCTGCAGCAGAACGCGCTAAATCCACATTTTGGACGAACTGTGCTTTTCACCGATGAATGTACCTTCACACGTGAAGGTACATTTACCACACACAATGCACATGTATGGGCGGATGTCAATCCACATGCTACGTATCCACCTGCTCATCAGAGACGCTTTTCCATCAATGTTTGGGCAGGAATCCTCGGAGACCACCTAATCGGACCGTACCTTCTTCCTGAACGCCTCAACGGTAAAACATACCTCACATTTCTGCAACATGTGCTGCCAGACCTGTTAAACGTTGTTCCTCCACGCATCCGGCGGGTCATGTGGTTCCAGCACGATGGAGCGCCAGCCCATTACGTACGAGACGTCCGCAACTATCTGGACATCACATTTCCGAACAGATGGATTGGTCGAGGTGGTCCTGTTGCTTGGCCTGCTCGCTCGCCAGATCTTTCACCCCTCGATTTCTTTTTTTGGGGACGATTGAAGGCTCTTATGTATGAGACACCCATTGAATCCCCCAAGGAACTGGTCGCCAGACTTTCCGCCGCTGTAGGGGAAGTGCTCGAAAAGCCTGATGTTTTCGCGAATGTTCGCCGTTCCATTCTTCGCCGTTGTTCTGCGTGCATAACCTCTGGTGGTCACAATTTTGAACATTTATTGTAATTACATGTTAATAAATATGCTTTGGTAACATAATCCTAATTTGTGTCTTTTTACCTCGTATCACAGCACACAATGTGTGGACATGGTAAACTGAACTGTGCTCAGGAGTAGAAATTTCAAACCCCTCTCCCCAGAAACTTAACCACGTCTAACGATTCAGATTTTGGGCTGAAAATTTAAGTCTAAGCTTTAGAAAGAATTTAATGAGACACAAAAAATAACGGTATAAAATAGTTGTTCGTTACTCCAAAGTCTAAAGCGCCCTCTATCGGAATTTTTTGAAAATTTTCTTTAAAATTTATTTTCAAGAAAATACTGACATAAAGAATAATTTTAGCAAAACGCGGCAGTAGTTAGAGCCTAATCTACGACACAAAGATCGGGAATAACTGATTTTTGTTCTGGGGGGAGAAGGGTTTCAAATTTCAAATTTCAGTTTACGCTACTTAACTACTCGTTAGGACTCAGATTTTTAGATCAAAATTTAAGTTTAAGTCTAAGCTTTCGAAATCATTTAAAGAAATACAAAAAATAACGTTAAAAAATAGTTGTTTGTTACTCCAAAGTCTAAAGCGCCCCCTATCGGCATTTTTTGAAATTGAACTTTAAAATTTTATTTCAAGAAAAAACTGGCATAAAGAAAATTTTTTGCAAAAACCGCAAACGAATCGACCAATTTTTCCATGTTTTATAATCATTTGAAATTTCGGACCCTAAACTTTAATGCCCCCTATCTCCTTGGGAATACGTCTGGGGCCCTTAGTCTCCTATTTAATATTATTTCTCTTTAAGTGTACTATAACCCCTTAAAGTTCTGCCCATCTTTTATGAATCACCCTGTATATATATATATATCTGACCTATGTCACACTGTAACTCTCGTATTTATGAACCGATTTGGATGTAATTCGGTGTGTACATAGTACATACCAATGTCTCGACCGAGTTCGTTGGCCAGCTTCATCCGCCATTTTGTTTCAAAATGGCGGCCATTTAAAAATTAAAAAAAAAAATAAAATTTGAAATGTGGTACCAAAAAATTGAAAATGGAAACATATTTTTTTCTTATGTATTTGACCTTTATACAAAGACTCCCTAGCTGTTTTTGTTTCGTCTATATCTTAAAAAATGGCTGAGTTACAGCATTTTGAATTTCTAGCGAAGTAGACATTTTGAAACGTCCTGAATTTTGTCACGCGATAAAAGGCGTATTTATGAACCGATTTGGATGTAACTTCGTTTATACATAGTACAGACCAATGTCTCGACCAAGTTCGTTGGCCAGCTTCATCCGCCATTTTGTTTTTAAATGGCGGACATTTAAAATTTTAAGAAAAATTTAAATTTGAAATGTGGTACCAAAAAATTGAAAATTGAAAACATATTTTTTTCTTATGTGTTTGACCTCGATAAAAAGATTCGGGAGCAGTTTTTGTTTCGTCTATATCTTAAAAAATGGCTGAGTTATAGCATTTTGAATTTCTAGTGTGGCTGACATTTTGAAACGCCCTGATTTTTGCCACGTGATAACAGACGTATTTATTAACCGATTTGCATGCATTTTGGTGTGTACATAGTACATACAAATAACTCAACCGAGTTCGTTGGCCATCTTCATCCGTCATCTTGTTTCAAAATGGCGGCCATTTAAAAAAATTAAATTTAAAATGAGATACCAAAAAATTGGAAAATGAAAAAGAGTTTTTTCGTATGTGTTTGACCTTAATACAAAGATTCTGGAACAGGTTTTGTTTCGTCTATATCTAAAAAAATGGCTGAGTTATAACATTTTGAATTTCTATTGTGGCTGACATTTTAAAACGACCTGATTTTTGTCACGCGATAACAGGCGTATTTATGAACCGATTTGAATGTAACCTGGTCTGTACATAGTACAAACAATGTCTCGACCGAGTTCGTTGGCCAGCTTCATTCGCCATCTTGTTTCAAAAGTGTTGCCATTTAAAAAAAGTCCTTCCGGCCAGTGCCGGGAGGAAGAGGTAGCTTTCATATTCCTTATTTTTAAAAAGCCAACTTATATTATTCAAACACACGAAACTCAATTAAGTGGAAACCGAATGTAGGAGATTCAATTTTAATTTTTATCAATACTAAATCATTATGAATGAGAATTTCGCGAAATTAGTCAGCTTTATCCAAGCTGCTTTTATTTAAAGTAACTTATATTTGGCTGCTAAATTCGGCGATTTCTTAAAGTGCCTGCCATTTTAAGACAACATGGTGGATGAGGCTAACCAGTGAACTTGCTCGAGACCTTAGTAATTGCTGTGCACATGCTCACTCGCATCGGAATGGGTTGATATATACGAGTGCTGCAGGCAATCAGATTTTTTAAAATGTCGCTCACATTAAAAATTGAAACTGCTATATCTGGACCATTTTTTAAGGTAAAGACAAACAAAAAATGCTCCCGAATCCTTATATCAAGGTCAAATACTTAAGAAAGAAACCTTTTTCAATTTCTAATTTTTTTGCACCTCACTTTAAATATAATTTTTTTTAATTTAATGGCCGCCATTTTGAAACAAGATGGCTGATGAAGCTGGCCAGCGTACTTGGTCGAGATGTATACTATCCACATGCCTTCTTATATGGAAATAGGTGAATACGTGTGGTATCGCGGAACAAATACAAGATCGTTTCAATGTGTTAGCCATGATAGAAATTCAAAGTGCTATAATTCAACCACTTTTTAAGATATAAACAAAAGAACAAATTTTCAGAAACAAAAACTGCTCCAAAATCTTTGTATCAAGGCCAAACACACACAAAAAAATCTTTTTCATTTTCCAATTTTTTAATACCTCATTTTAAATAATTTTTTTTTTAAAAATGGCAACCCTTTTGAAACAAGATGGCGAATGCAGCTGACCAACGAACTCGGTCGAGATATTGGTATGTACTATGTACAGACCAAGTTACATTCAAATCGGTTCATAAATACGCCTGTCATCGCGTGACAAAAATCAGGTCGTTTTAAAATGTCAGCCACAATAGAAATTCAAAATGTTATAACTCAGCCATTTTTGTAGATATAGATGAAACAAAACCTGTTCCGGAATCTTTGTATTAAGGTCAAGCACATACGAAAAAAAAATCTTTTTCATTTTCTAATTTTTTGGTATCTCATTTTAAATTTAATTTTCTTTAATTTTTTTAAATGGCCGCCATTTTGAAACAAGATGACGGATGAAGCTGGCCAACGAACTCGGTTGAGTTATTTGTATGTACTATGTACACACCAAAGTACATCCAAATCGGTTCATAAATACGTCTGTTATCACATGGCAAAAATCAGGGCGTTTCAAAATGTCAGCCACGCTAGAAATTCAAAATGCTATAACTCAACCATTTTTTAAGATATAGACGAAACAAAAACTGCTCCCGAATCTTTTTATCAAGGTCAAACACATAAGAAAAAAATATTTTTTCAATTTTCAATTTTTTGGTACCACATTTCATGTTTATTTTTTTCTTAAAATTTTAAATGGCCGCCATTTTTAAACAAAATGGCGGATGAAGCTGGCCAACGAACTCAGTCGAGACATTGGTCTGTACTATGTATAAACGAAGTTACATCCAAATCGGTTCATAAATACGCCTTTTATCGCGTGACAAAATTCAGGACGTTTCAAAATGTCAGCTTCGCTAGAAATTCAAAATGCTGTAACTCAGCCATTTTTTAAGATATAGACGAAACAAAAACTGCTACGGAGTCTCTGTATAAAGGTGAAATACATAAGAAAAAAATATGTTTCCATTTTCAATTTTTTGGTACCACATTTCAAATTTAATTTTTTTTAAAAATTTTTAAATGGCCGCCATTTTTAAACAAAATGGCGGATGAAGCTGGCCAACGAACTGGGTCGAGACATTGGTATGTACTATGGACACACCGAATTACATCCAAATCGGTTCATAAATACGAGAGTTACAGTGTGACATAGGTCATATATATATATATATATGTATATATATATATTACCATTAATTAAACATAACCTACCACCGTCAATTATTATGAATTAAAGCTGTAAGTATTAAAAATAAATTATTATAAGAATTATTATGGAAGAAAAAAGAAAAAATTGGACACCGACAAAAATTGAAAAGCTTATACTTTGAATTACGTTATCAAGGGCACAGAATTCAATGATATAGGCAAAATGGTGTTTTCTGTGGGAAAAATAAGCTAAAGCTAAAAATTATTTTCCCCTGTGCCCGAACAACCACTAAAATCAAGTGAATTGATTAAAAATGAAAGCAGAATAGAAACAAATAATACGAAATGGAAGAATCAATAAAACGTATTTAAATATTTATAGGATATAAAATATAAATAATAAACACCATACCGATTAATATTTCAGTATTTTACAAAAATCCATGTGAACATGTCTACCAGTATATCAAAAAGATTAAGGTGAATAAAACAGTTAAGAAATCACAGTAAATGATACCAAAGGATGCAGTTAATACATTTTGAAATAAAACTTGAAATACCTTGTAAAACACATTTAATCTAATATAAAATAAATAGATATTAATTACATTATTTAAAATGCACTATTAAATTAATAGATAACAGTTTAACAATATCGTCAAAATTTAGCTAAAAATACCCACTGGTGTATAAATTATAACTGAAATGGAGTTAGAAAAATTAAAAATTAGAGCAATCTGAAAGAGACAATTTTGGTGCTGCCATCTATTATTACTTATATTAAACATCTATCGCAAGATAAATATTTGTAAGCATTTGAATGTAAATAACTGTTTAAACAGCAAAACCAAACAAATCCTTATATATAGAGAATTATAAACCTAATATAAATCACACAATGTAATTAAAAACTATTGTTAATAAAATTTAAAAGCATACAATATATTCTATTAGCTAACTTATTTAAACTAAACTAAGAGTTTAAATAATTCTAGAACATTGATAATAAATAGTATATAGCTATATGCTATAAAACAAAATAAATTCAGTAATAATTAATATAAATAATTATTAAATAAAATAAATTTTTTTTTTTTTTAATGAATTATATATAAGATATTTATAAAATGATCAGGAAATAAAAAACATGTGGAAGTATATAGAAGGTTAAATGATACTTAAATTCCCATTACTTAAAAAGCACAAATATAGAATGTGGATTATTTTCAGACATCCATAAAAATCCATAAAGTATGAATGTGGGACATTCAAAAACATTAAACCGATAATAAATATTAAAAAGAATAGAGGAATAATAATAAAAATAATTACCCAATTTTAATGCATACAGTATAACTATATTTATATTAAACATACTTATATGTATATTATTCACTATAAGAATGGCATGCTATTAGTAATTAATATGATATTGTCCTTAGTAAATTAAAATTTAATAACAAATAATTGTAAATTAGATTAATGAATAATTAAGCTAATTATAATATTAATGAAATTCTACAATTTACATATAAAATATCAAATCAACATCCATATAAAATACATAACAAAAATGTAGTAATAATACAAGAGACCCCCCTTTTTTTTAAATAATTAACCATTGCGTATTATCCAGACAACACCACCCTCCTCCGTACTCTAACATCTACCCACCCAACCAACCTATAATATTTTTTTTATATTATTTTACAATTTTTAATTTTTTATAGATATTTTTTTATTTTATAATTTTTTGTAATTTTGTTTACGCATGTGTTAATTTGTGTTTATAGATCATGTAAGAAAAGTACTAATTGTATATTAATGAATATATGAATTTTTTTGGAAAACCATGATTTAATGCATCATAAACTAGTTTTTTAATATTATTGTTAATTAGAGGAGAAGAACATAAACATTTTATTCTATATAAATGATTAAGTATTATATTACGAAATACAGAATGATGTAGACAAGATTTAAATTTGTAAATGTATTAACTGTGAATTTAAATTCTTTACGTTTGTCATATAAATCTGTGATTGTTTTATTGTCATTTATTGTAATTTTAAGATCTAAGAAGTTAATTGTATTGTTAGATAAAAGGTTTTCCGTTAATTCCAAATTAGTGGGATAATCAACTGGAAATCGAGTAATTGCAGATTGATCAGTATCAATTAAAATGATGTCATCAATATAACGATACAAATGTAGATTATTATTAGTAAAATTACGTTCATAATGAGATAAGTATAAGTCTGAGAGTAAACTGGAAGTACAACCGCCTTGTGGTATACCGACATGCTGTAAATATAAAGTATTATCTTGCAATATATAATTATTATAGATAATGAAGTTAGTTAAAGATTTAAAATATGCAATATCTATATTAGATGGTAATTCCAGTTTTTTATAATACTTTTTAAATAATGCATTTATAATTTTATGTAAATCTAATAGGTCTATATTATTAAAAAGATCTTTGAAGTCATATGTCGTTATATTACAAACAGAATGAAGATTTTTTAAAATATTAACAAGTTGATAGCTATTTTTTATACAATGTGTATTATCATTGTTTGTAGTAAGTTCATATAATTGATTAAGAATTTTTAAGAGAAGTGTATTGGCTTTATTATTATATGTATTGCAACCAATAGTATCAGTCCTAAATTTAATAGGAGTTTTATGAAATTTGGGAATAAGAACTAAATATGGATAATTAAAATTAGTAGATAAAATATTTAATAGTTTATAATAACTTCGAATTTTACGATTATTTACAATTACATTTTCATTAGTTTTTTGAAAAGACTTATTAGAAGAAATAGAATTTGTAAGAAGTTGGTGATAATATGATTTACATATAATAGCATAATTGTTAGGAGATTTGTCTACATATGTAATAACGAAGTGTTTTTGTAAGTTAGTAATTTGTTGGAAATAATGCTTTGTATTAATAGAAACCAAATCAGCAATATTATTTTTTAAAGCCATAGTTAATTTTTCAATTACTAATATCTTCCATTGGTTAAAATATTCAATAGGCTTATTATAAGAGATAGAAATTTTATAAATAAAAATATCAATATCATATGTAAACTGTTTGATAATAGATTTAACATTAAATTTAGATGGAAGTCTATATTTCGTACCATAACCCATTAGTTGTTTCAATTTAAAATCATGAACAATATCAAGATTTCCAGTGATTATATGTCCATGATCATTGTTTATGTATTTTTTTAGAGTGGGGTCTTTGCAGTTACACGGAAAAGTACTTGCAGCAGATGTATTTTTTGAAAATGTATTGTAGTTAAAAAAATTTCTCCCAATTGTATTCGGATATTTAAAGGTTTTTGATATATGAAGATTATTGATAGGAAAAAAACAATTTTTATCATTAATTATAGAATTGATATTAATTTTATTAAAAATGTGATTTGAAAAAGTAATTATCATTTGAGTATTCATGTTCTGAATTTTGTGTTTTTTTTGTAAATTAATATTTAAAAGATTAACCCTACTCATAATAAGGTCAAAGTAAATATCAGAGAAATGTTTAGAGAAAGATTTTCTTAGAAAGACATTTAAATGTTGTACAAGCTGTTTCTTTTTAATAGCAAAGATGTTTTTACGAATTAACAACCATTTATAATTCTCTAAGTAATTTCGTTGAAGATCATTAATTTGTTTTGTGATAGATTTTGTGGAAACTACAACTGATGATGAACCCTTTCCGCGTTTATTACGTGTTGTTTTAGCATTTAAATTATGATTAAGAGTAGGATAAATTGGAGAATAATCAATATTGTTATTTATAGATGTGAAGACTTTGACAGGTCTGTTAAATACTTCACTGTTAAGTCCTTAAGGATAAATTGTGTTATAATATTTCATATATGATGATTCCATATAAAGACGTTCTGATTTATTTTTTAGAATTTGAAGGATTTCAATTGTCGTATTTTTAAATAGATGTTTATGAAAATGTTGAATTTCATCTGTAGATTGTATATTTTTTGCTTTGTTATTATTAGAGTCTGATCGATGATGATTGATTCGTTTATGAATTGGACCTGATGTTTCACCAATATATTTCATATTACATAAGTTGCACTTTATACTATAAATAACATTAAATGCTTTACAAAAACTTGAATAATTAGGATCTGAGACAATTTGTGTCTGAGCAGCGTATGGACATGTCTTGCACCGAGAATCATAGCACTTACGAAAAAATAAAGGACGAGGTGGCGAGTATAAATGGTCGCTGGATGACGATCCAGGAACAACCCAATTATTATTCCTGTACCGGGCACTACACTGCATAGATGCTAAGTGTATCTTGCCAGTATCGAGATGTTTACTAAGAACTGCCATATAAAAATTATGTATGGAAAATGCAATAATTGCCATAAAAATAAGAAATTTTAATAATAAAAATTAATAATTAAATTAAATTACCCTTGATTAAATAATAAAACTAGAGTATGAAAATGTATATACAATATTTACAATAATAGAAGCAGAACGCAGAAACAATCTTCAAATTATCCAAAACCATATTATGATAACCCAAATAACGTAGATTAATAATAGCAAGAAACCACTAGACTATTTTATAACAAATAAGTCAAAAAAGATCCGCATAACATCCAAATCCTAGAACAACTATAACCATGCAAAGACAACTAAAACGCTTACCCAACTAACTACTCAGATCAAAGTAATATGAATTTAAACTAAAGCAAATTAACATTAAATCTATGAATAGAAATAATTATTGCTACCATATTAATGTATATATAAAATGATTATCTCTACAGAATTATGTAAAGCTATAGCAAAAATAGAAAATATATAGGACAATATCATACACTAACTACAAGAAAATTCAGATAAAATCATAACTAGAAAATTAAAAAACATTAAATAAATCGTTGCAATGATAGGAATGAAAAAATTAATGGAATCCTAAAATAGGTATCATATATATATATATATATATATATGTATATCAATTTTGAACGGAGGGTGGTTTTGGGGTCTGGGGGTCATGATCGATGAAAATATACCAAAATTTTTTGAAATCGCTTTCCTCCGAACGGCTGCAATAGGTAGATTTTTGTAAAGAAAGCTACCTAAAAAATGTAATTTAAAATTTAAAATCAGGTAATAAAAAATTGGAAAATTAAAAAGATTTTTTTTATGTGTTTGGCCTTGATACAAAGATTCTGAAGAAGTTTTTGTTTCTGAAAATTTGTTCTTTTGTTTATATCTTAAAAAGTGGTTGAATTATAGCACTTTGAATTTCTATCATGGCTAACACTTTGAAACGATCTTGTATTTGTTCCGCGATACCACACGTATTCGCCTATTTCGATGGAAGAAGGCATGTGGATAGTATACATAAATATCTCGACCAAGTTCGCTGGCCAGCTTCATCAGCCATCTTGTTTCAAATGGCGGCCATTAAATTAAAAAAAATTATATTTAAAGTGAGGTGCAAAAAAATTAGAAATTGAAAAAGGTTTCTTTCTTAAGTATTTGACCTTGATATAAGGATTCAGGAGCATTTTTTGTTTGTCTTTATCTTAAAAAAGGGCTCAGATATAGCAGTTTCAATTTCTAACATAGGTGACATTTTGAAAAATCTGATTTTTTGCCTGCGACAGCACTCGTATATATCAACCGATTCCGATGTGAGTGAGCATGTGCACAGCAATTACTAAGGTCTTGACCAAGTTCACTGGTTAGCCTCATCCACCATGTTGTCTTAAAATTGCAGGCACTTTAAGAAATCGCCGAATTTGGCAGCCAAATATAAGTTACTTTAAATAAAAGCAGCTTGGATAAAGCTGACTAATTTCGCGAAATTCTCATTCATAATGATTTAGTATTGATAAAAATTAGTATTGAATCTCCTACATTCGGTTTCCACTTAATTGAGCTTCGTGTGTTTGAATAATATAAGTTTTTTTTTTTTTTTTTAAATAAGGAATATGAAAGCTACCTCTTCCTCCCGGCACTGGCCGGAAGGACTTTTACTTATTAGACTTACGAACCGTATAAAAATTATCATTTCGTAACTATTTAAAGAATAATTAGTTTGAAATAAATAAATTTCCAAGTAAGGGAGAACAATATTTAAGACTTTTTGCATTTGGATCTATACATCTAAACTAACAGGAATCTGAACAATCGGCACCTTGTATAAAAATAAAACACTTTTTACAAACTGATTTGTTGTAAAATGATATTTGATGAGGATATTTTATTATCATAAAAAGGATTCAGCATTAAAATATAACATATTCTTGACATTTTTGTTCTATTTATACGATGATCCTTAGTAATTAAAAGAAAATGATCGTAGGATGACATCTTTCAATGTATTTTTTTAAATCACTTATAGTAAATTGAGAAAATCGCTCTAACATGCGCGACAAAAATCGCACAAATATATATAATTTTAACCAGAAAATGTTTCCAGTTCGTCCTTTTCCTTTCTTTTAACGCGTATTAAAAGAAATATAAGAATTGTTTACAATAAATTGTCACAAAAATTAAAATTCTAGTTCAACGTTACAGATAAAATTAAGTCTAAATAGAATTGTTTTAATACTTAAACCTTCCATGTATAAACATCTGCAACATCATTTCCGCCGCTTTTTTTTATGCATCAATTTCTGGCTCATGAATATGAAAATTTTTTTATACACTTTTAATGAAATGGTCATAAAAACAAATTGTGTTATTCGGTTGAAGGTATCGCTCGGCAAGTTTTTGTTTAAAACATATCTGTGCTATCAAGAAATCGGTCAAAATAAATTTCAAGTAAACGTTCAATTAATTTCTAAACAATCGAACAGAAAAACGATTGTGAGTATTTCATTTCAATTTAAAAACCAGAGTATTTGTATTTAATCTTATAAATGCATGCAAGTTGTTTTAGGAAACTCGCTGCTGTTTTTAAGTCACTCAATCTTCATTTCTAGTCAATCAGAGATTCTATTTAACACATCCTAAATGATCTAATTAATTAAATAATATATAAATTCATGGATTTCGTTTACATGCAACTAACTTTTTTTCGTTTTTTTTTTATTTTTTTTAACCAGATTTTCTGCATAAAATTGTGAACCAATTTTTCAAAATAACAAATTAGTTTTAAAAAATAGAAACAAAGACATTTTATTTAAATGTAGCAAAATTATATTTTTTTATAAATTAAAAAAAAATTCCATTGTTATTTTGCTGAGTTCTGTTTTTAGGAAGAAATAATTGCTTTTCTCATTTATATAAGACGGATGTCAAATATTCAGAAAAACTCAACAATCACATATCCTAGGTTACACAGTAGTATTTATAGCAATGAAAATTTAAATATTGGATAAATCTGTATTAATTTTAAATACGTTTGTAATATAAATGTAAAACAAAGTAAAAACATTTATGATTAATAATGCAAGTCGTACAATTAATTCTTAACGTTATTATATTTACATTTAAATTTAAAAAAAAAAAAATCTTTTTGCATATATTAGCATCCCATATATATTTTTGCTTTCTGTTTCTTGTATACTGACATGGAAAAAGCAATGGATCTGTGCTATGTAATGTATTCGTGTGCATTGCCATTCCATTTAGGCAATAATTTTATTTTTCCCTTCAGATAGAATACAATTATAATTTATTATGTACAGTCGTGAGAAAAAAAAAAAGGAAACACTCCTGCTAACTCTGCAACAAATTATTGTACTGAGCGATTGGAAATAAAGTTTACTTTTAAATGATGTATAAAAAATTTCTTAGCATAAAAAACAAAAAATATAAAAACACACATAAAAACGAGTCCAAACTTTGTTTTTTTCATTAACAATATTCCCATGTTTGACACCATAAATAAATTCTACACACTTCAATAAGCCTAAATGCAAATTTTGCTGAAATTCGTACAATTAGTTACAGGGAAATTAATTATTTTGAAATGAGCCTATTTTAGGGGCTGTATCCGAAGCTCGATACTCGATTGTTAAAATGCTACAGAATGACTGTGTCACTTCTATTAATGTATTATTTCTTGTCAATATGAACACTTCACTCGCTTAATATGTTTCGACTATTGCCAGTCCACATGTTTCAATAAAATGAGTAAAATATATTTTTTTTCTCAAATTGTGATTTTCTACCCATCATAAACGGCCCCTTAAACCATCAGTTTGAAGTTTTTTTAACCATAATTCGAAAAGTACTTGGAAGAAAAAAATTAAATTGTTAATCCGCATAAAGCAGAACATAATAAATATAAATCTATCAAAAAAATTGTACGTTGCAATTCATATTTTTTCGAATATTCATAATTCCTATAATAATTTTTTTAATTGCAAATTTAGTATATTTATGTTTAGGTTTTTCTGTATTATAGCCCACACAAAACATTATCACATTAGGATTATAATTTCAGGAGATATTAATAAAAATATGAAAATGTAATTTAACACCAGATGGTCTAAATTTTGAACGTTTATAATTCAAAAACGTATCATCAAAATGACTTGAAATTTCACTGCTAGGCATAGTTTGAACCGAAGATTTAAAATATGTTGTCAAAGTAGGGTGTTTGCATTTAAAAAATACAAAGTTCGGTCTGGTTTGGATTTGCAGATGGCTTCCTAATTAAATTTTACATACATCATTTAAAAGTAGACTTTAATTCCAATCGTTGTTAGCAGTAATTTTCTTCTATTATAATTAGTTGCATTGTTAATAGAGGGTGTTTACTTTTTTTCCACGACAGTACATATTGATATATTGTTTCTAAATATCTCACTAAATTTATCTCGTATGCTTAGGTTATAACTTGATTCGTTTCAAACAATATTGATTTGCTTGTATTTTAGTCTAAGACCAATCACAAAGTAGTCAATTCGTTTCGAAATGCATCGTATTCACCAAAAATCTAATATTTAATAATAAGCAATTTTCGTTTTATAAATCAAGGAGTTAAATTTAGAATTTTTTTTTACATTCCCTTTCCAAATCGTATATCTGTTAACTAAAATACATCTGACATTGATTTTTATTTCAAATATTCAGAAAGCAATTTTAAAAACCAGCGTTATTTGTATCCTTAACGAAATGCGTTGTCAAAAGAATACTTTTATTCTATATTTTCTTTCTGTGTAAGAGAAATTAATTATTTAACGAACGATTATTTTGTTTTACTTAGTGTATACAGGCTGCAAATTGCATAAAACATACATATAGAACAAACACCTCAAAATCAGTTTTGTGAAATACTAATGATTTTTATTAATGTGATGTACTTGTGTCGATTATTATTCAACTTGCATAAAACTGCCGTGTTTTCGATCAAAGCGATCAAATTTATATATTATTTTGCTTACTATTGATGCATGTACTTATTGCAAATTTTGTTACTAAACTTAAATTATATGCTTATTATATTACTTTAATCGTTTCAACCAATCAGATTCTGTTTATCTTTTAATAACAGACCAGATATAAATGATTTAATCCGTTTAGAAACGCACCGCATTCAGTAAAATCTATTTAATCGGATGTGATATTCGTTTTAGAAATTACAGAGCCTAAAGTTATAAATTATGTTACATTTTCTTTACAAAACTAAAATATATGCGATATCGATTTTTACTTGTTTAAATATTCAGAAAGAGAATTTAATAAAGATACGAGTGCTATTCGTGTCTTTAAGAATCTACTTTGAAAGTATGCGTCAAAATAATGCTTTTATTCGATATTTTTTCCTCTGTAAGAAAAATTAAATATTTTATATTTATTTCAATTCGACGTATGCTAGATTCAAAATTCATGAAGATAAAATATGCAAAAAGAGCAAAAGTCTAGTTGAAAATGGTTTTGTGAAACATTAATGATTTTTATGTACATAACGTTTACGACGATTATCATTCCATTTACATAAAAATTTCATTATATTTTCTGTCAAATATTTGTATCGAAATAAACTTTTGCACTTTATCTCTTGTATATATAAGTGAATGACGATAGATTTTGTGTAATTATAGGAGAGGCCACGCTACATTCGAATTTTTTTTTTTTTTTTTCAGTGAAATTGAGGTTTTACTTAATGGAAATGGAAGCATTTTTATTGCATGAAAAGATAATTAACTATATATTAATTAAATATTTTTTTTTTCAATTGCAGCCAAGAAATAGTCTAGTTTTCTAAACACGCTCAACAAGAAATTGTTACCATTCTAAAACAAAATCAATATATTAAATAGCGGTAAATTAAAGCAAGTTATGTAATTTGAAATTTTAATATTTTTCTTTGTCTCTAAATATGTTTTGTCCTGTTGTCGTTATTGTTGAATTAAACACAATTTTTAATAAATTTTCGATTTTCCAGTCGCATTTTTTTTTTTTATATTACTCGACCAACTCGGTCGAAAGAGTGTTTTGATTATTTTAGATACATGAATTACAATTAACACAAATTAAACAACTGGTATTATTTTGTCTAGTTTCGCCAATTTAGTGAAACGGACAATTTGCAGAGAAACTTTACATTTGACTTATCAAATGTGAAGGAATAGAAATAAGGCAATGATGTTGAAAATGTTAAAATTTTGTTGAAATCACAGTTAAAAAACTCTCGCGGACTGTCATGTATTTCTGAACCTAAACGAAATTCGGAACCAAACCCATTCAATGAATGTCTTCGAAGGATTTTGTATGTCACTGTAAATGAACCATAACAGCTCCATGCATGAATAATGAATTTTTGCAAGATACTTTCAGGAAAAATACTCCATCACAATTAGGAAAGAAGTGGTTTGGTATTTTGGATGATAAGGTGATGGTTTTGTGTGTTTTGATTTGTGTGAATCAAGAATTCCCCCGAGATAGCGCCGAGAACGACTCATTTATCGATTTAAGTTCGAATTGGTTCATTATTTTAGACATTGTCTTGATTACAATATTACACTTTTACTGTTTTTGATACCCTGAAAACGAACTATACGGTCTAGATATATTTAATTAAGGAATTCATGAAAAATAGTCTTATAACTAATACATTGTCCTAATTATATTGTTATTGGTGCAGTATTTCGGACATTATGGTGATGACACCTTTTGCATTTTTAAACATTTTTGTGTCGCTGTAAATGAACTATAAGAGCTAAGTACTGACAATACACTGTCTCAATTAGGTTCAAATCCATTCATTAATTCAGACGTTATTATAATGATAAGTATTACATTACATAGAGGTAGATTTAAATTATAAATGAATTGATTACCATAGGTATATTTCTAAAACAATCAGTACAATCCAAGTCCTTCCAGTTAACTCTAAATATTAGGTTGATTTCATTTTTTTAACTTAAATGTAGAATCCAGATTTTAAAAAAAACTATGGAAATTGTGAAAAAAACTATGAAAACTATGAAAATTCTTCAAATTTCGCTATTTTTACGAAAATTTGATTTTCCATGAAAATTTAGTTTTGTTTTACAAAATGTAACTGAATGCATATGAGACAAATGGAAAATTTAAAATTTTGTTTAAATCATAGTTTTAAAAAATCGCCCATAGAACTATAATATAGCTCCGATGCTCGAAAAATGTTCGAACATATTGCACATTAACAAAATAACATAATAAACATAAACGGTAACATATAAAATAGCTATATACTTGATTAACATACTCATTCAAGGGAATTGAAACATCAGTGTGCTGCACCAAGTAGGGGAAGACGGGGTACAATGAAACAAAATTTACTAATTTTTTTTTCCTATCCACAATTTTGCATGCACAAAAATATAATTAATGCATATTTTTAATCTTGTATTTTCCCCATCTAAATAAATTTTTATTAGGTTCTAAACAATATTTTTATGCTTGAAAAATAACAAAAAATAAATGTCTTACAGTGTTTCATTGTACCCCGTATGCCGGGGTACAATGAAACACATACTGGGGTACAATGAAACACTCCAAATGATGGAAGTAATTTTCATCCAATATAGTTTATTTTATGAAAAATGAGATAAATACAAAAACAAAACTTGATTAATAAGGAACTTGATAAAAATACTATAGTCTAAGAGGAAAAATAAGAAAATTCTATTAGTTTAAGAAATACCTTTCATTTTATATTAAATTGTCTCAAGTCAGTTTCAAAAATTAGCATTTCTGCTTATATTTCAGTTGCTTCTGAATCTTCTGAAGGAATATGGTAGTTTTTTTTTTTAATGTAAGTTTCTAAAAAATAAATTAAACTAGGTTGGAGTCTTTATATCAAGTACTTCACATTTGACTTCATTTAAATGTATGATTTCTCCAACGGCATATATTTCCTTATGTTTCCATTGTTACTGATACTGCTTGTGCCATACATGTTGTGTGTGGATATCTCATTCTTAGTACCTCGATGACCAGTTGAGCCTGGGAAAAAAATCTGGATCATCATCAGAGTCTGTAGCAGGCAGTGATTGTTTTCAAAACAATCCCTTCTTAGCTTTTTTTCTCTTTCTATTTTTTAATTGCTTAACAAGAGCATTTTTTACTGTCCTGGTTAGAACAAAACTCTCTTTTTTTCTGTTTTCCTACTCTTACTTCTAATATATTCTATTTACTACTTTTATTACTATAATAAAACATGTTTCATTGTACCCCGTCTGCAAGTGTTTCATTGTACCCCGCACTGATATTACTAAATAAAAATTTATTTTCAAACTTTTAATATTTATTTTTTTTAGTTTGGTTTTGGAGGTATGAAGTCAACAACCCAAAGATAACAATGTATAGAAAAAATAATTATTACATATACAACAAGGAAAAAGAAACAAAATTACTTTTAGTAAAGAAAGTTACTTTCAATGGTGTAAAAGCAATAATCTTCTATTGCTACTGTTGTAGAAGTGTGAATGTATCCAAATCACATCAGTAATTGGAACATATAGTTGTACAACATGTATATAAACTGCAACTCTCTATGACAAATTTGATTGATTTTATAAGTAATGTTTCATTGTACCCCTTGTTTCATTGTACCCCGTCTTCCCCTACATTCGAATTGCTTCAGTATTTCGGACATTAACAGTAATTTGTTAGAAAAATATTACTCAGTAATTTATTAATAACATATTGCGCGTAAAGATATTTTTATGACGGTGAAAATAACGTTCTGTTTAGATTTCGTTGTAGATAAAAAAAAAAATGTGACTGTATTCAATAGACGTAAAGTTTGCCAAATTTTCAATCCGTAATACCAAATATTTCAATTACTTATCATAAATTACTTAACTGGAGTATATGTTACTGAATATTTATTCTGAAAAGTTCAATTTTCCGATACTTTCAAAAGTTAAAGTTCATGAAAACAGTAACCTGGGTTAAACTAGCAATTGTAAGATTAAGTTTTTATTGTCATTAATTTTGTATATATAATATAAATGTATTTAACAGTTCCTTTTTAACCATTTCATTTTGTAAAACACTGACAAGTTTCAAGGTTTGTTTTCGCAAAATATAAACTTTTAAACCTCTGATCTTAGAAAGCTCCAAATTTAATATAAAACATATTAAAGAATACTTAAGGCAGGCCACACACCGAGGCAGATTATATGTTTTAACAGACGGATTATATATTTTAAGAGTGAAATCATATTTTCTTGATACAAAAATCTATTTTAAAGTGAATATGTATATATCTTTTCACATAAACGTAAATTTTAAATGGTGAGAATTGCCCGAAATTTTTTTCTTAATTTATTTCAGTTCCACAAAAAATTTTTATTTCACTTAACAAAAAAAAAGCCGATTTGTAAAAAAAAAAAAAAAAAAAAAAAAAAAAAAAATGAATAACTAAAAAGGAGAAATCACAAAAGAAGACAACTGCACAATAACCGTAACTTTAATTAAACATAACCTATTTAAATTTAAACATAAGTTTACATTTTGTGATTTGATTCTCACAGAAAGCACCCAAAAATTTAAATATTTTTCAGTTCCTCCATAAATTTTTACTTCTGTTCACAAACACTTATAAAAGTAAGCCGATTTTTTAAAGCATATAACTGAAAAGACTTAATCATACTAGAAAATAATTTTACAATACGCGTAATAAAACATATTAAAATTGAATTTAGACACAAGTTTACATTTTGTGATTTGCTTTTCTCAAAAAACAACCAAAAATTGCTATCGGTGCAATAATATGTTTATTTAGACTGAAAAAGTGATAAGAAATTGCTGTGTATACTTTGCGTGTTTTGTATAATTATTACACCACTATGCGAAACTCTGATTATTTTTTTAGCCGTATCAAACGTTAAGCTTTTTATTGCAAATTTCTTTTAATTTGAAGAAGTTTTGATAAACTATTTTTTACAAGTATACTATCTTTCTGAGAATTATGTAAAATAAGATGGATAAAATTTTTAAATGTACTTACAAAGTATATAAATTTGACCACAAAAAATCCATTATTAAAAGCATTTCAAATCATAATTCAAAGTAATGATGAATGTGTCTTAATTTTATTTAAGGGAATATTTATTTATTACTTTCATCTATTTGTAAAGGAAAAAATTTTCGACTTCCGGTTTTCTACGGATTAGAATGTTTTAGGGGTCAGAGATCCCCAAAAACATGTTTATAGAAAATGTCTGTCTGTCTGTGTGTTCGCATGTTGCCATTATACCATCAGAAAGTGTAAGAAGTTATGCATAGAATTGAAACAACCTTTTTTGAGTTTTTAGCTATGGCAAGCAGGTCCTTCCCTAATTTGGAAAAATTTAGACGGAAGGGGGCGCTGTAATAGCAATTTTTTGCCACTTTCCTTATTTACCATCGAAAAGTGTATGGAATTAGGTACAGAACTGAACCAATTTTTTTGTCTATGCTTTTGGCCATGGCAAGATAGGCCTTCTTGAATTTGGGAATATTCCGCCAAAAGAGGATTATAATAGCGATTTCTGTATAATTTTCTTGAGTTTTCACAGTTCTATTGTACACCGGCTGCTCTTTGTTTCAATCTAACCGATGACCAGGCCCCTACCTGCCGGATCTCCCCAGCTGAACGGGTTTGATAACTCGTATCGGGCGGTGATCGCCTAATCGCCGCGACGGGAATATACCATCGTGATAAGTCGGCTACTCGCTAACAGCTGATGTACAGCAGAATAACGGAAAACTATTGATTTTAACCCTTTATGTACTCAAATATAAATTCAGGAAAATTTGATCTTATAAAGCATTTTTCGTGACTTGTTTAAACTGCATTAGAAGATTTACATAATCATTTAATAAATTTTAGAAGGATTAATTACGATTGAATTTATAGGGATTTTATGCAATATTTATAACCCCACTCAAATCTTTTATTTTTTAAATATTTTTCTTATTATTTTGTAGAATTAGGAAATGTACAGATATATTTTTTACAATAGAAATATAGAAATATTTCCGATTTGAAAAATCCCCCCCCCCCTCCCTCAACGCCAAGAAAGCTGAAAAGATGCAAAGGCATAAGAAATCATCCTTTTAAAAATATTTTTGTTTCGTGTAACCAATAATGCTTTTGGAAAAAGATAAATTAATTTATCTATAACTCATTCGAAACAGTATTACAACTAATCGATGTATTAAATGAATTTCATAACAAGTTATTTTAATGGTACTCATAAGTACCGTCAGTAGATAAATGGTAATACATGGCCTGGTGCATGTAAAATCCGTCGTGGGTGCAAAGTCCTCCAAGTTACCTGTAAATTATACCTCTGGAGGTGCCTGGCCAAGTGAAGGTCTCGTCATCTGATCAAGGTTCTAAATTACGAGACCAACATGAGTAGCAATGTGCAGGTGCCGAACAACAGGTTATAACGTTAAGTAACCGGCAAAACATAGTATACACAAACGAGCAGTAGGCACTGCAAATAGGATGACGATCGAGGCAATGATGTCAGGTTTATTGCCGCTTCGCGGCGATTAGGCGGTCTTTCGCCCCGATGCCAGGTACTAAACCCGTTAAGCTGGGGCATCCCGGCAGGTAGGGGCCTGGTCATCGGTTAGAAAGAAAGGAAAGAAAATGGTTAATAAGTATCATGATCGAGATTAACTCGCTGTTACTTCGTTTAATTGATTGAAGACGAAAATTAAGACAAAAGTCTTAGTTGGTATAGTATTGAACTAATAATATTAATGTATTGACATTTGTAAGTACATTTTGTAATATTAAGGTGGATTAGAAAAAAGTTTTGAGAATGGCACATCCAACTAGTTTTTTAAGCTTTGCAAAAAGAGCATTTTAAAATTATGTCAAAAATATTGCATGAATGTTGCAATGTAGAAGAAAACAAGCTATTGATTTTGTATCCTAAAGTAAGAGAAACATATATTTTCAAGACTTTTCTTTAAACAGGTCATCTGCATGTTTTGACAAGTGACACATTGGAAGAATACATATATCACATCCGATTTGGAGGGTTTTAAATTCTGAGTTCTTCTACAAAGATTAAATTTTTACATTTTTTATTTTAAAAAGCAAACAAAAAATACTTTAAAGAATATTTTTTAGCATTTATGTTTTTGAAAAATAGGAAAATACGTCAACTTTGAAGTAAAGTATTATGTTCAAAGTAATGATGAACGTGTCTTAATTATATTTAAGGAAATATATATTTATTTTTTAAGCTTTTGGAAAAAGAGCATTTTAAAATTATATTAAAAATATTGCAAGCATGTTTTGACAAGTGACACATTAGAAGAATACATATATCACATTTGATTTGTAGGGTTTTAAATTCTGAGTTCTTCTACAATGAATAACTTTTTACATGTTTTATTTTAAAAAGCAAACGAAAAATACTTTTGAAGAATATTTTTTATCATTTATATTTTTTAAAAATACGAAAATACAAGTTTGAATCAAAATTAGTCAAATTTGAATTAAAGTATTATGTCAAATGTGAGAAATAGGAAAATTACAAGACTTTAAGTGTTTGCGAAAGCTACAGTGATTCAGGATCTTTGGCATTTTTTTAGTGCGAAGGATAAATATCGATGAAGTCTTCAAAAATATATGATTAAATTTGTCTGCTGCTGCGAAAAGAGCCACAACTTTTATAAAATCAATCTGAAAATTTATTCGCGGAAAAAGACAAATGTTACTTAATCTAACAAAATGTAATACAGCACAGAACGAAAATATACAATAAACTATTCCGTGTTACCACAAACCCAAAATAAATTCGCTACATTTAGAAAGCCCAGAAACCTGTATATGTTCAAGATTTAAAAAAGCTTTTATAAGCCAAAGTTTATTTTGCTGCCTCCGATTTTTGGAAACGTTTCCGAATGGTTATTACAGTGTATCTCGGGGCACGGCAGTGCCCCTGCCAAGTCGTAAAAGTACAGCCGTAAGCATCCTTTTCTGGAAGTAGCTCAGGTTACTTTTAACAGCCCCATATCCTTGCGCTGGAATTTCCCAGGAACTTTAAACTTTGTTTTTCTAAAAGTACTCTTCAAGTGGAAGCAAATATTTAAATTTCCCCGTTTTTATCTTTTCTAGTTCAGAAAACATATGAACTCAAAGTTTCGCGTTTTCCACACTGACTGACAGACTCACAGATCATCAAAAGTCTGAGGTAGTGATGGGCGATTTCGATTTTTTATAATCGATTTAATCGATACTATGGCCAACTCGATTTAATAGATATTATAATTTTTTTAATCGATGTCTCTAAAAGTCATATCATTTTCATTTTCCTTCAAAAATTGAAGGTAAAGTAGTTGGATGTCCAATCCCAAAATTTTCGTCTGTCTCATAAATGTTAAAACTTCAAAATTATCACAATATCAAATTTAAATGACCTATGCCCATCATGAGGTTCAAACGTATAGGTTCGTTGAAGTATGTGAATTTAAAATATATATATAACCATTGCATTTTCCTAACAAATCATTGAATTTCGGCCCACACCCTCTTAGATGTTCACAACGGTAAATCCCAATTCAAAGAGCATAAAAGTGACACCTGTTCGGCAGTATACACCCAAGCCTAATAAGGATCTATTTATATGAAAGTGTAACAGAATATGAAGTTTGATTAAATTCAATGCATTAGTTTTGAGATATGGCTATCACGAATATCATGAAAAAAAGCGGTATAACAGTGCAGCCTGTTACATGATTAACACGAAAAACTCAGAAACAGCTTATGTCAATGACTAACAGAATATTAAGTCTGATGAAAATCCGTTCATTGCTTCTTGAGATGTTATCGCTAACATCGTGTAAACCCTGAAAAACAGTGCTGAATTCAGGGGCTGGTACGGGTGGACGCCTCCCCCCCCCCCGGAACATTGAAATGTTGTCAGGAAGACATGAGATTTTATGCTTAATGGAGCAAAGTACAACACCACCCCCCCTCGTAACTCTAGAATGTTCCTCTCCAGAACCATAGAAATCTCTCCCGGAGAAAAATGTTTGAATTCAACACTGCTGATAAAAGCAGCATGGTAGCACAATCTGTTATATCATTTACACGAAAACCTTATCATGAACAACTTATGACAATGCCTAACGGCATATTAAGTTTGATGAAATTCCGTTCATTAGTTCTTAAGATATGATCCCTAAAATCGTTTAAATCCTGAAAAACGTGTTGAATTTCAGGGGGTGATTCTGGAGGGACATGCCCCCCCCCCCCGCAACATTCAAATGCCCCCCAGAAGGTTTGAGATTTTATGCTTAATGTACGAAAGTCCAATCCCCTCCCCCTCTGAACTGTCCCTCCCGGAGAAAAATGTTTGAATTCAACACTGTTGATAAAATCAGCATAGCAAAGCCCCCTGTTGGGCAATTTACACCGGAACCTAATAAGCAACAATTTATGCCAATGTCTAACTGGATGTGAAGTTTGACAAAAATCCGTGCATTAGTACTTGAGATAGAGTTATTGCGAAAATCGGGAAAAATGCAGCATAGCAGCGCCACCTGCCGGTAGATTTACATCAAAACCTAATCCTCAACAACTTATGTCAACGTCAAACTGAATTTGAAGTTTGGTGAAAATTCGTGCATTAATTCTTGAGATAGCGATCTTGCGAAAATCATGAAAAACGCAGCATAGCAGCGCCACCTGTTGAGCGATTTTCATCAAAAAGTAATCAGCACCAATTTATATGAAGGCCTAGGTGAATCTAAAATTTCAACAGATTTCATGCATTAGTTCTTGAAATAGACTGCCCACATTTTTTTTTTTTTTTTTTTTTTTTTTTTTTTTTTGTCAGAGACAAACAAATAGACAGACTTTCAGACAAAAAATTTATAAAAATAGTCAAATCGTATTCCGGACAAGACCTTCTAAAACTATAAATCCTTCGAAAGCCGGAAGTCGAAAATTTTCACGAATTCAACACTTTCTTTTTCTAAAGACAAAAGAAAGCAAGAAAAAATGAACGCATCGATTTTGCCCGTCACGTAGGATCAGAAAGGGCGAATCGATTCTATTTTCAGATTCGATGTCGATTTTTAGATGCGGGCGGAATCGTTATTTTTTTATTTACTTCAATTCTTTAGATGCGGGTGAATCGTTATTTTTTGATTTACTTCAGTTCTTTAGATGCGATTAGAATCGTTATTTTCGATTATTAATCGATTCTTATTGTGATCGATTCTGTTTTATACGATGTCGATTTTAATCGATTATCAAATTTTCCAGAATCGCCCATCGCTAGTCTGAGATACATCCTGTAGCCCTAGAAACTTGAAATATGGTAAGAAGGTAGTATTTGGGATACAAAGAAATGAAAAATTAAAAAATTCGGAAAATTCGAAAAAAAAATCTTTTATCTTCCGTAATCGGAATTTTTGCCAATACTGTTGCTCACTGATTATCAACAGGATAAAACGCAGTTTCTCAACTAAACCATCGGTTTGTCAAGTATAATAAATCGAGCACGAAATAGCTGGGTCCTGAATGCAGTAAAATTCGTTTTAATTGGCTAGAACAAATAAATGTACTACTTGATTATCCCGTCGACAGAAAAAATATCGCCAAACTATAAGATTAAATGCCAGTAATGGATGATCTGAAATGTCGCATTAACTTGTCATTAAACACCATACACGTGTTTGTTACGTCATCAAATGATTTTTAATTTCACTTTTTACTTGTAGCTCTATTAAAGTTTTATTAATTAATTTATTTTTTCCTTATTTAAAATAAATTTGCGGAAATTTGTACAATTTGGCGAATTGTTTGTCGAAATTGATCGACGGGATAATCAAGTAGTACCCAAATAAAATTAATTTATTTTACCAAATGTTAATTTGGTGAATTTAAATATTTTATAAACATTCTGCATATATATTATTTCTTCATAGACAGCTACTATTATACTTTTGTTATATTTTACATCACTACCTTATTATTTTAAACATTGCTATAGTTTGATGCAATGGCAATAGACCATAGCGCAAAATTAGCAGCAGTTTTAATAGCAAGAAAATTTTGCTGCCAAACTTACCACATATTTACAAAATACTTCACATTTGCTGACAAATTATTGACGTAGACAACAATTGTTGAAGAATAATAAATTTAATATTAATAAAACATGGAGAGTGGCAGTCAGGATATGACTAACATAATCGCATACGTAAAAAAAAAAGAAAAAAAAAGTATATATATATATATATATATATATATATATATATATATATATATATATTAATGGCAATTCAAACTCCCTGCGATTTATAATTTTTTAAATACGTTTTTTAGGTATTCAAATTATCGTTTTGGAATTCAAAATCAAAATTCTACATTTCCCTCTCCCCAGAAAAATGATAAAATGATATATTTAAAAGAAATTAATTATTTTTATAACTTATTTTTAAAACTTAAACATCATCACTTTTGCACCACTATGACGTTCTTTTCCCTGACTTTTCACTTTCAACCGTGCTAAGACTACGAGCAGTAGATATAAATATTCAGTGACAACCGTTTGTGCGAACTTCCAAGGGAGGCCATTTTTCATCTCCACTGACCGAAATCCACAATAAACGATGCCTTTAACATTAATTGAAATATGATGGGGAAATGAAGCTCTCCGCATTAACCGGATATACGTCTTAAGAGGAGACGCATTAACGAAAATTCCGCTATATTCTCCACAACTTATTGATGTTTTGTGGATAGTATCTATCACTTTTCTACATTTACTAAAACAAAATAAATATTGAAAAATCTACCAAGGTAGGATCGGTCTACTGTGCACTAAAATCATTTAAATAAAAAAAATATATTACGATTTACTTTAAATTCGAAAGTATAAAGGTTTGAATAATTAGTGTAAAATTCTTTTACCTACTCGTTTCTAAAAATAACTTGATTGTAAGTGTTACATATCGGAAAGAGAAATAACTGAATTTCAAATTTTGGCGATACAGTTTTTTATTGTGTAAAATTTAAATTCTAGATGTCAGTGCGCACCTGCAAAATCGCTGAAAAGACGCGGTAACGGAGGGAATCGCGAAACTGTATGATATTTAAACGAAAGACATTGTTGATCGAAAAAAGTTTGAAAGGAAAAAACTGAAGTGTTATATTTCGATCACAGCGCAGAAATTCCTCATCAAGTAGTTCCTACATCTGGAGATGGTTCGTGTCTGTTTCATTCTACATTTCCATTTCTGTGTTAATTAACATAGCCTTGTCATATGATATCAGATTTGCTATAGTTGAGTATGTGGTTGCGCACTGGGATTAGCTGCAAGCATACACTTGTGATAAGCATGGAAATGTTTCTCCTAACACTGAACTGTAATTGAAGCTTATGCTGAATACTACCACTTATGGGTCGGTGTGGGAGTTCATGGTAGCCGCCAAACTGTATCCGTATACGTTCGAGGTCCATCAAAATGGCTTTCAGGGGATCATTTGGTGATAATTCTCAAACTTTAGTGAAACGTTTACTTTTTTCTGATAGTTTCATAGGCGGTCAGTTTGACGTTCTACTTGCTCTTCTTAACAGCTATCGAGAATCTATTATTTTTCCAAATGAAAACTTATCACAGAGAGAAATCAGATACAGAAAAAAATTGGAAGACCTACTGAGGGCAGAAGGGGAAGGCCTAATCGTTCCGAGAAACCAGGTTCTCATCAGCGCCAAGGCGCTAGAGGTCTCTATCCACAAAACCAACTTCAAAAACAAAAACGCACATGAAAACGTTACAGCGATTCACACCTTGAAATGGGAAGCCATAGCTCGCTAAGCAGTCAAGCGCTGTTCTGTTGCACACCCTGGTAGGAATATTTGAGCTTACTGACAAAAACGGTCTAGAGGTAAGCTGCAGTTTAAAATAAACACTTTAGGAAACATTACGAGACCTATAACTAAAAAAATGGGAAATAGACTGGAAGCAGACAAAGTTATAAAATGGACTCTGCACAATTAACTTGGAGAACTTTGATTGAACAACTGATAAATTGAAACAAAAACTGATATAGTTGACCTTGCAACATTCAGCGCCAATCTATTGGGAAAAGATGCCTTGACATACACCCTCAAGCCCGTCAGGAAGCAGTCGCACGCTGGGCTGTTTTACACCCTGACATGAATATTGGTGCTTACTGACGAAAAAGGTCTTGAGGTAACTTGCAGTTTAAAATACACACTTTAGAAAACATTACGAGAGCTGTAACTAAAGAAATGGGAAATAAACTGGAAACAGACAAAGTTTTAAAATAGAATCTGCACAATAGAAATTAACTTGGGAGGACATTGATTGAACATCTGATAAATTGAAACAAAAACTAATATAGTTATTATAAAAATTGAATGAATGGATTTCAAAAAGTAGCACACATGACAAATTCGCTTTTCTAGGAAAAGCGGAACAACGAAACAATCAGGAACCTTTTTATGCACGTGAAGCTTATAAAGACTATGAAGTTAAAGAATGTGTAATTGAAATCGACGCTACTGGAAAAGCTTTCTTTTTCTTGCGCCTTACAAAAAAAAAAGTGAAATTCCATCAAAACTATCTCATCTAAAATATAAGCCAAGTCTCCTGACTCTTTGACCGTAAAAAGTTCTGAGATCATGTGTAGAGCCAAGCTTAGCTCTCTTATTAACTCTGATATTTTAATTCACAATTTATCCCTAGTCTCTACACCTTTAGTTAATGATTATTTTGTGACTTGGCAATTACGCAGCACGAGAATGTAAAGGCTGTTGTTTACATTGTAATATTAACATTTATTTATAAAGTATTGCATAAAATAGTTTCCATAAGAGCACTGAACGTATATGTATTTATAGTATAGAAATAATTTTCATTACATTTTAAGCCAGGATGCGAAAACTCTCTACTGGTCAAGCTTGATGTTCGGAGTTTTGGGTGAATTTCTTCCTATGTAACGTGAATACGAGCCAGACTCCTCTTTTACGAAGACCCCCAATCGGTGCATCCCTCCTTCAGGCTTCTATCCCTCGCGTTCATATTCAGACTTGATCAAATAATATAATCTCAATTCAAAACATAGTGAAGTGTTTGCGTAATAACTTTCCCATGGTATGTAATTGCCAAGTCACAAAATAATCATTAACTAAAGGTGTAGAGACTAGGAGTAATATGTGAATTAAAATATCAGAGTTAAAAGAGAGCTAAACATGGCTCTACGCATGATCTCAGAACTTTTTACGGTCAAAGAGTCAGGAGACTTGGCTTATTTTTCACATGAGATGTTTTTGATTGGATTAATCAGTTTTTCAACCTAAAATATAGGATATTCAGATACTATCAATACTCAAGTAAATATTTTCCTGCTGAACAAACATGTCTTACAGGCAAAAATGACACATAAACATCATTAAATTTTCCATTATAACTAATGGAAATCGTTTTGTAAAAATGCATTATACTACTCTTGCATTTAAAAAACTATTACGGAACTGAAGATGTTTATTTAAGAATTGATTCAATCATAAATACCTATATTCCAGTTTAAAATAAAGTGATTAATACGCTATAAAACTACTCGAAAACGTTTCTGAAAACCATTGGTAGTAAAATGAGCTTTTTGGTAATAAATGTTTTTTTTACCTCAAAAATCTTTTGCTTTCTGGGGTTTCTAAACATAAAAAAAGTTTTTCGTAATCACGGGTAACTCGGAAGAGCTTATTGTATATTATTGTTCGTGTGTTATATTATTTATTTTAATGGATTTTTTAAAAAATGTCTTTTTTCCAGTTTTTTTTAAAGAATTTTGCTAAAAAACACTGATTTTTTAACTTGGAGTAGACTTGAGGCTAAATTTAAAATGTTTAAGTACATAAAAATACACTTTAGTATTGATGGAAGGTTATGACATAGATTGCATGCAATTTTAAACTGAATTTCTTACATAATGCATTCATTAATAAATGTAGTACTTTCATTACATAATAAAAAGTTGTTGATTTCTGAATTTGTACGTTATTGTTGCATATAATTAATTTTTATGAAAGTTCATCAACTTCTATGCCCCATAAATTATACAAAAAACTCTATGCATTTATATTATGTGAATCGTGAAAAAAATTTTAACTTTAAAGTTGACTGCGTAACAATAAAGTTTGAGAATCGATGATCAAGATTTTGTAAATGACGGCTAAGAAAACAACTTTTAAATGCAGTGGCATACATTCAAGTACTAAATTTATATCAAAACGCATATGTATATATTTATTTATTTGGGAAATTCAGATTAAAAAATATAGTTTACCTACATACCCACACACACACACACACACACATATATATAGGGGTGGGGGGTAAACGGTAATTTACTTGCTAATAGATTGCAATTATATCAAGGTGTAAAAACATTAGAGTTATCAAAATATTGTCAGGCATTTCATTTTCTTTTTAATAAAATATATTATTTATTGTTGAACGCAAATGTAAGTAACATCATTTATTGAGAAGGAAACTAGAATCAATGGCATAAAATTTTATCGCATAATTTAAAAGCACCTTATTGTCTTAAATAATTACCGTAAATATATTAAGTAACTTTAAACAAAGTCAAACTAATTTTCAATTAAAAATGTAATAATCACTTTTATAAAAAATAACTGAATCCAATCACTAAAAGTGAATTGCCAAAAATAATTTTTCTTTAATTAAATAAATAAACAGATAAAAAGTATGTAGGAAATGTAGAACTCTTTTAAACAATATCCACAATAACATTATTTTTCATCTTATTAACGACTATGGAAGACGAATTGCGACTATGGCAAAATGCCTAGCTACTTCTTTATAAGATGACTATAGTGGACGAGCGAGTTTTGAAATTTTACGTAGATCTTGGTGCGATTCTAACATTTGTGCGTGATTTATATCTATTCTGTCATTTCTTTAAATTTGGTAATGTACATAGTTCCGGAAATCTAGCAGAACGGTTACTATCTCAATGATATGTAAATAATGTAACTGTGGTTGTGTAGTAGCTATATATAGTACGGCAGTAGATGGGCTCAATAGATTTGGAACGCTTCTCGCCATCTGGTTAATTCTCGTGCGAAATTTGAGCGTTATGTTATGTTGAAGTTTCAGATTAGCTGTTCGGATAGCCTTCGGCTGTGAGTTTTCGCAAATTTGATAAGACGTTAAGTTTGCAATTTGAATTAATAGTCACATAAATCCACGAAATCCCATTTATAGTGATAATAATTTCTAAAATGAATTTATTAGATTCTTGTAGAACGAACGGCGAGGTCATTTGAATACGAGTTAAGGGAGTGAAATTTAATACGTTTTGGGGGAAAAATTCCCCCTTCTTCGTTTTTAGTAAAGTGGAGCTGTTTTGATCATCAGCATTAAATCTACCCACTGAACTACTGTTTCTTACTGTTGGAAATAGTTTCTTTTTATTTTTTAGTAAAATCTGTGTTATGGCTTCCTTTCAAGTAAACGGCGCCAATTGTTATGCCATGCGGCATGCAGAATTTTTTTTTTTTTTTTTTTTTTTGCCTGATATTCGCTTTGAGGTATGAAATTATAAATACACACTTCAAATATAAATAATTAAATTAAATTAAAACTACAACATATTTATTGTCAATCAGTTTTCACGGATATAGCGTAGTTTGTATATAATGTACAGCTTTTAGCACCATCGATAGAACTACTATTCATGTTAGAGACGGTGACACAATTAGTATAAAACTGCACTGCCTCAATATTTCAATATTCAAGATTTTCTAGTATCCACTCTGAGATATCATCAGGTTATAAATATACCCATCAGTTTACGAACTCTTAATAACAACATTAAATTAAAAGTAAAAACATATTTATCGTCAATTAACTATTTTGTACAAAATGTACTTTGTATTGTACAAAGTACGCATTGTACTTTGTAATGCGCAAAGTACGTATTGTACTTTATTTAGCATCATATATAGAAATACTATTCATCTTTAACCCAATGACAAACGTTGTAAAACTTTTGACTATTGCAATATTTCAATATGCACACATAATATTTTCTGTCCCTGGAACCAAGTATTGCAAACGGGTTTTTAATATTATCTATAAAATATTATCAATAACCGTCCTGTGATGCACATTATACAAAACTTTTCAGTATGTTTTTAATTTAATATCTGGTTATAACTAGCATGAAATTAGCATGTTCAATCTGATCCATTTAAAAATTTCAGTTTTACTTTTTTTTTTTTACTAATTCGCAAATGTTTTTGCCCAAAATCACTTTATACATATTTTGTTTTATTCCAATAATCCCAATAAATAATAGTATTACAATAATTACAATACATCGTAGTATAGTTTGCGGAAAATATTAATCATATCCATAATTAATAATTTCCATATTTTTTTATATCTAACATTTAAGTTTTAAATGTCAAAATAATTCGCAATAAATATTTTCAGATATTTGTTTCTGCTACATTCCAGCTGCGGCCGTTAATCAATATGGAAAATAACTTTAATACATTTTTTTCAAAATTTCAAATATGCGGACATGTGCACTTGTAGAAATACAATAGAGATATATTATTAATTTTTGTTATGTATAATCAGTAACCAGTTGATACAAAATATATGATGTGCATCTTTGATATTTTCTGATTTTTTTATTTATTATTTTTTTTAATTTATTTTTTTAAGTTGTTCGTTTTTATTTAAGATATTCCAATAGGTTCAGTGTAAATTTTCAAATACACAGCAGATGTATATTAGAATATATTTTATAATTTAATTTTTATAAACCATTACTGGCTGCTAACAAATATATTCTGTGGATTATCTTTTATTTTTAAACTAATGTTAATATAATTTAAATACCACGTTCAGATAATACTTTTAAATGCATTGCATAAATACATTTTAAGCTTTTAATCATTTGATGCTTTCCTTCAGTTTATCGCTGGCTTCTAGTTATGTGATGCTCATCTCTAATACCTTTGAAAATTATTAGATATGTAAAGTATTTCATAATACATCAAAATTTTTAAAAAAAATCTCAAAATGTTATAGTAAAATAATAATAATAATAATAATAATAATAAAGGTGAAACTTACATAATTTAGGTGCTATTAAAATAAATTTCGAGATTTTTGCTGGAAAATATACTAAAATTTTCCATATATTATTAAATAATTTTTTTTAATAATTTAAAGATTTTCGTAAAATATTCCATCTAAAAAGCCATATTTTCGAAAATATTTACATAATAAAAATTGTATCAAAACTATTTCTAGGACTCATTATCCAGACTATATATATATTAAATAATGATGTATTTTTTATTAAATAAAGTATGCCTATTTTAAGCATTGCCTATTTTATTATACCTTACAGAACTAGAACTATTTTTAGTGTACCTATTTTATCTATTTATGAGCCGAAAACAGTTTCGAAAAAATAAAACACATTTAAAGCAAAATGTTGCACGTTTACAACAGTAGCTTTATATGATATTGTTCCCCTTATGCCAAAAACATGAGTGTGTAAAATTTAAATTTTTGTGTTGATTAGCTTGTTGGATTTTTCTTTTTTTTCATTTCTATTTAAGTTTTGACAAGAATGTGAATGGACTTCACATCGTGAAGCAAAATTACGAAATGTTTTAGGAAAATAATACATATGAATTATGTGGCTATAGTACACATCCACACACACTACCTAAAATTTTGAAGCTTGCACATTCATTTATTTGGAGTGAAGTGGGCGATACAGCGAAATAGTCCTCTTGCAATTGATACAGAAACAAAATATATTATTTACTTTTTTGTTACGTATTTGAGTACCTTAAAAAATAGTAAAAAACAAAACAAAAAAAAAATATCGACTTACTCTCATTTTGCTGAAATACTTCCTGGGAGGTCGTTTAACAAAGAGATATCCTTGCTTAACCACGTCCCCAACGGGAAATGTGGGTGGTGGGTTACATGGAAGATCACCGGCCATCACAATAGAAGTTTAATATGTGCATCTGCGCTGTTTTAAAAAAGACAAAACTGTCACAACTTTATTCTTTCATTTATTTCTTATTTATGCAATGTATTTCATTTTCCCGCAATCACAAATAATGCATAAGACTATATTATTGAAGCTGTTTTAAAACTGTCTTTTTAAAATAATATTGTTGATGTAGGAAAATCTGTGATTTTGTCAAAGTGGTACATGCAATTCATCGATTGCTTATTTGTGAGTGGCAGCACCATAACTATCAATACAAAAGTATTTGAATTTCAGTTTTATTAGTTGAATGAATACATGTAAACGATTATTCTTATTGAAACCTTCATTCGTTTCAATGTGTTATTAAATAAACTGAAGTATTTTCTTTACTATGTGCAGTATCATGAATTTATCATGCATGCTGTTATAAATTATTTTCCAGAATCAAATATTAATATAATTTATATGCAATATTTATGCCACTGTATAAGTCGAAACATTGTAAACTATATATTAAAAGTAATAAATATATTTTTTACACGGAGTACTAACTTTGAAACTTCTTAGATGGGTTTAATTTATTTTTAAATTTTTACAATTAATTCTAGATTTGGTTTCCCACAAGTAAAACCTGGTTGAATTTGTAACTATATTTAAATCACATTTCTCAACATCACGAATTTTTATTATTATTAATTATTAAATGAATTTAGAAATTCTATATAATTGAAAGTTTTAATCTTGTCCAAGAAAAATCATTTATTCGTTCATAAGATAAATATAAAACCTTTTTTGAAACAAAAATCTATCTAAATCTGGATATTCCTAATCCCAGATAAATTTACTCTAATATGTCTCACTAAAAATCAAATAACGTGGAAAATTTATCACAGGCAGAATAATCCTGTCCTGTACAAACGGAGGAAAATATCCGTTGTGAATGGATGTCATGCCGGATCAGGAGAGCCGGACTAATGGTCGCCAAAGCTAGTTAGAAATTGCGCCAAATCATGCGCCATAATCTTGTTGCTTTCCTGAAAAGATAAATAAAATGTTATGAATGAAATAACTCCGCAATTCAAAAATATATATTGTATTTGTAAAACAATATGGAACTTTTAGTTGTAAACATTTAATTCAGGTTGTTTTATATAACATATGTCAAATTGCACTGAAAGCTGGAACACAAAAATAAAAATTTGCTCTATTTCAGAATATGTTCGAAGTAACTGTGATTTTACATATGCTTCCTTTTGCGTTATATCTAAAATTCCATAACGAATGCTTTTTTACTTGTGCTTAGATTATTTAGGAGGAAATTTATGGAACGTATAACATGTTAGAATAATATATTTATTAAATAATGTGAGCAAATCTGAATACTGAAATTTGTTATATAAATGTGTTTTGCTATTTAAACATTTGTATATGCTCATTTTTAATGTAACAAAATATTTTAGCTTCTGAGAAAAAAAAAAATAGCAATAAGAATAATATATTTGTTTTCAGCCAAGGTTTCCCTTCGGTTCTTTGTATTTAGAAATAATTAGTAAATGAAATTATATATATATATATTAAAATTTACTCCTTCCTTTTTTAATATCACAAAATATCACAAGTATCAATAAGATTAATACCTTTTTTCCTATGACGTTTCCTATGACGTTTTATTTTGTATTCATAAATAAATAGTAAATGGAAAAAAATATTTTTAATGCAAAAAATTAGCATTGTCATAGATTAAGAATTACCTGCTAGTGCATAGTTTAAATTTCAAGTTTTAAAATTACACAATTACTTTACTACTCATCTTGTAAGCCTGTGTCTGCAAACACCTAATCAAAGTGATGATTATTCTCATAATATCACAAGTAAATAGCAAATAGAATACATATATATGTATTAAAATACTACATTTAATTTTAAAAATCGCAAAAAAATGTTCTAGTTCCCGAGTGAAAAATAAAATATAAATAAGATTTATAAAAATTTTCTACGATGTTTTCCGGTTACATTTTGTATTTTGGAATAAATGATAAATGAAAAAAAAAAAAAACGATAAAAAAATAGTATTGTCATAGATTAAGAATTACCTGCTAGTGCATAGTTAAAATGACAAATTTTAAAATTACACAATTATTTTAATGCTCAAAGCCCGAGTCTGTACCTGCAAACTCCTAATCAAAGTGATTATTAGTCTTATAAAATCACAAGTAAATATAAAATAAAATACATATATATATATTAAAATACTATATTTAATTTTTAATATCACAAAATATTTTATTTTCCGACTGAAGAATAAAAAAGAAATAAGATTTATAACAATTTTGTACAATGTTTCCCTTTGCATTTTGTATTTAGAAATAAATAGTAAATGGAATGATAAGATGTAAAATCAAGATGGTGCTGCGGTTGTAGCCTTGCCAACATATGATATTGAGAAGTAGCAGGGTGGGTATGGTTCCAAGTGGTTCAGTTGGAAGAACTTCGGTGCGCTATAAAGGTGACCCGGGTTCGAGTGACGTCTTGAGCACTTTTTTACTCTGTTAGCAGTACGCCTTTTTAGCAATTAAAATTTGAAATATTATTAAATGGAATGAAATTTTCTACAGCAAAATTTACAAGAATTATATAGATTTATTGAATTCCATAGAAAAAAGTATTTTTAATGAAAATTTTTAGTATTGTCATAGATTAAGATTCAACCGCTAGTGCATGGTTAAAATTTAAAATTTTAAAATTACTCAATTGAAGATCTGAGTGGATGAACATGTTCTGCTACATTTTCTAAAAAAAAAAAAAAAAAATTCTGGATGAACGCGTTATGAGGTATCCTAAACGCGTATCCTAAAACATGGCGAAGCTAAAATACTCAGATTCCATTTAGTCTTGAAGATTTAAGACATTATTCATTAATATTTAGTATTTTAATATTTAATAATGTCAATAATATTAATAATTTTTAATATTTCAAAATTAAATATGAATAAGTTTTTCTGAGAGTGTTCAGTACAATACCTGTTAATATTTTAAACACATGGTATCAGACAGAAAATAATTCATTAAAATTTACAGCAAAAACTTTCACTTCAAATTTCTTCAAATGTAATTTTTGCTACTTAACATGTTCTTCCACTTAGCTCTTCAATTACTTTAATACTCATTGTGTAAGTCTGTTTCTGGAAACACCTAATCAGAGTGACGATTATTCTCATTAAATCCCATTAATTCTACTTAAAATCTAATCTTATTAGTTGCTGGGTGCTAATGAACTTTTCCGTTTACTCCAAATTTCATAACTCATGTAATGAATGCAGTTAAGTATTATAATGACATTGAAATATCACAGTTTGCCATACATTTTTGATGAAGGAAAAATGCTGCAATTTATCTGGATTTTAATAAGTTTAACTTCCAAACATATAAACAACTGAAATAATAGTGTATTTTCTAGAAATCTAGTATAATTTGAAAGGAAACCAATCATCTGGAAAAATGTCACATGCATAAATTTTTCTATGTCAGATTGTTTTGTTTAAATATATTTGACATCTGTTTTTACATGTATTATTTAAAAATAAACCAGATGTACGTAAATGTGAATTTCAGTTCTGTATACTGTAAAAAAAACCTAGGAAAATATAATATGGCCAGGTATGAAAATATATAATAGTCCATTCCGAGTTATCAAAGATTCCAGAAAACCTAATCTGTAGAAACCATAGAAGCCAATGTATTTTCACCATCTAAAAAACATTTACTAAAACAAAAAAAGATCTTGCTGCTAATCATTTCAAGAAACGTTTCCTAGTCCCCTCAAAAATATAGTGCATTCATCAAATTTTTAAACCCAGAATATAGGTTTTTCGGAAGTTTAATTTGACAGTTAAACATTTTCTTGCTTAGCAAACATATTTTACTATATTTTACAATATGTATCTTTATTATATATTATAAAAGCATTTACATTAGAATTAATCTGTTAATCTTGTATGTATAAATTCAGTTAAGCTGATGAAAAGTGTAATTCTGAATTGTCAGCATCCTGAAAACTGATATTCCGATTTGTGAAAACTGACTAATACTCTATAAAAACTACTTGAAAATGTTTACGAAAATCAATGGTAGCAAAAGAATTTTTTTTTATATATATGCGGTTTTTTTAAATTTCAAAATCATATTGAGATTTTCCCTGAGGTTTTTGATGTAAATTTTTTTCATAATCGGAAGAGGTTATTGAATGTTTTATGTTATATTTTCGCAGAGTAAGAAACATTTGTCTTTTCTTTTTAAACAGTACCGATATACTTTTAAAAACTATTCACCTTAATTGGTAAGCCTCGTAAAAAAAATATCTCTCATGATGCGTTTTTTTTTTTTTTTTTTTTTTTTTTTTTTTTTTTTTTTTTTTTTTTTTTGTGTGTGTGTGTGTGTGTGTGTGTGTGTTTAAAACGCATTGGTTTATAAGCGCATTTAATTTTACGCTGAAGAAAGAAGTAGGCCAGAAAACTTAAGATCGTTTGGAAAGATATTCCTTAAAAAAGATTTCCAGCTTCGTTTGGAAAGATTTGCCTTTAAGGGGGTCCGGGACACATTTTCAAATAATTTTTATTTATTAAGTTAAGAATTTAAATTTTTTGTAATTTGTATAATTTGTAAACATAATCACATGATAAAACTTCTCATTTTTTTTAATTTAAAATTTAAAATTTATTAAAAAATTGGGGTAATTTAAAATCTTATTCGGGTAATTTAAAATCACGAAATATTATTTGCAGAATTCAATTTTTTTTCATTTAAATAAACAGAAAAATATAAGTTTTAATTTTGATTGAACATTTTAAAAAATATTAATTAAAACAAATAAATATATTTGAAGTAAAAAAAAAAAAAAAAAAAAAAAAAAAATGTAACTTTTCAAAAAAAAAAAAAAATCATATTTTCAAAACTAAATATATATTTTTTTTCAAATTTTTTGAATGAAAATTATAGTTAAACAATAGAAAAAAGACATGTTCCAAGCTTGAACCATTTATCTTTAACGGTTCTTGACTTATAACAATTTAAATACTAGAAATAGTGAAAAAAACCCATCATGAAGAAAAGTGCATTTTCACAAGAAGTCGTTTCTATGAAAACCGTTGTTTCAAAGCCTATATTTTGAAAATAAACCAAAACGAAAAAAATTAATATTTCCTGTGTTATTTAAGATAGAAACATAATTTAAACGTAATTTTACGCAGAAAAAAAACAGAATAATTTTTAATGCAATTAAATGTTTTAGAAAATTTGAAGATTCTTGTGTCCCGGACCCCGTTAAAAATATATAAACATGGAAAGTCGAGGTTAGTTTGCAAAAACAATTCAGAAGTTATGTAGCACGGACAGTGTACACTTCCGAATGTACTGGGTCCCAAGATAAGAGATTCGTTTGGAAAATTTTTCGTTTCCAATATTTTTTTAATAAATTTGTTTAAAAATATAAAATCATACAAATTCCAGGTTCGTTAACAAAAAAAAAAAAAAAAAAAAAAAAAAAAAAAAAAAAACTGGACTTGCGTGGCACGACATATGTACACTGCCGAAGATGCTAGGTTCGTTTGGAAAGATTGTCGTTTACAATTATAAGATGGTAAAAAATCTTTTTAAAGATATAAAATCATACGCATTTGAGCTTTGTATGGAAAACCAAACCGGATCTCCATTATATGTAATTTAATTATTTATCTCAAGGTGAATATCACGCTAGACTTTTAACTTTCATTTACTGAAATCGTAACCTGTTTAGCATCCACGGTGTACTCTTTGAAAGACTTCGGGACGATCAACAGTAGGTTCGTTTGTAAAGATTTTCATTCAAAACATATACAAACGAGTTTCGTTCGCAGAAAACATAGACATGATCATACATAGCACACCATTGTGTACGCTTCCGAAGGCAGTGCGGTCCCAATACATAGATATCACCTGGAAGAGTTTCGTTCGGTAAGATTTTCTTTTGTTTCGAGGTTGGTTAAAACGTATATCTATAAACACAGATATTCGTTTGATTATAGGTTCCATTGGAAAAACCTATCAGCATACGGACGAAGTGATATATTATTAACTGAGCAACATTTAGAAATCGGTCAATCACCGTTCAATCCATCAGTTCAGTGGCCAAATATAGTAATATTTGAATATTTAAATTTTTCTTACATGTACATATTCTGATTTAGAAATATTTATGATTGTATTTAAAATCTTACTTTTATTAGTTTACATTAATTTTTGAAGTTACGCTGTTTTTATGTTAGTATTTAATAATGCACATTTCACTAGTCAATTCGTATGTTTAATATCTCTTGGTTAAATGCGTCCAAATGGAACAAAAATCAAATGTCACCCAAAAATAAATATGATAAAACAAGTGAAAAGCAATCATGATAAAATAAATTATAATTTATAAAACAAAAAAGAAAGTTGAGTTTCTAATTTACACTTTTTGCTATTATTATCTTTTATCTTTTGCTGAAAATTTATATTTCTTAATAGACCACAAAAAAGATAGCAATTGTTTTTATGTATATTCGTGCATAATTTTTGAAGATATCTGCCAATTGTACAACACAACACAAAGTTTCGTTTTTACAAGGGTTTTAAGTATTCATATTTTTCAAAAAACTCTTAAGTATTGCTCTTTTAGACGTTTTGTTAAAGTCACTAGCATTAAGTAGTAATTCTAGTACACGTAGGTTTTAAAAAAGCGCATAAAAAATTATTTTTATCTTCAACAGTAATCAATAAAATACAAATAATTCTTCAACATTTTGAATACAACATTAAAATATTCTACAATATAATGTTTTATCCTTTGAAAGTAATTATCCATTACTATTTAGTTTGTTTTTACAGGGGCACGTAAAAAAATAAAATACGTCATAGATTTTGTGGATTACTATTGTTACTCATTAATAATACCTCTAAATTTTACATAATATTCTGTAACCTGTGAATTAGAAATGAGTAATCCTTTGTCGTTACGCTATAATGACATGGAGGAAGTTCGAAATTCAAAGTTCGAATCTCAGATTAAGAAATTTCTGCGGAAAACTAAAAAATAGTCCAGTCAATATTTTTTTTCAAAATATTTGGTTATTTAAATAACTTGAATTCGACAAAATGTGCCTGAATTTATCATGTTTTCGGAGCAATATCATTAATAGAAAACATATGAAGTAAAGAACTTGTCAGAAGTCATCTGTAAAGTAACGCAACATAATAAGTTAATCTATACATTTAAAAGACAAGTCTGCCTTTTTAGTCATATGTGCTGAGCTTTCTGCTGAACCGATTTTTATAACTATGTTTTTTAAATAAAAGTAGTTTATTTGTATATGTCCCTGCACTTGATATTTTAAAAAATAAGCCCTTTTTTATTTAATTTTAATTAAAAATGTATTTTAATAAATTTCTTCACAGTTGTGGCAACGGAGTTACTTCCATTGTTACAGAGAACAGGGAAACAATCGAATTATTATATCATTACGGATGCCATTTTACCATTGCAATTAAAAATAACTTTTTTTTGCTGTTTTGATTAAAAAATGGCAGCACGTCTAGAAAAAAACCTAATTTTTACTATGTTATTACATTTCAATATTTTTTACATTCCGCTGATACTGAGATTGAGAAGTTAATCTCAGAGGGATTCAGTAAGCTAAAATGACCTCATAGTAAAAAATACGAAAAGAATAAATTTCTGGATTTTGCTGGCACTGAGATTAGAACACCAAGTCAAGAGCGCGAATGTTCTTGTTCACATGCAAAATTGTAACTGGCAAAAGTGGCGTCAAGTTTGGAAATATATTTATTAATAATATATTGCACGCTAAAATGTTTTTAAAATAGTCAGTGTGAATATGAAATGTACGCATGTAAATTTTGCGAAGGTGAAAATTACATTATTTTTAGATTTTGTTATAAATGTATATATATATATATGACTGTGTCATAGTGGCGCAATTTCTGTTGATTTTGCATTGCGTAATACCAAAGATAAAAGCCTCAATTGATAACGTCATTATTTATTATTTGAATTACATGTTACTGATCACTTATAGGAATAAAGTTTAATTTTTCAATAATTTGAAAAGTTTAAGTTAAACTTTAGTTATAAGTAATATTTGTTTTATAAGTTAGGCCATTGAATTTATGAATGATTATTTATTGCAATTATTTTTGTAAATGTATTATAACTTCGGTCTAGCATCTCTTTCAAATATCTTCATTCGTGGAATTCGATGCATTCTGACTCGTAACTTATAATCCTCACAATAGAATACTAAATTACACATTATACTTTATTGTAAACATAATTTCGCATTTAAAAGTTTTCAGCACATTATGTTTGCATAAAATTTCCGCACATATTGATTAATAAAAGGAAAATACTAAACTTTAAAGTCGTTCATTCAACATCATTGCTCTTTTACCGAGAATAAATATAATGAGTAATATTGAAACTCCGTTTTGCTATGTTTGTAAATGATGTCCCATATGTCCCTTTTTGAATATAAATTCTGCCAGCTAATTAATTACCTAGTTTGAACAAAGCTTAATTAGTATATTAAAGTAAACAGACATTATATTACTCTTTATCTTTCCCTTTGTATCTTCATGCATAATTATTTACATACAGTTTTCATAAAGTGTACCTTACTCATAGAATTTTGAATTAAGTTAGTGCATTTCTAAATAGGATGTTTGCGTAGCTTAAAAGGATATGCATCACACATTAAAAATTCTTACAGATAATTCAAACGATAAATTGTAAGTGTAAAAAAAAATAATATCGTACAGTCATGGAACAAAAATACACCACCCCGAACTAACATTGGCCGAAATCATCATATCAAAATATGCCATTCATAATAACATTAATTAATGAATGTTAAATTTGCATTTTTTTAAAGAGACTGTCTACAAAGAGAAATCGTATCAAATTTGATATTTTTCAGCACTAACACTAATTTTTCAGTACTATTTCCATCCTAGTTGCTGCCTAAGATGTAACACCATATATGGAAATCTGAGAAAAATGGGGAAATTAAAGCAATTTATAATTACAAAATATATTGGAAAGCAATACAGATAAAAATGTTTCGCGAAAGCTGGTGCTATTTATGAATAAATGTAAAATAATTGATGCATAATGTAAAAATATGTACTGTAATCACGCATTTTAAAATTAAACCAACTTAAAATATTTCCATTATTGATTTTTATACAATTTTTAAGTTATCAAATTGATGCCCCGTGCTGTTTAGATTTTCAAATATACTTGATATAATAAGGGTATCTGTAGTCAAGTAAAATCAAAAGTAAATATATCAGTAACATCTTATTACAGTCGTTTGTTTTTAAAATCGGTTCATTAACCCATTAACGCCCAAATTAACAATTTTTGAAAATTTTCTTTGAAATTGACACATATGGGTAGAAATGTATAAATTAAGAGTATTTCAAAAGCATTTTGAAAAAAATTAACTGTAATCATATTTTTTAAGCCGTCCTCATTTGATGACGCTGGGCGTTTGTATGTAAAAATCTAAAATTTTTAAAAATGAAAAATTTTTAAATAAAATCATTTAGTTTTAATATATAAACAAACTAATGGGCAAAATAATGTTAAAAATCAAAATTTATTTTTAGATATGTAAGAACTTTTTTTTTTACATTTTTAAGATTGGTTTTTAGCGTGAAAAAGAGGAAAACATTGTTTGCATAATGTTGCATTGCATTTCATACAATATGTTCTTGACTTTGAAGAACAGTTATCTTATTGGAAAAGCATTTGTTTCTTCTCTTTGCCAATAACATGCTATATTTTGTCGAATTTTATGTCTGGAAGCACATTGGATCTGGATGTTATTTGCCTTTGTACTGGTCTTCCCAGAATTGCACTTGAATCGGCTCCTTTTTAAATAGGTTACTGCAAGATACCTTCTAAAATCTTTGATCGCCAGCAACTTAGAACCATGGATTTCTTTATAAATGCCATAACCATTTACAACAGCCATATCTATTAGCCTAATAATAAATCAAAAATACCATTTATTTCCTCGTATTGCTATAGAATGTTTCTCAAGATGTCAATCATGAAGTTAGATACCCCCCCCCCCCTACCCAATAAATGAGGTATCGGAACTTACAGCATGAGGCTGATTCATTTTCACCTTTTCTTCTTTTTTTCTACACTCCATCTTTGTACTGGAGATAGGGGTAATATGGTACCAAAATTAGTGTCCAAAAAACACACTTATTATCCTTCCACTTAACAACAAGAATTTCATTTTTTTTTTCTCAAATCTACTATAGCAAAACTCTCTCTCTTTTTAACTCATTTTCTTATCATCCATTATTGGGCATGTTTCAGTAAGATTTTCTCGTATTGTTCCACTAGCTCTGAACTGTATTTATTTCAGTTTTTTTAACATCATATGACAGGTAAAAAAGTTATCAAAATAAACACAATGCCTCTTTGGATCTTCAACAATAGGTAATAAATTTACCACCACTCTTGTATCTAAAGGAAGTTTATCAGATTCAGAAGTAATTGATTCTTTTCCACAATACAGTGTAAAATTTCAAACGTAACCATCATTGCCACACAGAACCTAGAGTTTATAGCCAAATCTAATAGGTTTAGATTTTATAAACTGTTTCGGTGTATGATGACCATAATAACGAACTATCATTCCGTCAACAGGCACATTTTCATGTAAAATTCCACATTTCTGAAAATTCTTGGAAAGTATTTCTTACAAGGGACGTACTTTAAATGATTTATCATGTTTGTTATACTAATGTATTTTGTTAGCTTGGAAATGTAATAATCTCTTGAGCTCTAAGTAGAAATTTCTAGTCATAGCATCCTTCCCTATTGTTACCCTAAAAAAAAAAAAAAAAACAGATATATTTTCTAAGCTTTTAAAAACTTTTATTCTACTCATTTTTCAATTTTCTTTTCTTTTTTCAAAACCCGTAAGAAATTCTCAAAACACAATTTTGAATACGAATAAAAACTATATCCAAACGCCCAGCGTCCTCAAACGATGACGGATACATTTTCCTGTTTATTACGGATACATTAATAATAAAAAAATATTAAAAAACATGCTAATGCCACAATATGGACTATTTAGATTACATTTATACCAAAATGAAAGAATTTACCTCATAAATCCAGTTCCATACATTAGTATAAAAAACACACACCGTGATTACCAAAAAATCGGGAAATTATACTGTATCTTACCTGCGAATTTTTACTTAGTTCCAATGAAATCGCATATATTATATTGTATGGTGCTGTCATCTATCATACCAACTTGTAAATAAAAGAATATTTTTAAATTTAATGTAGGAAATAACATTTTTCTGCAGCGTCATCAAATGAGGACGCTGGGCGCTAATGGGTTAAGAAAATTTTGGAGATGAGTTATAATGACCACTGAACCCCTTTATTACATTACAAAAAAAAAAATCTGGTTTTGACTGTATTTTAATCTTTATTAGTGAAATTACATATCGTTATACTGTAGAAATTACTAAATACATTTATTATATTATAATAAAATTAAATGGAAGTGAAAAGTAAATCTTATTATCTTGAGCAGTTTAAGTAACATTTATTATTTTTTCAAACTAAAGTTTATATAAGATCGTAGCTTAAGTAATTAACTGTCTAAAAATTTACTCTTTACTTTTTTCTGTCCATTATTTAAGACTCTATGTTGTTTTTAAAATTGTACTGACAAAGAATATTAAATAGTTCATTTCTTATAACGTCACGAAAATTTTAAAATTCTGTATTTCTGTTTATAATACACTTACAAAATTTTTCTTATTCTCACATTGAAGGATTACTTCATTATATTATTCTCATATATATATCTAGCATGTTTGGTGGAATTATTATGAAGAAATTGTCTCTTGAAAGTAAGCTAATTTTTTAAAATCTTGGCTTTCAGGACGACGATGGTCCGTCTTGATATTTTAATGCAAAATGTTAAACATCGCGATTTTTTATTTTTAACAGTTGTAAGGGCAAAAGCTAAAGAAAAGAGAAAGTAAACTACGTTTGTTTTTTGAGTTAATCGCTTCTTTTGTACGCGATTAGACTAAAATACATGCATATTTTAACTTCTTGTATCCTTTATTGAGGTATCCGCACACCTATGAAACGTCAGTTTCGATAAAAAAATATCAATTTTTCATTTTTGCAATAATATTAAATTCAAATCTTTTAACTGTCGAATTACACTTAAATTGAGTATGTATGTTATTTAGAATAGAGTTACAGCCGTTTAAAGTTACAGCTATTTATAGCTTTTGAATTGAGTTTAAAATTTTTTCTTAGCTATTTCACAAAATGAAATTCTTTCAAATTCTTACTTTACGCAATCATTCCTATAGCAAAATATTACGTGTGAAAATGTTTTGGAATTTTGTGCACTTCTTGTACAAATGTTTATTGGAGGAATAGAGTACACTTATGGTAATATATTGATTACTTTTAGGGTAACAGTGGTATAAGTGACAAAGTTGCAACGAATTTCATAAATTTTTCATTACATCAGTGCTTTAACTGTCACAGCATGTGAGAATTATTTGCTATTATAATGCAAATAGTCTATGTCCATAGAAAGGTATTCTCTTTATTATGCAATTTACAAAATATCAATACATTGGTATGTTTTTGAGTTACCATGTTTTGAGGAAATGTCAATTTTTCACATGATTTTCATTGTTTATCACTTTTTAAAAATTATTTCTGTATAATTGCTAAAAAATACATATTTTTCAAAGTTTAAATTAAATGTCATTAAAAAATTTGTATAAAGAGAATTTTTTAAAGAGTTAAAAAAAACAACCCCCAATTTCCTTCTGATAAATAGCTAAAAAAGGCACATAAATTTCGAAGGAATAACAGATGATTTTAAAGAGCGAATTAAGAATATATTATTTGAGACATGGACCGTGTGGGGTACAATTTTAATTATAGGAAGCTGAGTTACATGTTTCAAAATCATTTTTGAGTAACAAGTGGTTTAACTTTAATATGCTCGGTTGAAATGTTTAAATATGTTATTACGTTTGAAAATAATAAAAGTACTATGAAATTTAAAATTTAATATTTTAAGTAATGTTGTTTTTAAGTTAAATTATGTTCCTTATATATAAACTGGAAAAAATATCATTAGTTTACTACACGGTGTACAAAACTGTTGCAAAGTCAAAAACAAACTTATACAAACATTAAAATGAAGTTAAAATATCAACGTTTCTGTGACCTTCTTCAGGAACGTTGTCGTACATCTTCTAAAATTAGAGCAAAACCGTCTTGAATTCAAAAGGTTCGTTATATATTCAGTCAAAATTCACCTTATCCAATTACAATCCAGGAAACATGCAATGGCACCATCTATCAGACAAAAAGTAGACTACAAGTTTGAATGATTTATAATATGGCGCCGTCTATGAGGAGAAAAAGGAATAAAAGAATATCAAATGAACAATATTGGCCTGCAATGGCCACATCTATTGTAAGGCAATGTAATTAAATGCAGAACTGAAAACGCAAGAGACAAACTTTGCTAAAATCAAAAATAGTAGTGCATACTTGACCTTGAAAAACATAAGATGATAAATTACTTTACTAAGGTGACTTTTGACTGAATATATAACGAACCTTTTGAATTCAAGACAGTTTTGCTCTAATTTTAGAAGATATACGACAACGTTCCTGAAGAAGGTCACAGAAGGATGACCGAAACGTTGATATTTTAACTTTATTTTAATGTTTGTATAAGTTTGTTTTTTACTTTGCAACAGTTTTGTACACCATGTAGTAAACTAATGATATTTTTTCAAGTTTATATGTAACTTTTTATGGTGTCCAGTTCTTTTATTATGTTCTTTATATTTTACTTAGTAAGTTGAATGTACGTCTATTATTCATTTTATTAAATTCTTTGCTATCAAATTTTGTCTTTATTTTCACAAGCAAATTTTGTTTAATTTGAGAAAATAATCTAGTGAATGACAAATAAATGCAATATAGTATCTAAAAATGATAATAAACAGTAAACAAATTGCATGAGAACTGTTAGATGTTGTACAGATTTCAGTAAATTATTGAATTTTCGTAATTGAAGTTAAATAAATCACTTTTAAGTGGAAATGAAAATTTTCTTTAATTTAAACGGAAATATTTTCTGATTTCAGCAGTTAATCAATTTGCATCTTTCAAACAAACGTTACATTGCTGCATATACATTTAACACTTTATTTAGTAACAAATCTAAAGTTACATAAATAGATGAACAAAATTATCGATATGTGTTTACATATTTACATATAGTACATATTTGCATATGTACCTAGTAAGTAAAGTTTAAAAAACAGTCTATTAGCTAGTGTTAAGTATGAGCGAGATAGGTTAAGCATGTCACACAGGTGATCTTCATGGTGATCAATTGTTGATGCATGTGATGATATTAGTGAACGGAAACGTTGCTTTCTCAACAAACAAGGTTACTGCTATTGGACGGATAAAAGCCTAAACGAACTGAAATTTAAAGTCTTCACCTGCATAAATTTGTCATATTTGATGAAATATTTTTGCATTAATTTTATACGTCATTGGATGTCCTGTATATGCTTATCATAATGATTTATTATTAATAATTAGTTATGCTATTTCAATTAATACGGTTAAAACTTTACATAAGCGTTTTTTATTTAATTTAATAAGTATCTGAAACGTTAAATTTCTTTAGAATACACAGAAGCTCTAAGAAATTTACAATTTTCAAAATGTTTATATTATAAGACGCAGGATTTCTTTTTCTTTCCAAATTTGTAAACGAATTTTTATCAGAAAGAGGCCGACATCTAGAGGTTCAGACAGTCTTTTAATAAAAAATATTTTTGCACAGTCACCCCTGAAAATGACATTACGAATTTGTCCTAAAAGATTTTTCTATTCTTTCATATTTTCTGGAAAATGTCCTAGATCAGTTATAGTTACACATCTTAATGGATTTAAGGAAATTCTTTTAAAAATGTGTATTCTATATGAACCATTTTTAAAATCTATTTAAAAATCTATTTTCTATAATAATCTTAATAATAATCTATAGTAATCTTAATATAAATAATCTTTTCGTTTTTGATATTTTAAAAATATTTTACTAACATTTTACAACAAAATATCGAAAGAATGACATTATTATTCTACCAAAATATCAATATTTTCTCAAAATATTGCATTTACAGACTAATTATTTTAGAATTTAGTCTTATATAGTTAAAAAAAAAACTTACAAAATTTTTATTGGTATCATTTTTACAAAATATCCCATACACTGTAAAAATACACCGTCATTAACGTGCATTTTTTCCTTAAAAATAGTACGACATTACCGGTTTTTATATTTTCATTTGTTCTCGATTGAGGCACGATTTAAAAAGGTAACGAAATGTTGCACGGAACCGTTAAAATAAAGCAGAATCAGTAAAGATTTCGGTGTGCTCTGTCAGCTCAATTTAAAACACATTTAGTTATTGCTTCTAAGAGTATGAACTTGAAACTGTACACCCGAATTTAGAATTACAAATTGTGTCATCTAGTGACTTTTAGGAGATCAAAAATTCGTTTTTCCAACAAGATATGAATCGTGCAATACTTCGATACTCATGAAAGAATCCTTCAGATTTAATAATATCTCATTATTTGATTATCCATATCAATTGTACGATGTGGAGATTATAAAATATCAATTGAGTGCAATAATGATTTTTTTTAAATAACAACGTGAATCAATATTTTTGAAATAGAGATCTTGATGAAACTATTTACAATCTTTGTGCAGATAATATCCATAACATAATTATCAGAACTCAGTACAAGAATACAATGATGGTTACATTTCTTATTATTCTTTTTACATATCTATTCGAACTTCTAAACAGCGTCCTTATAATTTTCATCATATAAAAGTCTAATAACTTATATAGATAATTTTTAAATAGGGTTTTTGTAAAATATAAATGAGTAAAATATAAGTTAGCAAATCACTTCACTTTGGATTATGAATACGTTTCTTAAAAACTCTTATTAATAATTTTTGAGTTAGTAAAAATCGAGTTCTTAAAAGATTTATGATTCTTTGCATTTTTAGTATCTTTATAATTTGGACAATGGGTATACATGTTATAATGATTATCTCGCTACAATAAAATTCTTATAAATCGCAAATTCGTGAGATGGCTTTATCACTTGGGGTTTTTGCTGTTTATCGGTATAAAATTAGTATTATGCTTTTTTTAATTATTTTTTAAGAAAGGAATTAATCAGATGTACCATGATGAAATTTCTTTCATAAGAATCTTAATGTCAACGTAACATTGTTAAACATATTTTGTTAAACAAATTTTTAATGTCATAAACGAAGCGAAATGTCATAAACGAAGCGAAAACCTGTTATTCTTGTTTTTGAAATATATGTTGGACACTCTTTTACCATGAATGGAAGGTACACGATATTTGTTATTTAATATATCAATTACTTCATGTTTTAAATTTATTTTGTTTTTTAAATTTTGAAATACAGAATAAGAAATGTTAAAACATACATCTATTTTATGTAAAATATATTTTAAAATAGTCTTTTTTACGAAATATTTATGACAGAACTTAAATTAAACAACAATACATTATTTACGACAGAACTTAAAATAATCATCAAAACAAGATTGTTTTAATAAGTCTTCCAATTTTTATGAAACAATAAAAACAAATATATTGTAGATTTAGCTATACAAAAGATTATATTTAGCGTAAAATTCTCCATAACACATTTTATTAACACTTATTCGTGAGTACATGGTTGTGAAAATATCCCATTTTAATCCGTAGCTTCTGCACCGGTTCAGAACCCGCACTCCGCAATTGTGGCTTTAAATTAACTGGGTATGACTCTGTTCGCGATACACTGATAATGAAATATAACACACAATTTATATACGAAATTTAAAAATGACTCATACTTTGATATTTATTTTCATCAACAATTTCATTTTGTTAATGAAAAATGCAAATTATTGAAACCCTGTTTTCGATAAACGCCGACATTTGAGATTTTTGTCAATACGAATTCACATTAATGTGAAAATCACGAGTTCAAACATTTAACTTCGTAGCACCGGCTGCACTTTCTAAACATGGTAAAGAAAACCCTGAAATCTGAATTTTTCGATTTTAGTAGACGTATTAAATAAATTTTAAATCAAATGTTTATTAATAAGATTTCAAAGTCTCATAGTAGTACAAGGATTAATATTCTTTTGAATTAATGTATTTTTATTAAAATTTGCGTTGCATGCCTTCATATATAAAATTGAACTTATCTCAATTAGAATTTTGAAATGATACTTGACCATGCAGTTATTTATAACGCAAAATTTGAAATGAAATTCGTCAATAAAAAAATACCTTTGCTAATCAGCCCTTAATAAACTGATCATATAATAATCATCAATAATGTAATAATAAGCCCTTAAGAATGTTCCAGGTTCAATAGTATATTAAAACAGTTTAGACTATTTACAACAAATCATATGTCAAATAGAAATAAACTAACCTAGTTTTTCTTACAAATGTTCAATAGGTGCACCGTTTGTTATACGGCACACATGCAATCTAAATTCCATTTCTTCCCACACTTCGGTTAACAAGTCCGGAGTAATGGAAGCAATAGCCTCTTAAATTCTGTGTCTCAACATTGGAAAATCATGAGGTAGCGGCGGACCGTAGAGACGACCTTTTATAAAGCCCAAAAGCAACAAAAAAAATTGCATGGTTCTAATGGCTATTAAATCTTCAGCCCAGCAATAACGATTTACTGTCAGGAGTCATCATTTTAAGTATGTGGCACTGCAAGCGAGTCAATAACAAATCGGTACTCGCGCATGCACTTATCTAAAACTATTTGAGTTACTCTTTGTTTGTGATCTTGAACCAACACTCTACAACGCTTACAGTTGATACTGCTATAATTTATATCTTGACATTATTTTATGAAAGCCCTGTACATTCAGAATACATGCATACGATTTTGTACGAATTAACAGATTTCTTTATTTCCTTTATTTTAGTTGTGCACAAAATATAAAATATGTGACTGTGACTTCAAGAAAACATCAGTAACACATGAAGAAGCTAATATCTTAAATCAGAATAACAACTTATTTAAAGATAGGTATATTCCTAACTGTCGTTTCAATTACAAAATCAATTACACTCGCGTATGAACAAATTTCCTGTTTACAGAGAAAAATCAATCCATGCTACCGCCAAACAAAGATAGTTTTAAAATAAAAAACAACTGAATTTGTAATGAAGGATAAAGTTTATTTTTTTTTTTTTTTTGACTCGGTATAATTTTGCATTATTATATATATATATATATTTAGCTAAGATGTTATCTCAATAAAGAGCTTAAGATATTATATAAAGCATATAAAAGACATTTAAATTCAAATAGTACAAAGACGCTATTTCAAAATTCTGTGGAAAAAAAGAAGTATCACTATAGGTATTTAGAAACTAAACACCAAAAACATCATTGCTCACTGCTAAAAACTTTCTTCAAACTGTGCATGTGCTATGAGTAAACAGTTTTATAGAAAACGCTTCCAGAACAGTAATTTAACTCTGTTTTGAATATATTATTCCCTTAATATGGCGAGAATAACGTTAAATTGAGGTTATGAATCCATTTTCTATGAAAAAGGCCGAATAACTGGAGCACATTTTTGATACTCAAACGATGGCAATGAATCACATAAGAAAAAAAAGGAAAACAAAGACACTGTACATCATTAAAATTAATGTACAAATAATCTGGCTTCAACTTCTAACTACCAAAAGCTACTTAATCATTTTTATTTTTATCATTAGCATCTGGATATTAAAACTGGTTTCATTTTGAGTGCTCGTAATTTTATTACTGTATGTAAAATAAAAACTGCACAGTCTTTTTAGATATTAATTCTCAAATAGCGAGTCAATTCATTTTCATGCATTAATTATTGCTTTAAAATGAGTAACCTAATTCAGAGTGATATATTATTGGTTTTTGGAAACCCTCGACTGCAATGGAAATTTTGACGTCTCTAGGAAATGGAAAATGAAAAAAAAAATCCAAAAATTTAAGATGATATGATATTAAAAGCGCGTAACCTTTACTGGCGATATTTTATATTTTATCTCTGAGTATTGAGCAATATTTATTACCTGAAAATTTTGTAATATACGAGTTGTGTCCCCATGGTCTCCGCTGAATGTAGTAAGCAAGCTCTATGACAGTATCTTGAGAAGAATTTATACTAAATCGTTCTGAATAAGGTAACTTATTTTACGGTACCTTGTACAATCTGTCTTTAAAGTTTAGACAAAAAAAATACCGTTTAATAAATAATAATTAACTATTTAACAAACTGTAGATATTTATTTAATAAAATATATAAGATCATTTTTGTAAGTCATTTAAAGATAAATAAATAATTAGACCACAACTTTCATATTTTTTAGGAATCCAGTACTATACAGTGTTTCTAAAGTTTATGCACAGTAAGCGAAAAAAAAATATCGTTTAACTGTTGCACATAATTTTATTTATTGACGATATATCTATTGTTTCGATAACATCAAATAAACGTGTTTTCAGAGTAGCAGAATATATATCTTACGTTCTCTATGGTCACTTCGAGTTCTTCCGATTGCTTTCAAGTTTTGTAAATTTTACCAGATAGGATGTCCTATATATTCGTTTGAAGTCAAAGCTTAAAGCTGACCTATCTAAAAGTTGAACATTTTGCGCTGAAAAACACTGTTTTATGCAACGTGGATTGTGTATTGAAGAATTGTGTTGGAAAATTATGCACTCACGTCTCTCTGAAAGTTCGCAAATTGAAAAAAAAAATTGTTCTGGTATTTCTTGATACCTTTTTGAATTTTGTTTCCCAAACACCATGCAGATTTGTCCATTAAAGCTAATCAACCCCGAAGTCTCAGAAGTTTGCTTCCTGGTCACCAATTGAATAAAGTAGTGCGTGACTATTTCATAAGATCATTCCAATAGCAATTTCAGTAGTCAGGACCATCCAATGTGCATCTTGGATTGACTATCGGATAACATAATGCTGTAAATCACTAAAAAAAGGAATGTTTGAACACACAATACATAAAAATCGAGCCCTTGTGAATATGAACAGACATATACGTCAGCGTATAAAATAAAATCAACATCCCCCAAATATATGAAAGACGAAAACCTATAAATCAGTAATCAATGCACCAAAAGACCATTCCGTTCCAGCAACCAATCAGATCAAGCGGATGTGAAGCATCGCGACATTACAAATCTACCAAGAAAGGTGGCCTTTCAGTTCATTAATTATTGAGCTATAGGTTTTCATCGTTTATGTATTTGGGGGATTTTGATTTGATTTTATACACTGATGATGTGAGCCTCCCAGAACTCATGTAACGCCACTCTGTTCATTTTCACAGTGCTTGATTTGTATATATTAAGTGTTCAAACGTTTGTTTTCGTAGTGATTTAGTTTTCCACACGAGTTTTTATTTATTAACATAATTCTCTCTTTGACCTCTTACGATACGTATTTTGAAACACAACTTACCTGTTAATGATGCAATATTTGGATGAGTTTTACAATATACTTTTCTCAAATCAATGTTCTAGCATTTCCTGATGCATCTATGTATCGTGTCATTAACACATTCGCATTAACGATATTATTTTTTCAATTTGTCTTACGATCATAATTTACATTTAAGCTATTTTTATAATTTATTGACTAGTATGAACACTGGTTACATGTGGCTTTCCAAATGTTCTGTCCAAATTGTCATTTTTAATAAGTATTTGGTAGCAAGTACTCAAATTTCGCTTTTAGCCTTTCAAAATTGTAGAGATATCGATAACACAGCTACTTTTTCATTTCTCTTTAGCTCGACGAAAAATGTTTAAATTTACCTCTTTTGTGAATGCCATAGACTTTATTATGTACCTCTAATAAATAAGGAAACAGTAACGATTCAGATGGTAATAAAATGAGTTATATTACTTTAACATTTTAAGTGTTGTTGAGTATAATACAGTAGACGCTCGTTTTTACGAACCTCTTTTTCACGAACACTTGCGATTTTACGAACTATAGAGTGGTCTCGAATACACTCCCATAGAATCAATGCAATTTTTCGCTCCCATTTACGAACTACGGATTATGAAAATCTCTTTTTTGCGAACTTAGTTTTCATACTTCGGCATTTTTAAAAAATATCTGAATGCAGTGTTACGTCAATTAAACTCTCAACATGTGCAATGAGACATCAGGTGCATTCCAAGAATGTGTTGTTTTTCCCAATCTCTTTCGGAGGGAGAGGGCATAGCAACAATTTCAAGTAGTGGCTGTCAGGACTAAGGTACTTTTTTGAAGGGAACAATAACTGTGAAAGTATTTCAAGCATAGTTAAAATGGAAACATATATTTTCCAAAATGTGATTAAAAAAAGAGATAAGTGATTATTTCCATTCCTAATTTTTTATCTATGTTTTCATCTATGTATTTTCGCCTACTATGAACTAATCCAGTCTGTGTTTTCATATGTAATAATTTCAAAGCATGTTTCAGTGTACTAAAATTATCTTTTGTGTATAAATTTGCATTTATTTCTTGTATATGTATAACTTTATTAAATAATAAATAATCTTCAAATCCTGCTTCATCTATGAAGAGAGGGCAGTTTGATAAAATTAGATAAGAATAACGTACGTATTCATATCATTTTTGGTGTTTTTCTATTTTGCGAACTTTCTATTTTACGAACTATTTTAGTGTTCCCTACGGGTTCGTAAAAACGAGCGTCGACTGTATTTATAAACATTTTTGCAATATTAAACCAAGCATACTCTTGTTGCTGTTTAAGTTTGGCCAGAAGAGTTTAAAACAAAATATATTTTTAATTGACCTTATCAGGCATAAGTGTTCTAAATAAGATCATATTTCCTATGTACATTGTTTAACTTTAATTAACAGATATCTCACCGGTATTGCACAAAAAAGGAACAAAATAAAACAAGTGTTTAGAAATTGCATATTTTAACTGTGTAAAATTAAATATTTAGGTAAAAACATAAAAAAAGACATTATTATTTTAAAGGGATATCCAAACGAAGTAATTCCAATTTGGAGTACCAAATGGGATATGTTTTCTTTCGAGTATGTGCTACACCTTCTTCATGTGCATAGTTCTTGCACTTTAAACAAAGAATCATATCTATGAAGCATATCTATGATCCTTTTAGAAAATGAAACAAATTCCTTTCAGGAGACTTCTGTTTTTCACATACTTTACTTTCACACTCAACACTGATGTATCGAAAGATGCAATTGTACGAAATCGACGACGAAGCCGGTATTGGTTTTTGTTGAAAATATTCGCATGTGTCAAGAACACATAACTGAAAGGTATGTGCTTCCATACGTCGGCCCGAGACTTTTTTCTATTTTCAAGATATAATCTGATGTTTTTATTAAAATTATGGCCTTGTTTGGTGCAAGTATCTTACTACTCAGGGTAAACGACATTTCAACAGATTAATCCGACATTTTAAAATACTTGAATAATGTGCTTAAAATTTTGCCGTAGTGGTTTTAAAACAATAATAGGAAAAATTGTTATTTTTTTAATGAAAAATTTTGTTGTAGACAACCATTTTATTATTTCAACATATGCATTGATCATGGAACAATTTTATACATTTTCATTTTCAGTTATTATTATGCCTACATTAGAGTGTACTTGAACTTTTGATATTCAAAGTACACTATTTAATGTGTATCAGCTTTCGCAGGAAAACCGCATGAACTGATTCGAGTGAAAAAAGTCGCGTTCAGAAAGACAAAATAAATTTTAGACCTGAAATCTTTCAGTAAAAGGCGAACTTTAGATACAAAATAAGAAAACTTTGCTGCAAACATAAAACTAAGACAAAAGATGAAAAATAACAGTTAAAAAAATACGAAATAAAAATTCAACGCCGTAATACATTGTGTAATAGTAAAATGATGCTAGCTAAATGTTTCTTACACAGATGAAGAATAGGTTTTTTTTCTCGTATAACAGGACATGTTTTGAAGGTATCATATGGCAATAATATATTCTATACGCGTATTTGTTTTATATTTTCTCAGTATTTAGTTCCCAAGGAAGCTTGATGCTAAATTTTTCGAGACCGAAGGGCTGAAAGACTCTGTGAACCTTGTCCTGCCGGGAGCCAAACTCTGGACCTGTTGAACCGAACTCTGACTAGTTAACAAAACTAATATTTCTATACATTATTTGTCTCGAATATATGTAGTTTCATATATCCTTTTGAAAACTTTTGGTAACTTCATTTTATTCTCGTACTTTCTCTGAAGTACTCACACTATAAATTATTCTTTAATTCAAGACTTTGTCATCAAATTTTAAGAATAAATTTTCTGTATTATATTTCTTGATTAGCAATTCTTATTTACTAACTATCCTAATGAAGGATATATAAAATGTCAAAATCAGAATATCAGAATTTCATTATGTTTAATTCGAATCTAAGGAGTTCTTTGCTCCGATTAAAATATGTATCAAACAAACGAACTTTACATGGAATGACAAGTATAAAAAATAGTCGGATGGCTTTTTAGTAGGTCTTTGTAAATATAAACCAAATTTTCTCTTCCATATTTTTTACATTTCCGCAAATTTTTATGTATTTATGTTTCTACGCATATAGAGAATTATCAATGAGACAAATAAATGGCTTTTTTTGCAATATAGTATTTTAAATGGCGTTTTTTTTTTGTTTATTATATTTAGCGATATGTACTTTATGGGTAATTGAAATTCTGTAATATTCTTGATTTTTAAAATACTTAAATGTGTAACTACTATATTGTTTTTCATTTTCTAAATATTTTTTTTTAAATACCCCTTCAGTTTTAATTACTATTTTTAACCACTTCACCGGCAGCAGATATCGGTAAACAGTGCTTTTACCTCCGACTTATCTCGTGGCCAACGTTGAAGTGGTATTGAAAAGAAAATAAATTTTATCAAAAAGAAATTGACAATTGTTAGAGCTAAAAATTATCTTAATTAGATATATTTTTTGCTGACATTAAAACGTTATATATATTTTTATCCATAGTTCTTCAAAATAAATTTTTCGGACAAGTAATTTATTTTGTAAGCACACTTTTCGTTTTGGTGCAATTTTGTGTTTAAAATACGAGCGGTATTCTAAAGTATAATCAAGTTCAATTGAAAGCATATAAAATCTCTTTGCTGTTAAAAAATATTTAAAACATATCGATTGAATGAAAATGCAAAATAACAGAAATTACTACCATCACAAACATATAGCTTGGATAAAATAAAATACTTTGTAGAAAAAAAAAGTACTGTATTGAATTGAATGTTTTCCACAAGTTATAACAAACATTAAATAAAATCATAAAAATAATTTCGTCCTTTGTGTCTGAATTGAAATGCCTGCATATGCATTATTTAATTACGAAAATGTTTAGTAACACAGAAGTCATTTAATAAAATATATAGTGGTCATTATCATAAAGTAACACGTTGAAAAGGCCATTGTTATCTCGAACTGACTTGCTTTTATATTTTAAATATAAATTTTCGTATAATTTCCGTTTTCAAATGAAAATTCTGTGCCGAAATAATTATCACGTTAAACCGAACAAAGCTGTTGTATTAAATTTATATATATATATATATATATATATATATATACTGTGCTTAAAAAAAGTGTTGTACATTTTGTTTCCATTTGTGAATCGTGTCATTATAGTTAAAGAAAATATATGCTCAACAAAGACGTAGTAATTTATAAAATTATACAAAATATTAATGAAAAATACTATATTCGAATTACAATCCTTGAACTATAATGGAATATTTTCGAATAAAATATAATGTGTATATTTTAGATTTAAATAAGAATTAACTTTCGAATAACATAAAACGTGTACTTTTTAAATTTAAATAAGAATTACCTTTGATCTTACATGAAATTATCTAATCTATGCTAATCTATTTACTAAATCTTACATGAAATTATTCTTTAAATAATACAACTTTTACTAAGAAACTATTTTTCGGTCACTTCATTTTTTTTTCAATCCTTAAAACACATTCTGTACGACTATATTTTCTATTTCCTCAGAATATTTATAATATTTACACATGATGGTAAGCATTCCGTTTTAAATAAAACTTTTTTTCTTTTAAAAACCTACCTACTCACAGATTACTGGTGCACGATCAAATGTAGGAAAAGTTCAATTGTAAATGTAATTTTTTCGTATTTGTTTGTTATTCAGATGCATAGTTTATGACTTATTTTACACATAATTATGTCATTCCATGTGCTCGGTGACACAATGAACTTTAACATGTGTAGGTAGAAGATTGGTGCATTACATTTATACACATAAAAGATGTTTCGAACGTTCTCATTTCATTTTCTCTCAAGTGTTATCAGTAGAAGTCTAGTCCTCTGGAAGTCGTAAATAGAAATGTTGACAATAATTTTTATCAAAAGTTTTCTTTCATTTTTTCATTATATACTTATTTACATTCATAAATGAAATTTAAATTTTTAGATAGCATTTTTAGTAAAATTACGCGAAATCAATAAGTTACTCATTTGCCGATTCATGTGATCAAAAACAAAATCGTATGAAGAAAAGTACGGCATTAAAGTAGGAGAAGTTTTGTTTATAAATCAACACTTTTTACTATGTAAAAGTTTTTCTTAATAAATAAACATACCTGTAAAATATTTAGACATTGTTATTAATTAATACTTAATTCTGTTTTTCAGGTATACTTAAATATAAGTAAGCCTAAAATTAAGTATTTTATGATAAAGTGCTTTAAGATTAACATTTTCATAAATTTGTGACCATTCGACCATTTTATATGTTTATGCATTACTAACAAACATTGAAAACTAACTGGTTTATAATGACCATATATATTTTCTGATGATTCTCTTTAGTATATCTGTATGTAAATTGCAAACAAGGGCAGTATTTTCTTTGCTAAATGATATATATATATTTTCCTTCGTTTGGGTATCTGCCTAAATTAATTGGCCTTTTTGCTGAAAATATTCATAAAATGTTTTATTGTTTTACTTGAAAGAGCAATCTTTAATAATTACAAATCTGCTTTAATTTTATTCCTTCGATTACAGAAGAGTAGTTATGGACAGTAAAATACACAAGAAATAATGAGTCAAATACCAGAAGTGAGCAGGAAGGTTAGGATAAATGTAAACAATGTTTCTATGCATAATTTTCTCACTTTTGTTTTACATAAAAACACTAATAAATCTTAATTGACTGTTCTATATTAATGTTATAGATAAGAAATAACATAGATAAGGAACCTTTAAATGCGGTTTTTAGAAAATTATTTTTTCCGGTATTTCCATGTTTGATAAACTTCATTACACAAAATGTCTTAAACATATTTCTTTGAAATATTATCAGAATGCTTTCTATAGTACCCAGTATGTTCTGAACCTAGGTATCAGATGTAAATTTCCAAATGGGCGAAAAATGTTCGGACCAGGATTCACACCAGGGATCACTGGGCTGAAGCCACCAATGCTCTACCATCTGAGCTATCCCGGTTTAATCTGGTGAATATTTTCACCAAGCTATCCTTATTGATTATAGCATCTGGTCTGAAATCTGGTTCAGCTTAACAGAATAAATCGCAGGTAATGGAACTCCAGAAATCTCTGAATTCGTAATTACACAAGATTAATTTTAACACAATTATTCTAATAGGTAAATAAATAATATCAGATGCAAATTTCCAACTTTTGACCTGAACCGGACTTCAGACCAGATGCTATAATAAATAAGTCTAACTGGGTGAAAAAGTTCCACCAGATTCGTCCGGGATAACTCAGAGGATAGAGCATTGGCGGCTTCAGCCAAGAGGTCACAGGTTCGAATCCTGGTCCGGACATTTTTCGCCCAGTTCGAAATTTACATCTGACAGGATTTATTTACCAAATAGAATAATTGTGTTAAAATTAATTTAGTGAAATTTTATATTACTCGAATATAAAAAAAGGGTAATTTTTTATTAAAAAAAATATGTTTTATTTGAGATATTTTGAAACATTTCAAATTAATTTTGAAGATTTTGTAAAACTCCTTGTTCCGTGCACGAGTAAATGTAATAGTAGTATGTACTACAAAGGAAATTTAAATATATTTAGTTGAAATGAGTTTATATTGTCCGGCGTAAGCATGAAAATTTGCTAAAAAAAGACAAAATAACCAAAATTTTTAAAATGTTATGAACATAGTGCTAGGATTTTATGTTTTTTCATTATTCTGTATTGCAATTGAAATAAAAATATGCGTATTTATTCAATACTTTTTTAAGCGCACCAAACACAGGCAGATACCTTAATGGGACAATCTATCTAATGTGTACGCTCTTAAAAAAGAATTGACGCACTTTTTTTCGTTAGTTTTTCATGAACATTTTTCATTTTCATTGCTATTTTTCAATTTTTCTTTAAATCACGGAAGATGCCTATCGTGGAATATTAATTTCAGGAAATATTTCGTGAACATTTTACAACTAATAAAATAAGCCTCCTCATGCATGAGTGCAAAGGAATGCTGGATAAATTAGTCAGAATATTTATGAATTAGAACAACTGCGGCAGCATTTTATAAACTTTGATCAAAGTACAATAATTTCAGAGGTGTAATAGTGGATATACGGAGGTATATGCCGTATACGTCTGGATTTTTTTGAAGTAACTACGTATACCTTCTGTTTCTCAAGTACAGCTATAGCGTATACCCTAGAAATGGACGTTACTGACTCAAGCGTATACCATCTGCTTAAAACGCATCTTCTACCACTACAACACTGAATAATTTGAAGGTAAGTTTATTTTATACTTTTCTGGGGTTTTTTTTCGTTCTAATAGCATTAATGAATGAGGATTGGTACTAAAAAATTAACATCCTATTTTACCCTTGTATGTCTGTTGTTTATAAAGCATAAATTATGCATATTTTTTTTCAAAATTTAAGCTAAAATTGAGTAAATATAAATCATCAAGGAATATAAGTGATGGCATAATTGGATAAGTAACAGTATTTATGTTATATTAGACTGCATACACTAGTAAAATTTTGTCTCTTTTGTAGCCGTAGAATTATTACTAGAAACTTCTGAATAAGTGAATTTTAATTATAAAATCCTATGAATAGAGTTTAGTACAGAAATAATTTCTTATGGTTTAATGGAGCCTTTTATGCATCTTTCGATTAAGTGGTCGATGCTGCGTATTGTTTGTATTTTTACTTCAGGGATGGATTACGTGACATGGTTATTACATTATTTTTCCTTGTACCTCTTAAAAACTTATTGTTTTGTTCATTACATTTTATTGAATATCATAATTTCTTTTAGTAAAATGACATTAATTTACCATTGGACATTTTGTTTATTAAGAAGTATAAGAACGTTCTAAGCTAGTTGAAATGTAGAACATGTACGGTAAAGAGTACAATGTTTAAGAAGTATTCCTTCGATTTATTTTTGTTATAATAAATGTTTAGTTTGTTTTGTTAATTCAAGATATTTTTCTGAGTTAAACAAACAAATAGTAGAATCGGGTAGGTGCTTTGAATCTACCAATGCTTCTGTTTATTTTTTAACCCTTTATATACTCAATTAAGAATTTATGAAAATTTTATCTTCGAAAGCATTTTCGTGAATTTTTGATACCAGATTAGAAGACTCACATAATCATTTAATAAATTTTAAAGGGTTTTAGAAGAATTAGAGGATTTTAGAAGGATTAATTAAACGGATTTATAGAGATTTTGTGCAATATTTAAAACCCCTCTCAAATCTTTTATTTTAAATATTTTCTTAGTATTTTTTAGAATTAGGAAATGTACAAATATAATACTTTTACAATAGAAATATAGAAATATTTCCGAATTGAAATCCCCCCCCCCCCCCTCCCAACGCCAAGAAAGCTGAAAATATGCAAAGGCAAAAAAAATCATCCTTTTAAAAATATTTTTGTTTTGTGTAACCAACAATGCTTTTAGAACAAGATAAAATAATGCATCTATAACTCATTCTAAACTAATTGATGTATTAAATGAATTTTATAACAAGTTATTTTAATGGTACTTATAAGTATCGTCAGTGGACAAACGGATTAATCGAATTCGATTAACTGTTTTATTATTCTGCAACAGTCTCAGAGATAGCTCACAGTAGCCATACGACAATTTCTGTTACAGTACATCTTGCATAACGGTTTCAAATTTTGAATTTCTCAATTTCTATCAAGCTTAGAGAATTGTTTGACTCCTCATTTTAAATAGAATTTAATACGGTTTAATTTGATATGCAAGTTGACTATGCTTGATTTAAAAAAATAATTAAAAAAAAAGGTTTTTTATTTTTATTTTTGATAAATTGTATGTTTTTTCTAATATTACAAATTTAAAATCCTGAAATCTTTAGAGTGAGATCTCAGTGGTATTATTAAATAAAAGCAGAAGATGACCATACAAAAAAAAATAATAAATAAGAGAATAAATGATAATTTGATTATTATTTTATGGTAATTTTCAGCTTTTGTTGCATAACAATTGAGCCCATTTTAAAAATTTCAGGACCCAAAACATACAATTTTTTGAATTTATTTAAAAGCACTTTTTTTTCGTTTTTTTTTTTTTCTTTCTTTTACGGAAATTTGAAAACTGAACTTTCCGTTACGGAGAACTCGGGACGAGGCGTGAAAAAATTAGTTTTAAACACGGATATTTCCATAACGGAAATTATTCTGAAATTCACAGTGTAAACCGGCAACTGTGCAGCCAGAAATTTTCCCTTTTTAGACGAATTTTTTTGTGAGAGTGTAATTATTATTTTTTTAATAAAAAAGTTAATAACATTAAGTTAAAGTATTTTTATAAAAATAACTGCTATGTTATTCCTTTTCAAAGAAACTTGTGAGCGATAAAACTCTAGTATTATATAGCTTAAAGAAGGTAATTTATTAAAAATAATATAGAATATTTTGTGAAAATATTCTATTTGAAAGTGAACTTTATTAAATCAATTTTGTAACAAGCCCAAAGATTGAATATGAAATCTGTGTACTTGATTACCACTTTAATTACAAGAAGTAACATCCAATTTTTAATTTATTAATAAGACTTTTTTTTTTCTTTCTATACTTTCATGCGTATATATTTGTATGCGAGATGTGAATACACAAATAAATTTTCTTCCGTTGCATCAAAAGAAAAATTCAAATCATTACAAATTACATGTCATTATTAGATATAGAATATGACTTTTTTCGTTTAATTTTCTTCTTCATATTCTTATTACTTGCGTATATATATCATGGTATCTGACAGATGTTCTGATAATGTGGAATTCGATACTCAGTAATATATTTTTTTTTTAAATTAATAGTTTTTCACAACAATCTTCCTAAACAAAATTCCACTTAACAACAGCAAAAAAGAAAGGCTGATAATTTTAATTAAAAGACCGCAAAGAGTATATATATATATTTCAAAATGTGAAATATTAACTTTTTTGTTACTTTTAGAAAATGATGAATTTTTCACATGTTTTTCGAATATTAAACAGAGAAATTTTATAATTCGGATAAAAACAGTAAATAAAATCCCATAAATTTCTATGAATAAATATTTTCGTTGCTTTTTGTTAGCATGGAAAAAAGAAAAAAATGTATATCGCAAATTTTATAACATATTTATTTATTCGTATGACATGTAAAAAGCTTAATTTTTTGCATATTTATTTATTTATTTGTATGTCATATTATGAGCTTTTAATATTTTTTATATCTTTTTACTACTACGATTAATTTGTGTTTTTCAAACATATATATTTGTAATATTACAAGTCTTTAAATGCCAGACTAAATTAAATAATATAATATATATATATATTTAATGGCAAAGAATTTATTTAATGATAATGAAAAATAATATATCAAAAACGAGAGATATGTTTCTCATACTTAACAAAAATTATTTGAAAACATTGGTGAATTAAGGGATTCTTTATTATTGTTGAAAATGATTTATTGTATTTGAACATTATTTAATATTTTGTGATTTGTACATTTACTTTTTATATTTCTGAATGATTTTTAATCAAAGATAATGGTTTTTTGGTAGTGTTATTTTGTTTAAATTGATAAGTTTATTGAAAAGTTATTTGTCATAAAAAACGGTGTTATCATTAAAAATAGCTTGATTAATAACAGGATTTCATCATTAAAAATATCTAATGATTCAACCCATAGTGATGACCTTCAAGAGCAGCATTCGGTATGCAATACCCAGGGATAAATCAAATATCCCCCCCCCCCCTCATAAATGATAACATTGAGGGTATGACTGTAGGCGAAGGAAAAAAGTCTATAGTATCCCTACTACTGATCCTCCACTATTAGTCATCTTGAAATGTGAATACTATTTCAAATATAGACAAACGTAGTTAGCACACGGGTATACGCCACCCAGTGGTGCTGTAACGTGAGTATTTTGTCAGTTTATCTGAATAAGTTTTTTGCATAAATTATTAGTTTTATTTTTTTTTCAATTGTTTGCATTATCAGAACGCTGAAATAACTTTTTAAAAATAATCCTGACGGATATTTATTATCATTATTCAGTTTTATTTTATTGTTTAGTTCTACCCGTAAGGCATGGTGACTCCACGTCGACGTTGTTGTGAAGTCACACTGTGATTTTGTGACCGTCGATGTGAAGTCATAGTGACCAGAATGTGAAGTCGTTATTCTTTGGAGTTGCATTGTGACCAATTTGTGATATATTTGTGACGCAATTGTCATTAAGAGACTACTTCAGTCATGTGGAAAGACCCGTTCGGTAAGGCTAATCCTATGGGAAACATTTATAAAGATATCTCGGTTGCATTTCAATATTTTTAAATGATTTTTTTGCAATGAATAACTGGGGTTGATCGGTGCAAAGTCCCTTTCTCCTTTTTCAATTTTGTTTGCAGATATTTTTCAAGAGGATGCTTTCACTATCGAAACAGGTTCCAAAAGGGAAAGTGTCCTTATTAAAAATATCTGTAAACAAAATCTAAAAAGTAAAAAAGGGCCTTTGTACAGATCAACCCCAGCCATCCTATGTAAAAAAAAGCAATTAAAAATATTGAAATGCAACCGAGATACCTTTATAAATTTCTTCCATAGGATTAGCACTAGTGAACGGGCCTTTTCGCTTGACTGATGTAGCCTCTTAACACTGTGATGATTCCGTGGCTATTTAACTTCTCTTGATGAAAATCTAACAATTAAAAAAAAAAAAAAAAAAAAAAAAAAAAACAGGGTCGTCTGAAATTATACTTACTGCATGTCACCTTTCTGTTAGAATTGGTTTGGAGGCCTAAAATCGCATACTCACAATTTATGAACAAATACTGTAATATGTAAAAATAGTCACATTCGGTATAGAGACTTTCTTCTAAATTAAAGTAAAAAATTCAGTTTTCATCACATATCTTACAATTGTAACAAATTGTGTTGTTTTCAATATTTGAAGAATATTTCCTTTCAAAAATTTTATACATTTCCCCCCTCCACATGCTGAAAATTCCACAGCTTTAATTGTATTCATAACTGACACATAATGACTATTTTCTGTTGCTGTGGTGGGCCAGGCGAAAAGAAAAAAAATCTTTTTCTATTTCTTTCATTTTGTAAGTAGGTTATTGCAAACTTTTTTGTCTTTATGTATTTTTGCACTCTCTTTAAAAACTTAAAAGCTTTTGCTTACTTTAACATTCAAATGTATCAGTACCTATCTAAAACTGTACAGATTGCCAATATTTTTGACCAATAACGCTGATGTTGAAGCAGAATTTTCTTTTGTTGTAATTTTCCAACTGAATGAAAATGTGTCCAGGTCAGGATTCGAACTAGGGGCGTTTGGCATAAGCTGCCAGTATTACTGGGATGTTAGCATCGTATTAAGCATATAAAAAACAAAAAATAAGCATACAGAATTATTGTCTAAAAGGTATATTTTTTATTTTTGCAATAAACATAAAATTACCATACTTCTCATAATACTGTCAATTTTCTAACACAAAATTGTAAAGAATACGAATTTACCTTTGTAAAAAATATATTTTAGGCATCACATACTTTTTTAATTTTATAAAATTTAATAAGTTGCTTTTAGCAATAACGATATGAAACTGCTCAAATGATAAATTAAACTTTGATGTGAAAGATTAATCACCGTATCGCTGTAGGTGGAAAATTCTAAGAATAATTTATATTAACTGTTGCGTTAGAAGTTGGAAGCAGTAAGAAATAAAATAATTTTTTTAAACATTCTGAATAAGTAACTTTGACTTCTGGGTATGTTGCAGATATACAACACGGCTGTGTTCCATTCTGTCTACAAATTCTTATTTATTATAAATTCCTATCTTGAGCAGATGGCCATTTTTAAAATAAAAGTATGTAATACAAATTGTTTCGCAACATTACTTAACGCAAAATTAAAAGTTTAAGCATGCAAAATTTTTTATTCCATAAAAATATTTTTTATTCAGTAACTTAATTAGCTTCGAATGTTTACTAATTATATGAATTATTGATTGTACATTTTTTTAACTTACGAAAATGTGGTTTTAACAAGATAGTTTAAGGGGGTCCGAGACACATTTTAAAATAATTTTTATTCATTGAGTTAAAATTCTGATTTTTCTTGTGATGGTTAACCTTATCATTTGTAAACAAAATCCCATGATAAAACTTCTCATAATTTTTTGAAAAAAAAAATAAAATTTAAAATTTATTTAAAAAGTGAGGTAATTTAAAATTGTTATAACTCAGAATATTATTTATAGAATTTCAATTTGTTTTTCATTTAAATAAACAAAAATATATAAATTTTAATTTTGATTCAGCATTTTTAAAAATATTAATTTGTAAAAAAATTAAAAATATTTAACGAAAAAAATTAAAAAAAAGTGGTGCAACTTTTTTTAAAAAGATCATATTTTCAAAAGTAAATATTGTTTTCAAATATGCTCAATTAAAATTAAAGTAAAATAATTGAAAAAGATATGTTTCAAGTTTGAACCGTTTATCTTTAACGGTTCTCGAATTATAAGAATTTAAATACGAGATATGGTGAAAAAACCTATCATGAAGAAAAACGCATTTTCGCAAAAAGTCGTTTCCATGTCAGCCATTGCTTGAAAGCTAGATTTTGAAAAAAAATCAAAATAAAAAAATTAATATTTTTTGTTCTAATTCTTATAGAAACATGATTTTAATGTCATATTTAGCAGGAAAAAACAAAGAAAGTTTTAGTGAAATAAAATGTTTTTGCAAAATTCGAAGATTTTTGTGTCCCGGACCCCCTTAAAAAAGGGAAAATTAATGTGATTAAAATGCAATTTAAGTAAATGATTTTAACCATCTAATTATAACCGTTGACATGCTATTTTTTATTTCAACAAAATAAAAAATAAAAATATTAAATTTTATTGAATTGATAAAGTTAATGACGTTTATTGCTTTTATATCATGTTTTTATATGAAATAAACTGAAATCGTAATAACAGAAAGCCGGAAAAATGATTTTTTTACCTATTTCTTCTTGACATCGTCCTCTGTAATTCCATTTTCGTAATCCAAATAGATGTTCATTGGAAGAATTATGTCCGAATGCAATACAATGACATTGACCAGCTGAGGATTAACCGGTCACTGCACATTGTAATTTTTTCAGACTAATATTTTATGTAAAATATCTCTTGACCGTATTCCTGTATAACTTTTGTAAAATTAAAAAAATCCGTGCCAACTATGCACATTCATAACACAGTTATTATTATTTAGACTAGAAAGGTAACCCGTCAAAAATGACGGAAATTTAGATATAAAGATATATACAACGCATGTGCAAGAATATGAGTTTTCTTGCTTGTTCCGCAGTGATAGATGAAAATAACACGGTACAGATGTCATATTCGCCCCATATTGGCGCGATTTTTTTCCGACGCCAATTTGGCGAAAACATCAACAGTGTAAACAACAACATCCGGGTTACCATATCAAGCAAAATAGCGACACTTTGGCGCCGGTTAAGGATGCATTGTTTATATGACATTGGCGTCAGAAAAAAATAGCGCCAATATGACATCTGTGCCAATAACACATTTTAAGAACGAAAGACATTTATGAAAAACTGTGTACAGTAGAAGACCACTAATCTGCACAGTTTGGTTCCAAGTGTTATGCAGATTTGAGGCTTTTTGCGGTCATGTCTATTCAATCTTTGTTTACATTTTTTTAATTCATATATTAGACAATTTAGATTGTTAAGCCTTAAAAATAAATAAATTTCACACTTGAAGTAAGGTAAAAACTATTAAATTTTCGTATACGATTTCATGAAATGGTATTATATGGTATTATATGTGTGTGCTTCACGATCTTGGTTACGACGTTGGCGAAATTGGTTGCAACCTGTCATAATCCTAATAGTGTGGGCCGCTATAACAAAAAAGTAACCAGTTTTTAGTAAAAATTCTAATATAAAGTAGTTTTCAAAAACTTGTGTAAAATTGCAGGCCTTTCTCATGTTATGTCAGTCCTTAGAATAATATTTCTAACACTGAAGAGTTTCCATGTACATGTGGAATTTAGAAAAGCTTTTCGAAAAGAAAGGTCCTGAAATATCATTGTAATTCCTCTAACTTCAAAGTTTAATCGGGTTCTCATGTTGTTTACTGAAATCTAATAAGTACAGTTATTTTGAATATTACAACAGAATTAAAGAGTTAAACTTATTTAACTTGAACCCGCTGTTACTTCCCAATGTCATTTTTTACTATTAAGAAAGAAAATTATTTAAAATTTTCAAATCATGCATTTATAATTATTTTCCGTCTTTAATAACTAAGTAATGATAAAATATGCTTTTGTTCTGAGCTCATAAATATGACAATAAAATAATGTAACTAAGAGACGTTGCAAAATTAAATCTTTGTGATTTCAAACGATACCGCCACCATTTTACCTACTATGATGTCATTAGAATATTGTCCATTGATTGTTGGAGAACTTACTTTGTGAATGATTACCTCAATGATTTAAATTTTTTTTAAGTTTCACGATGAATGAATCATTTGTGTTTGCTTAGGTTTATGGAATGAGATATTAAGCTGTGAACCTAATTTCAACTAAAGTTATCCAAGGATATACGCATTTTTAATTGAAATTAAAAATAATGCTTTGATCTCGAAATAAAAAGTTTTAGTTTGTATAACTGGTTATTTCTGTTAATTATTTATTTAGGTACTTTTCCATTATAGCGCATTTAAAAAAAAAGCTTGGCGCAATTCGGGCATCAGAAAGTGAGATATGTTGCCAAAATATATAAACAACTATGAAAACAAATCTAATGAACTTTTATTTTTGTTTATATATGCACTTATATACATAAAAAATCGTTTCTAAATATATATAATATTTTTTATATACAAATTACGGCACAGATTTCAGATATGAACCGGGATACCTAACTGGCGCCAAAATGGTGTTATTTTGCCTGCTATGGTAACCCGGGTATTGCTTTTTATTTATTAATAAATTGTTTATTTACTTTTATTTTCTGTTTTTAATTATGTAAACTGTTGTTTTCTATAGTTATTATTCAAACTTTATTTATAGTTATTTCCTTTTCAAAAGGATAGCAAATAATTTAAAAATATATAAGTAACTGGTATTCGAAAGCGAGATTTCTGCCAAATTGGCGTCAGAGAAAAATCACGCCAAATCCGATGCGTATATAACATCTGTGCAAAAATTACTTCTGTTTATTATAAAAAAATGGGTAAATAGCTTTTTTTATATTAAATAAATTGCATACATATGGAAAAAATTGCTTGTGAGTATGAAGCAGTAAATAGGTTGTCAGAAAATACGTTGGCAAACTTCTTTCTCGCCAAGCAACTTTTCTCCGAAGTATTGTACATAAGCAATGATTGCTAGAAATGTATTTTTAATTATGATATGCGCTTTTATTTTTCACTACATTTATGCATACTATACTGTGTGTATAAATGCTACAGTTCATATGCAGGGCTACACAAAAGAATTCGTAAGGGTTACTGAGTATGAGAGTAAATTGCTTAAAGGTGGTTTTTAAAGGAGTTATGTATTTTTACGCTGAACTGCATTTAGTTTACTAAGAAATGTTTGTAGAATATAGATAAAATGATATACAGGGTCACGCAAAGAACTGGATACATAACCGTCTATTGATGATAATATAGGAAATGTGATTTTAGTAGTTTTAAGAGTAGTTTAAATTAAAATTTGGCTAAATAGTGGCATGTAATAACGATACTATTGGCTATGGACGGTAACTGCTGAAATCAATTTTTAAAATTTTTTATGCGTCTTCTAACATGTTTACTTAGTTATCTTATTTCCCCAAATAACGAAGTTTTGTTGAAGCATTCAGGATGTGTTGGAAAGTGTTTCATATTCTATGCTTAGCGCTTGATTTTTCTTTCTTCTTAAGTCTTATTTTGCATTTATTTTATTCTTAATTTTTTAGTCTTATACTGCTTTATAGAAACTTTGGCACAGTTGTCATATACGCCAATTTGGCGAAAACATCAACAGCATAAACAACAACAATCCGGGTTACCATATCAAGCAAAATAACGACATTTTGCCGCCAGTTAAGTACCCGTTGTGTATATGACATTGGCGTCAGAGAAAAATCGCGCCAATATATGACATCTGTGCCGAAACTTTAATATTTAATTTTAAAACTCTTCACTCCACACCCCTTGCATATAGTACAAACTATAACACAGATAGCGCAAAATAATAGACAGTTTGGTACTTTTCCACTGTAGGGGCTTTGGCGTTTTTTAAAAAAAGCTTAGTGTATTTTGGGCACCAGAAAGTGAGATTTGGGTACTTTTCCGTTATATGGATACCATTGTCGCCAAGCGTAATAGTTGACGCAAAATGAAAATCACGTGAATTGAAGCATTTGAAAAATAAAAGAAAAAACATTGAACAGTTTTTTCAGAAGGTTTTTTCAGAAGTTTTTTTGAACAGGCACCTAAAGTGAGCATTTAAAAAATATAACATTTGAAAATTCCAGACTTTTACGAACTATTTCATTAAATCACAAATATATACTTAAAATAAGTGAACAAACTGTTATAAAATAAAGCAATAAAATAAAACTCATATTAAACTGCTAGCATAAAATTACAAATATCTTTTAGCATTTTGAAATAATTGGCGCATTACCATACATTTTGGCATGGTGTCCGTATAACGGAAAAATATCGAGATTTGTTGTCAAATCATATAAACAGCTATGAAAACAAACTTGATGAGCGTTTTTGTTTGTTTTATATGTTTATTTTATATGTATATTATTGATGTTTTTCGGTACAAATTACATCTGTTTCTGTATAAAATTAGAGAAACGGCTAAATAAATCGTATAAATATCGAAAAAAAAAGCGTGTGTATATAAGATGAAACAGTGGATAGGTTCCCGGAAAATATGTTGCCAAATTTCCTTTTTCGCCAAGGCACCTATACTGGAAAAGTACCTAAAGCACATTAAAATCGCGCAGTTAGGAGCTCACACAGTACAGCGTCGTCTATTGGCGGTTATTTTATTAGTAGCATCGGGAGGAAGATGTAAAGATGTACTTTAAATTCTCACTCATAGATTTTGAAAAGTATCTTAAAAGAGCGGAGTTTAAATTAAATTTCAGTGAACTCCTTTATGAAAGATTAATGGTTTTAAATGGAAATTACGCCTAATTAGCTAGCTATCACCAAATTGGCTAACATTTGGCACTACTGTGGTAACCCTGCATTAGTTTTTTTCAACAATTACTCATTTCAATGAGGCGGTCCTACCGGAATCGTGAGGGACACACAGAGACTTGGATTTTATATAAATAGATGCTGCCACTATTCGAAAGAATAAATACACTGTTTTCTCTTGTTATCTACAGAAACCGTCTGCAGAAACCCAAATTCGCAAGCAGATGTTTTTTTTTCGTTTATTTGTTATCGTAGATTTGTAAGTTAAATGCGTAATACTTTTATAAGAGCGTGTCTAATTAAAATTTTCTGTTTGTATATATTTTTGTACATTTCACTTTTGCTTTTAATCAATTTCCAAACAATTCAAGTAAAAATGGATTGTAAAGTTTATTTTTCGTAAATTATAAAAAAAATGTGTTAGTCATGATTAGGCTATATAAAATAAAACATTATTTAAATTTCTAGTGCATATAAAATCAATACAATAATGCAAGGCCTTTTGAAGAAAAAAAGTTAAAGTTTGTATCACATGTAATAAATACAAAATATGTTCATAAAAATATAAAAAAGTTAACGGGAAAGAAAGTTTTTTTCTTTATAATATTTTAATTTTTTCTGTATTAATTTCCTGTAGAATAAAACACTTTGTACAATAACTATTTTTTTATAAAATTTCTGGGGAAAAAATCAAAATATGAATAAATATGTCACGCGTTTCGCATACATTTTGTATGTATATATTTTTATATTCAGAAAATATTAAGTCTATTTAAAAAGTCAGAAACAAATAGCAACATTTATTTTTAAAGCGTCACTTAAACTAGTTAAACATTAACAGAAAAGGAAAATATTATTGAAAGTATAAAAGTGACTTTATTTATTTTAATAAAGTATACTACAAAATTAATCTGATTCAAGCTCCAAAATGCGCTATGAAGCCTTTAAAGTACTGTTTAAAATATTTCTTATCACTTTCAAAGCTTTCTGAAATTCATATTTTTGTCACACTGTGAGTTTACAATATGGTGCTTTTTCGTCCCATACGTCGTGACGTGACGTGACATACGTTACATGCAGTGACATAACAGTGACGTCACAATATTTTTTATAATTGGAATAAAAATAATTTTTATTGTATATAACATGTTTTGAAGAATTTTTGTAATTTTTTAAAGTTTTCTAAGAAATTCCTATCTCAGTCACAATGTGACATCACTGAGTGGTGGCATTTTGGTCACAGATATGTTGTGACCACAGTGACTTACAGTGACGTCACAATGACATCACTGTGACCATGCATGCTATGAGGGTAGTATATTATTTTAAAAATCTAAGTTAAAACTTTGCAGATTGCTACACAGTTTGCAGTAAGTAAATCATAAATATCACATTTTCTAGAGTGGTTTTATTGAAATATTTAATTTTTAACTCTCTTAAGGCTGTTCTCACCTTCTCTGCGCAACAAGCACAAAACATCTTGACACATTTACAGATTAATTTTTTAACGCAAAGATTTAAAATTGGAAGGCTTGAATAGGGAAGCGATTTGGAATCGAGCTGTGTTTTCTATTTTTTGATCAATAAATTACCTCTTGAGTTACAAACGATTTTGATCACGTGCCAAAAACGTTTTTCACCCGTTTTTAAGTGATTAATCTTCGTTCGCGTGAAAATTCGGTTCAAAACGCCCACTTTGACACTATTTTCTGACAGATCTATTGCATTTGAAAAAAAAAAAACGGAAAAAACAATTCGAATAAATAGTTTCTGAACAACAACACCTGCTAGTTTCATGCATTTCCGAACAAAAATGAATTAGAACTTATGTCACAAATTTGCGCTTTAGGATTTGAGAGCAGTCTTAAATATTATTTACACGTTTCTTTCATTTATAAGTATTTTTATTAATAAAAAAATAATGACATTATATGTTTAACTATGCATTATTATTTTAAACCACTGAAATTTACACAACGAAGTAAATACACCTTTTAAATTAAAACTAAATGATCTAATAAGTATTTAAACGTATATTCAATTATCTTTTAAACGCTGTTGGCAGAAAGTTTTTATCTACTAATTTCACCGAGATATGGTAGTTTGAATAAAACACCATATTTTGACAAACTCTTGTTTTTATAATCATTCTATAAATATAATCTTTTTTTATATTGTCTGATATTTGGATTAAAAAAATTACATCGGATAATTTAATCGTAAGATATTAATGGTTAAAGACATTCGGGTAATGCATACCCATGTGCCCCTTGTGATGTCCTGTGGAGAATAAGTGTAGTATCTAATGGTTTTAATGGTGTATATTTATGGTATATATTATCTAATGGTAGTATCTAATGGTGCTCCAGAAATTGGAAGCTGCGATAGTGCTTCTCTTCGGGGTTAAAAAGATTTTATCTTAAAAAAAAAACCTGATGAATATTAAAAGATTTCATTTCTAATTTAAAATTGTTTCTGTTTGTAATATAGTATTCTAATTTTGGTCAAGAAAACTAATACTAGCTTCATAAAGAAAATTAACTCCTTTTATAATTAGAAAGTAATAAAATAATAAAGAAATAATAAGTAAATAATAATAATATTATATTTTTTAAATTATCACAAACTGTTTTCTACTTATATAGTCTCTATTACTGTTTTAACATTGTTACGCACTGCATATATATATATATAAGGTTTTAAACTCTGTGATACATTAACTGTAAAAATAACCTTAAACTTATCGAGCTTTTGGATACCATGTGCAGGAGTATATTTGGATTAAAAAAAACTGGATTTTATTAGGTATGTTGTGTAATATTACTATTTATCCTTGCTATAAATTAAATATTTAAAAGGTTATATTGCTTTTCCTATTTCATAGCATTTAATATTATTCTGTTTTCATCTTGAAACTATTCTCTTGGTTATTTTGGTCGTTTGAGTACAGGAGAAAAAAATGTTCAGCTTTTAGCTTTTATTCTCATAGAAAACGGCTAATTTGCTTATATAATTGAATTCTGTACTCTTGATAACGTAATTCAATATATAAGCTTTTCAGTTATTTTTTTCGTTATCCATAGACTTCTTTTTTCTTCCATATTAATTCTTGTTATATAGTGCAAGGGACTTTATTTTATACATAGCAGCTTGTATATATATTTTTGGTATCCATTTAATGTGTTTTGGGGGAAACATGGTTTAATTAATGGTTATATATATATATATATATATATGATGATGATGATTTTACCGTCCGTTGAATGAATCTTGCCGTTTTTTTAAAAGGTTATCATTACTACGATGACTTCATCAAACTTCAGATTTAGTTAGAAGTTGACATAAGGTGTTGCTGATTAGATTTTGGTGTAAATCACCTAAGCGGTGGTGCTGCTATGCTGCATTTTTCAAGAAGTATTAACATGTTTGACATAGTAGAAAGTTTTGGGATTGCCACAGCCGACTACTTAGATTAGAAATTGGAATACAGATAATATAATACGAGTTTTAAAAATAATAGGAGTTTAAATAGAAATAATATATAAGATATTATTTTGAGGCAGGGGAATAGTAAATATGCGGGAAAATGCTTTAATAGAGTTTTGGATTAAAACATTTTGTAATATATATACTTAATCACATATTTTAAGGTAATTTTGAAAAATAAATGTTAAAAAAATTCAATACTAACAAACATTTTTACATAGACGTTAAAATATTGAAATTCGTTAAAAGATTTATTAGGGTCAATTTGAATAGTAAAAGATATCACCATACTATAGTATGATATTGTTTTTGATTTTATCTAATTTTTTATATACTTTACATGAAAATTAGTCATATTTATTTGCTTTTAAAATAAATTTAAAGAAAAAGTAGCATATTCCTATATTTTTAAATTCTAAATCTCAATATCTTTGCCGTAAAAAGTTTTTTTTTTTTGTTAATAATTATATATTTTTTCAGATTATTTATAATAGTGAATTTTTAAGGTGTCAAATCCAGTATGGGCAATTAAAGTTATTTCAATTTGAAATGAATAGCGTTTGCAATGATTTTTTCAATTTCCATGGGAATCGGGGAGAAAAATTACTCAAAGCGTTTTAGAAATTTTTGAGCAGTTCGGTTTATTCATATTCTTGACCACGTGAATACTTTTGCAAGTTGAGTGTGTTGTGCTATGCTACTTGGGTGTGTTGTATCGTTCTAAACGATACCAGGTAAACAATTAAATTATTAAGCTAATACTGGTAAAAAAATAGTAGTTATAATTATCAATTTAATTTACTCAAAGACAGATCAGTAAAAAGCGATTGCAACTATATTCTATATTATAACGGAGAAACGTGTCCGTGCAAAACTCTGGCGTCATTTTAAGAATGACAAGACTATGGCAGTTAACCTTTACTGCAATTTTTTAAACTGCTAAATATCGCACGTTTTTAATTTTTATACCATCAAAAAGTGAAAAAGGTGTACTTTTTAATTAAATTTCTTTGGAAACTGCATCGCAATTTGTTTTAAAAATTTATCGCTATTTGTTCAATTTTTATTGTTTTATAATTATGAGTCATGATTTGTTTTAAATCTATGACTATCGCGTGCAAACAATTACGTAAGTTAAATTCGTTTGTACTTAAATGTCAACGTTCATCAATAAATAAATAAAACAATAAAATAAAAATAAATACAATTTAAGACATGTGACTAGAGATATGCACGGGCCGGGCTCGGTCCTATTTTCATTCACGGCATTCGGGACGGGACGGGCCCGGACCATTGTTCTTTCTAAAGGCTTGGGCCGGGCTTTGTGACTACACTTTACGGGCCAGGATGTACATTTTTCCAGAAGAATCGAGCCGGTCCGGGCCTAAATTATTTTTTTTAGTGCCGGGACTGGTTTCATTCATAGTCTTCACGGCCCAAAATTTTCAGTTCTAGTTTTGACCAAGCCCGTAGGAAAATGATTGTCTCGGCGTGACCTGGTCCGTTCAAAGGTCAGTTAAATTAGGCCTGACCCACAAATTTTTACAAAAAAATTATACTTTTTTAAATCGCCATTATTCTACAACTAAACATTAAAATTTATTCATTTTAAAGAATAGTAGATTTCTACGCTTATTAAAATATAGCTAAATTAAAATATAGTAAATTGTGTGGAAAAGAAACTGCCAATGATGGATTCCTGTTTTAAGCTGAAAAACGTGTTAATCGATATGTAATGAATATACTAATCCGTAAGAAAATAATATACCATATAATACATTCACACTTGCCTAGAAAAGAATTTATTTATAACGCATTTTTTTTTTCTTTTCAATGCAATTCCGTCTTGGAAGATTGAAGAAAAATGTTATACTGCTTGGAAGACTGTATAACATTTTTCAGATTTTTAACACTTCAATACAGGGGATATGGATTAACAATATTAAGGATATCTGAAACATTACCCTGAATTAATGACATATAAATGATAACAAACAGACAAGAAATAGAGATTTATAAAAAAAAAAAAAAAAAAAAAAAAAAAAAATATATATATATATATATCGCAGCCTGCAGCACTTCTATGAAAATGAAGATTATAAACATGAAAAAAAAGTTAACATAAATATTTTTGGTCAGAACTCCTCGTACGAGACAAATTTTTAACCAAATCGACGTAAAAATCAATGATTTGTAGAAATTCACTCGGGCTGGGCCCGGGACAAGATTTTAACTTTATTTCGGGGCGAGCCGGGCTCGAGCCGAACTTTTAAATTTTTTACCGGGCCTGGCCGAGCCAATATTTTTTCGTACGGGCCGGGCCGAATTTTTTTTCTGTGAGTCGGGCCGGGCCCGGGCCTGGAAATTTCGGTCCGTTCAGATCTCTAGAACTATGCACTAAACCACTAAAATGATCAGTATAAAAAAAGGCTGATGTTAAATAGTGATCTGTTTTAGTTCTCAAGTATACAAATGGTTTTCATCTATATTCTATAACTGGGAGCCCGGATCCCTTTGCAATAATAATATTTGCTAATTTTGCAAACTTCACTGTTTTCTAATCTTTATATTGTATCCTGCTGCGTCAGTAAATAACTAATCCAGGCAATCTACAACATTCTTAATTATTCTTCCTGTTAATGGGAAAAGAGCTTTCAAGGAAATTCAGATCTACCATATATTAAAAAATAATAAACACATGGATATTTTTTTTTTCTAAAAAGCTATTTCCAAACAAGTTCTTTTAACAAATTTGTTTCCAATTTTCTTATAAAATTAAATACAAATAACGTATTATGATTAAAATTAAAATATATGTGCTAAAGTATCACACTAAACACAAAATCTCAAAAGCACATTTTAAATAAAGACAACTAATAGTTTCATTCAGAGTCATGCACGGGTCGGGTACAACCCGACCCGTACCAACAAATTCCATGTTAAGTCAATATGAACCCTAAAAAAATTTCCTCAACCCCTACAAACCCGAGCTCGCAAAAATAATTTTTGGCAACCCGCAACCCCACCTGAACCCGAGGTATTTCAACCCGAAATAAAAGAAAAGTAAATCATGTTTTAATGTCCTTTTGAAAAAAAATCTACAATTGTATCTCTAATACCATTTTTACATTTTTCATAGAAGAATGAACAAATCTAATTCTTTAATATTCAAATATACTAAAACCTCTGAGTAGTGGACACATCGGGATCGTTGAATAGAGTCAAACATCGGGTCGGGTTATCCCGTATTTTGTTTTTTCGGCTCGGAATGAATCTAACTTTCTTTCTGCAGGTCGAATTCACGCTAGAAAAATTCTTGCGCGTCATATATAAGTTTTTTGCCACTCAGATTGTTAAATTTTCGCAAAAAGTTTGAGAACATCTATGTTTCAGATAAAAAGAAATACGTATTTGAATTAGAGTCATGCGCGGGTCGGTTTATACCCGACCCGTGCCCCGTATATGACTGAATTAAATAGATATGACAGGTATGATCAATTATACCCGAACATCGATACAATGAAGAAAGAAAGTAGAAAATAATGTTTCGATTGATATGTAACGTTATAAAATTAAAAATCTAATCTTTAAATATTCTTTAAAATTAGTTGCGGCTTCAATAGTTCCAATTATAACGGTACACCTTGTATTAGACCACTGGCATTCAGCTCTATCGTACTTTAAAAATACAAAACGAAGCAAATTGCTAAATAATCCATCCTATCTTCCTGTTTAATCACATAGTAGATATTTGTCATAACGTTAGAAGTATCAAGATTAGAACATTAGAATTGTAACTATTCAGAAAAAAATGATTTAGCAATGCAGAAGCATTCGTTATAATTCTTTTCGTACTAGTAGTTAAAAAAAATATTTTATAATTACTTCCAGAAACCAATTCTACTAGAGGAAACGAACAAGCACGCATTTTGCTTCCGTTAAACTTTCATCTGCGCTTTATATAGATTTTTAGTTTGAAAAAATATTTTGGACGTTCATTTAAAAAATCGGGTCAACCCGAAACCGACCGCAAGGGTAAAAAAGCCAACCCGAACCCGAAACAATGAAAGCGAACAATAGCCGCAACAAAAAATTTGAAGTAAACCCGACCCGAACCCGACCTGCAACCGCAAAATATAGTGCCAATCAAACCTGACCTGAACCGCGGGTCAGGTCAGGTTCGCTTAAAGCGGGTAACACGAGCCGATGCAGCACTCTAATTTCATTATATACAATTTATAACGTTTTCGAGCTCAGCAATGATAAGAGGTCTATTGATTTCCATCGGCCTTTTTTGAGTTAGCCAGATGTTTCATAAGTGAAATAAAATAAATAACATAAAATCAGTCACGTTTACAGATAATCGTTTCTATTAAAGCATTTGTTTTCATGATACCTAATATCTCGTGATTTTTCTTTACCAAGTTCATATTTTAAATTTTTTGTGGATGTAGTTTATTTTATCTTAACTAATCTTAAGAATTTCACCGATCGTGTATACGAAACTTGTAGGTATGTTTATTAAAAGATTTTTAAGTCTTTAAGTTTACTGTAATTATTTTCAAGATATAGGTATATTTCTTATTTTAATACAATATATTTAAAACAATATTATACAACATTTTAAAAATTTCCTATGTAATTCTATTAAAAATTGTATAATTAACTAATGAATTGTTAAAAGAAAAACAACTCGTTTGCTAAACATTTGTGTAAGTTTTAGTTCATTAAATGAAATATTTTGTTGAGAAAATAATTCATTATATTTTTCCTTTAAATATAAAGTCATTAATTTTCACTTTTAACTTAAAGTGCGCTATTTTTTCGTAAACTATTATGGTAGAACAATTTCCGAAAAACAGACAATGTTCTAAATAAAAGTATATTAAATCCGCATAAAAAATTCTACGGTATGTGGCATCTTCCCAAATGATTATCAGAGATCGATTTCCATCGATTTTTTAAGGTTCATCTGTTTAAGACATCGTAAGGTGATATATCCTGCGAAAAACTAAGTCTGAAGAAAATTATGCTGGCGATGCTAATAAAATGGAAAATAAGAGAGTGCTTTATATATATATAGATCTCATTATTACAGTACAACATTGGATCTAGCCAAATGTTTAGATATTTTTAGTCTTTTAGATATGAGTTGATCAGTAAATACAGAAATTAATAGTTCATATCTCAGTTTTTTACAGCGAAAAAAATGTGTAAATCGGAGTCTAAAAGTATGCATATTTTAATAAAGTATAAAAAAAATATATATATAAAAGAAATTTAACAGAAAGGTTATTTTAATAAAATAGTATATTGCATTGAAAATCAGACATGTTTTAAATTTTACTTTTAATGTAATGTTTACCAAGCGTTAGAAATATGCGAGGAAGCATAAAACAGTACATGTTGAAAATTTCTCGAAAAATTAAACTGTATTCATTCACACGTAAACTCGTTTCTTTTCAAAGCAAATAAGTTATAACAAACTCAGCGTTCATGGAAATAAATGTAGAATAACAAGTTTAAATATCTTAATTATCTGTTAAGAAATCGTAAAACTTTACACAAAAATGTAATACATTAAAATTTGCTAAAATGGAATTGCTAGGGAACGGAAAATATCCGTTTTAGCTAGTTTTCTGTCTTAATAAGGAACTTCTCTGGTATTATATCTATGGAAATTTACAATTTTTCGGTTAAAAAAAGTTTCTATTATGCATAGGTCCCGTTTTAACTACTTTCACCGTACATTTATATGCTCAATCGATATTAATACCCATATATACAATCGTTTTAAGTACAGTACGCACACCCAAATACAGCCATCTCATAACCAGATTGATAAAACTACAAAATGTGCTCCACTCTTGTAAATTATTATCATAATGTTGTAATCATACCGTTGAAATTTATACATTTTTATTCCATTTTATAAAGGTTGCCATGGTTTTCGTAGAACGACATGGCAAATCAAATTCCTCTGATGTAATTCGAATGAGACATTGGCGTGAGGTAACAGCTCGTCAGCGAATCGAGTGAAGAAGAAAACAGACAAATTTAACGCAATATTAAAAAAATAAAAATATGTACTTGGCATTGTAATAGTAAAAATATTGTGCATCTATCTATATTATAAAGGGCAAACATATCTGTGCGTAACGCGTACGTCATTTTGCGAATGACAATACTCTGAAATTTGAAATAAAATTTTGCTTTTGCAATTTTCTCTACTGCAAATTTTTAAACTTCTAAACATCGTCGTATAAGGAAAAAAAATGTTCTTTTGAATGACATTTGTTTGAAAGCTATGTCTCAATTTAATTTTAAGTTATTTTAATTTTTTTCTAGTTTTTATTACTTTTTTTTGTAACTGTGGAAACTGAAGTACTCCATTTCTGTTGAAAGTAAAGGGGATAAAAGGAAAATAGTAGATTATCTGCTATCTTTTTTATGTAATTTTCTCATAAAACTGAAAAAAAAATTGAAATTAAATACGTGCTATGTCAAGAATATCGCTTGTTATAAAACTCGGTAAGTTTTGGCTTTTTTTCGCTTTTATTTATCAATTAAATTATTTTTAGTTTATTGCAATTTAACTTTGCAAACGATACAACACTTTCTCTTTACAAAAATGTATTTTAAAGAATATTTGTGTGACTTATTTTCTTTGCATTTACTTAATTCGTATCAAAAATCTGAAAGAATGCAATTTTATTAATCCGTGTGTAATTATATTTTCCGGATTAAAAAAAATATATATAAATGAATAACTTCTGATAAAACATGGATCTATTAAAAACAAAAAAAAATGAAGACATATATAAATCATTAGATACCCGAGATTGTTTTGCCGAGTTTCTTAAATAACGTCATTGCTTTATGCTGGGTTTGTGTATTAATCCGCAATAATGATGTCATTTGTATACCGTTCTACAGATGTTGTTTAAGACGGGATAGTAAAAGTGGGATGCTTTAGCGGATGGAGTTGACGTCATTTTATAAAAAAAGCGTGTATTTTTATTTTCAAAACTGAAATGTGTTTTGTAGCAGTGCGTCATTTTCAATCATCATTTCAATTTCATCAAGTGCGTCATCAATTGCTAATTGATTTCAATATTCCAACATATGAATTGTATTCATTTTATATCAAAATAAGTGAATGGACCAAAGAAGCCCCCAGCAGGGGCTACTTTGTTCCAAAACTTTAAAAATAATTAAAAAAAAAATTGCCTCTTATAAAAATTAACTTAAGCTCTTCAAACTTTAACGATTTCACATATAAATTCTTTTATTCGGCTGTTCAACCAACATTTATTCCCACCAGTGGCTGAGAGGTTCTGCTCTCGAAGCTGATAGACGGGAGATGCTGGGTTCGAACCCAATCGCGTCCGTCGGCTTAATCGTTCGGAGTTTTCTTGGTTTTCTTCGAGCCATGGATTTCCATGCGTAAATACGGGTTAGGTTTCCTTAGAAAGACCCCCACGAAGTGCACTCCCCCCTTGGGCCTATATTCCTAGAGTAGATATCGGCCGTCAAAAATCAACCAATCAACCAACATAAAAAAAAAAAGCAGAAGCTTTGAAACGATTTAAATTTTCAAAACTTTTGTTTTCAAAATCACACATTTTGTGATATTCACCTATATACGAAGGTGGTTCAATAATTATTGTCCCGAGTGTATATAAAATATTTGTACTGCGATGGTTGAGGTGGAATATTGAAGCCTAATGTCTTATTTGCTTAAATGCTCAATTTCAGAGCCGTAGCTACTACGTAACCATGTTTTTTTTTTTTTTATCGTTTTAGGTGTGTGAGGTGGCACCAAGCTTGAAAGGAGGGGTTGGGGATAAAAGGCTGGTTTGGCGTATGGCATCAGACCTGAAGCAGTTCTGTGATAGATTTGTGACAGTGGATGAGACGTTGTCAAGAAAGTCCCACCAGTTGTTGTCCCCTTCAAGAATACCAACAATCATATTATATGAAAAATAACAATTATGTGTTCAAATAAAGTTTTGAAATTTATTAAAAGCGATACTTCCGTATTGGCTTCGTTTCAGGAGTTAACGCCTTCGGGACAACCGTCCTTTCTGGATTTTGTAATATTTTATTACTGATTTTTCAAAAGAGAAATTTTTGCATAATTGAATTGGGAAAATGGCTCGATTAAATAAGGAAAAATTTACAATAAAAAATAAGTATTGGGAATAATCAAGTATTCGTAGCATCTTGTGTGTCACGTATATGTGTCGCTCGTCTCGAAGGGGTTAACAGCCAAAAAAATTGCCAGTCATCACTATTTACCCTCAGTCTTTTTTATCCCCATCGTTTCAGTGGTTTACATTTGTTCGATTACAAGTGTTAAATTTGTATTTTAATTATATTTTTCTGTTTTATTTATTGATTCATGAAAGTTGTAATTTCTTTATGGAATATAAGCTGTAAACAAAAATTGAGCAATTTATATTAATGCAAACGGATTTCACTTCCGTAATCGACTGCACGCGATTCAGGTAGATTTAAAAAAAAATCATTCCTGAGAATTATTTTAAAAACAATTAAAATTGTGTAAATCTCAATACACTTTCCAAAAAAAATTGCGATGCATTTTTCACACAAATTGAATTTTAAAGTACATTTCTTCCCCTAAAATTTGAAAATGTGCGATGCTTGGAAGTTAAACAAAATTGAAGTTAATTCAAATTTAATAGTCTGGTGTTGCCACCATTAACATGACTGTCATATCCCAATAAGAATCCAACAATAGTTGAGATATGTATTAACAGATGGCAGCACCATACACAGAGAGTCTGAGATTGTAAGGCTTTGCATATAGCCGAGTGATATCGATACAGTTATAAGAAATGTCTTGTTTTGAATAGCTGCACTTTGACAGCTCTTGTAAATATGTAAATAAACTATAAGTAATCTTATAGTTATGCGTCCTTGCTTAGTAAATAATAATAGTAATAAGAGTACGGCGTTGTAAAAATGATGTCAGCTTTACTGACGCGCACCTTTGTCCTTTATAATATAGATACTATTGATATATTTGGCAAAACGTAAACATTTCTCCTTAATTCATTGTATGGGCGATTCTCAAAAGGTGGGCACTGGACACAAGTCATAACTTTAAGCCTTTCAAACATAACTTTCATTATCATTGATTTTTTTTTTTTTTTTTTACTCTGAGTTTTTAGTTCTATTCAGAAATAGAAAATGACTTAATTTATTGTAAAAGCTTTGTATAAATATCTTAAAATTTTATTATTTTATGTTAAAGAGGCCAATTTCGGACATATACGTCATAACGTTAACTGCTCCAATGCACCACCAAGAAAAAGAGTTTTAACTTTTTTCCAGGTGGTTCTAATGGTAAACAACGAATGCATAAAGAAAACGGATGATTTTTTGATAATTTTGTTAAGAGATGGCAGGCTGATTTATTGTTTTTTTGAAGATATAAGGACTTTTCTATAAAGCATTTTTCTGTATTTTGTTATGTCCGAAAGTAACGTACGTAACAAAGCATTTGATTTTATTATTATTATTATTACTGGATAACAAGAAGTTAATTATACATATATATATGTATACAGACACATTTACTACATTCTTAGTCTTAAGAATTTTTTAAATACTAAGAGCAACGTCCAAAATCTGTAAGTCCAAAATCTGCAAATGTCCAAAATTTGTAACGTACACAACTGCTAATTAAATGCTTTAATCATTAATTTTCCAGAATAGTTGCTGTCTTTTAATGTTTGTGTATAATTTTGTAGACATACTATTAAAATATTTATATATTATATTTATAGACAAAATACTATACTATTAAAAAAATTTGGCCTTAAATTTGAAAATTTTAAAAATTACATTAACGTTTAATGATCCCACCTTTTGAGAATCTCCCATATGTTATAGTTAAAGTTCTTTTGTAATATTCTATTTTCAACATTACACATGTATGTTGTTCCTGTTGCAGAGATGGTACTTGATAGAATTTTTTTACTTATGTTCGTTTTTTTATGTGGGCGTAATTAGTTTTAGCTCTATTGAACTTTTCTGTTAAACTAGTACTAGCATTCTCTTAAATATTTAAATAAAATGTACTTATTCTGAATTACATAAATGAATTTAATATTTACTAATTACCTGGAATACTTCAATTTCATAATTTTGATAGATTATTTCTTGTAGTAATGTTAACATATTTTGCTACAATTACTTAGATTTAGTTCGCAAAAAGTTTTATTTCTATTCTTGTATAAGTAATACAATTTTTTAAATAACTCAAAATTAGTAAGAGATGTTCAATGTTATGTAAAACGTTTCTTTTTCTCTGAAGAAGAGTGAGAAGAAAAATGTACATTATTTTTGTTGTTATTATATTGAAATGTAAGTGATTATTAAAAAACTAAGAGTGATGTTGAATTCAGAATATTTATGAAATATTAATATGTAAAGAGCGGATTACAGAAATATTGCTAAAATGCTGAAATTTAAGATTATAAAGAGAATGAATTAAAAAATATATTGATTATGGGAGTATAAAGTTAAGTAAATATGGAATAATATTTATTAAAAAAAGAAAAAGAAAGAAGACACTATGACACATGACTACATCTGAACTATTTTTATAAGTCGCTACTTAGAAAAAGAAAACTAAACCTGTGGCTGTAAGATCCTTGAAGGATCAGGGCCTACAGCGCCCAACTCTGTTTACTTGACCCTGGGATCCGAGGTGCTATGCAGCATGTGCCAAGACGGGTGGTTAGACCAACGCGACACCTTCGTTGTTTAGTTTCCAACCAAGCTTGGTACTGATTTTTTCGACCCCGAAGGTATGAAAAGTTGAGAGCTACTTAGAAAGATGGTCAATAACAACTTAAATAAAACACAATACTTCACATTACTAAGAACTTTAAAGATACTTAATCGAAAGAAAATACTTATGATCACAAAGTGATTAATAGCAAAATTCTTATATCGTAAATACACAATCGTAAATAAACAATTATGAGAAAAGAAATAGGAATTTGTTATTGTAATGTGTAATAAAAATATCTTTGCATTTCCTAGTATTCCATTAATATAAATTGTTGTTATTTAATAGTTATGCCTTTATTTATAAATTATTTATTATGTATTGTGATGCGTTATCTTATTATTATTATTTCTTGCTTCATTATTGCTGGTATTACAGTTTATGCTTAATTACATTGTTATTATTTTAATAATTTATTGTTATTATTATTGTTTTATATTTCATTGAGAGTTTCATGAAGAAATCAATTAGGTATAATGAAACACTCATACTACAATATATATTAAAACACACATACACACATAAATAACGCCTGCATTCAACAGTTAAAGGTATATATAAATATTATACAGGCATACATACAATAAATACAATAAACCCAACTGGAGTGAAAAATTAGCCAGAGCCAGGAATCGAATCCGGGACCACAGTAACAGTGGTTAGAGCAGCAGTCTTGTGTACTGTGGTCACGGGTTCGATTCCTCGCTCTGGCTAATTTTTCACCCCAGTTGGGTTTATTGTATTTATTGTATGTATGTCTGTATAATACTTATATATACCTTTAAATCAATTAGGTGTTTCAATAAGACCTTTCAATAAAAGGTTTGAAAATATCTGGTATATGTTAAAGCGATAAAGTTTCCGGAAAATAGCTGTTAGATATTTTCTAATTTCATGATGTCTTACCAATATTTATAATATGAGAGAGTGCAGTTTAGAGTTTGTAGGTTGTAAGATATCCAAGTCTCACGAATCTTTTTGTACTGTGTGTGGGGGTTTGTAATGTAATACATTTTTAAATTTTATATGTTTTCCATTTAATTTACTTATTTTCACCTTAAAATATCTTTTTCTTTTTTTTTTCTCGTTCAACATTTCATTATTCTACTTTTAGCAGCTTAGCTCGGATTAAAATGAATCAGTTTTTCTTTTATAAACCTGGTTGCTTAGTACGTTGATACACGTTGTACTATGTTTTCGAATCTTTTACGTGCTTATTTACACCATTTTTCATGAGCGGTTACTTAGTGCAATTGGCTTACCTGATTGACTGGAGATCCGGTTCGTTCTGGTTTTTAGAAAGTTCTCTGTTTTCATCTGCGCAGTAGCATCAAACATTTTGTACATTCTGGAAGCTCGGATTTTCGCTAGTGTTGTTGGCTCAAAAAGTCACGGATGTTCGTCATGCCAATCTCCGGTAAATATCTTTTGTTATTATTGAAGGCACAAACTCTTTTCTCTGCATTGCTACAAGTTCAATAGATTGAATTGTCGTGAATTATTATCGAAGCTGCTTGCCGATTCAAAAATGTTTTTTTTATTCCTGTAAATTGAGCCTGTCACTTAATATTTATTATCCTGTAATCTAAATTAGTAAAACTTTGCACTTTATACCACATGACTTTTTTCAAGAATCTGTCTAATAGGATTCTTTACCCCTGGTGCGCATTTAGTCTCGAAAAGTAGGCTATTAGTGCTAGCTATATTTAAAATAAAATTTATACCTGAAACAATCAATTAAAATTAGTGGAAGAACATCTTATGATACATTTTCTAAAAAATTGTTTTATTTTACAGATGAAGGCGTTATGAAGTGTTATATCATATGGTATAAACTACTAATATTATACTTAGTATTGAAGGTATTAGACAGTATCTTTTAATATTTAATATTTTTATATTTGATAATTTAAATGGCGAAAACAATTTTCAATATATAATAATTAATTGATAATATTCTTTTTCTAGCAGAGTTTAGTATCACCTATTAACATTTAAATATATGCTACTAAGAAGGAATTAAATAAATATCTAAATTACAACAAAAATACTTTCAAGTGAATTGTCTTGAATCCTAATATTTGTTACATAACTTTTCTTTATGTAACAAAAATTCTTTAACGCAAGTCTTTAATTAAACTGTGAGTTATTCTTTTAACATCTTCTAATGTGAATTAGTTGCGCCACAAAAGTAACTATGACTACATCTATATATTATATAATACAGAAAAAGCCAGCATGTCTTAATACTTTCTTTTTTAATTCGCATGGAAATTTTCAATATTAAATATTTTACAATGTTTATCCTGGGGCAAAAATTAAAAAATATAATATCAGATCCTTTATAGTTTAATTATGTATAAAGTTCTATGTAATAATTACACCAGCATATTTTATATGTTGTAGTTTTATGTTCTTCTTTTTCATGTATATTCTTCTAGCTTAGAAAGTTATAGTATTACAAGACTGTAAATGTTGAAAAAAAAATTCTAAAAAATGAGCAAGCATCCTTCATTCTAATGAATAAATAATGTAGCAAAAAAAGGTTGTCAAATTTGAATGGAAATATTTCAAATGATTTTTAATTCACCCCATTCATTTATTTTTCCTTGACAAAAATTATTCATTGGTTCAATGCTTAATTAAGATCTTGAAGTTTTTATATGCATTTTTTTTTCTCCTTTCAATGACTAGTAATCAAAAGTCATGTTTTTCTCTAATAGCTTTCATCATTTTTCTAAATTTGACAATTATATCTGAGAGCTTATTATCATTAAAATTAGAAAGTAATTATTAACGTATTTTATTTAATTTGGCGTTTTTGTTCCTTTTTGTAACCAAATAGGTCTAATTCTCTAAAACCAGTTTTCCCAAAAATAAGACAGTGTTTTTTATTACTTTTTGCTCAAAAAAAGAAGGATATTAATTCAAGCGTTGTAATTTTTTATGAAGAGCAATTCTGAATTATTCCTTTAGAATAGTTTATAATTACACATTTGTTTATTTAAAACAAATATTCAAAACAGATGTACAAAAATATACCTTTATTCAAACTAGGGAATCCAACCCGGCCTTCCCGGGCTACAGAATACAGGGGAAACCCGATTTTGTTTTTTTCTTTGAAAACTTTAATAAATAAATATTTATTTATTTATTTTGGCCACTAACAACATCAAAAAGCTTTTTTATATGAAAAATAAGGTATCCAAATAAAGTTTTGAAATTTATTAAAAGCAATACTTTTGTATTGGCCACGTGCTAAGATTTAATAATGAAAGAAATCGCCAAGGATCTGTTTTACAACAGCAATTTTAATTATGATACTTTGAGTTGTGTATATTAGTTAAATTAGATGTCTTAAATCTGTGTTTTCTTCATATTTCATTATTTCATTTTTTAATCGATGAAGTTTTAATTTTGTTATGGAATATAAGCTGGAAACAAATGCCGAACTATTTATAGTATTTTAAGTGCAAACGGATTTATATTTTTCAATCGTCTGCACGCGATTGTGATAAATAATAATAAAAATCATTCATGATAAAAAATTATTTTAAAAACCATAAAAAATTAGTAAATTGCGATACAGTCTTCATTATTGCATTTCAAACAAATTGCATTTGAAAGTACATTTTTTATCCTATTCGACGATGTAAAAATTAAAAATGTGCGATGTTTAGAAATTGAAAAAATTGCAATAAAACGGAAGTTTAATCGTCTGCTGTTGCCAACGTCAAAATGACGTCGCGTTACGCACAGATACGTTCGTCCTTTATAAAACCAAGTATAAGATCCTTCTCGGGTTTTAAAATATAGAGAAAAGCATATTTTTTAAAATTGAAAACGCTAATAGATTTTTTACATTTAATATACAGGGTGTTTATAAAGCCCCGTACCCATTTTGATGTTTAATAACTCATAAAATAATGAAGATAGATTAAAATTAATAACATAAATGGTTAGATAGACTCAAAAACTTTCATGACCCTTGTCAATGAACTTCCACATGTGCCCCCTTCGTCGCACGGAGAATATCAAGTCGATAGTCAATTTCACGCCAGGTAGCGGCAAGAATGTCGGCATCCACAGAGGCTATTGCGGTTGTAATTTAAATGTAATGTAATTGCGGTTGTAATTAGATACATATTTCCACAACTAGAAGAGCTTCAGCCACATGTCATTTTGCAACAAGATGGTGCACCACCTCATTGGGGTACCATCGTTCGTACTGCTTTGGATGACCATTTTCCAGGAAGATGGATTGGGCGAGGAGGTCCAATTCCTTGGCCACCCAGATCACCTGATATAACGCCGCTGAACTTTTTCCTTTGGGGATTTGTAAAGGACAATGTTTACAGGAGGAGAGTGTCGAACATTGATGACTTAAAAGACAGAATTACAACTGCAATAGCCTCTGTGGATGCCGACATGCTTGCCGCTACCTGGCGTGAAATTGACTATCGACTTGATATTCTCCGTGCGACGAAGGGGGCACACGTGGAAGTTCATTGACAAGGGTCGTGAAACTTTTTGAGTCTATCTAACCATTTATGTTATTGATTTTAATCTATCTTCATTATTTTATGAGTTATTAAACATCAAAATGTGTCCGGGACTTTATAAACACCCTGTATATTTTTTAGACTGATCACTGAAATTACCAAAAATATTTTTTATGTGAAACACATCAATTATATATTCAAGTAATAATTTTTTAATTTATTAGAGGCGATATATTTATTATTGCCCCCGTTCAACGAGTTAACAACCAAAGCAATCGCCAAAGGTAGCTATTTATAGCAACATTTCTCATTCTAATAATTTCAGAGTTTTAAGCAAGTTCTTCTATTAAAAGTCTTAAATTTGTGTTTCATTTATATTTATTTTTTTATTGATGAAATTTTAATTTCGCTATTGGATATAATCCGAAAACAAATTCTGAGCTATTTATATTTATTTAAATGCAAACGGGTTTATCTTTCGTAACCGTCTGTGTGCATGTAATAGAAATAGACGTGAGAAAAATTAATCCTTGAAAATTATTTAAAAAACCCACAAAAATTGAGTAAATATGTAATACAGTTACTAAACAAATTACGTTTTATAATATTTTTTTCCCTATTCGACGGTGTCAAAATGTAAAATGTGCAATTAATGGGAATTTTAAAAATTGCAGTAAAAGCGAAATTTAATCGTCAGCTGTTGTCACCGTCAAAATGACGTCAGACGGACGGATACGTTTGTCTTTTATAAGATAGATTTACCATGTCATCTTCTGTCCCAATCCAACATTTGTCTCTAATCTCGGCCAAAATGCTGCCATTCGCAAATTACTGCATGCATTTCGAAAGTCAAAATAACAACTTAGAAAATGTTGTTTTTAGAATGCGAAAGAATCTTACATTTTAGGTGTATCTCGTTCTCGGAGTAGAACTTATATTACGAACATCTGGAAAACATCATGAAATTGTATCACATTTATACACTTAAAAAAAAATAATGATTTTCACTTTCTAACTAAAGTATGCTATATTTGTTTCGTTGAACATCCTGGCCAAAAAGATCTTATACAAACAAGCAAAAATTAAATTTAAAAATAAAAAACCTACTGCGTAAAAAGCGAACTACTAGGTTGAGCAAAAAGTTCTGGGAAATTTGTGAATGTTGCGCTTTTATGAGCAAATTAATTGTGTTTAATTGTTAGTTCCTATCTATAAACACTGTTTTCATGATGCCTGTAGATGTCTATTAAGGTGAGAGTTGCAGTAAAGCTATACATCTTACCTACACAACTTCCAGGTTGAGTAATATTTAAAAGGAGCTTCTGACTGTAAAACGTGAGTGAAACATAGTCTTCATTTTGAAAGACCTATCCAATGATATGCCACTGAATAGGGTGCGTAATTTTTTTCGTCTCTACCGCCATTTTGTATTTTGCGGCCGCCATTTTGAATTTATAAAAACAAAGCCTAGCCTATAACCATCGGACTGTTAAGAAGAATCGATACAGACCTCATTCATTAAAATCCATCCTGCCGTTGGGATTTTTCGAGGGTATAAAGAAATCCACATATCCAGATACGCGTGAAACACGTAACCCTTCTTGGCAGTCGGGTAATAAATGCTTTTTCAATTTTTTCATGTTACAGTTTAACAAATCCTACACCCCAAAAAACTTCAGTATGATGTAACTGTCTAATCGATTATCAGTGTTTCGATCCCCATCGATTTTACAGGAATCATTTGATTAAACCGCTATAAATGTTCTGCGAAAAGCGAAGTCTGAAGGAAAATTAAACTGACCACAGAAATAAAATGGAAAAAAAGAAGTATATATTTTCTCTTTAAATAAATTTCATTATTTTAATTACTCATCAGATTTCATCAATGTATAAACTTTTTTTCCGAAAATCAAATATCCAGTGACAAATTAATTTAATTGAATGATACTTTAGAATTTTTTTTCAACTTCAAATAAAAAGAATCCAAAGTCAAACCGAAATAAACAAATGTATGCAAAATAATAAAATAAATAAATAAATAATAATTAGAATTACCCAACCAAGTATTTGATACATAAATAAAGCATTCAAATATCGAAAGAATAAGATTTTTTTTTTCTTATTTGTTTCCTTTTGTGAAGCATTTTTGTTTTCTAAAATAAAATGGCCTAATTTGATTAACAGTCAGTGTTTTATTTGTAAGTGGATGAAAACATGTTTTGCACTTAAAATACATTTTAAAAAGATTAAGGAGAAATAAAGTCGAATTTTTATATATCTTACATTACACTGCAAATGGTTGCGTCTTAAATTCAGACAAAAATGTGTCTGGAAAAGTAATTCAGATACTTAAGAGCGTGTTTGTCAAAATTCAGACATAATAAATATCTTTAATTTAAGAGACATAAGTCATTTACTATAATTATGGTATAAACGGACTAATCTAATCTAATCGCCCACCCTGGGAACCTGCTTAAGGCTGATGGTTGGGTCAAGACCCTAGACCAGGGCGGGATGTTCCTACCACCTTTGCGGCACCACAATCCAGGGAACGTTAGTTTTGTATAAAGTACAGGTTTGAAAAATAAAAGTTATATTTAATACCACCATTTTTTTTTCTTTTTCTTTTTTTTAAGATTAATTTATAGAATATTAATTAAAGAATAATGGAGTATAAGAAACTGTATAACAAAAAATAAAAATAATAGTTAAATGGAATAAAATTACATTAAAGTTAAGAAAGAGAAACTTATATTAGATAATTATATTTATTATTATTATTATTATTATTATTATTATTATTATTATTATATATAAAAACCCTGCAGCAAATGAAACAAAATGGTATAAACGGAAAAGTCTCAATAATGGCAATGTTTCTAAAATTAAGACATTTTGATATTTCCGGTGGAGACAATAGAGGGTGCTATTTTTATTTGCGCATGCGTTTAGATGTGTTTCCTTTCAACTTCATACTCGTTAATTCAAACTGAATGATTGTTTTTGTATGTAAGTTCTCTGCGTAGATTTTAATTAATAATTTATTTGGACTTCATTAATTTTTGAGAAATTGAAAGCTTTAGGATTTTAATTCATAACACATTAGTGTTAATTGGTATAAATTGTATCTCGTGAAAGCTTGGTACACAGAATTTTTGTCCAGTGGATTATCTTTCGAAGATGAAAAATATTCATTCTCCTACCATGATTAGCAGGTTATATCAAGGAATTTCCTTTTCAAAGAAATGCAAGACATCCACCCTCTTATACGTTGTGAAAATTTTTACATTATCTTACTATCAACGCTTTCGGTATAAATAAAATGTTTTTTTGAATCAATTTGAATCAATTTGAGAAAAAAAAACTTTCGTGTATTAATGTGTTTAACGGGTTGATCCATTGTATTGCAGATGTCTACATCTTGAATTCCTTATAAAATTTTCTCTTGCGGTTAAAACAATATTGTATAGTTACCTAATTAATTTTAATTTTTTGAAAGCTATGAAAGACACGTAAATCACTCAATGAGGATTAAAAAACGATTTTTTTTTAATCCTCAAACAATTGTTGTGATATAATTTTTATACTTTATAATCAGAGATGCACTATTTTCGAAGGAAAAATTGATTTTTCTCCCAGTTTTGCGTCTGGAAAAAATTAATTAGAATATAATAGAAGTTTGTTTTATAATTGTTACATTAAAAAAAAAAAAGTAGAAATTAATAAACATTTTTAAAATTTATGAACATTAGACTGATCTTTTTACTTTAGATAAAAATATTATTATAAATAATAAGAATGTTTTACCATTAAAAATTCAGCCTTTCATGATTTATTTTCGCTGTAGCTTCCTCTGTGGTCAATTTAGCATAGTAAGTATAACATATGACGCAACAATTTTAAAAACTGCATTATTCTTTTAAAATTGTCATTAAAACAATTTTAAACAAACATGTCAATTTAAGTACCGCATAATGCTACCATATCATTTGAAAGCAAATTTTAATTCCATTGTATGTTCTATTTATGTCCCATAAGCTATGTACGAGAAATCATAAAATTTTGAAAAAAAACACTTATATTTACCCCCCCCCCCTCCCCTGTGCTCTAACTTGTGTATTTTAAGCTTTTCTTTCTAACTAAGCCCCTAATTAAGTTGAAGACTTGAAATTTTGGATTCTTATAGCTGAACATCTCACATCAAACGACGAATCATAAAATTTTGAAGAAGTTTTATATTTACCCCCTATGGGCTCTAACTTGTGCATATTATTTTTTTTCTAACTCAGCGCCTAATTAAGTTGAAGACTTGAAATTTTGGATTCTTATAGCTGAACATCTCACATCAAACGCCAAATCATAAAATTTTGAAAAAGTTTTATATTTACCCCCTCTGAGCTCTAACTTGTGTATTTTTTTCTGAGTCCCTAATTAAGTTGAAGTCTTGAAATTTTGGATGCTTAAAGCTGACACATTAAAAGACCTCACATCAAAAGACACATTATAAAATTTTCAAAAAGTATTATATTATTTACCCCTCCTGGCTCTAGCTTCTGTATTTTTCGCAATTTTTCTAACCTCCACGCTTTTCACCCGAGGTGCACTTTTCTAACTTTTGCCAACACTCCTTTAACCACTCTTTCATATTATGCACCATAGCCGTACATATTTCAGTTCCAATTTTTACCGCCAGCGGGCGCATACCTATCTCGGTTGCTATGAGGTCGATCTCCTCGACTAATATATCTACGGATAGTTTGTAAAACGGAGTTTCCTTCGGATAGAGGTTTGTTTAGAATAGAGTGCGTAACCTGGTTGCGAAATGTGGAACTAACAGATTTTGCAAAAGAATAAATTGTTTTGAAAGGAATATAAAACGAAACCCTGTGATCTGTGATCACATTTACCCACTTGTTTTTTATAATCTTACGCAGCTATGTTTTGGCCACACTGAATTCTCCTTTACAAATGAGAAAATATGCGGCCATAAAGTAGTGTTGTATTTCTTAAAGATTTAAGACTTCATTAAAGTATTAGATAGCCCACCCCAGATTTTAAAGCGCCCAAATTTGGTATTGAATTTTTGTAAAACTCATATTTTAAATCTGTTTGGCTTTGTGTAATTATAGTAAATAAATTGAACTTTTAGTATATGATGAAATTAAAAATATATATATATATATATAGATATATATTTATATAAATAAAGCAAAACCTCTCAACAGGATCGTGGAATCGCTTTCCTGGGGTAAAAATATACAAATATGTATATGTTGTGGATTGAAAAAAGCTGGGTGCTTGACAAATAGAGATATCGTTGTTCTATAGTGTTCTTTATAGATGTTATAGTGTTTTCCCGCCATAACCGACATCTCTATATACCGGATAGTTTTTTCAATCCACAACAAATATTACAATTTGTATATATTTATCTCTGAAAAGCGGACACATTTTGCTGACCTGATACGTCCGCAATTGAGAGGTTTTATTGTATATACATAAATATATATATATATATATATAATATATACATATATATGCTATATAGTATATACTGGGTGTCGTAAAAAGGACTGACTGATTTTAAAATTCAATATCTCGCAAATGGAGATAGAAATTTAAAAAAATTCTTGTAGGAGGGTTATGTATGATGTCAGGAATTTTTTTTTTACCGTGATTCATTTTTTAGTTCAAATTACAAACAATAGATGGCGCTGCAAGCAATAGGCGCCTCCTAAACCAAAAAAGGAGATTAAAATGTTTTAAGTGGGTACCGAAGTACTAAAAATCAGGTCTGTATTTAGCACATATTGCTTGCAGCGACATCTATCGTGTGTAATACGAACTAAATTCACATTAAAAAGCACCCGACATGATACATAATGCTCCTGCAAGAATTTTTGAAGTATCTATCACCGTTTGCAAGTTATTGAATTTTATAAACAGTCAATCCTTTTTAAAACACCCGGTACATATATATTAAATCTTATCTCATTTTTATTACCAATGTCTAATCAATGGCATGCCAAACAGATTTAAAATTGCCAAGTTTACCAAATTGGAGCGCCTCTAATACCTGGGGGCAGGGAATGGGGTAGGATGTTCAGTTTTCCACATGTTTTAATCAGGTCCTACTTCTGGAAGAACCACAAACCCGTTTCATGGTCAAATATTATCTCATTTATCAAGCAACATTCAATGTAGTCAAACCTGGCTGCGTACGATGCTTTAAAAAATAAGTGTCTGTAATGAATGCCTATTAACGACAAATGCCAGATGAAAAATGGCAGCAATTCAGACGTTTCAAGTGTCTAAAAAAAGTAAGATACTTTAAAGTGTCTCCTTTTTAAACCCTCATTAAAAACACATAAGTGTCAGAATTTCAGTCACTTAAATTTACAATGTAAATGCAAATTTACAAAAAGAACCTGCACTGTCGACATTTTATCTGTGAAATTACAGAGTATCTACGGGTAATCCATTATCTTAAGTCTTATGTAAAATTACAGAGATTAGAAAAATCAAGATTCTGTTAAATAACAGAGAAGTTATTCAGTGAAAGGTCTAGCCGGATAAGCATGGCGAAATGGCCTCCACGGTCGATGTTTGAAATAACATATGTGGTAATAAGACTCACCTGAGAATACAATATAGAGTGTTTACAGCCCCTTACCTTGAGCTGCCATTGAGATAATCGTGGAAGTATGCGCCTGCGTTACTATTTTTCAAATACGTTTTTCTTTTTCTCAAAAAGCACGAACGTTAAAAAAAAATGAAACCAACGCCAATTATTGAAGAATATATTATTTCACATCATATATTTTTTTCATATTTTTACACAAATTTTAACATAGGAAAATAAACAAATATAAATATATTTTTTGAAAAAAATATTAATGTAGTAATTTTACACTTACACCAACCAAAAAATTACAGAATAATCCTCAAAGTATTCACTTTAAGAAAAAAAATTCGTTAAAATCGAAGATGCATTTTTTTTTTTTTTTGAGTTATAAAAAAATAATGCTAGCAGCTTTCTAAAATATTCGTAAAATGTCTTGTTTGTATTTGCAGAAATAATGCATTGGTCAATTCCTGACATTTCCACTCCGGCAGTGCGCCATAATAAGAGATTGTTTCATACATACCACTTCACTATAGGTCTGTTTCGTGTTTGTAAATTTCTATTATTTTGGCTTACAGTGCAGCCTTCTCGCGTAATAATATCAAGTGAATGTTCTAGTCGATTGTGCAAGTGAAGCTGGATAGGTGCTGTAAATATATAAGGCTATCAACATTTTGGCAATTTCACACTCAGTACAAACCTTCCGATATCAGAAGTTATCGTTCCTCGAACCCCCCTCCCCCTAATAATATTGTTATCAGTGTCTAAAGTTTCTTTTTATTTTCAATAGTTTGTAGTTTTTTTTCTACGTTTCAATGCGATATACAGGTATGGTTGTACATTTTTTAATCGCATATTTTACTGATTTAAATAAAGAGAAGAAATTCATAAAATATCACTTTTATATAAGAAATAACTATATTAAATAACACTTTAAAGAAATGCTCATTGTTTAAAAGTTTTTAATAATAGCTTTTTCTTACATTATAATGCATTGAACAGTAGTATTGTCTTCTTGCAATTCGCCCTTGCACGGGGCTAAACAGAACTTTTTTTAGTCAAAACAGATGGACAAAATTCTTCCCCATCTTTTACTAACGAAAATATCAAGTATCATTTCAAATCTGGTTTCTCTAACAACTATTTATATACCAATATGGCAGGAGAATATTAATGGCGAACGTTGAGTTATTCCATATTTTAGAATGAAATGTTCTATAAACATTGAATGTAATTTTAATAATAACTTTGTATTTTCATAAAAAGAATAACACAGACTTTAAAAAAAGAATTACAAATTACAAATGTAAAGATAAAGATAAAGATAAAGATACCAAAAATTAAATTTTGGTTTGATCAAAAATGATAAAGATATCAAATCACAAAACCCACTCCCCCTACAGGTATCTTCCGATGTCAAGTACCGGACCCCCTCCCACACACACATACACTCTCCCTAAAGTTATACGTTCTATATGTACACTGTACAGCCCCATAGCTTTCTTCTACGTGAAAATCATGGTAGGCAAATGTTACCATTTTATTTGTCATATCTTGATATTATAACGCGAGAAGGATGCGCAGTACGCCAAAATAACAGAATATTTACAAACACGAATCAAATGCGTAGAGAAGTGTACGTATGGAAACATTCTCTTATTTTGACGCATTGTGCATCCTGCCCGAGTGGAAATGTTACGAATCGACCAATGCATTGATAGTAGCGTATTTCTGCAAATGCAAACAGGGAACGTTACTCATATTTTAGCAAGTTGCTAGCATTATTTTTTTATGACTCAAAAAGCGCATCTTCGGTTTTAATGAAATTTTTTCTTAAAAGTGCATACTTTAGGCATTATTCTGTAATTTGTTTGGTTGGTGTAAGTATAAAATTACTGCATTAATAATTTTTTCAAAAAATATTTTGTTTATTTTCCTATGTTAAAATATGTGTAAAACTATGAAAAAAATATATGATGAGAACTAATTTCTTCTTAAATAATTGGCGTTGGTTTCATTTTTTTTAACTTTTGTACTTTTTGAGAGAAACGTATTTGAAAAATAGTAGCGTCGGTGCAAACTTCCCCAATTATCTCAAGGGCAATTCAAGGTTAGGAGCTAAAAACAGTCTATATTGTATTCTCATGGTGAGCCTTATTACCACACATGTTATTTCAAACATCGGTCGTGGGGCCATTTCGCTATACTTATCCGGATAAACCCTTTACTGTAAATTAACATCGTTAAAAATACATAAGACTCTGTAAATTTATTTTTAATGATAGTAATTTAATTTTGTTTTCAAAATTAGTGAATCACTCAATCTTCAAATAATTTGAATCTTTAGAGAAAATTTGAACTGCTGTGCCGTTTAATTTTTACACAATTACTTTGTAACCGTCATTGGGTTTGAACTCGAGACCTCTTGACAGTGGAATAACAACTTACTGACTAAGCTATAGGAGATGTTATTTAGTACAAAATATGTTTTTTATGATTCAGCGCGAAACAATCTCTTGTACTTGTGCTTTTCAAAGATTTTGCTTCAAATATATTCGTTAGAAAATGCGTAAACGGTTTATTTTAATTTATTTTAGACCGATACATAATACCTATTACTTTTTTTAATCAATTTTAATTTTTTAACTTGTTTAAGTAATAAATAAAAAAATTCAATGGTGTTTTTTATGAAAAAAATTGAATCTAATTCATTTTTTACAACAATAATGTTTTAGAGAATTTTTCGAAATTGTCGTACACTATTTATTTTTTAATACGCTAATATGTATTTTTTAATCGTTTAGTAAGAAATAAGAGAAAAATAAACTGTCAAAATGTAACTTGTTATTTAAAAGTGATTTTTTACGTTTTCATTATATCATTCATTTTGTGTAATATGTTTTATAGAAGATTAATATATTTTTTATACCGCATTTACCAATAAAATAATAATAATAATAATAGTATTCTAATAATAATAACAGCTTTGAAATAATACTACATAATTTATTTTTAATACTACCAAGCTTCTGATATATGGTGAAGGTAAGAACTGTAAAGTAATTGTCGATAGAAATCCCCACTAACTCCGAGGAGATGATATTTTCATTTCTAAATTATTCTAAGTTAAAATATATATATATAAATAGAAATAGAAATAAATAAATAAAAATAAATGAAATTTTCTTCATCAATATTTCTAATAAAACTACAAAAGAATTTTAAAAGTATGTATTTTGAATTCCAAGTTTTAACAAAGATAAAAATAGCTTTAAATAAAGACATCGAAATCCCTACAGGGAATTAGATATAAGATAACGAAAATGTCTGTAAAATCATGACCGAGAAACTAAATCGAATGCATTTAACTGAGAACTAGCGTAAATTTACAGAGAGTCTCGTTTTTTTCTGTGCTTTTACAGAAATTTTTAACTGTGTGATATAACTTACACATACATAAAAAAATATATTGTTAAGTATTATTAAATTATTTTGTGATAATTTAAATTCCTGTCACCTTACACTGAAATTATAAGAAAAAAATTATGAATCAAGAATAAATTACGAAACACTTTCTAACGCTGCTGGAATATTGTTATGTACTTTATATTTTTGATATAAAATGAAAAGATACATCAAAATGATTTATAAAATACACGATGCAATAAAAATCTATTTATACAAATTGTGTCCACATCCTGTAATGTGTTCGACTTCTTTCGCGCAGCCCGGTATGTGATCCATAGACTTTATACACAGCACATAACGCGCTAAAAATTAGTTAAGTTAAACACGCTTACCTCATCTGGAAACAAAGTTCCAGCAATTACAGCTCATAACCGATAACTGTGACCGTTTCTTTTTATTGTGTGTCTGCAAATAAAAGATAATCTATGGAAACCTAAGAATTAAAACCAAAGAATTTCGAGAATTAGATCTTCCATGCGCCGGAGATGTGAGTCCTGCATGACGGTCCGGGGTCATAATTTCGAATACGTTCTTTGATGATGATCGTTGCCTCTTTTAGGTAGATTTCGTATGAAATACTACCTATTGGGATCGTTCCTATGTTGGAATTTCTGAAAAATTTTTGCAGATCTACACCGATCATGACTCCTAGAACTCAAAACCACTCCCAGTAAAAAACTTTATATCTATCTATCTATCTATCTATCTATCTATCTATATATATATATATATATATATATATCACTTTCTTCTGGACACGATAACTTTCGTAATTCTGCACCAATCTCTTCCAAACTGATACATAAAATCAAAGGGCATAAAATCTCGGTCAAGTTCGTTAATGGGCAAAATCGGAGAAAGGGGATGGAAATAGGGAGGGTTTTTGTGAAAACAGAAAACCCCCCATAACTTCTTAATTTTTGTACATATCAAATCAGTTTAAAGTTTTTATTACTTCTAAAAATAGGGCCAAAATTTTATGTATCACAGATTTTTGATAAAGTTAAAAATGGGCTCAAGGGGCGCATAAAATAGGGTTTTTGGGAGAAAAAAAATCATAACTTCGTCAATTCTCAAGATATCAATTCCAATTAATTTTATTATAAATATCCTTAATATTATCTACAACTTTTATATTCACAAGTTTTTGATAGGACCAATTCGTACCGCAAAAAAAAAATTAAAAACGAAAACAAAAAGGGGGTTTGAAGAAGTAAAAAATCCATATCTCCCTCAATTCAAAAGATATAAAATCCCCATGAATTTATCATATATCTTCTTAATATTGTCTACAACATCTATATAGACAAGTTTTGGATAGGACCAATTCTTACAGCAAAAACAAATTAAAAATACATAAAGGTTGAAGAAAAAACCCATCTAAGTAAGGGTATATTCAAATCCAAACTGCGTATTTTCTGACTCATTTTACAATTCATTTTTGCTCTCAAAGGCTTCCGATTGGTACGTTTTCTTACTCAGAAACTATATAATGTACCGTAATGGTCGATTTTTTGATTGAGGCAGAATATATTTTTAAAAAATGCTGTTAAAGTGGGCATTTTGAACAGAATTTCCTGAAGCGGATTGTGTTGGAAAAATCATTGCATTAAGGATGCACTCAAATCCAAACTGCTTGTTTTCTGACTCATTTTTAAATTCATTTTTGCTCTCAAACGCATTTAATTGGTAGATTCGCTTATTCAGAAACTATATAATGTACCGCAATGATCGATTTTTTGATAGAGGCAGAATATATTTCAAAAAATTATGTCAAAGTGGGCATTTTGAACGGAATTTCCCGAAGCAATTGTGTTATCACTTTCTTCTGGACACGATAACTTTCGCAATTCTGCACAAATGTCTTCCAAACTGATACATAAAATCAAGGGACATAAAATCTCGGTCAAGTTCGTTAATGGGCAAAAGCGGACAAAGGGGATGGAAATAGAGAGGAGTTTTGTGAAAACCGAAAAAAACCCATAACTTCTTAATTTTTGTACATATCAAATCAGTTTAAAGTTTTTATTACTTCTAAAAATAGCGCCAAAAATTCATGCATCACAGATTTTTGATAAAATTTAAAATAGGCTCAAGGGGCGCAAAAAATAGGGTTTTTGGGAGAAAAAATTCCTTACATCGTCAATTCTCATGATATCAAATCCAATAATTTTATTATTCATCTCCTTAATATTATCTACAGCTTTTATATTCGCAAGTTTTTGATAGGACCAATTCGTGCCAAAAAAAAGGGGGGGGGGCGGGGTGTTGAAGAAGAAAAATTTTCATAACTCTGTCAATTCACAAGATATAAAATCTCCATGAATTTATCATATATCTTCTTAATATTGTCTTCAACATTTATATAGACAAGTTTTTGATAGGGCCATTTCTTAAAGCAAAAACAAATTAAAAATACATAGCGATTGAAGAAAAAAATCATCTTATTAAGGGTGCATTCGAATCCAAACTGTCTATTTTCTTACTCATTTTTAAATTCATTTTTGCTCTTAAACGCATCCAATTGCTAGATTCTCTTATTCAGAAACTATATAATGTACCGTAATGATCGATTTTTTGATAGAGGCAGAATATATTTCAAAAAATGATGTCAAAGTGGGCATTTTGAACAGAATTTCCCGAAGCCATTGTGTTGAAAACGAAAAATATCGCCCTACTGAGAAAATAATTGTTTATTAATCAAGTTTTAATTAATTGAAAGAAAAATAAAAACACAGGTCGCTTATAAATCTTTCCAAAAATTACGTCAGCATGTTTCATTTTTTTTTTTTTTATTAAAAATTAATCTGCAAATGTGCCAGAAAATTTCGAGTTGTTGAGTATGGAAAAATATTTTTTTAATATCGCCTTAACATGATTCTGATAAAACCAGCTATTTTATAAAAAGGAAATAAAAACTCGTCAAAAGAGACAGATAAAACTGTTAAAGTGGATTTATATCTAATAATGATTTAGTTTTTGTTGGTGAAATTAGTATACTTAACTTCGAAATCTACCTCTGCCTGTAGGCCGGGCCGGCAGGGATTTTTTTTTGTTCTTATTTCTCAGTTTTATGCTGTACTAAGAATAATAAATATGTTTTCTCACCCTGTTCGTGTCCCTTCATCCTTGTGTTTTGTGTCTCCGCTACCGCGCAAGGAAAGCGTTTCTCACCATGCATTGCTAAGTGCTTTTCCATTGTCTAAGTGTAATGTACATCTCCTCAAAAATTGTAACCTCTGTGCTGAAACACCATGTATATTGAATTGATAATCTCACATATTACATGGCGATTTATTAATACTAATTCATAAAATCGCCTTTTCCAAAATATATTAAATTTCACCAACTCACCTTTCATAGGATTGAATAACGAAGTTCATGTTTGAGTCTTTTATTCTGTTTAATGCAATCCTGAAAATTAAGGTTAAAAACATAATAATTGTTATAAGCATAGATCAAACTTTGTGCGCATTTTAATAAAAAAAACTAAAATCTTTAACAAAGATTTTAGGCACAAATAACGTACAGACACGACAAAAAATCTCATACGATCGTTTCGAGGATTCCTGGATACCCGTCCTCAGTTGAAAACAGTTCAATGTATACAGTTTACTTTTGAAATTGAAACTCAACAACGTCTAGGTTTTCTGGATGTCCTTTTTATTCGTAATGATTTTGAGTTTTTGACGACAGTTTAACAAAAACCTTTTACTGTAAGTTTACCCCCTCATTATAAGACCTGTCATCCCCCACATCAAAAACAAGCAGCTTTCAATAAACTTATTTTCCGTGCACGTAAAATTTGTTCAAATTCTGAGTTATTTAATAGTGAAATTAACTATATAATAGAAGTTGCCTTCGATCATGGATTTGGTTGGAATATCATTAACCGTATTTTATCTAAACCTCCGATAATCACTAATTCTGTTCCAACAAATAAAGAATTTAAAAATGCCATTGTCTTACATTATTTTCCTAAAATCAGTACACAAATTTCTCGTGTTCTCAATAGGTTCAGTTTTAAAGTTGTTTTCTCTCCAACCAATAAAATTTCTTTCTCCAATCTTAAAGATCCTATTGACGACCATAATTCCTGGGGCATTTACAGAATTTTTTGTGAGTCAGAATTTTTTGTGCCTCTCTTACATTGGATAGACGAAGCGTGCACTTAGAATTAGGCTGAAAGAAAACCAGAATTACGTTAGAAAACAGGAATTTGATAAATCTACAATAGCGAAACATTGTTGGAATTCCAACCACCAGTTTAATTATCCAGAGGCTCAAATTATTCAAAAATGTAACTCAGTTTTTGATCTAGACTTTTACGGAGCTTACTAAATTCATAAGCATACATCCTCCTTAGTGAATGATATGACAAGCACTCTTTTTCTTTCGCCAGTGTAGAGGGATCCTGCGCAGTGACTCTTTTTCAGTTGGTTTTGGTCCATTGCGTGATTTCTTTAAGATATATAAACTCTTGTTTTTGCCTTTTTAATCAGTCTATAAGCCAGTATTAGGGGCTATAAACCATTTTAATTCTTCTCTCTCTCTCTCACTGAGGAAGGGGATCCAGAATCCTCGAAACGATCGTATGGGATATTTTGTCGTTTCTGTAAGTTATTTGTGCGTAAAATCGTTGTTAAAGATTTTAGCTTTTTTATTATAATTGTTAGTTTTGATGCAAAATGTGGATTTCGTTTTCATTTATACAGGGTGTTTCTAGGATGATGAGACACACTTGGAGGGAAGGCAAAGTACATATAAAGAAGCAATTTGGGTATAGCAATGTGCGCTCGGAAATGAGAGATTTTGACGAAAAACAAGAAATGCAGAGGAAATGAAAACAAACGTATTATTGACATAACAATTACAATAAGTGCTCACATGTGCCACCACCTACATCGAGACATGACTGTCTAGCAAGTGATCCTCGTACACTTTCGAAGGTTACAGATGTCTCATCTATGAGACGTCAGTGAGTCTGATGAGGACCTCAATGCAAGACTTTCAGTCGTTGATGCAAATGTTCATGAAAAACTTGCAATCTGCGAAAAGGTATGCGAATCACGTGCTAGACGCTGCGAGTGACACATTTGAGTACTTACTGTCATTGTTATGTCAATAAAAAGCTAGTTTTCATTTCCTCCGCATTTCTTGCTTTTCGTCAAAACACTTCATTTCCGACCCAAGTTGCTGTACCAGAATTGCTTCTTTATGTGTGCTTTACCTTCCCTCACAGTTTGCCTCATGATCGTAGAAATAATGATCTTAAAAACACCCTGTATATTGCCAATAAGGACTTTACATCTTAATGCTATTAAAATTTTAATTCACGGTACATAAGAATTTGCATCTATTTGTCAGATTTGTTTAATTTTATTTTGTAAAGGAATAGAAAATAACAATAACATTTGCTTTATAAAAAAGAATTAGTATACATTAAATCAATTGTACTTTTAAGGTATTAAACAAATCAATTTAGGTAAAAAGGCATTAAATATCATTTCATTTTAAAATAATATGTTTTCTGTATCGTTTTACTTTAGAATTATGAGAATAAATTGCGCAAATAATTTTTGTTATATAAAATATCTCAGTATGAAATTTCAAACCTTTGATTTTCTTAGTTTTTCGTAAGATATTTGAGAATTCCGGAGAAAAGAAAAATTACAGGAATCCTTTGTATTATATTTCCTTCCAGAAATTAAAACTGATTTTCGTTATATAATTTTCATTATATAACCTAGTAGTTATTCTATTTGTTATTGTATGTGAATCCGACATTCTACGTTTATAACGTCGATTTGGGGTTTCTGTTGTGTTACCTTCAGTTAGATAAAAGTTTAGTTCCTGGAACCTTAAAGCCGCTGAAAAGGCAATATATTACTTCTTTTTTTAAATATCCCCAAAGGAGGTAAGTGTTAAAAGATATTTTTAATTTAGCGATTTGTTTTGTTCTTGGAAATTTTTAGAAAAGTAATTTTTCAATTTATTTAATGCTTGGTTTTAATTTATTTAATGTTAGTAATATAATTTATTTTTTTTTCAAAAAAAGAAAACAGAGAAATGCTTTAAAAATATATATATTTATTATATTCTTCATAATCTAATTTACACTGAGCTAGTTTTATATATTTTGTTTCCCCCCAAAAATTTCATTAGAATAATTTATTTTAAAATATATTTTATCTATTGTGAAAGATTTTATGTCTGGAATCAATTTTATTAACTTTATGAAAAAGTGGACTCGAAGAATTAAGATACTTCATAGTTAATATGAGGAATTCGTTTTTACACAGAAGACGTCTTTCAAAAGGCGCTTTCAGAGGCGGGTTTTCCAAATTATGAAAAGAAAAGTATTAGACATAATATGTATGTTAATGAAAAACCAGAAAATATACTTCCAAACATTTCCTTTTCGGACTGTTACAAAACCATTTCGGTAAATTCTAGGATTTACTAACACTTTTTGGTAAAAGCCCGAAATTATTGGTAAACATCGCACAAGATTTGAAAAATGCGTGGTTAATATCACTGTAAAAAAATGGTAACGTTCCATGTAAAATCCAGGAACGTTTCGCCTTTTCTCAGGTTTTCAGAATAATTTAGCTCTTTCCTGTGAAATTCTGGTTTTCTTATCTGAAACGTTCCTGAACAAAAGTTGGAAACAGCAAAACGCTGCGGCCGCCATTTATTATTTTTTTTGCTATAATCCGTTGCTCGCGCGCGAGTGTCGAAAACGAATTCCTTAAATGAATGTAAAAAAATCAATATGGAATGCAAATAAATCAATAGACGACATAATCCTTTACGTCTCTATTGTCAAGACCATTCAGATGAAAATACAATACCTCTGTGACATCGCTAAGAGATTATCTCTCGTACTTGTCTGTGGAATGTTTAACGAGCAGACCGTGTAAAAAAAATACACCTATTATTTGGATCTCCATTAACCAGGGGACATCAAACATGATTCTCACCGATTTTGATTAATTTAAAGTATGTTTTAAAGTTCTTATCTCTAATTATTCTTGTGAAAGGATTTCATCAAATGGGCCTTAGATTTTCAGAAATTAGATGCCGAGGTTTAGCATACGTTTCAAATACCCATTAGTTTGCAGCTCTCAATGTGTCTTTCGTGGTGTGGACGCAGAAGGCTCGCACGCCACCCGTACGGCCCGAGTCCGATGCTACCTCTTGACTTTTTTTTCTTTTTTAATTAATTTTATATTTTAACACTTTACAATTTCATTTAAATTTGATATATATTTGACACTTTGAATTGCTGCAAATTTGAATTTTTTTTTTCTGAAAAAATATACAATTACGTTTAGGATTTTTTTTTTTCATGAAAATTTATATGTATTTTATCTCACTTGTAAACTAACATAATTACTGACGAAAATCCAAAATATTTTATGTCTAAGTTTTTTTTCTAATTATTATTTACATTTATATATTTTTATATTTGAAGCAAAGTTCAGAAACAATATATCATATATATAAAGGTATATATAAATATTATACAGACATACAAACAATAAATACAATAAACCCAACTGGAGTGAAAAATTAGCCAGAGCCAGGAATCGAACCCGGGACCACAGTATACAAGACTGCTGCTCTGTCCCGGATACTGTGTGTCTGTATACTGTGGTCCCGTGTTCGATTCCTGGCTCTGGCTAATTTTTCACTCCAGTTGGGTTTATTGTATTTATTGTTTGTATGTCTGTATAATATTTATATATACCTTTAACTGTTGAATCCAGGCGTTATTTATGTGTGTATGTGTGTTTTAATATATATTGTAGTATGAGTGTTTTATTATATATCATATATATATTTACTTTATTGAATTTTAACTGAAAATTTATTTTTTCGGTAAATTATAAATAATGATTTTGATGTCAATTTCAAAATATTTTTTCATTCCAACAAATAATGATAATAAAGCGAAAATTGTCAACTGGAAATGTAAAAATCGTCTGCGGATCCCGCATGCTGTGAAATGTCAGTAATGGTTTGCTGTCAACAGAAATATTCCTGGTATTTCGCAGGAAACTTACTGGCATTTCTATAGAATGTTTTTAACATATACAGTAAAGTTCCAGTCATTTTCAAGAAATGTTTCTTGGAAATAATGGGCAACTCAGCTGCCCATTTTTTTCCAGGAACGTTGCGGAATTTTTTTTACAGTGTATATTGTATGTATCTGCTACGTTCAAACGAACATTTAAGCCTTTCTTTTTTTATATAAACTATATCGGTTGAATAGTATTTAATAGTAAATAGACTTTATTTCAGACAATTCTTTATTTTTTATTCTTTTCTAGAGTTGCAATATTTTTTTTAAAGTTTAAGTGAAGACGATAATAAATTCAAATTAATATTATATAAAATTAAGCTTAGCTTTAAGTAGTTTACAGCATTTAACAAATTTATTAAAAGGGAACGTTCACGTGATTAATAAAATTTATTATTCATAATTGTTTCGATTATTATGAAATCAGAATTAAACTTATTTGTTATATCATCATTAACTGTTGTGGTGTTTTGAATTACAAAGTAGATTCATTAATTTGTACAAACACATCTTTGGGGTATACTTCTTTGAACAGTGGTGTTTCCCGAATTTTTTATCCTCCAACTAAAAATAGCCTGTTTATCACTCCAAGTAATTTTTTTCTGTGCCTATTTCTTTAACGATTAAAAAAATTATTTTGAAAAAATAAACGGTTTTTTAAATACAACACTTTACGTTTGCACAATTTAGTACCAAGTACATAACATTTATTGTCTTTAGTAACTGAGATAATGACTAGTATTGATTTTGGATCCATTTTAGCTTTGTCAATATCAGATTCTATCATTTTGTCTGTGAATATGTGTTTGAAAATTTTTAGAGGACCTACTTTCATCTTCTTTACCTATTCTTCATAACATTCTCTGAAAGTCTCTCGAAAAATTTTATCCTTCTTGAGTTCTGTTGATTATCGCAGGTGTCCTATAAGGGATTTTAGAGTACAATTCTGGATCTTTATTTTTGCATTCTAAATTTCGGTACCGTTACGTATGCTTTCGTTTCCCTTGCATTATTAGGATAATGTCAGACGAACGTCTTTTGCACGCCTTTTTCTCTACACATCATCCCTAAAAATGCTAGCGAAGGTGTCGGGATGGTTGTAAGAGCAAAAAAACGTGCAAAGAAATACGTTCGTCTGACATTAGCCTTACGCTGAAATTCCTAATAAATAGTTGGTGTGAGGTCAGTGCTTTCTTCGTGTTCTGTATTATCAGTGCATTAATTATATATTTAACTTTTAATAAGTCCTCCTCTGTAGTTATGTTAATAGATTAATTGTATGGCAAAATTGAGTAGCAATTCCCAGTTTAACTACAAACACCAATATAGATTTTTCTGTAATGTGAGAATTTTATTTCCTAATGCCCTGAATTAATTTCCTAGTGCCCTGTTTATTATTTTTTATAAAATTTTTAATCCTTCCGACAACTTTGTTGTGTTATTTGTTTTCATCCACATTGCCAGCATGTTCGCGAGAACTTAGTTCGACCGTACTACTGAATCTTGTGACTCATTTTGTAAATGTTTATCTTGAAATATTTCTATATTATGACGCATATGACATAAACGTTTTATAATTATGTTGCATTATTCCCTCAAATTGTCGGAAGAGAATATTACATGCGTCATAAAATGTGAAAATTACCAAAAGATAATGTATTACGTTATCAGTGTTTTCACTATGCAAAGATAAGAGAAAGAAAAATTTTGTAAGATGTTCTTGATACACTAAATAGAATTTCATATCACAACCTTCATTAGACTGCACATCGACCACGTCAACTTGTCAAACAGAGTTCATTTTGATACGTACGAAAGTTAAATTATAATGCTTCTATTCAATGCCAAGCTTAAAAAAGAATTGGTTTTAATTTCTGACATTGTTCAAATAATCTGAAATACATAAGGATAGATCTAGCGTCACGTTCTTGTACAATTCACTTCCTTAATCATTTAGATTTTGCTATCATAGACAACAGCCAAACGGGTATCGTGTATGACGTTGGACATTTTGAAAAGAGTAACAATATTCAAAATTTCTTTTCTGCAAATAATGGCGATTTAAATTTATTTTCATCTCCTATGTTGAGAACATCCTAGTAAACAGGCTATAATGAACTGTAGGCTTTACCTTACCAAATTTAGTTTGTTCCATTTTATTTATTAAAGAAATGTATTCTTCGCTTGTTAAATAGAAATTGTAATTATTCTTATTTTTTATGGATTGATTTCAAATGTCATAAAACATTTCTACATAGAATCAGTCTTTTTTAAAAAAACAAAATTGGAAAACACTACTATACAGTGGCGTCCACAAATTTTTCTCCTATATTATCCTAATATATTAATTTAAATAGCACTGCTACATATCAACAATTACGAAGTACATCTCATTAAATTTAACTCAAAGTTACAGGATCAGTAAATATAAAAGGCTCAGTTCAAAAGTACTGTTAGGTATTCAAACACAAAATTGAACCAACAGTTATAATGTGATCAAAAACTACAAATATAAAATTTCCTGCATTTCTACCCAAAAGAAACTAAGAAACAGCTTTAACGTTCATCCTAAAAATATTCCATACCAGCGCACAAACTTGATTGAACAATATCAAAATTTAATCAACATACATTTTTAATATGCCTTTAGGAGTGCACAACATTTTTGAGAGAAGGGCCACTTACAAAAATGTTTGGGTTGTCGAGGACCACATCAGTAACAAAGACAGAATTCTATATCGGAGAGGATTTTTTTTTTTTTTTTTTTTTTTGGGGGGGGGGGGTAATAACTCTTTATTTTTTATAAATAATGTTTTTTGTACATAAAAAATAAACAAATAGATATAATTCATTGCATGCAGGGATTCTTCACAACTGTATGAACAACCATACAACACTTTATGAAGACTAACTGTTCCTTCTTGATAAATGGAAAACTTTGATAAAACTCACGATTTTTTTTCCACGAGCGATCGATAAATTACGCGATATTTCTGCGACAAATTGAAAAATTAGTAATTTTTTCCATCAATAGGAGATAATATTTCCTTACATTATATTTCATACATAATATTTCCATCAATTATTCCATCAATAATTCCATCAATTCCATAAATTCGAGATTTTTTTTACCACGACAGAGTTACAAAATTTGCGATTTTTTCTCGCGATATATTGAAGAAACTCACGATTTTTCCGCAGCCAATCAACAAAACTTGAGATTTTTCTGCGCTTGATTGGCGAAATTCGCGATTTTTTAAATCAACGAAATTCTTGATTTTTAACTGACTGACGAAATTTATGATATTTTCCCGCTGAATATTGACGAAATTCGCGATTTCTTCTCGCGATAAACTCACTAAACTCGCAACTGTTTCGCAGCGAATCAACAAAATTTCAATTTTTCCGCACCTCATCGTCAAAATTCGCGATTTTCTGTACTCGATCAACGTAATTCGAGATTTTTTCCACGACCGATCAACAAAATTTGCGATTCTTAACAGACTGTGATGAAATTTGTAAATTTTTGATAGGCAAACTGATGAAATATGCAATTTTATCCTGCTATAAACCAACAAAACTCGCGATTTTTCCACAGTCGATCAACGAAATTTCAGATTTTTTCACACATGATCAATAAAATTCACATTTTTTTTCAAACCCGATAACGAAATTCGAGATTCTTAACTTACTGACGAAATTTGTAATTTTTTCACGCGAAACACGAACTCATGAAATTTGCGATTTTTCCGATCATCGCAAACGATCAACGAAATTTGCAATTTTTCAGCACCTCATAAAAAAATTCGCCATTTTTCCATGCCCGATTAACAAAATTTGAGATATTCGCGAATCGAATTGACAAAATTTGCGATTTTTCCGCGCCCGATCAACGAAATTTGTAATTTTTCAGCACCTCATCGAAATAATTCGTGGTTTTTTGGGCCCGATTAACAAAATTTGAGAATTTCCCACACCGAATTGAAAAAATTCGCAATTTATCCGCCCCTGATCAACGAAATTCGAGATTCTTAATCGACTTTGACGAAATTTGTAATTTTTTTTTCTGCAAATTGACGAAATTCGATATTTTTTCCCTCGATAAACTGACGAAACTGACGATTTTTCTTCAGCTGATCAACGAAATTTGAGATTTTTCCGCACATGATCGACAAAATTCCCGATTTTTCCGAACCCGATCAACAAAATTCGTGATTCTTAACAGACTGATGAAATTTGTAATTTTTTCTGTGGATAAACTGACGAAACTCGCGAATTTTCCGCAGTCGATCAACAAAATTTGAAAATTTTCAAACAGCTTATTGATAAAATTCGCGATTTTTTTGTGCTCGTTTAACAAAATTTGAGCTTTTTATGCAACGAATCCACAAAAATTCATGATTTTTCCGCATTCGATCAACGAAATTTGCTATTTCTTCCGCGGCAAATTGACGAAATTAGCGATTTTTCTCCGAATAAACGGAATAAACTCGCGATTTTTCCAAACCCGATCAACGAAATTTGCTATTTTTTCCAGTGACAAATCCGAAATACCGGATTTTTCCTGCGACATATGGACAAAATTTACGATTTTTCCCAGTTATAAATTTACGAAGTTCGCGGGTCACAGGTTATTAATCCTGACTTTGAAAAATAAATTTGGTTAAATGATATCTGTTACAGGCTGAGACATAGCTATCATGGAAATCGTTTAAAACATAGATATAAAACACCATATGTTGGATATGAAATCCTTAAATTTAATGAATATCTCCTTAAGTCATAGTCTTACTGACAATGGAACCACTTTTGGTGCTACTCGCACCTATCATTGCGACCTGGTGCATTTTAAAGTTTGAGAATCGATAATTTTTTTTCTCTTAAAATCATATATATATGGCGCATTCTCACAATCTTTTGACTTTTGGGGAAAAAATCTGACAAAATTAAACTTCCTAAAATAACATTTTAATGTGATAGACGAATGCCTTAATGATTCAAAATAAAGGAATAATGGTCAGCAGCGAAAAAATTTTGATTTTACTGAGGTTTAAGTTAAACTTGCGAGTTTAATTTTTCCTTACCATTTTACCCCTATAACTTTTTATTTTCTTCTAAATTTTTACTTATAATAAATTTGCATAGTACCCACAGGACATAAAAATAATAAATAATAACAATGTAGTAGTTTTAATACAGAATTTTTGTATAACATTGTCTTAAACGGGTGTTAAAGAAAGGACGGTAAAGTAAACAAGCGGGTAAGTGTGATCATACATCGAGCAAAGGGTTTCGTTTAATATTCCTTTCAAAACACTTTCTTTCAAAACGTCCAGTACATTTATCGCCATGGAATACCTTCTAAATTTTGGCAAACACATCCTAAACTATGTTAAAGTTTCAAACATATTCGCCTTGTTATATTTCCTAATTTTGTTCGCCCTCCCCCCCAAAATGCTACGATATATCACATGACGGGTATCTGCCAAATTTAGAAAAGTGCCCCCCTTGGGGGAGAGTGGGCAGATGGTCACCATGATTTTTGACGCGGCCTGATTTTAAAAATTTATGTTATGTTTTATAAGCCATATTAAAGTTTGAAACAGATCGTCCAGTTATATTTCCTAATTTTGTTCGCGCACCTCCCTCAACCCCCCCCCCCCCTCCTCGAAATGCGACGCGCTCTTCTTCTTTATAATTTATTATCGTGTGTTATAAAGTATCTTAAAGTTTAAAACAGATTGAATTGTTAGATTTCCTACTTTAAATGAAATCGCGGTCTGTTAATTCCACATTCCACCACCAGGGAGCGCACTGTATTCTTAACAAAAGCGTATCTGAACGAAACTCCTTTACACAACCCATTAGTAGATATGTTACTCGAGGGGGTGGCGGTCTTCAGCAAGAATTAAAAATAATTGTTGAAATTACTATTCGGAAATAGTGGTAATTTAACTTTTGACATATTTATATTTAATAAGTATAAGTAGCATGTATCTGAGGACTCCATCAAAAAACGCACCTGAAACGGTATGAAACAAAAAAGAAATATTTTGCCCCTCCTCCTCTCCCCACCTTCCCGAAATTTCACGCGCCATTTTTTATAAACTTTTTCTAATGTGTTATAAACTATCGTAAAATTTCAAACAGATCGCCTTGTTATATTTCCTAATTTTAACAAAAATGATAGTTCCACATTCCACCACCAGTGAGCGCACTCTATTCTTAACAAAACTGTATCAGAAGGAAACTCCGTTAAACAACCTATAAGTAGATATGTTACTCGAGTTGGTGGCGGTCTTAATAAGAAATTAAGATATTTGCTGAAATTACTATTAGGAAATAGTGGTAACTAAACTTTAGACAATTTTATATTAAATAAGTAGCATATATCTCATGACTCTTTCAAAAAGTCACCTAAAGCGGTCAGAAACGCTAATTTTTTAAATAGAAATCTAGCGCCCCCCCCCCTCCCCGGAATTTCGCGTGTCATTCTTCCTTACACTTTATCTTATGTGTTATAAAATATCTTAAAGTTTCAAACAGATCGACTTGTTAGACTTCCTAATTTTAACAAAATCGCGTTCTATTAGTTCCACATTCCACCACCAGGGAATGCACTCTATTCTTAACAAAAGCATATCTGAACGAAACTCCTTTACGCAATCTTTCCGTAGATAGATGGGTCGGGATGGTGGCGGTCTTAAACAAGAATTTAAAATGTTTGCTGCGGTAACAAAAGCTAAGATTTTAATAATAATTCCAGCTTAACAAAAATGTTAGTTCCACATTCCACCACCAGGGAGCGCACTCTATTCTTAACAAAACTGTATCAGAAGGAAACTCCGTTAAACAACCTATAAGTAGATATGTTACTCGAGGTGGTGGCGGTCTTAATAAGAAATTAAGATATTTGCTGAAATTACTATTAAGAAATAGTGGTAACTAAACTTTAGACAATTTTATATCAAATAAGTAGCATATATCTCAGGACTCCCTCAAAAAGTCACCTAAAGCGGTCAGAAACGCTAATTTTTTAAATAGAAATCTAGCGCCCCCCCCCCCCTCCCTCGAATTTCGCGTGTCATTCTTTCTTACACTTTATCTTAGGTGTTATAAAATATCTTAAAGTTTCAAACAGATCGACTTGTTAGACTTCCTAATTTTAACAATATCGCGTTATGTTAGTTCCACATTCCACCACCAGGGAATGCACTCTATTCTTAACAAAAGCATATCTGAACGAAACTCCTTTACGCAATCTTTCCGTAGATAGATGGGCCGGGATGGTGGCGGTCTTAAACAAGAATTTAAAATATTTGCTGCGGTAACAAAAGCTAAGATTTTAATAATAATTCCAGCTTAACAAAAATGTTAGTTCCACATTCCACCACCAGGGAGCGCACTCTATTCTTAACAAAACTGTATCAGAAGGAAACTCCGTTAAACAACCTATAAGTAGATATGTTACTCGAGGTGGTGGCGGTCTTAATAAGAAATTAAGATATTTGCTGAAATTACTATTAAGAAATAGTGGTAACTAAACTTTAGACAATTTTATATCAAATAAGTAGCATATATCTCAGGACTCCCTCAAAAAGTCACCTAAAGCGGTCAGAAACGCTAATTTTTTAAATAGAAATCTAGCGCCCCCCCCCCCCCTCCCTCGAATTTCGCGTGTCATTCTTTCTTACACTTTATCTTAGGTGTTATAAAATATCTTAAAGTTTCAAACAGATCGACTTGTTAGACTTCCTAATTTTAACAAAATCGCGTTATGTTAGTTCCACATTCCACCACCAGGGAATGCACTCTATTCTTAACAAAAGCATATCTGAACGAAACTCCTTTACGCAATCTTTCCGTAGATAGATGGGTCGGGATGGTGGCGGTCTTAAACAAGAATTTAAAATATTTGCTGCGGTAACAAACGCTAAGATTTTAAAAATAATTCTAGATTAACAAAAAATTTAGTTCCACATTCCACCACCAGGGAGCGCACTCTATTCTTAACAAAACTGTATCGGAAGGAAACTCCGTTAAACAACCTATAAGTAGATATGTTACTCGAGGTGGTGGCGGTCTTAATAAGAAATTAAGATATTTGCTGAAATTACTATTAGGAAATAGTGGTAACTAAACTTTAGACAATTTTATATTAAATAAGTAGCATATATCTCAGGACTCCCTCAAAAAGTCACCTAAAGCGGTCAGAAACGATAAATTTTTAAATAGAAATCTAGCGCCCCCCCCCCCCCTCCCCGGAATTTCGCGTGTCATTCTTTCTTACACTTTATCTTATCTATACTCATATTATAAAGAGGTAAAAATTGTTTATTTGTAGGAGGTATGCTCTGGAACTACCGAACCGATTCCAAAAGTAATGGTATCAAAATGATAGTGTTAGTACAACTTAGAGCATAGGCTATATTTTATGTCGGTGCCACTACCTCAAAGGGGATGCAGGAGCAAAAAACGTTCTAAAAACGCGATTTTTGCGTTACTGAAGGGCCTAGAAATATGAAATTTTGAATATTAGTTACTTATAAGATATAAATGATGTCTAAGAACAGTTCTTAAAAAATTCGAAATTTAAAAGGGGTGAAAATGCACAAAAAGCTTTCTAAAAAACGTTCTAAATGGTAGTTTCTACATAATCTCAGGAAATACCAAACCGATTCTAAAAATATTGGTGTCAAAATGATGGTGACAACGCTTGCTCCAAGATAGGCTATGTTTTATGTTGGTGCCACTACCCCTAAAGGGGGTGCAGGAGCAAAAATCGTTCGAAATTGCGATTTTTGTGTTACTGAAGGGTCCAGATACATGGAATTCGGCATGGTAGTTACTTATTAGATGTAAATTATCTCTAAGAACATTTCTTAAAAAATTCGAAATTTAAAAGGGGTGAAAATGCGCAAAAAGCGCTCTAAAAAACGTTCTAAATGGCGATTTTTACGCAATCCCAAGCAGTACCAAACCGATTTCAAGAATAATCATGTCAAAATGATGGTAACAACCCTTGCTCCAATATAGGCTACATTTTTATATCGGAGCCACTACCCCTAAAGTGGGTGCAGGAGCAAAAGAACGTTCGAAATTGCGATTTTTGTATTACTGAAGGTCTCCGATATACATGGAATTTGGCATGGTAGTTACTTATTAGATATAAATGATCGCTAAGAACATTTCTTAAAACATTCGAAATTTAAAGGGGGTGTGAAAATGCGCAAAAAGAGTAAAAAAAACGTTCTAAATGGCATTTTCTACGCAATCTCAGAAAATACCCAAACTATCTCAAAAGTAATGGTTGGAAATTGATAATGACAGCCCTTGCTCCATCATAGGTTCTATTTCATGTCGGTGTCACTACCACCTAGGGGTTGCCGAAGCAAAAAACGTTCGAAATTGCGATTTTTGTGTTACTGAAGGGCCCAGATACATGGAATTAGGCAGGGCAGTTATTTATAAGACGCAAATGATCTTTAAGAACATTTCCTAAAAAATCGAAATTTAAAGAGGGGGGGGGGGGAATGGGCGAAAAGCGTTGAAAAAACTTTCTAAATTGCGATTTCTACGCAATCTGAAGAAGTGCCGAACCGATTTAAAAAATAATGGTGTGAAAACGATGGTCACAGCCCTTGCTCCAACAAAGTCTGTATTTCATGTCGGTGCCACTATCCCGAAGGGGGTGAAGGAGCAAAAAAGAACTATATTACGTTTTTTGTAATACTGCAGGGGCTAGCAACTTGAAACTAGGCATGGTAGTTACTTATAAGGTATGAATGATCTCTAAGAACATTTCCTAAATAATTCGAAATTTAAAAGGGGTGAAAATGGACGAAAACGTTTGACATGATGGTGAATTTTAAGATGTGTTAACATGGTTTCTAAAAAATTCAAAACTTCAAATGAATACTGAAATGAGTGTATGAAATGAGCATAAAAGTCTCAAAATACTTTCTAAATTATTGTGGAATTAGTTTTAGTTCTTCTTATTAATTAAAATATCATTTCTGGCTATTGCACTTTTAAAATGAAGTTTAGACAAACTGTGGCTTAATTTGTAATTTTTGAATTATTTCAAAAAGTGTTTGTTCTTCTAATAAAAAATAGTCATGCAAATATCACTTGGCATATTTTAACTATTACGCGAGCAAAGCCGCGGGGTTTGCTAGTGTGTTATAAAATATCTTAAAGTTTCAAACAGATCGACTTGTTACACTTCCTAATTTTAACAAAATCGCGTTATGTTAGTTCCACATTCCACCACGAGGGAATGCACTTTATTCTTAACAAAAGCATATCTGAACGAAACTCCTTTACGCACTCTTTCCGCAGAAAGATGGGTCGGGATGGTGGCGGTCTTAAACAAGAATTTAAAATATTTGCTGCGGTAACAAACGCTAAGATTTTAAAAATAATTCTAGTTTAACAAAAATGTTAGTTCTATATTCCACCACCAGGGTGCCCACTCTATTCTTAACAAAACTGTATCGGAAGGAAACTCCGTTAAACAACCTATAAGTAGATATGTTACTCGAGGTAGTGGCGGTCTTAATAAGAAATTAAGATATTTGCTGAAATTACTGTTAGGAAATAGTGGTAACTAAACTTTAGACAATTTTATATTAAATAAGTAGCATATATCTCAGGACTCCCTCAAAAAGTCACCTAAAGCGGTCAGAAACGATAATTTTTTAAATAGAAATCTAGCGCCCCCCCCCCCCCTCCCCGGAATTTCGCGTGTCATTCTTTCTTACACTTTATCTTAGGTGTTATAAAATATCTTAAAGTTTCAAACAGATCGACTTGTTAGACTTCCTAATTTTAACAAAATTGCGTTATGCTAGTTCCACATTCCACCACCAGGGAATGCACTCTATTCTTAACAAAAGCATATCTGAACGAAACTCCTTTACGCAATCTTTCCGTAGATAGATAGGTCGGGATGGTGGCGGTCTTAAACAAGAATTTAAAATATTTGCTGCGGTAACAAACGCTAAGATTTTAAAAATAATTCTAGATTAACAAAAATGTTAGTTCCACATCCCACCACCAGGGAGCGCACTCTATTCTTAACAAAACTGTATCGGAAGGAAACTCCGTTAAACAACTTATAAGTAGATATGTTACTCGAGGTGGTGGCGGTCTTAATAAGAAATTAAGATATTTGCTGAAATTACTATTAGTAAATAGTGGTAACTAAACTTTAGACAATTTTATATTAAATAAGTAGCATATATCTCAGGATTCCCTTAAAAAGTCACCTAAAGCGGTCAGAAACGCTAATTTTTTTAAATAGAAATCTAGCGTCCCCCCCCCTTCCCGGAATTTCGCGTGTCATTCTTTCTTACACTTTATCTTATGTGTTATAAAATATCAGAAAGTTTAAAACAGATCGACTTGTTAGATTTCTTAATTTTAACAAAATCGCGTTATGTTAGTTCCACATTCCACCACCAGGGAATGCACTCTATTCTTAACAAAAGCATATCTGAACGAAACTCCTTTACGCAATCTTTCCGTAGATAGATGGGTCGGGATGGTGGCGGTCTTAAACAAGAATTTAAAATATTTGTTGCGGTAACAAACGCTAAGATTTTAAAAATAATTCTAGCTCCCCCCCCCCCCTCCTCGAAATATCACACTCCATTCTTTTTTACACTTTTTTCTATGTGTTATAAACTATCTCAATGTTTCAAACAGACTGAGTGGCGGTCTTAACCAATAATTCAAAATATTTCCTGAAATTACTGTTAGAAAATAGTGGTATGAAGTAAACTTTCTCATGATGAATGAGTTATACTTATCTCATATCGCTGTTCAAAAAGCCCAGGCAAATTATTAGATTTCTTCTTTTAAGTTAATTCGTGGTTAAATAAGCGCGTCTCTTCATTTTAATCGACGCATTTGATAGGAATAAACCGATTAATTAAATAATAATTAATATTTCAGCTTGTAATTAAGATAGGACTTAGATATGTGTATCAATGAAATCAGCGAGAAATTTGACATCGGGATGCCAAAAAATTTAATCAAAAAATTTAATATTTAAAAAGTTAAAATTTCGTATTAAAATATGCTATTATGGAAAACCGCAGCGTCGTCATGTCTACCTGCTTTCCCGCCGAATTGAAATCTTTTTATTTCCTTGTCTTTCCAATTAAAGAAATTAAATTTTTATCGATCGATTTTTAGTGGATATTTTAACTTATACACATCGCAGAAATGTGAACTTTATACCAAATGAAAGTAGATTTTTTTCTGCGTCTCTCTATTCCATTTACAAATTTCTCGGACCAATATTTTCTGATTTACGATTTCGCTTTAAAATCCACACTTCATTTTTCGGCTTAATTTCCTCCGTGGTAACCGTGCATTCGGCTGATTTTACTGGCAACCCTTAGGAGAAACACGGATGATTTCAAGAAAGTCCGTTTGAATTTGCGTTAAAAAGGTGGATTGGTTAATTTTAGAAGTTAATTAGCCCGTAATTCGGTTAATTGCCAACTTTTTCAAAATTTTATGATTTGTTGTTTGATGTGAGGTGTTCAGCTATAAGTACCCAAAATTTCAAATCTCTAACATGTATAGTTTCTGAGAACGGGCTCTGTGACGGACAAACGGACAGACAGCCAGACAGACAGAGGAGCGAGACGAATAGGGTTTCGTGAGATGAACGAAACCCTAAAAAAGAGACGAAATGGTACAAAAAGGGACAATAAGGATGGAACGGTAAGGAAAATTACCACCTATTTTTATGAAAATCATGTTAAGACTAAGTGATAGCCACAGTGTTCATTGATTTTTAGAAACAGTTGTTAACATTGGATTAAATTTTATTTACTTTTTTAATTTACCTCGAAAAGTGCAGGAATAATCTTTCGGGGCGGTGAGGCTACCAATAAAGCCACGATGCTTGAAATTGATATTTAAATGCTGATTTAAATTCTGCTGTAAATTTCCTGCCAAAGAATTTTAGACATTATTTCTCTAGCATACCTCTGCAAATTCTGTGGCTGCATCTGAAATGATTTCCTGTATAATTTTAGAAGAGGGATGGTAAAAAATCTAAAACGTAGGGACAGAGTTTAAAAAATAATAACAATCCTAGAAATGTGTGAATGGCTAATTTTTAGCTATTATTCATACAAAACAATAGTTCCAGTTTCAGAAAAAAATTACATCGAATTATTTTTATTGAAACAATTTTATCCAGACAGCTCCAAACTTAAAAATCAGCTTCAGGGACACGGGACGGTATAGGAGTTTTCCAGGTGTTTTACCCCCAACATCGTGCAAAACTTATTTATCTCGTTAATATTGTTGTGCAATCATGGAATGAGGTGTTCCTAAGTATATGAAATAAAAAAAAACACAAAAAAGTGTATTAATATAAAAATTATTATTCAGGGACATGAAAGTTAAAAGATTGTGAGGATGCCCCATATATTTTTTTTTATTTTACAGCAGCATAACTTTCTGAAAATGCAATTTTCAAAAGCACTTATCGGACTATTAACATTGATTTTTTTTTTTTTTTTAATGAAAAGCATTTAAAAATACAAATTAGTCAATAATAAGTATAAAATATTAAAAAAAAAGTTTTAAAATTCTTTCAAGAACCTACCAAATTAATTTTGAAAAATTACAACACTATATTCACATTTTTGACGGGTGATAATTTGGCAGGATTTTTTAAAGTATAATTTTCCGACAACATTATCCAAATGCCATAGCTGCATGTCGAGTGTGAGTGAGCTGCACGGTGGGTGATTTACCGTTTTTAGCTGGTCAAATTTATTTTTGACGGCAGTATAGTCGCATCGCCATGAAATTGAAAAATATTATTGATGTTCACTATTTAATGTTAGGTATTGCAAAATGTAGCATTTAGCAGTCATAATTTCGTTACAGGGACATTCAAAAGAATTTCTTTACATTATGGCCTATGGGGAAAAATCATTGGCGGTGGTTTTTAATGATTTTTCATACTTTCAAACACTTTTAAATTTATATACATATCTATGAAGTGCACTACAAGATTATTGCTATAGAATATGCTATGGATAGCATTGATCGATCATTTACAGGGACACTAAAAGGAATTAACTTACATTACGGTCTATTGAGAAAAGTTGTTTGTCGTTGAACAGTTGAGAAATGTATAGCATAGTTGAAAATTGCCTGTCAGCAATTTCCGTGAATAAACGGAACTATATTTCAGATGTTTTGTGTAGCTCTGTATATGATTTATTGGATTTATGGAAACTAAATAGTATGCAATTTTTATAATTTAAAAAAGTGTTTCACAACCTAAAACGCGCTTCCATTAATTACTGCTCATAGAGAGAGAAATATAACTGATTTATTTTCCCCTGTATATCAAAGATGAATTCTATACACATCATATTCAATAGTAAGCATCTTACAGAGAACCTCGGAGATATATATTTATTTAAATACTTTCGAAATAGTGTACTATGAACAAAATACATGGTACAACATTCGAAAGCTTTAATTCAAATTGCTGTGTCATATATTCTGCTGTGTATTTATATTTATCTCGGCACAGAGGAACCCTATGTAAAGAAGGGAATCAGGAGATATAATGAGAAAACGTCTACAATATGTTTTAAATTGTATCAAATCTGAATTTGGAGAATTTGTCTGGATCAATTTTGTAAACACTCGAAATTAGCAGTCAAGTAATATATTTTACATAATTTTGTCCTGCGATATCTACATGCAACGGCAACTTTTGTCCAAATTTGGTCATAGATTTAAACATTTAACGCTTGCAAAACTTCATGTGTTCTTTATTGTAATTTTTCTCTATAAACAAAACATTTTTAACCAAATTCACATTTTCGTTAAATTTTAAATATTGTTGCCCTTGCATAATGGTGCAAAAGTTCATTTATGTGACTAACTTAAATTCTGATATCTTTGATAAAAATTATGGTACTTGAAATAAAATTAAAAAAAATAAATTAGACTTAATAAGCTAAAAACTGGCAAAGCACTGGCAAATTAAATTGGAACAAAAAGGTAATAATCTAAACTATTTCATCATATTGAAAATTGAGCTTAATCGTGATTTGGCATATAACTTTTTCTCTGTTAAAACTGAAAAATTGTAAAAAAAAAAAAAAAAATGCAGAGTTTTTTGCGACATTAAATATGAAATAACAGCTGATATATGCAAAATGTATGCATATAAATCAGATGAAATAAAGTCATATTTCGTTTGGAAGTATCCATAATCGAGCAGTACATTTTATTCCTCTTCAAGTAACAGATTAAAGAATTATACTCAAATGTATCGATTCTTTCCCAACTAAGAAACACCGAATTTGCACTAGTCAATGGACCATACAATTATACATTTATATCAAAACCAATAGCAGGGTACAACGCCCTAACTGTTGAGTGATAACAGGCAAAAATAAATTACGCTTGGATAAAATTTTAAAAATTGACTTTTGGCCAGCTTGAATTGATAAATCACCCACCGTGCAGCGGTTTTAATTTCGACAGAAATTGTAATGCCCGGCATAATTACACTTTAAATTAAAATGTCTGAAACGGAGTGTTCAATTTTAAGACATTTTAAAATGTCTTAATTTTTTCAGACACTTTTTGCGTCTGAATTTCAGACGCCTGAAACACATCCATTTTTTGTAAGCATCATATGTAGCCATGTTTGACCACGTTGAATCCTGGGGAAATATTTAGCTGTGGTCCTGCCCCCTCAAACCCTATACAGCCTGATTTTTTTGGTGCTCCAAATTTTGGTATGCAATTTTCATAAAACTGAAAATTTTGATCTTTTACTACATTGCACTCATTATAATCAATATTTTGAACTTCAGGAGTAGAACAAGATTAAAAGCAAAAAATATTTATCTAAATATTTGTTTTGATGATGAATATGATTTTGAATATGATTTTTTTTATCTTATTTTACTTTAAAAGTTCAAAACATTCATTATATTCTTTACAATTTCGAAACGGAATTAAATATAAGCTGTACAAATATTGCACATTAAATTTGGTGGCACTTAAATCGTAGGGGAGACGGGGCACTGCTTTAATACCCATGCTTTAATCAAGAAGTTCTTTTGCAAAAATTGCAACCCTACATTATGGTTATCTAAATAGAGATGTCCGGTACTCGGGAGTATCCATTGTGGAGGTTAATGGACATTCCCGAATAGCGGACACCTCTATTTAGCGAATACATTTTTAATCCGAAAATCATGCATATTTGTATATTTTTACCTCACAAAAGCAGACATTTCCAATCGTCAGACAAATTCCGCAATCCCGAAGTGTCCGCTATTAAGGACTTTTAAGGTACATGGATAAATATATATATATTTTATAATCTTGTCCTATTCTAAAAGTTCAAAATATTTATTATACTCGGTTGAATGTCGAAAGAGATTTAAAATATCAGATGTACGAAGATTGCAAATAAATCCCCCCCCCCCCCTTCCTCCCAAAAAAGGAAATTTCATATAATTTAAAAATTAGATTTTTAAAAAATTTATATTGACACATAGGCAATTTTACATATGTATCAGATGATAATCACAACAGCTATTTAACAATGAGCAAAAAAAATTAAAAAATAAATATTCCACTTTAATAACATTAAGAAAAAAATTACTTCGGTATTTTGCTAAATATATTTTGTGTTTTTAATATTGTCCTACTCTAAAAGTTCATTATAATCAGTGCAATGTCGAAAAGGATTTATGATATCAGCTTTAAGAAAATTGCATACAAATCCCCCCCCCCCCCTACCCGAAAAAAAAATTTAAATTCTTATCATTTAAAAATTAGATTTTTTAGAAAATTATATTGCCACGTGCCACTTGGGCAAGTTTTTATGTAGATCACAGGGTAAAAACAAAAGCTATTCACCTATCAATAAAAATAAATAAATAAATATCCTACATTAATAACAAGAAGAAAAAATAACTTATAGTTTCCAAACTTCATTTGTCTTAAATATATATTTTAACATCTAATTATCATTCTTATAATTTTCGTGTAAGTGTATATAAATACAGTTACAAAAATCACAATATTAAGTACAAAATCTAGTTATAGCTTTTTACCTTTTCCCATTATAAATTTCAAATTACTTTTCTACTTAAAATAATCAAAAAATCAATATTAGACTTGATTTCAAATCAAATACATATGTATATTTTTACTGGCAGTTTTAAAATTAAGGAGCACATAATAGATGAATCATGACAACGTCATACATTTTCAGGCACCTTATTTATCTTATTTTTTAATCTGCGGTTTTACGCTAGGAAGAAAGATCTTTCCAAAGCATTTTTTTTTCATTGTGGTCGTTACTGTCAGATAAGAATTAGCCATTGAAACAAAACTGCGATTGAAAACAAGAGAATGAATATTCAGCTTAAAATGTGTCTCTTTTAGTAATATTATTACTTTAAATTTGGGGAAAAAAGATGAAAATTCAGAATATATAATTTGTAATAAAAGACAACGTCATAAGTTAAAAAAAATATACTTCTAGAATTAATGGGGTTTTTTTCGCAAACAGATTCAAAACTAATTGAATTTCATGCAAGATTTTGTTTATACTATAAATAAAATCATAAAAGAAACTAATTTCAGTACTATAAAGAAATTATGAACACTTACTTCAATCGATGTTGCAAGAGGTCAGAAAAATTCCTCGATTTGAAATTTTAAAAACTACCACAGTGAGGGAGAAAGTCTTGCATCATATTAGAAGGAAATCTCTTAATATACCCGGCTAGCAATATTTAAAGAATGGAATCTTTCATCCTCGAAACATGACCCGCCCGACAAAAGTTTCTTTTTTTTACCAGCTTTGATAGGACGAAGACAAATAACACAATATTATTGGGATAAATTAATACAAATTAACACTAAGTCCATTGCACACGCTTTGTAGAGTTCCCGAATGTAATCTTCAAGTGTTGTTTGATTCTGTGCCTATTCCGCCTTTATATCATCGACAGCTTATAACAGACATTGGATGTCAAACACACAAGTCAGACGTACGTATTCAATACATAAATAAACTAAGTGAATAACGAATTAAAATCACATAACTTCAGATTTCGCAAAAAAACGAGTTAACATATATGCGCACATGAAAACAAACTTGAATTGCAACGTACACCAATTTCGAACGAAAGATATCTAAAACGCATGCGCAACTGAGAATGCCCCCTGGTGGTTATTGCGTAGGAAGAATGGGAGAACCAAAACGTCTTAAATTAAGACACGTTTGAAGCAACGAAGTGTCTTAAAATAAGACGTTTGCGGATATTTTAGACACTATTCTCAGTTCATTTACACCATGATCATAGTAAGGCACTTATGTATCTTAAATTAAGACATCTATAATGTCTTAATTTTCAGATTAAGACACTTAAGTGCCTAAAATTCTTTTTCAGTCACATATGTGTCTAAATTTAAGACGCCTCTATTTGCAATGTAGACGCAGTAAATTTACTAAATTTTACAACAATTTTAATTTACTCTATGATTGCTTTTACCAAAAGACACAACATTAAATAAAACAAGGTTTCATTTTAAACATTCGAAACTTTATTCTATCCAACGTAAAAAAAAAAAAAAAAAAAAAATGTATGTTTATTTTGTATTTGAAAAAATAGTTTTCAATGATCTTGAAAGTTTTTAACAGATAAGTATTTACTATTTTTTCATTTATCGCTTGTATAGAAAAAAAACCTAATTCTTGTTTATTATGCTATTATCAAACAAATCGCAATCTTATTTAATTCTAATGCACCGTTCATATACTAGACATTAAAGGGATAAAGCAGTCGAAAAATGTTTAGAACCATATTTGGCGACTCAACTCGCTTTTTGCGTAAATAAACAAATAAAAATCCAATAATAAAAATTAGAAGTATAACAAAATATATAAAACATGATTTTAATACAGAAATGTTATCGGTTCTTTAACTTTTATGTATAAGGCTACAAAAAGGAACAGGTCTCGATGCTAGGTGCGAGCAGCACCAAAAGCAGTTCCCTTGTGAGTATGAAGTTTGATGAAATTTCACCCCCTGAGATTTCATCCTCAGATTACGAAAATCGTAAAATAACAGCAAGGCAGCACCAACTATAGGACAATGTACATCCAGGCTAATCCGCACCACTTTAACTATAAGTCTAGCTGATTCTGAAGTTTAAATATTTTTTCATTATTTCTCCAGTTAGAGCGGTCTATATATTTGTGTCATACGCAAACAGACAGACATTTTACTGACTAGCATTTACCTAGCTTCAAGAGAATATTCGGTCTTTTTTCCAATTTTGTCCACTCACTGTGGTAAATGCTAGTATTTGCCAGACTTCGGGTTTTTAGAGTTATTTATGCATATATTACGTACAAATACATTCCAAATGTTTCACTGGCTTCATAAAAAGTTTTTTAAGATATTGTGCAATACCCCTGTATAAATATCTGAAATGGAAACGTCCATGGAATTAATTAATTAATTATTCATAATTTTTTAGATTATTGTTAAATCGCAATTAAATTTATTTTTTTTACAATAATAACAACTCTTGTGGTATTTTGAATTAGAAACGATTCATTAATTTGAACAAATACACCTTTGTTGTCAATTGTTGTTTTTCTAAATCTTTGTCCTCCAGCTAAAAATAGCTGTTTAATCACTCCAAGTAAACCTATTTTTTCTGTGCCTGCTTATTAGATGTTTAAAAATTTTATTTGGGAAAAAATGAACGGTTTTTGTGCTTTTAAAGCGATTTTTAAGCACTTTGAGTTTACACAATTTAGTACCAAGTAAATATAATATTTTATCATTATTTACTGAGATAATGACTAGCATTAATTTTGGATCCATTTTAGCTTTGTCAATATCAGATTCTAACATTTTGTCTGTGAATAATTTTTTGATAGTTTTTAGAAGACCTATTTTAGTTTTTAGAAGACCTATTTTCATGGAGTTCCCTGAAAGTCTCTCGAAACATTTTAATCTTTTTGGTCTGTGTTGATAATCGCAATTGTCCTAACAGTGGTTTGAGAGTAAGCACAGTTCTGGATCTTTATTTTTGCATTCTAAATTTCGGTATACGCTTACATCCTTACGTATGTTTCCGCTTCACTTGCATTATTAAGCTGCAATTAATAATCTGTAGTTGGCTTGAGGTCATTTCTTTCGTGTTCTATATTATGTGTGCATTAATTATATTTTAACTTTTACTATGTTAATAGTTTAAATACATGGCCAAATTGAGTAGCAATTTCCAGTTTAAGTACAAGCAATATAGTTTTTTTTAATGCGAGCCTTTGATTTTCCAGTGCTGTGCTCCGTTTATCATTGTTTGTACAATTTTTTATCCTTCCGACTACTCTATTGTATTATTTCTTTTCATACATATTGCGAGTATGTTCATGGCGACATCTTTGTTCGACCGTACGGCTGAATCAAGGAACTCATTTTGTAAATATTTATATTGAAATATTTTAATATTATGACAAATATCACACAAACGTTTTGTTATTTTGTTACATTCTTCTCCTACGCTGTTGGAATGGAGAATATTTGATGTGTCATAAAAAAATCCAAAAGATAATATATTACTTTAACATGTCTTTTACTTTGTAAAGATTGGAGAAACGCATATTTTGTAAGATATTCTTTATACATTGAACAATAATTTCATATCGCGACTAGCATTATACTGCATATCTGTCAGGTCAATTTGGAAAGGAGAGATAGATAATATTATTATGTACATACAGTGCTTCAATACAATGCCATGCTTCAAAGTTTTTTGTTTTTATTTTCTGGCATGGTTCAAATAATCTCATTTACGTAAGGATTGATCTAGCGTCACATTCTTGTAATTACAACTCACTTCCTTAATTATTCAGGTTCATTATTCTTGGTCAACAGACATATGGGTATCGTGTATGACGTCTCACATTTTGTCAAATGTAATATTATTCAAATTTTCTTTTCTGCATATATTGGAGATTTCAATTTATTTTCACTTTCTATGTTGAGGGTATTCAAGTGTTTCAACCAATTATAATGAACTGTTGATTTTCTTTTAAGAATTTTAGATTCTTCCACTTCATTTATTAAAGAATTGTATACATCGCTTATTACATGCAAAATGTAACACTCCGTATAATTTATTGATCTATACAAAAGATCGTAACACTTTTTTCTACATAGCATCGGTGATGTTTTTAACAAAATTTGAGAACGCGAAATATATTATCAAACTTATATGCTGTGGCCTTCAAAAATGTTTCTCCTATGTTATTCTAATATATTAATTTAAATAGTACTGCTGCATATCAACAATTGGGATCGTCTCATTCAATTTCTCTCACAGTTACAGAAACAGTAAATATAAAAATCGCAGTTCAACAGCACTGTCATTTGTTTAAACACAAAATTGAACCAACATTTATAATGTAATCATAAACTACAAATATAAAATTTCCTGCACTTCTACATAAAGGAAATTAAGAAAGCGCTATTATGTTCATCATAAAAATATTCCATATCAGAACCACCAGTTGATAGAACAGTGTCAAAATTCAATCAACATAATTTTTAAATATGCCTTACACAATAAATTTGGAGAAGTTATATCTCATAAATGACATGACGTAGTGTCATAGCAGTGTCAAATGCAATCAACATAATTTTTAAATGTGCCTTACACAGTTACCTTAGTTGTGTCTTACAATTTGGAGAAATTATATCTCATAAATACTGACATATAGCTATCATGGAAATCGTTAAAAACACAGAACAAAAATGAGTTAAAAACACAGAACAAAAATGCCATATGTTGGTGTATATAAACCCTAAATCAAATGAGCACTTTCTTAAATCACAGTCTAACTGGGTATGAAGTTTTATGAAATTTTGTGAAATTTCAGACTATGAGATTCCATCCCCAGATAGCGATATTATGAGAATCGTAAAAAAGACAGCACGGCTGCACCACTTGTAGGGCGATATACAATCAGTCCAATCCTCGCCACTTTAAGTATAAATCTAGTTTAATACGAAGTTTGATTAATTTTTTTGCAATTTTTATCGAAATAAAGCGTTTCAAATATTTATGTCAGCGCAGACAGACAGACATTTTACAAAATTAATCACATCGTGACTAACACAATCTGTATTCCAATTTGTCAGAAATTCGGCGGCAATTGGCGCGAACAGATAAAAGTGCACACTTGTGCAGAACTGTGCAGAAAAGTGTAGATAAAAGTGCAGAACTGTGCACCTGCACATGTAGATAAGTGGGCAGGTCCATCCCTCATTTCACATACTTTATCAAAAAGATCCGGTAACTTTTACCTAAAATGTCTTGGTAAAAGCCCAAAATGTTATATTTTAGGAGCGTATTTCGCGATTAAACCAACTCACTTTGGTAAATGATAGTATTTGTCAGACGTCGCGATTTTTACAGTTAATTATACATAAAATATGTATAAATATAGGCTTCATAAAATGCTTTAAAAAATATTGTGCATTACCCTTGTGCTTGAAAAATAATACCCAGTATAAGATAATCTTTAGATAAAGTTGTACAATAAGGGTCAATGAAATGTATTTTAAATATATATCTTGCTTTCACAAGAAATGTTACAATATCAATATGATTGTATTGCAAAACTATTTTATAAGTTATAACATTATAAGTATATGTATTTAGGAAAATATTTCTATAGGCCATAATGTGTTTCAATTATTTCATGTAATCTAATCGAAAAAAAATATATAAAAAAAATACGAAATTAAATTTATAGTATATAATATATTATTAAAACATGTTTTAAATAACGTTATTTCATGTTTTATATGATTTTAAATTATATTTCATAATAAAGTTTAAAAAGTCGAATAAAGAAATGAATTCTTACTTGGAATTATTTCTCCGATGTTAGATAAAAATTCGACATTTTGCAAGGTGAATGTTCGATTTCCGATATCAAAACTACTATATTGGTAAAAATCTGCATTTGGTAAATTGAATAAATCAATGGCATGGAAGATAAAGTAAAAGATTATTAATTACTTCATGACATAAAAAAATAATAAGTTTAATTCCCATATCAATTCGTTTAATCATTATTTCTTCATTATAGTCTATTACTTTTGTCTTAAATCGACATCAAGATTTAAAAATTCACAATTTTTGTAATGTAAATGTTCGATTTCAAATATTAAGGAAATTTCTTTTTTAAAAATGCGTAGAAAATTACTTGCATAAATAAATATTTAAGTCAATATAGTAACATATTTTTAATTATTCCGGGAGAAATTTTCTGCAGAAAGTGCATTTTTTTTCACCAATTTGTTTTACTTTTTTTAGTTTAACCGATGCCGTTAATTTTATCTCTGACAACAAATTATTATTATACCGCTGTTATCAATAAACTGCTTCTATACTGAGTTTAATATAGATTTGTGCTTTCATTAACGAAAACATTTTTTTTATTTTTATTTCTCTGAAATTACGTTTTCCCGTGACAATTGAAGAACATTAACAATGAATTTAAAAACGGAATTGTTTCAAAATAAAGCCTGAAGCTTTAAATATTCAATTAGAAATTTCTGCGTTTTAATCTACAATGTTCGTATTTAATTAGATTAATTTGTGATTCCACAAGCAAAATTTTATTCAAAAGGCTAAATATATTTATTTTTAAATTAAATTAATTAATATTTTATATATTGTCTATTTTTGTATTATCCTAATTTCAGTGCAAAGCACAAAAAGGATTTGAAATGTAATTAGAAATGGTCGCTATTAGATATTTTAAATATGCACACTTACGGACGAGTACTCGCCATTTAAATTCATTTTGAAATTATCATTGCGCTATTTCCAGTTTCAACCTTTACAAAATCGATGACACTCATGTGTCGCCAAGAATGCTGTCAACAGCAAATAATCTATCTCGTTGTCGTGAATAGGATTTCCGTACTGGGGAAAATGAAAAAAATGCCATTATCTATTATATACTGGAAAGGTGCATTTTTAAAAAGTAGTCACTTTAATTTAAATGAAATTAAAAATTTATTTTTCTTTATCTGATTTAATATTTCTTAGTGATGTTGTAGTTAGACAGTTGTTTCCAACCACCAGAGAAATATATTTCTTAATAAATTTCAGCGTAATCTGCAGTAATTATTTAAAAAGTAATTAAGAATGGTTTCTGTTAGATATTTTCAATATACACACTTACGGCCGAGTAGGTACAATTTACTTAGAAATTATCATTACGCTATTCTCAGTTTCAACCTTCGCAAAATCGATGACACTCATGTGTCGCGCCAAGAATCCTGTCAACAGCAAATAATCTATCTCGTTGTCGTGAATAGGATTTCCGTACTGGGAAAAATGAAAAAAGACCATTATCTATTATATACTGGAAAGGTACATTTTTAAAAAAGAAGCCACGGGAATTTAAATGAAATTAAAAATTGATTTTTCTTTATCTGATTTAATATTTCTTAGCGATGTGGTAGCTGTTGATTTCAACCACCAGAGAAATATATTTGTTAATAAATTTCAGCATAATCTGCAGTAATTATTTAAAAAGTAATTAAGAATGGTTTCTGTTAGATATTTTCAATATACACACTTACGGACGAGTAGGTACAATTTATTTAGAAATTATCATTACGCATTTCTCAATTTCAACCTTTGCAAAATCGATGATACTCATATGTCGCCAAGAATCCTGTCAACAGCAAATAATCTATCTCCTTGTCGTGAATAGGATTTCCGTACTGGGAAAAATGAAAAAAGACCATTATCTATTATATACTGGAAAGGTACATTTTTAAAAAAGAAGCCACGGGAATTTAAATGAAATTAAAAATTGATTTTTCTTTATCTGATTTAATATTTCTTAGCGATGTGGTAGCTGTTGATTTCAACCACCAGAGAAATATATTTGTTAATAAATTTCAGCATAATCTGCAGTAATTGTTTAAAAAGAAATTACGAATGGTTTCTGTGAGATATTTTCAATATACACACTTACGGACGAGTAGGTACAATTTATTTAGAAATTATCATTACGCATTTCTCAATTTCAACCTTTGCAAAATCGATGATACTCATATGTCGCCAAGAATCCTGTCAACAGCAAATAATCTATCTCCTTGTCGTGAATAGGATTTCCGTACTGGGAAAAATGAAAAAAGACCATTATCTATTATATACTGGAAAGGTACATTTTTAAAAAAGAAGCCACGGGAATTTAAATGAAATTAAAAATTGATTTTTCTTTATCTGATTTAATATTTCTTAGCGATGTGGTAGCTGTTGATTTCAACCACCAGAGAAATATATTTGTTAATAAATTTCAGCATAATCTGCAGTAATTGTTTAAAAAGTAATTACGAATGGTTTCTGTGAGATATTTTCAATATACACACTTACGGACGAGTAGGTACAATTTATTTAGAAATTATCATTACGCATTTCTCAATTTCAACCTTTGCAAAATCGATGATACTCATATGTCGCCAAGAATCCTGTCAACAGCAAATAATCTATCTCCTTGTCGTGAATAGGATTTCCGTACTGGGAAAAATGAAAAAATGCCATTATCTATTATATACTGGAAAGGTACATTTTTAAAAAAGAAGCCACGGGAATTTAAATGAAATTAAAAATTGATTTTTCTTTATCTGATTTAATATTTCTTAGCGATGTGGTAGCTGTTGATTTCAACCACCAGAGAAATATATTTCTTAATAAATTTCAGCATAATCTGCAGTAATTATTTAAAAAGTAATTAAGAATGGTTTCTGTTAGATATTTTCAATATACACACTTACGGACGAGTAGGTACAATTTATTTAGAAATTATCATTACGCATTTCTCAATTTCAACCTTTGCAAAATCGATGATACTCATATGTCGCCAAGAATCCTGTCAACAGCAAATAATCTATCTCCTTGTCGTGAATAGGATTTCCGTACTGGGAAAAATGAAAAAAGACCATTATCTATTATATACTGGAAAGGTACATTTTTAAAAAAGAAGCCACGGGAATTTAAATGAAATTAAAAATTGATTTTTCTTTATCTGATTTAATATTTCTTAGCGATGTGGTAGCTGTTGATTTCAACCACCAGAGAAATATATTTGTTAATAAATTTCAGCATAATCTGCAGTAATTGTTTAAAAAGTAATTACGAATGGTTTCTGTGAGATATTTTCAATATACACACTTACGGACGAGTAGGTACAATTTATTTAGAAATTATCATTACGCATTTCTCAATTTCAACCTTTGCAAAATCGATGATACTCATATGTCGCCAAGAATCCTGTCAACAGCAAATAATCTATCTCCTTGTCGTGAATAGGATTTCCGTACTGGGAAAAATGAAAAAAGACCATTATCTATTATATACTGGAAAGGTACATTTTTAAAAAAGAAGCCACGGGAATTTAAATGAAATTAAAAATTGATTTTTCTTTATCTGATTTAATATTTCTTAGCGATGTGGTAGCTGTTGATTTCAACCACCAGAGAAATATATTTGTTAATAAATTTCAGCATAATCTGCAGTAATTGTTTAAAAAGTAATTACGAATGGTTTCTGTGAGATATTTTCAATATACACACTTACGGACGAGTAGGTACAATTTATTTAGAAATTATCATTACGCATTTCTCAATTTCAACCTTTGCAAAATCGATGATACTCATATGTCGCCAAGAATCCTGTCAACAGCAAATAATCTATCTCCTTGTCGTGAATAGGATTTCCGTACTGGGAAAAATGAAAAAATGCCATTATCTATTATATACTGGAAAGGTGCATTTTTAAAAAAGAAGTCACTTGAATTTAAATGAAATTAAAAATTGATTTTTCTTTATCTGATTTAATATTTCTTAGCGATGTGGTAGCAGTTGATTTCAACCACCAGAGAAATATATTTCTTAATAAATTTCAGCGTAATCTGCAGTAATTGTTTAAAAAGTAATTACGAATGGTTTCTGTGAGATATTTTCAATATACACACTTACGGCCGAGTAGGTACAATTTATTTAGAAATTATCATTACGCTATTTTCAGTTTCAACCTTCGCAAAATCGATGACACTCATGTGTCGCCAAGAATCTTGTCAACAGCAAATAATCAATCGCTTTGTCGTGAATAGGATTTCCGTGCTGGGGAAAGTGAAAAAGGAGCATTATATATCATATACTGGAATGGTGCTTTTTTTAAGACACCTGAATTTAGAGGAAATTAAAAATTGATTTCTCTTTATATGATTTATTATTCCTTAGCGATATTGTACAGTCGTGGAAAAAAAAAAGTAAACACCCCCTACTAACTCTTCGACAAATTATCGTACACGGACGTTACTGGTACCGAATGATTGGAAATAAAGTCTACTTTTAAATGATGTATATAAAATTTGCTTAGGGGGCCATCTACATATTAAAACGAACCCAAACCTCATTTTGTTCAATGGCAATACCCAATTTTAACGAGATATTTCAAATCTTCGGTTCAAACTATGCCCAGACACCAAATTTCAAGTCATTTGAATGATAAGTTTTTGAATTATAAACATTCAAAATTTAGTGCTTCTAATGTTAAATTACATTTTCATATATTTATTTATATGTCCTGAAATTATGCTCCTAATGTGCAAATTTTTTGTGTAGCAATAATACTAATGTGCCCAAACATAAATACGCTGAATTTGCAATTTTTATAATTTTATGATATGAATTATGAATTATGAAATTAATATTCGAAAAAATTATGAATTGCAACCCACAATTTTTTTGATGGATTTAGATTTATTAAGTCCTGCTTTATGAAAATCCGAAATTTCACATTTTCTTCCAAATAGTTTTCAAATTATGCTTAAAAAACGGCAAAATGATCATTTAAGGGGCCGTCTATGATAGAAGTGAGTAGATATTTCGAAATTTCTTCTGCTGTCCCGTTGTCTAACAGGCTTCATTGACTGCTTAAGGTGCCTTGATCAAGAAGGAGGCTCTCTCGGTTAACAATCGACTACGGAACTTCAATTTGGATACAGCCCTTAAAATACGCACGTTTTATAATAATTAATTTCTCGGAAACTTATGGTACGAATTGCATAAAAATTGGTTTTTAGGTTAATTGAAAGGTGTAGAGTTCATTTATGCTGCCAGAATTGGGTATTGCCGTTGAAAAACATGAATTTATGGTTTGTTTTAATATGTAGATGGTCCCCTAAGCAAAATTTATATACACCATTTAAAAGTAGACTTTATTTTCAATCGTTCGGTACCGGTAACTTTCTTCTACGATAATTTGTTGAGGAATTAGTAGGGGGTGTTTACTTTTTTTTTCCATGACTGTACCTGTTGTTTTCAATTGCCAGACAAATATATTTCTTCTAAATTTCAGCATAATGTGCAGTAATGTTTTAAAAAGTAACTAGGAATGTTTTCTGTTAGACAGTTTCAATATTCACACTGACAGACGAGTACGTGCCATTTCAATTTATTTTGAAATTATCATTACACTATTATCAGTTCCAACCTTTACAAAATCGATGACACTCTTGTGTCGCCAAGAATCCTGTCAACAGCAGATAATTAATATCGTTGTTATGAGTAGGATTTCCGTGCTGAGGAAAGTGAAAAAAGACCATTTTGTATTATATAATGAAAAGGTGCATTTTCAAAAAAGAAGCCACATCATATTTAAATGTTATTAGAAATGGATTTTTCTTTATCTGATTGAATAGTTGTATCTCTTCGAAATTTTAGTGTAATCTGCAGTAATGATTTAAAAATTAATTAAGAATGGTTTGTGTTAGATGTTGTAAATATACACACTTACGAACGAGTACTCGGCATTTCAATTTTTTTTTAAATTATCATTACGCTATTCCCAGTTTCAACGATTTCAAAATCGATTACACTCATATGTCGCCAAGATTCCTGTCAACTGCAAATAATCAATCTCCTTGTCGTGAATAGAATTTCCGGGCTGGAGAAAGTAAAAAAGGACCATTATATATTATATACTGGAATGGTGCTTTTTATTAAGACACCTGAATTTAAAGGAAATTAGAAATGGATTTCTCTTTATCTGACTTATTATTCCTTAGCTATATTGTAGCTTTTGTTTTCAATTACCAAACAAATATATTTCTCTAAATTTCCGCATAATGTGTAGTAATGTTTAAAAAAGTAATTAAGAATGATTTCTGTTAGACAGTTTCAATATGCACACTTACGGACGAGTACGTGCCATTTCAATTTAGTTTGAAATTATCATTTCGCTATTATCAGTTCCAACCTTTACAAAATCGATGACACTCTTGTGTCGCCAAGAATCCTGTCAACAGCAAATAATGAATATCGTTGTCGTGAGTAGGATTTCCGTGCTGAGGAAAGTGAAAAAAGACCATTTTGTATTATATAATGAAAAGGTGCACAGGGGTCGCACCGTTCCTAAAATTTTCGCACTTTGCTACCAGTATTTTACATAAGAATTCTTCGTGGTAGATTCCTTCAACATCTATTATAGAACTATACAACAAAGATTATCGTTTTAATTTAGTGGTAGCAAAGTGCGAAAATTTTAGGAACGCTGCGAGCCCTGGGTGCATTTTCAAAAAAGAATCCACCTGAATTTAAATGAAATTAAAAATTCATTTTTCTTTATCTGATTTAATATTTCTTAGCAATGTGGTAGCAGTTGTTTTCTACCACCAGAAAAATATATTTCTTAATACATTTCAGCGTAATCTGCAGTAATTATTTAAAAAGTAATTAAGAATGGTTTCTGTTATTTTTTTCAATATGTACACTTACGGACGAATAGGTACAATTTATTTAGAAATTATCATTACGCTATCCTCAGTTACAACCATTGCAAAATCGATGACACTCATACATCGCCAAGAATCCAATCCTGTCAACAGAAAATAATCAATCTCGTTGTCATTAATAGGATTTCCGTGCTGGGGAAAGTGAAAAAAATCATTATATATTATATACAGGAATTGTGCCTTTTTTAAGACATCTGAATTTAAAGGAAATTAAAAATTGATTTCTCTTTATCTGGTTTATTATTCCTTAGCGACATTGTAGCTGTTGTTTTCAATTACCAGACAAATATATTTCTTCTAAATTTCAGCATAATGTGCAGAAATGTTTTAAAAAGTAATTAAGAAGGATTTCTGTTAGATATTTTCAATATACACACTCACGGACGACTACGGGACATTTAAATTTATTTTGAAATTATCATTCAGCTCCAACCTCCACAACATAGATTACATTCATGTGTTTCCAAGAAAAATCAAAGCAAATAATCAATCTCATTGTCGCGAATAGGATTCCCGTGCTGTGGGAAATGGAAAAAACCCATTATGTATCACATACTGGAAAAGGAGCATTTTTAAAACAGAAACCATCTGAATTTAAATGAAATTAAAAATTGACTTATCTGATTTAATATTCCTTAGCAATATTGTAGCTGTTGCTTTCGATCACCAGCGAAATATATTTCTTCTAAATTTCTACGGAATCTTCAGTAATGATTTAAAAATTAATTAAGAATGATTGCGGTTAGATATTTTAAATATAGTCACTTACGGACGAGTATTTACCATTTCAATTTATTTCGAAATTATCATTACGCTATTCTCGGTTTCAACCTTTACAAAATCGATGACACTCTTGTGTCGCCAAGAATCCTGTCAACAGTAGATAATCAATCTCGTTGTCGTGAGTAGGATTTCCGTGCTGAGAAAAGTGAAAAAACACCATTTTGTATCATATAGTGAAAAGGAGCATTTTCAAAAAAGAAGCCACCTGAATTTAAATGTTATTAGAACGATTTTTCTTTATCTTATTGAATACTTGTATTTCTTCTAAATTTCAGTGTAATGTGCAGTAATGATTTAAAAATTAATTAAGAATGGTTTGTGAAGACATTGTAAATATACTCACTTACGTACAAGTACTCGGCATTTAAATTTATTTTGAACTTATTATTACACTATTCTGAGTTTCAGCGTTTACAAAATCGATGACACTCGTGTGTCAACAGTAAATAATCAATCTCGTTGTAGTGAAGGGGATTTCAGTGCTGAGGGATAAAAACGGTCTTTGTGTATATGTAGTATACACTGGAAAGGTGCACTTTTAAAAAGAAAGCAGCTGAATTTGAATTAAAATAAACATTGCTTTTCTTCATATGATTTAATATACATAAGGATAGTGTAGCTGTTATTTTCAATTATCAGAGGTGTAGGACTTATAATAATGGTGTAGACTGGATGTAGGTCATTGGTGTACGTCAAATGGTGTATTTATAATAAAAAGACGTTTCACCATACGGACTCACCATATATTTATGGACGAGTATTGACCATTCCAATTATTTTTGAAATTATCTTTACGCTATTTACAGTTTCAACTTTTAAAAAAATCGATGACACTCATGTGTTGCAAAGAAATCTGTCAACAGCAAATAATCAATCTCGTTGACGTGAATAGGGTATCCGTTCTGAGGAAAGTGAAAAAAATATCATTATGGAAACACATATTGAAAAAGGGGCATTTTTAAAATGAAGTCACATGAAATTGAAGAAAAAATTGCTTTTTCTTCATATGATTTAATATTATTTAGCGATATGGTAGCTGCTGTTTTCAATCTTCAAAGTAATGGTATCAAGTTATGATAAAAGGACATTCTAATCATGGAAAAGAACAACAATCTTTTGCTTTATGTTTCATACTATTTCTGTCTTTCTTACTTGAGCAGTTATTTGCTTTTGTTGAAAAAAACTATATGGGCACTGTATGGACACTTTTAAAAACAATGTTTAAAAGTAAATAGTAATCAATTGAGTAATAAATTAAATTTCGAAGAACACATTTGGATTCCTTTAGTAGACATGATATCTTACTTCCAAATGAATAAAATATACTTTTTTAAACGGAACTTTCCAAAACGTGCCCCGTAACCTTATTCTGTCTAGAGATTACATAAACTAATAAAACGTCAGTTTTCATTTTTCTTTGAAAATTCTTTTCATTTTGGTGCAATGTGATAATCTTTCTTTGCGTTTTGTCTTTTCAAAAACATTTTTTCCAAGCTTGTGTTTCGAAACATATAAAACATACAACTTAAAGGTTTTTTTTTTTTTTAAATTCTCAAAACAATGCCGTATTTCGAATTTAAATACATTTAATACTAAATTGTTCAAAGTAAGTATAATTCTCTAATACCATCAATTTAGTCTCTGAGTTCGTTCACATTTCTTTCAAGGACATATAGAAAACTAATTTTAATTTTGCAGAAAATAAGTTTTGGTTTTTTTTTTTTTTTTTTTTTTTTGTCAATCTAAAGTAGAATTTTTAAAATAACATAAGGTATGTGTTAATTCTGTTTGACGTGTTAAGGATAAGAACAATTACTCCATAATATTTATTTACTAGAGCCGCAGTAAGGCTGGGGCGGGAGGTGCCAAGCCAGATAGGTGCTTCAGCGTCGGTATTTGTCATTATTAGTGATGCAAAGGTGACCATTAAAAAAATGAAGTATTATTTCCGTACCAGTCGCAACTAAGTGTTGCTATAGTGCTTATTTACCTATCAGCATGTTTTCCTTCCTGTAATTTTTATCATTCATTCTCTCAACTGTTTGAATAAAGCTAAATATTCCTTTCCATATGTATATCTCCACCAGTGGCTGAGAGGTTCTGCTCTCGAAGCTGGTAGACGGGAGGTGCTGGGTTCGATCCCAATCGCGGCCGTCGACCTAATCGTTCGGAGTTTTCGTGGTTTTCTTCGAGGCATGGATTTCCATGCGTAAATACGGGTTAGGTTCCCTTAGAAAAACCCCCACGAAGGGCACTCCCGCTTCGGGCCTATATCCCTAGTGTAGATTATCGGCCGTCAAAACCAACCATATGTATATCTATGAAACTTCTCGTTTTTATAGTATCTTTTCTATATAATTTTGGCATTAAACAAAAGCGTTCTTTCCTATCGGTACATTTTCTTATTCATTATCTCCATTGTATAAATAATACAAAGGGATTGCTGTAATCTGTTTTTTTTTTTTTTTTTTTTATAATTCTAGACTGTTTCGCATAATCTTAACTATAAATAGGAATTAATATCAGTATGCTGACCCATAGGTCTATTTTTTTCATTCTCAGAACACTATCAATAAAATGAATTTATGTAATAAAATAAATATGTAATTTTATTGTTCATTCTCTCAACAGCTTGAACAAAACGAAATATTCCTTTCCATCTGTTTATCTATGAAACATCGTTTTTATAGCATCTTTTTACATAAACTTGGCATTAAACAAATGCGTAAGATAAAGGTGCTAAAGGTACATTTTCTCATTCATTATTGACAATGTATAAATAGCACAAAGTGATTCCTATAATCTGTTTATTTATAATTCTAGACTGTTTCGTATTATCTCAGTATTAAATAGAAAGACCAGCATGCTCACCTATACGTCTCTTTTTTCGTTCATTCTCTGAACACTATGACTAAAATAAAATTAGTTCCTTTAGTTTTGTTTATGTACATGATTGGACTGTTTATTTCTTAAAATATCGAAATTAAATAAGCTCTCTAATGCTTGTTCTACCAAATGTTCCACCAAAGTGTACAAAAAAATATTTTCCAGTTGAAAATTTTCCTCTGACATTCCCTAAAACGTATTTTCCTTTTGTTCTGTTTATCTATAAAGCTTCTGTACTCAGCATGTTTTTATGAATTCATATTTTCTGGTTTATTCTCTCAACTATATGAACAAAATAAAATTATTGCTTTTATTTCGCTTATCTAAAATAAAAAACTGTACTGTTTCTTTCGTATAGCACCGGCACTAAACAGCCCTCCCTATCAATATGTTTTCTTTCAGTCCATGTTCTCTCGTTCCTTCTCTCAGTGGTTTAAAATAAACAAAAGTACTGCTTTTGTTATGTTTATTTATAAGTCTTCACTATTTCATTCTCCTAATCTCGTCATTAAATAGGTCTCTATATCAAAATATTTTCTTATGGACATTTTTGATCGTTCATTCTCTCATCTTGTATGTATAAAATAACAATATTCTGCTTGTTCTATTTGTCGATAACTCTGTACTGTTTCGTTTGAATAATCCCAGCAATAAATAAGGCTTGATAAATCATGTTTACTGTAAACATATTTTTCGTTTATATTCTCTACTCTATTATTCAAATAAAATATTTCCTTTTTGAAAACGTTTCTATTTCGTAATCGGAAATACTAAAGTATGGGAAATACATCACAAGGATATTTTTTACGAATAATTTAAAAGTAAGTATACAAAAAACCAATACTGATATTTATGGTATGGGGTCATGTATTAATTATGACACACTGAAAGAGGGAGGGAAGGGGTCCATAAAGTATGACACGGTGGGGCAGGTGTAATAGATGTGTAAAAAGGCACAACATCACATTTATAATATGAAAACAAACAGAAAGGATTTTTTGCAATTTTCATAAAAAAGTTCCCCTAATAAAACATGTATTTTTATTCAGGTAACAATAGGTATTATGGTTGAAAACTCAGTTTCCATAACGCCACGTGTGCTTTAACTTTAACCTTTCTCAATAAAAAGCAGCACTAGACAATGTCTACTAGGAGTCAGGCACCCTTTGTTCTAACAAAGTACGTGAATAAGTGACATCTATAAGAATTGCAATTACTCCATTATTAATTGACTTTTAATTATAAAGCAAGAAACACATATTAAGAAAGATATATTTTATCAGTTAAAGCTCTGAAAAAAATTATACCCCTAATCCATTCAATATTTTTTTAATGAGTACAAATACAATGTGATATCAAATTGATGTACATTGACAAAATTAAAATCTATGGAGCCAAAGGGAAAATATTCTTTTTCAAAGAAATTCGAAATATTGAGATTTTTTATACAAAAGTAGTGGTTAATTCTAAACGTCTTACTTGAGAAACATAATAATAGTTCATTATTTGCCTCTAAACGTTTATTACATTCAGTGAAAATTTCGTGAAATTATGGGCTACCATTTTACAGGAATCGTACGCACAATGACCAAAATTGCCGTTTTGAGAAAATTGACTTTAAAGATTGAGTCACCACTTGATCATATGAAAAGAGCTCAAAATGTTTTAGACAAAACTTCTCTTCTAATGTGAATTTTTTGATAAGATTTCTTTTTAAATGTTCCCAAAGAATCATATTTAATTATAAGCTAATTAAATAAAAATCCATTTTGGAACACTTTAAAAGATACCTGACCTCTTACGTAAGTACTATCGTGTAATGAGGTGTGTTTTCATAACTTGGGGTTTGCTCGTGTCAGAAAAGAGCGTTTGAAGATGATCGGATGATGCTGACTTAAGAATCGCTATTAGCTTAATCTTTAATAAATTATAGATATTATCTTGTTCTTATTTTAAGAAAAATATTCTAGCACGTACATAATAACTAGTGTTCGACCAAAACAGTTTTTAAGACCGAAACCGAATTTGGGTACTCTTACTAGTTTCGTCCGAAAACGAAAACGAAATTGCGCCAAAAAATAAATGTAATTAATACGTACATAAAAGCATATAATTATTAATTTATTATATGTATATATAACCACATTTCCAACAAACAAACATTCTTATATATAGATATGGGGGTATTCTCTCATAATTTTGACTTTTAAGTCCCAGAAATTTTTTTATTTTTTTACATATTCTCGAGGGTTTTCTTATTTCTTATATTAGAAAAAATATCATTGCATGATTGCATAACAATATTAACGAGATTGGATTAAGATTTGGCCGATGTTTGGGGTGAAATCGTCCCATGAAATTTGAATTGAATGAAAATGTCCTTGATGCTCATTTTTACGTTTAGAGCTGTCTATATAAAATTGTTTCAATAAAAGTAACCCGACGTAAATTTTTCCCAAAACTAAGACTATTGTTTTATAAAAATATGTAGCAAAAAATTAACCTGCACACATTTTTATAGTTGTTATTCTTTTTTTTAACTCTGTACCTGGATTTTACATTCTTTACTCTCTCCCTTTTGCTAAAAGTATACAGAAAATCACCCCAGATGCAGCCACAGAATTTTGTCGTTTTCTCCTGAAGACGTAATCTAGAGAAAAAATGGCTGTAAATATTTGACAGGAAATTTACTACAGAATTTAAATCGGCATTTAAATATTAATTTAAATCATTGTGGCTTTATTGGTAATCTTACCGTCCCCAAGGTTTATTCTTGCACTTTTCGAGGTAAATTAAAAATTATATATATTTAATCCAATGTTAATAACTGTTGCCAAAAACCAATGAATATTGTGGCTATCACTTAGTCATGATTTGTCTAAAAATCGGTGATCATTTTCCTTACAACCCCATCCTTAACGTTCCTTTTTACCTCGCCGTTCCTTCCTTACCATCCCCATTCTATTTCGCTATTAAATGGATGGCAATGGTCTCACTGGGTACAATTAATGCTGAATAACATATTTTCTAATTATAGCTACAAGAACATGACAGTTTAAAATTAGAAGTTTAAAAATTCTGTTTTTTTTCTTAAGTTGTATTTCACATGTTTCTTATTCAGGAAAGTTAAAATTATCGGAGAATGGCTCACATGTATTTTGTTATAAATCATAGTTTAAAAAAATTTTAAGTATTGAGACGCTCTAACCATTCATAAAAAAAAAACTAAATTGCGAGATTTATTATACTGTTTAATAAAATCATCTAACGGATTCTTTCAAAACAATGATTCTATATATATTTTTTTTTTCTTACCTGTCTGGAAAGCGTTTTCTTCAATTGTACAATCAAAAACTAAATTAGTTGAAAATAATTTGCGTTTGCGTGTTTCAAATATAAATCTACATGTTGTAAAGCCGTCAAGCGATAAATAAATGCAGCCGTGTAGTAATGCATATTGACGTTTACTTTTCCCACTACGTTGGCATCAATATCAATTATGTAATATTTGATCATTATTATTTAATGACATATTTGTATTTTACATAAACATTTTATTTTTTAAGTTTTGGACGACCTCTAATAATAATCCTTTCATCTCAATCAGTTTCTAAACATTACTTTGAATTGTATCCATTTATTCATTTTATTGTGAGCATCAGTTACTATATTATTCATTTTTTCTTTAAACTGAAACAGCTTTAATAAAAGTACGCAAGATTTTAATAGTTTTATAGTTTTAAGTAATAGATCGTATGTAACATTGATTTGCATGAAATTAGTTCTAAATTAATAATTGTAGAAATTGGGGCATCACAATGGTATCACTCGAGAATCATAGGAGGAGGGAGGGGAAAAATAAATAAAATTTTCGGAATGACATAATTAACGGATGACTCTTATATAATTATCTTATCACGCTTTCATAGTAAAATACAGGGTGTCCCTAAACTTACGGTACATACGTTGGGGGGAGGTGGGGGGGGGGTGATAGAACACAACGACACAAGCACAAATCACTATACAATTCACGGTCGGAACGCAAGTTGTAAAAAGCTAAAGTGTGAAACATACTGGGGTACAAAATGAGGAGAAAGAAGATATACAGCGCACAGTGTAAGATTTTGCGAATCTAGCGGGAAAAAAGTCCAAAAATCGACTTGCAGTAATTTGACTTTTAGATATTTCAAATAACATCTAACATATTGGAGGAAAAAAATGTAAAGTGATAGAATCCTAACTCCACAACAACACCATCAAAAATCGGCTCAAAAACTCAATTTTTTTTTTACCTTTTTAGAATGGCGATTCTGTAGTTGTAACTGCCATTGATATTTTGGGGCTAAAAACATAATTATTTTGTAAATATTTTTTAATGATAGTATGGAATGTTTGCAATAATGTAGATACTTTGTATTTTACAGTTACAATAGTTATTTAGAAGCGTTATATTTTAAAAATAAATTTTAAGTCAATATAAAAATTACTTGAAAATTTAATAGCATATGATAAATTTTAAAAAGCTGCCAAAAATTTTGTACACGCATTGTAATATAATTTTTTTTTTGTAATTATGTATGGATATAGATATAGAATAATTCAATTTCAGCTGCCACTATTTACAACCCTTGAATATAAGTAATTTTTTATCAGGTACGGAAGTGTAAATTTCGAAAAGAGAATTATATGAGATTTAAAAAAATTATGTTACTAGACATGAATAATTCCCTGTTAATTCAAAAAATATCCTGATAGACTATGTATTACATAAATATAATCTTCAACATTGCTCAGCTGTTATGTTAGACCAGATTAAGCGGCTGATCCATTCATCCATCTAGAAAAAAAGGATGCTATGTGTGTGTTAAAAAATAGATCTGAAATCCCTTAAAGATCAACGACATTTTAAAAAATCGTTCAAAAAGCCCGATACTCGTCATATGAAAAAGGGCTGTAATGAAGAAAATCAAAATTTATAATGGGTAAATCCACAGCCGTCATCTACTTCTTACTCTAGATCCATAAAGTTTAAGTTCATCATGGAAACTGATCAGTCAATAACAGAAGAATTTGAAATTGTCAGAAATTAAATCTTTACAGCTCTTCCACTAACTGTAGTAGAATTCAATGCTCAGACGTCTGACATAGAGCACAAATTTGAAGACACAGTGGTAGATAGCACAATGTGCCGTATTCTACCTTCAAATAAAGAAATTAAAAAATGCAATTTTTGTAACGGAAAATTCAAGGTGGTGAATAACTCAAAAATGACTCGATAATATACGAATAATACTCACAAGTTTTCTTGGGGCTTATCGGCACAACATGAATAATTAAGATTTATGGAATCCTCTTACATATTGGTTATAGATTTGATATAAAGAAATAGCAGTTCTGAAAACCCGAAGAAAAATAAAGTATCGTAGAAAGAAAAAAAAATAATTGAAATATTTAGACTTAAAAGAGAATTATTCTTAAAAACTCCAAAACAAGGGCACGATAATATTAATGTAGGAAATAGAAAAAAGGATGATTTTTTAAGGATGCTGCAGTGGCCGATAGCATAACAGGTGTTGATAAGCTTTTCTTGAGCGATTAGATGTAATTTTAAATGACATGTGGATACAAGATAAATATATCTTCCTTTAAGCATTACAAATCATGACATTAGAATATCAATAAAACTATAGAGCGGTTGAAGCACCCTGAAGTTTTAACATTTATAGGGTCAACGAATATACAAATAATAAAAGAATAGCAAACAACGGAAAATGACAGTTATTCACTTTATAACACTGGTAACTGTAGCAGTATGTAATTAATTACTATTTTTTTAATACAAGAAAACTCTTCTTGTTGAAAATAAATATGTACTAATTTTTTTAAAAATCTGCACTGACCATAACACTAGGCAAATGTCAACGTATGAAAATGACAAAACGTCATTTTATTATGATTATGATGGCGGAATAACAATGACGTAAACTGTAGAATGTAATCGGTAAATATGTACAGTAAATTCTCTCTAAAGTGACAACGTTCCGTTCCAATAAAAACTGATCACTCCGAGATGTGGTGTCTTAATGGATGTCAAGTTTAAATCTTGATTTTAATTGTTGGAAAAAAGGTAACAATTAATGTTACTAAAATTTATTTTTCACATCAGGAAAAAATATGAAAATTTAAGTAACAAAACAAAAGTTAATTACATAAGTTAATCACTGCAGACTTAAAAAAATGAATACACTGACGTTTGCTTTCATTTTACGGTTTTATCTTTTATAACTTTTATTTCCAAGTCCTTTCGAAGTTCAGTAAATAAAAGCAGTTCTTTTTTGGACGCGAACAAATAATGACGATTTCATTAATTTATCTATTTCTTTGAGAATTTCCTGACAGAATAGGCACATGAGTTTATTGACCGCCATTATTAATTTGTCATCAGAGTTAAATTCATTGGCTAAAAAGGCACAAAGCGGTTTAAACACATGAAAGTTACCGGAAAAAAAAAATTCTCAACTTAGTTTAGATGCTTGATGAATAATGCATTTCCCGGAATTATTTTTGTAATAAAACCTTCTTTAAGCGACCAGGAAGAAACAGGAGGAATTTGTTTCATTTTCTTTAAATAAATTGGTCGCTCCAACTAGGGAGTGCAACTAGGATGGTCTCAGAATAAGGGCAAAATTAGTATTGAGCGTATGGGAATAAATATCGTTCCATGAAAAAATGATCGTTCAGGAGGTGGTCGCACAAGGAGGTTTTACTGTATTTTTTTTTTAATACATAACCATTTCATCTCTAGTAAGACCAATTTATTACTTTATTACATTAATATCGATAATTTTCATAAATTGAATTTTGACCCGCTAGATTCGCAAAATCTTACACTGTGCAGCTTTGGAATGAAAGGAAACCGATAATATGAATAAAAACATTTTATTCAACAAAATGGAAGTAAACAATACGTACGTTCCCCCTCACAGCAACTGCTCAAAATTGCGGCCGCCAACTGTAACGCAGCCTTCACACCGTCGATAGAGTGACCGCCGTACATTGGCGAAAACACTAGCCATCTCTCGTAATGTGTCAGCAGCTACGGATAACCGGGCAGCAAGGTCTTCAACGGAATCTAGGGACCATCATCGTAGATGAGGATCTTCATGTGACCCCAGAAGAAAAAGTCCAGACATGACAAATCGAGTGAGTGGGCCGGCCAGTTGGTTGGTATAACCTTTGGACTTCCCTTGCTTGCCGTCTGCCGCTCCGTACATCTAATATGTCTCGGCCTTCTCCTGATTTGAGACCACCACCAACTTATCGATGATCCACAGAACGAGTTGTTAGCAGCCTTTTTATTGCGGTCGCTCGGAGGCGCCGTCTAGCGCTTAACGGCTTGCGATCCGATAGTGGATTGTATGGCGATTTGTGCTTGTCTAGTTGTGTTCTACCACGTCCAAAGGCATGTAACATGAGTTTAGGAACACCCTATATAAAAAAAAATTATGAAAATAAATTATTAAACTTACTAACGCAGTTATATACAGTTTGTATTGAAAATGCACATATTAAGTATCGTAATAATACATTTAAAATATTTCAGAAAGAATAATTTAATTGTTTACTTTTTTAAACAATATGTTGCTATACGAGTATAATATGCTCAATTACAAATTTCTAACACATGAAAATGAACTTCTGTATTGTAAAAATCGCAGAAGAAACAGTATAGTCATTTAATCGTTTTATACAGATAACTGTTTGTTACCTTTAGATAACTAACTGTTGCTTAAAATTAATTTTATTTCTCTCCTGACCAATGAGAACGCTTTATAACACGGTCATGCGACTGACAATTGTAATAATGGAAAATGACTGTGCTGTTTTCTGCCATTGGTTAACAATGTGGCTTTTTCTCTCATAAAATTAAATGCACAGTTCTTTTCTGAATCTGTAATTGCTTAAAATAACATAAAAATTAACTGAAATTACTTCAATTCAAAATTTTAGAATTATGTGCAGATTCAAATGGACTAAAATTGTCACTTTCATCTATTTTATTTATACTAATTATAATATAAATATTATTAAAAGAAGACAAACATTAATGTTGAAAAAAAATTGTTAAGCATAAAAGATAAAAAAAAAATACTTATTTTTATTTCGTTACTACATAAAAAAATTCCATTAGAGTTAAACTTCCATTTTTAATTGCTGTATGCAAATAAAGTACTAATGCTGAATAATACAGTGTGTCCACCCTCAACGGTGTCCAATGGCTAATTCCTAAACCGTTAGTCATAGACATATAGTTCCAATTACAAAAATATTTTAAATGAGGTAAAGAAGTATATTAAAAGTGACTTAGGTCAATAAAAACATTTCTAAAAGAATTTAGAAATTTAAATTTGTATACGGTCGACCGGTCCTATAAATTATATTTAGTGAAAATTTCGTGTTACACTGACAATTAATACAAAAAAACCCCGTTATTCCACTATTAAAATTGGCCGAGTAATAGAGGTTTAAAGTTGAAGCATATTTTTTGCTGCTTAAGAAATTTATTAGAAATATAACTTCGTCAGATATAATAAAATAAAATGGTTGAGAATGAAATTAACATTGCAATATAAATTTGAAATCTTTAACTATTCTGACATATTAATACAAAATGTATAATTTTTAATAAACGTACAAGAAGAAAATAATCAGAATTTTTGTTAAATAAAATTATGAAAATTAATAGCCTCAGCTCTTTACAAAATGGTACATATTTTAAAATGTTATTAGATTACACTAGCTTGCAAGAGTTGGGTAATGAAATGCTTTTTAGCTTTTGATAATTAATTCTTATGTATTCTGTACCGCTGAATCCGAAATTGACATTCATTTTTTACCATCACATATTTTTTTTCAAATCGTAAATTTTGAAGTTAAAAAAGAAAAAATAGCGAAAATTTGATCCTATAAAATATATGTGATTGATGTGTTTTAAACTTTTGATAATTGATTTTTATGTATTTTTTACCGCTGAATCCGAAAATGACCTTCATCATGTCACGATATTTCACAAATCGTAAATTTCAAAGTTAAAAAGTTAAAAGTTAAAATTGAATATTCTCCCGCACCTCATCGGACCCCTCAGCTGTTTAGCTGCAAAAATTCCAGTATAAGCCAAAAAATTTTATAAATTTTTGAATTAAATTAAATTAAATTAAAAAGTTTTACATCTATTTTATAGATTTTCGCTATATTTTAACTTTAAAATTTACGATTTGCAAAAAAATTCTAATATGATGGTTAAAATTGAAGATCATTTTTAGATTCAGCGTAAAAAAGTACACAAAAATCAATTATCAAAAGTAAAAAAACACAGCCATTTCCTGTATTTTGCAGTATCCGATTTTTGTTATTTTTTAACTTTGGCAATTTACGATTTTCGAAAAATCCTGACATGATTGTTAAAAATTAAGATAATTTTCGGATTCAGTGCTAAAAAATATATAAAGTTAAAAAACACAACCATCGCGGTCTTGTGTTATCTAATCTAAAACTTTTTCCTAAACTTCTTGGCGGTAATATATCCGAAAGTTTTTGTGTTATCCTGTAAAATAAGTATAAATGGAAACCGAAAATCATATTTATATTAGTTGTCATCGGATTTACTTCAATATGCAAAATTTAATCTCCATCACATATTTGAAAGTGAGTTAAAGATTGAATACAAATTTTTAACTGGAAAAACATACATAGTAGACATACAACAAACAGGCAAACAAATATACATTGGAGCTAAATAAAAACTTATAAAAATAACATAATTTTTGTTAAAAGAAATCACGAATAGAAGCAGTCTCGAATCATTACAAAATAAAACATATGTTAAAATACAATTATTTTAGCCAATCTAAAACTTAAAAAAAGTTAACTCAATCGTAATACCTGTACGATTTTTTTCAAAGCGCAGATACACCGGAAACAAGTTTTTCGAATGCTTTAAGCACTTGGTATATGACACCTCAAAGCATGGCCGAACTCATTTGTGTTCATACGCAGAAAACTGGTATAAGTCATGCATTTTTCCATAACTAGGTCAATTTTAGTGTTATTTAACGGGACTTTTCTTGTCTTATTTTTCAGTGTAGTAGAAAAAATTTACTAAATATAACTTACATGACCAGGGCACCGTATAAAAATTTAAATTTCGTAATTTTTTAAGAAAAGTTTTTATTAACCCAAATAGCTTTTAAAATATTTCTTTACCACATTTAAAACATTTTTGTAATTGGAACTAAAAATCTATGAGTAACGGTTTAGGAATTAGCCATTGGACACCGTTGAGAGTGGACTTCCTTTATATTAAACTTATTGCTAATATTCGAAAGAACATTTATAATTATTTTAAAGGAAGAGATCACCTCCAGCAGCTCGATATTGCTTTATTATAACACAACATTAAAAAATTTTTGGAGCTGTAAATATTCCTTCAAATTAAACCATTTTTTAAGTAAATCCTTAATCTTTGTTTACGCATTCCTTCAAATACTTTTACTGAAACATAATCAGAATTTAGTTACATTAAGACGATCTAGTTAAGGATTTTCACAAATGTACAATTGACATACATGTATTGCGCGCAGGAAATATAAAAAATATATTCCGTATATCCACTTAATATTACATATATATATTCTTAAAACAATCTACTTAAACTTCAACCTAAAATAATAATCAAGTTTCTAAATGAAAATATTTTTTCAGGCAATTAAATCATAATTTCAATAATTAAAATTTCAATAAAAATAAAATAAATAAATAAATAAATATATTTCATGTTCTTACTTCAAAATAGGTACAGATTATAAAAATACACACAATGCAATAGAATACAAGATATTAAGTTTCTATTTTACTTCATTTTGGAAATATGACGAGCGCAATGTGAAAATGATCTTTTTTGAGAAAAATATCTTCAAAGTGCAAATTTACCTTGATTTGGATACACATCGCTCAACATGTTTAATATTAACGCCGTTCTAATTGGAGTATCGTCATAAATTTTTAAAGGTTTGGTACCATGTTACTCTCTAATAAAGACCAATTTTTTTTTTCTTTTACATTTTTAAAAGTTTTAAGGCAATCTTCCCCCTTAAGAAAATTAAATCTGTACTAGCAAAGTAGTATTATTCCATGTTGATACAATAAATTGTATTTTCGAAAAGTAATTACAAAATGGTCATTTTGTGCAAATAGTTTTTAAGGAGAAAACAATTAATTTATATTTTATGAAAGCTTGAATTCTATAATTCTATATTTTCTAAGACAAAATATTTTTACAAAAGCACTGTTGAAAATCATTTTGTTGAATTAAAAAAAATAAACACGGGTATTTTATGTTAGAAGATTTTATACATATTACGAAAATTAAATTTCCGCGCCTTCTTAAAACTATTCCATAAAATTTCCTTTTCTAAATTATTGTACAATCCTTGATTATATTATTACTCTCTATCTTAAATAATATTCCATTCATTCCGTTCATTTAGATTCATTCTATTTAAAAAGCGTGTTTAATTTCCTTACAAAATCCTTTAAAAAACATTTCCCCATAATAATTTTTCTTCCATACTTTTTCATTTCTCATTCTTAATTCGCTGATATTTATTCCATTAAAGTTATCTGATTTATACTATCGGATTTCTGACGCTCTTGAGCATGTAACTAATTGAGATTACTATTATCTGGTATTATCTTTTTACTTATTTATTGTATTTCATATGTATCACTTTCTGCGTGCAGAAGTTAAAGTAATATTTTTCCTTATCTTGAAGTTAATGCGACCTGTTATAGTTAGATATTATTGTATGGACAAGCTTCCTTGTAGAAATGTATTTCAGCTTCCCTTTCTATTCAAGAACGCATACCACAGATATGGCAAACAAACAAATTCCCCGGCTATCTAGTAAGTTCTGAAATACCCGGGAAGAGGTAGTTTTTAGATAAGAAAAAGGTCCCTGTTGGCAGGAGAAAAATCCCATATGGTGGGTTTGGAAGGGGTAGTTGAAGGAAAAATGAAGAGTTCTGGCGTAGACCACGTGAGGAGAGGTTCTAGTGTTTTTGGTTGAGTTTTCTGGTGTTGAGTGCAGTATGGTCCGGAAAAGGCTTGAGACTGGTGCGAAGAAATTCTACGCAACGGGCGGTCCTAGGGGTCCTCTGATAAACCTAATGAAAGGGAAATAGGGTATTTAAATAAATTGGCCCAGTACGAAGAAATGACTTACTATATATATAACTTAGTATTGGGCCGGATCGTCTATATCCGAGCTCTTAAAATATAAATAATGTTTTATTTCTATGTAAATAATTTTTAAATAAATTGTTCATTAATATTAATTAATAAGTTCAGCATTTTTGATAATCCTTCTCACATCGTGACCGATATCACGTATTTATATCGGTGGTGACAGCATATCAAATAAATCATATTTTTCGAAGTTTGTATGAGTGGTTATCGTAGATCCATCAGAGTGTGAACCATGGAAGAATACATTATATATCATTTATTTTCTTTCATATTTTTATTCCATAACTCGTTTTCCTGTAAAAATCCTCGGTCAATTCTCCTCAATAATATGCCGCTTACAATAAAGAGTTCTCCAACTTTGCCGTACGCCCATTGGTTCTTACTCATGTCTGCATTGGCGTAAAAGATCATCCACTTCTGACTATTTAATCTAAAACATGAGCGCGGAGCTCGAGATTTTCGTGGCATTCGTTGATATAAAAAACTATGTTACTGTCCAGAAGAAGTCGCTGAAATAACGAAGAAAGTATAACATCGTATAAAATAGAGGGTGCAGAGCGATGTTGGGAAAAGACGTTTGTGTTTGTGTGTGGTTGCTTGTGGTGAATGCTTGACACATGTGTTATGATAAGAGGAAGTAATAACAATTCTTTTTTTGTGTGTGAAGAAATGTTGTCCTTTTTCAGGAAACTGCCAATGTGTATCGACAAAAGCCTAAGTAATTACAGTGCCGATAAATTATGAATGAACGAAATGATGGCTGCCTAAGTTAACTGAATATTACGGAGAGGTTGTTGCTTCATTTTACACCATTCCATGACCCGTCACCCAATATCATCACATATATAAGTAAAGAAAATACTTTTCATTTAATTTAATCAAGATTTAAATGTATATCTGAAAATTCAAATGATCCAATGACTTCACTTATTTGACAGTTGGAAGCGTAGAAGTTAAGTGTATTTTTGACTCCTGTCGCTTAAAATACATTTTCGTTGATATTTTTAACTGCTACAGAAATATTATATTGATTATCATCTTAGATTCTAGAATAATAAAAAAATATGTTCATCTGAGTGAAAGACACAAATTTAGTTAAAAGTTTATTTTGGCTGATACCTGCAGCAATTCACGATTCTTAAAATACTTTTGTGTGCCCATATAATAAATAATTTTAAAATAATTTATTAAAATGAAAAATATGTGCCCAAAATTAAAAATATGCAAAGGACTAATAACATTTAATTATATTTAAAATCATGTAATTACTTTATGTTATCATTTATTTATTTCTAACTAGTTTTGAACTGTAATAGCTTTTTGTTTTTTTTTCCTTTCTTTGAAAATAATAAATACTAACAGTAATTAATGATGTATTCATTAAAAAGAAAAGAATAAATTCATATTTTCGTAATTGTTTTAAGCTTACGAACTTCTAATGAAATCAATATATAGTCCTTAAAATAATTTGAAAGAAAACAAATTACAAGAACTCTCAATTCGGAATTGTTTCAATCATTAATAAATTGCGTCATCAATATATTTTTTTTTTATTCTACTTACGTAAATGTATTGTACAAAATGTTTAAAATGTATTTGGGGAGAGTAGTCATATTTGGACCGTCGCTTTAAATGGACCGTTGCCATTCTGCCGTTAATTACAGAAAGAGACGCCATCTACCGCTGAAATCCTACTCATCAAAATGACGCCATTTATGATTAGAAGAAGCATCCACCTACCACGTGCTGTTTTCAGACAATTTTAAAAAACTTAAAATTAGCTGTTTTGATCAAATTTTTTCCTACTAAACGTAAGTGAATATTTTAAAACTAAGGTATGTTGTTATGTTTTCATATACATATATAAATTCATCTGTTTATTGCGCGTATTTTTCACGCGGATTTGTTTGATTTCGTATTTGTTCTTAGTCTTGAGATTATCTGTTTTAAAAAATGACGCAGTTGCCTTAATTGGGCCAATTTTAGTTGCTTAAATTGGACCAGATATACGATCATAAATTTCAGAAATAGGTAATGAATTTCGAGGGCTGTATGCTTTGTACACTATTTTTTTTTAGCTTTTAATGTTTTATAATAAATTACTATCTCCGTGTAACTTTTTTTTTTGTTTATCTGGATCAATTTCTTTATACAGTTTAGGCCTATATAAACATAAAAGTATTTTTACATGTTTATGCAATAAATATTGTTTGCAATTTCTTTTATCTTGTTTCTATTTGTATTTATTTTCTTTGAATTCTTTTTTCCTACGGCTTATTTGATTTACGGAGTTGAATTAAAACGTCTTCCTTCTGAAAGATATTTGCGGTTCCCTGGGGGGGGGGGGGGACTTTTTACAGTTCTAGAAGGTGTAATTAAACTTTTTTGCCCTTAAAACGCATAAAATCTCAAACCTTCAGGGTGGGGGTGGTTATCTCAAGTGTTCGGAGGTATCCCCTGAATTCAACACTGTTTGAATATATAACGGTTTGCGTTTGATTAATAGTAGCGTATTTTATTTTAATGTAGCATATTTTTAAACACGTTTTTAATATAAATGAAAAATGTTGAAAATGAAACAGGCAAACTATCTAGAATAAAAACGTCCGTGACAGCAAAAGCTGTTAAAGATATAGGAAACGTAAAGGAGATAGTAAGTTGTGAAAAAAGTGACCTGCAAGAATGCTGCAGCTAAAAATCCCCCCCCCCCCCCCAAAAAAAGCCAAATTATCATTATAAAAAATTTCTCTTTTGCGAAATTCAGTTAAATCAAAGTACAGAGGAAGCCAAAAAATCAGCTGTGTTAACATCTTTGCCATATAAAGTAAACCTTGAAAAAAAAAAAAAAAAAAAAAAAAAAAAAAAAAAAAAAAAAACAGAAAGGAATTTCTCACAGCGCAACAGCAATTGGAACATCAAGTTTTAAAAATTAGGTGTAATGCAATTGAAGGAAAATGATGGAAGGGAAGAACTACAAACATTACGTAAAGAAAACTTCTGTTGAAACCCGTTCATTTATATTTTGAATACATTTTGATTTAAAACAATTACTCTTATTTTCATATATTTGATTTCATTATATTTGATTTCTGTTATATTTTATTGTTTTATCAATCGCAAACTTTAATTTTAAAAAATTAGTTATATTTCCTAGTCATTAAAATAACCTGATATTGTTTGGTCCAATTTAGGAGGCTGGGGGTACAACTTAGGCTACCAGTTGCTGAATTTGGACCACTTTTGACATTTTTTTCAAATTAAAATAAAACTTAAGATTTTCAAAAATAAATTGATCTAAAAATTTATTTAGTTAGTAGATGAATAGATTGACCTCGTGTAGTGATGTTTTACAGATATTCCAAAAATTAAGTGAGTTACACCTGAAAATAAGTGAAGTGGTCCAAATTCGGCTACTCTCTCCTAAGTTAAAACAGATTTCAGGCAAAATCATTTTTGTAAGTACACATATTGCTCATTTTATCCGTTAAAAATATTTTAAAATCAGTTTAAATATACACATTAAATCAAATGGATAGCAGAAATCATTTTTTTTTCGCAGCGTCTATTTAATTTGAATTGTCGGATGGTGTTTTATTTAAATCATATATATTTATCAAAGTTTCAACTAGAGTATTTCTGATTGACTCAGAGGTATTCAACTCCTTAATTTATATTCTATAAAACTGGATTTTATTATTTATATAATGTGCGCAATATTTTCATTGATTGTTTTTACTATACCAATCTTAATGAAAAAAATATCTTTCATTTCTATCAGAATATATAAATAGATATAAAATCTTCGCAATATCTAATAGCAACTAGTGAAGTTCCTTTTTACCTATTAGTTAGAGAGAATATATTGTTTTATGTTCTAATTCTCTTCTTTCTATTTTTAAGTAAAACAAATTAATGGGTGTATGGTTGCAATGTAAATCAATAAGTCAACCAGGCAGGAACCGAGAGTGGGATAACTTAGATGCCTGCGCAACTAATTTTTATTATTATATGTATAAACTCAACCAATCCTCGGGTTAGATCGCCTTCTATACATATGCTGCCTAAATAATTACAATCGATAAATATTATATGCATTGTAAATATATATTACCAGATCTTACTCTAGTAGATTTTACAGAGGTGAAAAGCTAAGTGACATTTATGATTGTGAAAAAAATTAAGTATTTTAGACAGAAATAAATGCTATTATAATAATGTAGTACATACAATAAAGGAGATACAAAATACAAAACTAAAAATAACGCTAATAGAAAAAAATTAAAAATTAAAATTACAAAATACAAAATACCAAATACAAAAAGATTATGATTAATTACAAATTTTTCATTTATAATAGAAGCTATACAAAATGAAATGTCGATTGAGTGTTCAAAAACGTATTGATTACATTCGGAAAATGCATACAAATAATAATTTTGTCGGCAAAATAAATTTTTCTAATGTTGTATGAAGCAAAAATCTATTCTTATAAGATCCATAATTTCAGTTGTGACTAAATGGTACACTGTAAAAAATGTTCATTCGACATTGAGCCATTTGATGATACTTACAAAACAGGAGTTGCACAAAAATGATTTTTCAAATATACTGATTATGGTTAAAGGTCAACAATGTTTCGATTTTTTTGTGAACCGATAGCAATATTTAACATCTCCCCAGAAAAACAGTTTTATACATTTTTAATATGATGTGCTAGAGCACGATATTATCCGTGTATTTTCTCTACGTTTTCTCTTGTTTTCCCAGAATGGCTATAGCCACCTGTGAGGTTCAAATACTGCGTCTGGTTTAGATGTTTCTAGTGTTTTAGACTCCACTTTAAATATGTGTCTCGATATAATTATCCCTTGTTTGTAAAGAATAACTGTCAACACATTATTGGTGAAAATTTTACCAATTCATGGTTCACATAAAACCCAAAATAGTTGTAAAATGTTTCACCATACGTGGTTGCAGCTAGTGATACACAAAAATTAAACCAAGCACCAGTTTTGTTTACAGTTTAAAAGGATTGATTACATTTTAACATTCTGCATCTATTCAGCGAGTTGACATTTTGATCAACAAATTTAAAAGTTAAGTGTACAATGCGAAAAGGTAATGGTTAACGATAGAGTCCAAATTTTATAGATTGGATCGATGAGCTTAACGGTAAAACCATTTAATTACTCAGATTTAATTTCCTGACCGCTTTCAAAGAAGGCTGTTCTTTAGGTAACATGCATGAAACACACAGACATCTGATGCATATTATAGAATTAAGCAACGTTACTTATTTATTTAATTACTCATATGCCGACATTACTTATCACCAGATGTTCTGATTTTGATAACTGTTTATTTTTATGAAAAAGCATGGGTATCCTAGCAATTTCTTGAAATTGTATTACAATTTAACAATGTAATGTTTATCTGACTGTCTATCTAGGATTTAAATTTATCTTGAACTTAAATTTTAAAAAAATCAGATAGATTACTACGAACTTTCACTATATTGTTAAGTACAGTTTCATTCTTTCGGAACAGTAATTGTATCATAAATATTTTTGATGCATGCAATGCTTAAGTAATTAAATATTTTACCATCTGCTCTTTCCATATAATCAAGCGCAAATTTTTACGAAATTTAACATGTTATTTCTCACAAAATAGGCATGGCGCTACGAAATTCCGGTATAGTACCAAGCATTAATTCGAAATTTCGAAACAGTAATTGTACAATAAATATGTTTGAGGCAAATATGCAATAAATATTCCAATATTTTATCATCTATATTTTTCATAAAAATTCTCAAATCGTTACAAAGTTGTATGTGTCATTTTGCAAAATGTAGTCATATTTCTTCAAAATTTTGATGTATTATTAAGTACCGTTTGACGCTTTTGAGTTATAATCATACCATAAATAGATCTCATGCAGGAGCTTATTACATATTCAAATATTTCATCATCTATTGTTTTTGTTTTCGTAAATATCACCGACTGTTTGGGAATTTAATATTTCATCCAAGTAGAAAGAAATATTCTGCGTTTTAAAAGTTATATCGTATCAGTTATCATTATACACGGTGATTTTAAAATCACTATATATTTAGTGATTAAGCATAATTTATTACGAAATATGTTATGGTACTGAACATTATAACTTAATAGGGCACAGTTTAAATACATTTGAATATGACCAGCTTGCATATTTAGACACAACCCACAGATATTCACTTTAGGCCGAAAAACTTTCTTAGGCAGAGCTCGTGTAATCTCAGTAGCTGCAGATAAACTTTGCATTGTTAAGTGTTCAGTGCTGCGGATCTTCACCTGGTAAATCTTAGTCTTAATAAACACCAGGCAAAAAGTCTAAGGGCGTCAGGTGAGGAAAGCGGGGAGGGAGGACCAACATTCTTGGCTAGACACGACCAATCCATCTGCCGGGAAAAGCTAGATTCAGACTTTGTATGATGTCTGCCGTTATTCCCGGCCTCCCTGGTCGTTCTTCGTCTGCAACACTACCAGTAAGCTGGAATGTATTGATTAGGATCTTTATAGAGAGCTTGGTGGTGTCTGGTTTCCTAAGTCTACGGGCGAAATCTGCACGCACCTGTTCTTACGTCATTCTACGAAGACGAGCAGAAACAATAACGATACGTTCTTTTTTGGTTAGCATTCTGTCGTATTACCTGCAAGAAAGAAACATTCAGTAAGTACATCACTGAAATGTATAATGACTTGACTTTAGAATCATTCTATACTAAGGAATTTCACAAAAATTAGATTATGTTACACTTAAGGTGATTATTGTTTGAGCAAGAAATGTGATATTTGAAAAAGTAGCATGTCTATAAGCTTCCTTTGTAATTTTCTAATCTACATCTAATGTAAAATCCTCGAAATCTAAATTTCTAATGCTTAAAAAAAAAAACTAAAAAAATCTTCTTTTTTATATTTTATTCTGAAAACTTAAAATAGCCAGTTTCATTGTCATTTACTATCATTTTATTGAATCTAGCTTCCAAGATATTCGAAATCCCTGGACAATGTCACTTTTTTACTATAATATCCTTCAATGGGTTAATGGGTAAGTAACACAGTTACGCTCTTGTTAATTTTAATAGTGTTAGAGAACTAGATATAAGTGCAAATCGGTAGCTGCTTCATAAGATAAACATTTTAAATACTTGCAAAATGTTGAAATAGTATTCATCTAATAACTTTAAAAAAGATAAGTATATTTTGAATTTTGCTAATCCTTTACATGTTAAATACGAGGTATTTCATAAAGGGGTCACTAAATTAAAAATTCAATGACCCGTCAACTGTAATAAATATAAAGCTATACTAATAAAAGAACAGATCGCTCTGTGTGTGTGTGTGTGTGCGATGGCTATCGAAAACTACTGCACGTAGAAGTCTGAAATTTTAGATGTGAATATTCCAAGACAGGTCCTGATGCACCTGAGGCTCAGTTTTTTAATTTTTTAAGGGCCGGCGCCCGTGGGCCCCTTTAAGTTTTTATACACTAAATTGGTAATAACATGCATTTTTTCTATCCGATCTTTGTCTTTTTTTGGGATAAATTCTCCTTTCAGTTTCTGCTCCATTTCTACATTTCAGTTAAGACCCTGGCACCCTTGCAAGGGGCCCAGTACAGGGCCCCTTGAAGTTTTAGTGCACTAAATTGTTAATAGCATGCTTTTTTTCTATCTGTTCTTCATCATTTTTGGGATGAAATCTCCTTTCAGTTTCTTCCCCATTTCTACATTTCAGTTAAGACCTATATACCTTTGCAAGGGGCCCGGTACAGGGCCCCTTGAAGTTTTAGTGCACTAAATTGTTAATATCATGCCCCTTTTCCCTCCGATCTTCTTCGTTTTTGGGGTGAATTCTTCTTTCAGTTTCTAACCCATTTCAACATTTCAGTTAAGACCCTGGCACCCTTTCGAGAAACCCGGTACAGGGCCCCTTGAAGTTTTAGTGCTCTAAATTGTTAAAACATGCCTCTTTTCTATCCGATCTCCTAATTTTTTGTGGTGAATTCTCCTTTCAGTTTCTGCCCCATTTTTGCATTCCACATAAGACACTGGCACCCTTACAAGAGGCTCGGTACAGGGCCCATTGTAGTTTTAGTGCACTAAATTGTTAATAACATGCCTCTTTTCTATCCGATCTCCTTCGTTTTTGTGGTGAATTCTCCTTTTAGTTTCTGCCCTATTTCTACATTTCAGTTAAGACCCTAGCACCCTCGCAAGGGGCCCGGTGCAGCGCCCCTTGAAGTTTTAGTGCACTAAACTGTTAATAACATGCCTCTTTTCTATCCGATCTTCTTCGTTTTTGGGGTGAATTCTTCTTTCAGTTTCTAACCCATTTCAACATTTCAGTTAAGACCCTGGCACCCTTTCGAGAAGCCCGGTACATGACCCCTTGAAGTTTTAGTGCACTAAATTGTTAATAACATGCCTCTTTTCTATCCGATCTCCTTCTTTTTTGAGGGGAATTCTCCTTTCAGTTTCTGCCCCACTTTGACATTTCAGTTAAGACACTGGCACACTCGCAAGGGGCTCGGCACAGGGCCCATTGTAGTTTAAGTGCACTAAATTCTTAATATCATGTATCTTTTCTATCCGATCTTCTTCGTTTTTGTGGTGAATTCTCCTTTTAGTTTCTGCCCTATTTCTACATTTCAGTTAAGATCCTAGCACCCTTGCAAGGGGCCCGGTGCAGGGCCCCTTGAAGTTTTAGTGCACTAAATTGTTAATAACATGCCTCTTTTCTATCCGATCTCCTTCGTTTTTGTTGTGAATTCTCCTTTCAGTTTCTGCCCCATTTTTACATTTCAGTTAAGACACTGGCACCCTCGCAAGGGGTCCAGTAAAGGGCCCCTTGAAGTTTTAGTGCACTAAATTGTTAATAACATGCCTCTTTTCTATCCGATCTCCTTCGTTTTTGTGGGAAATTCTCCTCTTAGTTACTGCTCCATTTCTACATTTTAGTTAAGACACTGGCACTCTTGCAAGAGGCCCGGTACAGGGCCCCTTGAAGTTTTAGTGCACTAAATTGTTAATAACATGCCTCTTTTCTATCCGATCTCCTTCGTTTTGGGGGTGAATTTTTGTTTCAGTTTCTGCCCCATTTTTACATTTCAGTTAAGACCCTGGCACCTTTGCAAGGGGCCCGGTACAGGACCCATTGAAGTTTTAGCGCTCTAAATTGTTAATAACATGTCTGTTTTCTATCTGAACTTCTTCGTTTTTGTGGTGAATTCCCCTTTCAGTTTCTGCCCCATTTCTACATTTCAGTTAAGACCCTGGCACCCTTGCAAGGGTTCCGGTACAGGGGTCCTTGGAGTTTTAGCACCCTAATTTGTTAATAAAATAGTTCCTTTTTATCCGGTCTTAATTTTTGGGATACTTTTTACATTTAGTTATTTTCCCGTTTCTTCATTTCAGTTAAGACCATAGCCCGTCCAGTGTCCCGTAGGGCTTGTTCCAGAGCCCCTTAATTTTTTTGTGTGCCATGCTTTTTTCACACCCTAATTCTCTCACCTTCGCAGTGCGTAATTTTAAAGTTGAGTCTTGAACTCTTCTCCTTAGACCAACACTCAGATATTTTTGTTGGGGCCTTAGGGCCCTTTTTTAAGCATTTCCCCAATCTTTTGCACATTTCTGTCAAATTATATTCTAGTGATTAATTCAGACCCTATGCTTAATCTTTACTAATGGAAGGTCTAAAACGCTAAGTAGTAATACGTTGTAACATGTTTTCATGTTAGGGCCCCCTATTATAACTCCCTTAAAAATAGTCCGATTCACTAGCTTTTTTTTTTCTAACAACATCTTAGGTTCTCCAGATATTACATGAACGACAAAAAAATATTTCAGACTTCAAGCATCTTCTTTAAAAATAATCCGAATTCCTTGCAATTTTCATTACCATAGTTCTAGCGTCCTCAGATTACACTAAAAACTACTAAAAAGTATATTCATACCAAACTACATGCCACTTAAGTCCCTTCCCCCTTGGGGCCCGGTACAATAACCCTTAAAGCTTTTACACTATAAATTATTAATAAATTGCCCCTCTTAATCTGATCTTCATTTTTGGAGTTATTTTCCATTTAGTTATTCTCCAGTGTCTATATTTAGTTAAAATCCTGGGGCACGCTAGGGTCCTGTAGGGCCCGATACGGGGCCCCTTGAAATTTTTGTGTGCTATGCATTTTTTACACCATAATTTTCTCACATTCTCATTGCATAATTTTAAAATTGAGTCTTCGACTCTTCCCCTAGACCAACACCCTCATATTTTGACTGGGGCTCTAGGTCCCCTTTTTGAGCATTTACCCTGTTTTTGCGCATTTCTTTAAAATATTATTCTAATAATTATTTCATACCCTATGATTAATTTAGACTAATTGAAGATCTAAAACGCTAAGTACTAAAACATTTAAACATGGTTTAATGTTATTGCTCTGTTCTCAACTATCAGTTGGGCCATTTTGGGCGCCATGTTGCTCCCTTAAAAATGCTCCGATTCACGAATTTTTTTAACAACTTCTTAGGTTCTCCAGCAAATACGTGAACGAAAAAAAAAAATCGCAGACTTCAGCTACCACCAATTTTGAATATTAATCATCTTCTTGTGGCCTCTGTTGCAGTTTCTTTAAAAACTATCCTATTCTATTGCAATTTTCTTTAACATTATTTTACCGTCTTCCAGCTACTTTAAAACCGCTTAAAAATTGTCTTATACCCAACTACATTCCAGTTAAGACCCTGGCCCCCAGGGCCCGGTCTTTCTGTATACCTACCACCTGTTTCGAACATTAATCTCCTTTTTCAGCATCAACTTACGTCCACTCACTACAGTCGTAAATTAAAAATCTCGTTACTTTAAATGTAACTTTAGATAAGTGATTTTATCCGTTTATTAAATATCGTGTTAATGCTAACAGTAATTCATGAAATTTACAAGGTGAGCAGACATTTTCCACCGCTAGGTGGCACGTTTTTTCCTCGGATTTAAGGGCCCAATTTCAACGGGGTTTGCTTCCTTCAACTTAGATTACAACTTAGCTACTTCCTGTATTAGGAAATTTTATCTTAGACTTTAGTTACCAACATTTTCTGACATTAATAGTGCATTCTTTTTTTCTTTTTCTTTTTTTTTTTTTTTTTTTTTTTGGATCCTATGGGCTTGATTCCTACGAGGTTTGGCTCATTCAACTTCGTTTTCGATTGTCTCCGGCATCTGCGGCCAATTCCGGTGAAGGCTGCCATATGTAGTGGGGATCCAGATTACAGTTTCGTTCGGAAAGAAGTTTGATGGGAACACACTAGACGCTGCGGAAGGCAATAGGGCGTCCAAAATTAGGTTCTTTTAAAATAATTTCCAAAGATATAAAATCAGACAAACTTAAGTTTGTTTAAGGTTATTACTTACAAACACCTGGCATCGCCGGGCGGGTCTGCTAGTATCAGATAAGTGACTTATTTATCTGCTTGCTCATATATTTTGCGTAGAATAATTTCGAAAAAAATTTAGATGCCTGCCATATGATGTAGTTGCGCCATCTGAAAGCATAAAAATATTGGAATTAGTTTTAAATTAGAAAATTAAAACCTTTATTTCGCGTTTCAAAATTAAATAGATTATAAGATAAACACTAAAGTAGTTTTGATAAGGTATAACACTTAAAATTGAGCATTCTACACTTTAGATATTGATACGTTATTTATTGACGAAAATTTTACCAGCTTTAAAATGATGCAGTATTTAAAGTTAATTTTCTGTCGTCGTAACTAACAAATTATGACAATGCCACTTTGATATAATAAGAATAAATAACCAATTAGGCATCTAATATCCAAAGACGTTTGTATACACACCACAAAACATGCTAAAGTTTAATTTATGTAAAATACACGTAATATAGCTTAAAAAGCATTTCTGTCATTTACAAACAATAAGCGGTAATATATCCTGTACTTTACGTAGCTCTATATATGAATTTATTTATATCCTACAAACTATTAGTACACAAAATATAGTTTAGCAGGAAAATACATAACTCAATTCAAAAGTACTATTAAACAATTTTCTGCCATAGTCAGTATTATAATACAAATTCCTTTTTATAGCCTTGTAAAAGATAAACATAATTTATAAAGACAAGGAACTATGCAGAAATTTATTTAAACATAAAAACTTGTACGAAAGTTGTAAATTTACTTATAGCGATTATCACTCATGCATTGTAAGTGAATGTTTTGTGTGTCAATGTAAATAAACGATAAATGCAATGCACATTACACTTCAGTACGGAACTTGTAGCGCACTTGAGTAATGCATATACCATTATGCTTAAAACAGAGTAATACCAATAAAATATACTGTAAATGATTTTTCATATTAGAATATTATGGGTGACCTTACAAATGAATAATAAATGCTTTCATACCCATATTCTACTAAAAGCATGAGATAGTGCATTGCATAAATGCATATAAATTTCATTATGTTTGAAATTGTGTGACATCATGTAAATGCATTTGAAGCAATTTTTTCCTATCGACCGTAATGTAACGGAATATTTTTGACTGCCCCTGCAAACGAACTATAAATGATACACACTTCATTTTCAACAGCGATTGTGGTATTCTAAACATGAATAGTATATAAAAATAACAGGGAAATGCGAGTATAATTAAGAGAGATAAAGCAGGGATATGCCGATAGACGGACAGACTGGCAGAGTAACCCAACTCATAAACACAAACGAAGGGAGTGATAATAAAATAGCGGAAACTAGGTGTGATGAAAGTAATAATTTACCTTATCAATGTGCTTCAATGAGAGATATAATTTAAAATGGAACGGTTAGGAAATTCAAATTCCAATTTGACCAAACAAATTAAATTAAATGAAAATGGCAGCAATATAATCTTCTTAATGTTACATGAAATAAAATAATAAAATATATTAACAGTTCTTTTTTATTTCTTGTATTTTTTAACTTCTTATTTATTTAATTGTAATAGATGGAAATTGAAAAGAAATTTCAAAATAGCTTCTTGATATTGAATAGGAGATTAAATAATAAGATGAAAAGTATTATTTTAAAAAAGGAAAAATGAAACTTAAAAAATAAAAAATGACATAAAATATTATGATACTAATATATAAATCGAAATGGTATTGATTTAATACGATTAATAAAAAAAAAATAGAAACAAAATTTTGTATTGTTCAAAGTTAGATCATGATTAAATGGTTTTATGGGATATATTTTTCTTATATTACATTATTATATGTTTTGCATGTGAACAAAAAAGTGCTTAGTAGATCAAAATATTACATACCAAAATACAAAGATGAAAAAAAAAATGTTAGCTATTTTGGAATAGGGAATAAGGAGAAAAAGGGTTTAATAAAGTGATCTAAATATATACAGGTAAATTTTTATAAAAACCCAATATTTTAATTGTATTAGAAGAAATCTAACTTAAAACATGAAACACAAACCAAGTAATTAAGTAATATTTTAATTAGGGCTATTAATATTTTTGTGATTTTACTATGAAAAATATCTGGCAGCGAAATAAATCACTTTGAATAAATCTTCATAGAAACCATTTTAGGAAGATTTTTATAGCTAATTAGAAATTTATTTTAAAGATTGAAATACAAAAATTTATAGTTAAACGATCTTTGAAAAAAATTCAGTTTTAAATCTTCTATCTCGTATTACTTTTAAAAAATATCTTTTCTTCTAAGCAATAAAATTGTTTAATGAGGACGTGTTTCTGAAACATTTTAGAAACATTGTTACAGCTAATTCTTTATTTTGAAAGTTATATGAGACGAATATATCTGGTAAATGGCTTAAAAAGATTAAAGTAGAGATATTTATTTTTTTATTTGACAGTTTTTTAAACTTTCCAATAGAGAGATATTTTGTATACAGCAAGTGTGTTTGAAATAACCATTTAAACTCATTTATATAATTAGTCAGAAATAAAACTTAAAAAGGTCAAAGAGAAAACTACACCGGTAAATGGAGTTTTAAGAGAAATAACTAAAGTTAATTTTCTTCTTTCTAACATTTTAAAATGATTATTTAAATTTTTACGTAGGACATTTTAGAAATATTTTTACAATAATAAGTATTATGTAAAAAACTTAAAGATACAAAGACAAGGCGAAAAAAGCTGGTGCTCCATTTATATACTTGAGAATATAATAATGAAGTTATTAAGTTTTTTCTGAGATTACTGAAAAATAGACTTTTTATTAGGCAGTAAAATTTTTCACTGTGAAAAAGCCTTTCTAAAAAAGAATTTAGAAATTTTTTTTATAGCTAATAAGGAGTCTTACAAAAAAAAATAAATACACCACTAAGAGTAGTTTTTAAATTATGTTTGAAGCGAATTATGTGGGGTTATAATCTTCTTTTCGAACAATATTTTTTAAAGCATTTTTTTTTCACGACGGTATCATTCTTCATTGTGAATAAGTTATGTTCAAATACCATTTTAAAAATATCGTTTTTATTAGTAGAAATCTGATTAAAACATAGAAAACAACCAATAAAAGAAATTTAAAGCGAATTAAAAACAGATTTTAATTCTCTTTTCTGGCAATACTTTTGAAAAAAAATGTAAACAATACAATTATTTACTCTTAATCACTTTTTATAACAACGTTTTAGAAGAAATGTTATAATCAATTTGAAATAAGTAAATTTAAGAAAGAAACACACACACACAAACACAGAAAAAAAATATCATTCGTCAAGCAAATATTATGAAACACTTTCCAACATATTTAGAATACCGAAAAAAATCATCATTTAAAATTTGAAAAATGATATCTAAATAAGCATTTTTGAAAGCGCATAACACATTTGATAAGCGAATTCTTTTGTGCAGCCCTGTATATGATCAATGAATTTGTATATATACTACATAGCATGCAAAAAATTAGCTCAGTTAGGAAACGCATTCCACTGTTAAAAATCCCATTCATCAATTTCCGTCATGAAGCGAACATATATTCGAGTTCATTTGTGCAGCTCTGTATATGATCTGTAGACTTTATGCGCACCAAGTATTATACAAAAAATTAGATATATATAAAAACGCATACAACAATTAAAACACTCTTCCAGTAATTTTTGCTCTTACAAAATAGTGTAAATTTATTATTTTGCGTGCTCCGGGAATTAAACGGTAAATGCTATGCACACCATATTTTGTCGAAAGCATCTTGTACTGTATCTCAGTGAGGTATATTTGTTTCAATAAGTTTTTAATAGCGATTGTGTAAATCACTGATGCATATTAATATGAATTTATTTGAAATAGTGAAAAACCAATAAAGTACACTGCAAGCAAGTTTCTCCCATAGTCCATAATAGAACGGAATTCGGTTGAGTGACTCTCTAAACGAACTATAAATGATACATACTCATTATCAATACTCTACATATCGTTGTAAATCTCAATACGGTATATTTCCAACGTATTTCCAAGCTTTTGAAAAGTTTCATTTATGCATACGTTCTTCTGAAATAATGTTTAACAAGATTTGTGGTATTTAACAAGAAATCTAAAATAAATTTTGACACAGAACCTTTTTGTTGTGCATCTCGGTGATGTATATTAGTTTCAATAAGTTTCAAATAGCGGTTGTGCAAATCACTGATTCATATTGATTTGAAGTCCTTTGAAATAGCGAAAAACCATTATAGTACACTGCAAACAGTTTTTACCGTAGACCGTAATAGAAAGGAATTCTTTTGAGTGACTCTATAAATGAACTAGAAATGATATACTCTCATTTTCAATACTCTACATATCATTGTAAACCTCAATAACATATATCAATTACATGGCATTCCAAATATATTTACGCGACATGGAGCACAGCCTTAGCAACCGACCGATGTCAATTTTAAAATATGATAGAAAGTGTTAAAAACATTCTATAAATGCTTTTTTAAGAATGATGAAGTTATTGTTCAAAAAATAATTTAAACATAGTTTCCAAGCTAGTGGAAAGTTTCAATTCTACATAAGTGCTTCTGAAATAATATTTTAGAAGCTTTCTTGTATTTAATAAGAAGCTAAGTTTTCATGTTCTACTAATTAAAATTCCATGTCATTCCTAGAAAACGTATCAAAGAATATGGGAAAATAATAGCACTAAATGATAATATTTACCAATGGAATAAAAAGTTTTTATTTTTTGTTTTTTATTCTTTTTATTGCATTAAAGAAATATGTTTTTTAATGTATGCTTAAGTCCTATTGTGTTATGAAATTATTACTTATAATATTGTTAAGTCTGTAATATTATATATTTCATGCTACATTTAACCAGATAAAGATATGATTGGAGAGATAAAGGAAATTTTAAATAGTTTCTCACCCAGCAACATAAAAAACCAAATATGGAAAAAGAAGTTACTGACGGACGCTTCAAAAACCTTTTTCATTTTTTCTAATTAAATACATAATATGGGGAGAAAAGTCATACTTTCATTTTTTACTAATTAAAATAAAATTTATTATCATTTCTAACAAACTTATTAAAAAAAAGTGTACTAAAACGTTATTTGATTATATTTACAAAAGAAGTGATGAAGATTCGCTTTATGACATTTACATTTTTATGACAGTCGGCAGAACGCGAATTGTAATGCATAATTAATTTTCATTATGTTACAAAATACGCTCATAAATTTCATTTATTATAATTGCTTCATATTTTCAAGCAAAGTTCTTCGTACCTCAGAAAGAGTAGATTTTCATGTGACATTTAATGAGGTAAAGAGGAGATAAAGAGATCTTTAAAAATTTAAACTGTTCCCTCACCCTGTCAAATAAAATATTTTATACCATTAATTACGATAAGAATTTTATGGAACTAAAGATTAGGAAGCAATTGGATTGTTAAAGCAGAAAGTATTACCAGTTTTATAGATATGAAAATTTTTGTTTTTGAATGTTATTCCTGCTGGTAGAATCACATCATTTTTAAATCGAGAATGATATAGAAGATTTTTTTTTTTAATTACATTTATAAAAGCAAAAAGAAAAATTATCCCTGATTATAAATATTAGGTTACGCAAAATTTTAATTTTTTTTTTTTTTTACAAATAATTGAACGATGAGAAACTTACTCAACGGCGAGATCTTATTGAAGAATCTAAACGGTGTCCAGCTATAATTATCCAAAAGTTATGGTTTATTTTTACGGAACTACCCACGTGGATTGGAAACTCCTCCGAGATTTTAAAATATTGAACAAACCAAAAACTGAAACTGTGGTTGAGTGGAAAAAGCGTATCATAGAAGCAATTTATCTAATAACTCCTGATATGATACGAAACATTTAGGAAGAACTGGATTACCGTTTAGATCAGGGCGCGAAATTTCCGCTCGCCAACTCGCCAATGGCGAGCAAATATTTAAGTTTGGCGAGTAAGTTTTGTCTTTTTTGTTTTTAAATTCAAACTATAATACGCTCAGAATATCGTGCCTCAATCCAGCGACATGCGCATCTTGTAGATCTTTTAAGCTTAGCTGAGAAATGTGGATATTTTAACAAAGTATGGCAATGAAAAAACATGCAGGTATTTTATCCATTTTATTGCTGAAATCATGAAGTTAGATTTAGTGCAAAAATTAAAAAAGTGTACACATATCAGCATTCTGGTTGATGGTACCACAGATAGATCAGATGTTTAACATGCAAAAGTGCATGTTCGAGACGTGGATGCAAGATATAATCACATCAAAGAGGACATTTTAGGAGCAGTAGAGCTGCCAAATTCTACTTCATCCAGTTATTTTCACAGCCATAACTGATTTTATAGATCAGAATACAGCTCCAAATGAATATAGAAACATGTGTTATATTGTAGGCTTGGGAACTGATGGTTCTCCAAATATGGTTGCCTACAAATCAGGACTGGCTATGAAAAAGAAATCTATTTGTGCTAAATTTGCTAAATTGATAAACATTCACTGCATTACACAATATTTGCAATTCGCAGTTTTGGATGCATGTGGTGAAGTTGAATATCTGAAAACATTTGATCCGTGGTTAGGAGCATTTTTAAATTTTACCATGTCTCAACTAAAAGACCTCATATGTTAAAAGAAACAGTAGAAATTCTGGGAGAAAGAATTCTTAAACTGAGTGATATTCACGCAATTAGAGGATTATCTATCAAAGAAAGTGCTGTAAAAGCTCTTTTGCAAGCCATCTTGAACAGGGGAACCACGGAAAAAACAATGATAGTGCTAAAGCTAAGTGTTTGCTGAAAATATTGAAGGATTATAAATTTCTTTATGTGCTGTACTTCCTCTTGGACTTCTACGGGAAATTGAAGCCTTTAAGTGTGGCATTAAAAAACGCGGAACTTGTCATTTCATCAGGAAATAAAAATTAAACGTTGCATCTCACTTCTGACAGATCTCGAATCTAGTGTTGGACCAAACGAACACGAGTTTTTGAACCAACTATCCATCTCAGGGATAATCAAGGTAGTACATATGGCAAATATTAAAAATGGGGAGCGAGAGTTTCAGACTTTAAGAGAGAGATTAATTAAACATGCAAAGATATACATTACAGAAAGACTGTAATCTATGTCAACAGATGTGTTAACAACTTTGTATGTTTTGGACACTTCTGCTTGGCCTCCCAAAGAAAAAAATCTTGAATTTGGGTTAGAAAAAATAAAAAAGCTGTTCATATATTTGAAACCAAGTCTGTTTAATGAAAAAGTGGATATTATATTGGCAGAGTGGGCAGAATTCAAGTTTATGTTCCCTTTACTAACACTGAAAGATATGCTGAAGAAGTTTTACAGTGAAAAGTACTCAGCAAGATTCCCAAATTCGCTCCAAATTCTAAGAATGTTTGCTGTTCCACCAGTGAGCATAGCTTCGTGCGAGCGGCTTCAGCTGTCACAACAGACTGCATACAGGAACTCTCTGAAAACCAAGACACTGAATGATTTACTCAGAATTTCTATTAATGTATCGATGAATGTAAAATTTTCCTGATTTAATAAACAGCTTCTTCTAACAACGGTCAATTTAAATTCACTTTGTCATAAACAGTTCATTTCCTGGGAAAGTGTGGTGACCGACGTTGCTTTCTGGATGAATCTAAAATAATGGCGAGCAAAAGTTTTAATCTGGCGAGCACCTTTTGAACTGAAATTTCATGCCCTGGTTTAGATGTTTGTTGTGATAACAAAGGTTCACACATCGAAGTCTATTGATAATAAAAATTAGTGAGATGCTATTCTTATTTAAATAACTTTTTAAAACATTCTAATGGGTAGTTTCGTAAAATTTTGTGAAGTATGTATATGTATGTCAACAACCATATTACATGTCTCCAGAATTCTCATAATGTCTTCATTCCGAAACATTTGTGATTTGTTTGTAAAATATTTTTCGAGGGTTTTTTTATGTCATTAAAATAACACATTTTGTTTTGACGAAGGGAACTTTAGAAAGAAAAACGAATAGTATTCGGACGAAGCAATGACCGGAGAGTAGGGAAGGGACATTTGGGCACAACGTCTCAATAGAATGCAATGGAGATTCTTTCTGACAGTCAAAGATACGTGTGGCCTGGAATGGTCATAATGGAAGACAACATCTGATCTGTTTACTAAATCTGTGTACTTCTTGGCTATTGCTGCGTTCAGTTCATCGTGTTGCAAGCAGTATTTTTCAGAGTTGATAATCTGTTTGGTGGAAGTAGGTCTTAGTATATCCAATTGCACCAAATAGACAGCAAAACTTTCTTCTGATGGAGGCCGGCTATATCGACAGGATTCGTAACTTTGTCTCATCTGCATCGGGATTCTTAGTATCCCAGTTGTCATAAAGTATCCAATTTTTGTCCCAGGTGATCAATCTTTTCAATAAAGGATATTTTCGCAGATGGAAATGCGGTTTAGAATGATGCTATCCGCCAGGACATTGGCGAATATTTCTGTACTCTATCGCACCAATATTTTGAAAAATATATTTTGTGCTAGAGTTCTTTTGGGGATGCTGTCAAAACATACAGGGTTTTAGAAAGTGGTGCGAAATGATACGAAAAAAATCACGTGAATTGCAATTTTTTTTTTTGAAACAACCTAATACAAAGTGACCCTGGGAGGTTAAAATGCACTTTTAGTTTTCTCTGTTGGAGATAAATTGGCAATGTAAATTGCAGAACTGATCAAAATAAGGTAAGAGATAGGATTATGCTAAGGAAATCGTCCTCTCATAAGATGTAAAAGAATGACATTTTTAAAATTTTTATCCGTCCACCTTGGATAAATTGGATTGATCCCTTGGTCAATTAATTTTTACTTCTTTTTACTGCAACATATTCATAATAAAAATTACTTATAAATATTTTGAAAATGAACTTAATTGTAATTAAGTAAAAACAAAATCGGATTTAAACCACTTTTTCGTTCCATTTAAAACGTTAAAAATCATAGATCAAAAATATTTCTAAATAAGCATTACACAGGCAGAGACAATATAAAAGTCAAATGCAGTTTTTAACTCTTAAGAACATCGAAGTGTTCGAAAAGTGTTCTCTTTCAATTCCAGTGCATAATTGAGTTCTTCAATAATGTTTCAATAAATATTTTTAGCTCTCCGTCAATGATATTGTTCCTAGAATCGATAATATTTTGATTAAATCTTACTGCTTATGTAATATAGTCTGTCTTTCACACATTAAATTTCTATTACTATAAAACGTACGACATTACTTCAGAACTTGAAAGCATAATAAAATCATTCATTTAAAACATTTCTGGTGATTTATCTTATTGTTTAAAATGATATTATACATAATGGAATATTTCCTAAGCTTTCGTAATATATATACAAAAAATGGTGAAATTTTAAATCACTTTCAGCAAACTAAATTTGGAAAATTAGATGGCACTTTTGAAACCTGTTAGAATATTTTATTAACTATATTTCACTAGTTTTACGTATTAAATTCTAAGTAAAGATCGTAAAAAAATAAACAAAGGATGTTTAATCTTTAATTAAGACACATAATTCATTTTCAGAGATAATCACCAATAACGGCATTTAATAAGGTGTTCAAATTATATTTAGTGTTTTCGAAATTTAATGAATATTCAAAATAAGTATAATATTGTTAATGTTAAGCAATCAATACAATGAATGCTTTTCTTCATTAATTACGACTTACAAATATGTAAAGTGTGAGAGTGTATGCTTAGTTGAAATATTAAAATTCATTTTAATAAACATTAACATTTGTAGAGTTGCAAGACAACATAAAACCTTTTTTTATTCAGACAACGGGTGTAAAATTTATTGTAATTTATTTGACAAATTAGACTGGATTTGCACGTAAGGGGATTCGGTACCCTTTGAACTACTTTACTTTTCTTTTGAGTGTTTTATGGTAATTTTTTGGCTTATCTTTTAATGCAAAATAAATGAAATATCATGAAAAATTAAAAAAATTAGTTAAAATGGCTATTTATGTAATTGTCTTTTTTAAATGAGCCATTTATATTATTGAAAATCTGATTATTATTTTTACAAAACATGAATAAAAGAAAGAAAATAGTATGTCTTTAGAAGTTCATATTCTATAAAAAAACATGAATACGCAACTATGAAGTTTAAATTATGCGATTACAAATTTACAGTTCATGTGTCAAGTAGTTTTTGACGTATGTTTTTAAAACTATCGTTTTTGCAGCTTGTTCTGTGACTATTAAATGGAAATTTAACGTTAGAATTTGCAAATTTACATCTGAATAATTCTTAAACAACTTCATACGATGGCATCCCGTTTGGTATGCGTCAGTGAAACTTTACGAATAATTTAAATATAATGTCAAAATTGGCTGTATCCAATGAAAATTTCAAAGCTTGTTACGTTGACTAATGTATGTAATATGACATTGACTAATATTTTTTCACATAAATAGATAAAAGACATTATTTCCAATAAAATGGCTATAAAATGGCTTTTTTTCTGTGACAATTTGGCTGTTTAAAAAAATGGGGTGCTCTCATTTGTTTACAACTTATCAGCTCGTTTGATTGTGCACTTTATATAATCGTAACTAATCCTATATGTGTAAATGGATATGGCTTCGTTATAAAGGTACTTTAATTTGCGATATAGTAATTGAGTCTTGATAGAGTGCAAATTTTAAAGATGAGTATATTGAACTAGTCGGTGTTCATACTATTTAAGATGAGAATTCTTTGAATTGTTTGTGTTCTCAAAGACGACTAACTGTGAAAATTCAGTCTTTCTCTAATATGTACTTTGCACCTGGTAAAAATTTGTATTTATCAGTTCCATAATAAAGTTGTTATCTAATTAACGCAGTCTACCAGCTTTATGTATTAAATATCAAGACATTCAACAAAATCTATGGATTTTAATATCCCTTAAACATTGAATAACATTTAAGCAGGTCACAGAAATAGTTTATCTGTGTTATACATATATACATGAAATGTAAAACTCCGTAAACACATCGCAATTTCAGTAAATTCTTTTATTGTTGATCGAAAATAAATATTGTTATTGTAAAACTTTAGTAGTTATACTGTACTGTAGTTGAGTGATTATCTAAGTTAAGGAAACGTTAAATCTGATTTATTCGAGTTCATTGACCAACTTTAAATGGATATTTAAAAAGCACTGCTCTTCTAAAATTTGCATTTTAAGAAGTAAAATATATTTAGTTAAGTTTAATTCATAAATATATGCTCTTTTATCCAAGAATTTCTTCACTTTGCAAAGAGAAAGATTTGCATAACTCAACTGTAAGATCTATTGTTTTGTTACACAAGTAGTGTAATTAAAATGACGTAAGATAGAAATCACTCTTTTTTCAGCAATAGAAAACAAATATTTTTTATCCGTATTTCTATCTTACAAGCGTCATTTACAAATATCAGCCCTTAGTCGGCAGGCCGAAAATTTCTTACCCTATCTTAAGGGATGTTTCAGTCATTTCAATTTTTTTGTGTAGGCCTTGAAAAGCGATTACGTAATTAGAAAGCACCCATCACTAGAAAATCACCTGGTTTATCCCTTAATAACGTCAAATATTTTTTCTCTCACTTATTTTTCGGACTCTTATTAATAGCCAAGTGGTAGGGGAGCAAAAAAAGACCAAATTCGGAATTAATTAGGGGAAAGCTGGAAATTGTTTTAATCCATTTAGTTAAGGTAAGCATGAATGTACTAAGTTTTCCCCCTCGTAGTAGGTGAGCGTTAGAAAATGTGCAGCGATTTCTAGTCGAAAAACAAGTTTTTTTAATTACCATAACAATATTTCAAAACAGCTAACTCTATCAAAAACATTGTCAATACAAATGTTGTAGAGCTTATAATTCTGAATAAAATGAGTACCCATACTTAATATTTTTGCTGAACATTGAGCTCACAATTCTACTTCAAACTTTAACGTAAATCGATAATCAAGATCTTGAAGTCAGAACAGACCCGGTTATGAGTCCATCCTGCTTCTATTTTTTACATAAATGTATTTTTTTTTTAATCTTATTTAGGCATTTACGATTTTTTTTTGTATTTATTTTAGCTCATTATTTTGGATAATTTGAGAATTACGGTTTAACCACTTGATTTCGTGTCCAGTGGTAGGGGATGAAAAAAAGGCCGAATTCGAAATTAATTTGGGGAAAGCTAGAAATTTTTTTAATCACTTCGACATAGGTCGGAAATTAACAAAAATATATCAATATAAAAGTTGGAAGCAGTGTGGACTGATAACTTGGTCTGTCCTCTTTTCAGCCTGGGATTAGAGATTACGGCAAACATTTGAAATAGAATTGTAGCCTTAATATTGAACAAAAATATTAATGTGGGTACTCATTTTATTCAAAATTTTAGGCTCTACAGCATTTGTGCTGACAATTTTTTTGACAGAGTTAGTTGTTTTGAGATTTTGTCATGTTAATTTGGTCTCTCCTGGTTTCAAGCTCTTGATTAGCAATTAAAGCAAAATTTAAAAATAGAATTGCGACCTTAATTATGAACAAAAATATTAATGTGTGTACTCATTTTATTAACAATTTTATGCTCTACAACAGTTGTAATGAAAATTTTTTGACAGAGTTAGCTGTTTTGAGATATTGTTAAGTTAACTTGGTCTCTTCCAGCTTCAAACTCTTGATTAGCAATTAAGGTAAAATTTTTAAATAGAATTGCGACCTTAATGTAGAACAAAAATATTATTGTAGGCACTCATTTTGTTAAGAATTTTAAGCCTTACAACATTTGTATTGACAATGCTTTTGATAGAGTTAGCTGTTTTGAGATATTGTTAATTTAACTTGGTCTCTCCTGGCTTCAAGTTCTTAATTAGCGATTAAGGCAAACTTTTGAAATAGAATTGTCATAGAATTTGAAATAGAATTAAACAAAATATTAATGTGGGTACTCATTTTATTCAGAATTTAAAGCTCTACAATATATGTATTGACATATGATAGAGTTAGCCGTTTTGAGACATTGTTAAGGTAATAAAAAAAACGGGTTTTTCAAAAATAAACATATTTTCTAACATTCACCAATTACGAGGAATAAAACATAGTACGTTCATTTTAGACCTAAACTGAAGGTATTAAAACAATTTACAGTTTTCCCCTAATTAATTCTGAGTCCAACCCCCTGACCATGGGGTTTCAAACTTTGAAGAAGAATTGTGACCCTAATGTTCAACAAAAATATTAAGTGTAGGTACTCATTTAACTCAGAATTTAAAGCTCTATAACTTTTGTATTGACAATGTTTTTTTGATAGAGTTCGTTGTTTTGATATATTGTTATGGTACTTTTTTAAAGTGTTTTTTGACTATAAAGTTATACATATTTCCTAACGCTACGCTAGAACGAGGGGGAAAACATAGCGTATTAGACCTAAACTGAAAAGATTAAAACAATTTCCAGCTTTCCTCTAATTCAATCCGAATTCAACTCCCTAACCACTGGGCTATAAATAATCTATTCTTTATTATTTCAGGTATTTTCAATTCTTCTTGATTCAGCAAAACGTTACATAATTGAGAATCTTTAGAAAAAAAAAAGATTAATTTCAAAAAACTGTTGTCTGATTTATTTATAACTTGAAACTTTCTGAATTCACCGATGTTTGTAGATACAGAAACCAAGAATGAAAGTAAAATACTTTTTAAATCCTTTTAATGTTACTTATATTCCATTACTTTCACACATAATTTGTTTCTCTTTTTTTCTAAAAAAATTTCTTTTTTTTTTATTTTAAGAGTAATTTAAGAAGTTTGAAATGCGTCATAGAACATGTTTTAAACTCAAATATACTATAAACCAGTTAGCTCTCAGGCTACAAACACTGAGAGTTAATTAGCCCGCAGGTTCGATGTATGTACCTATGTATGTGCAGATGTATGTACATAACGCGATAACTCTTGATAGAAATATCCGATTTGCTTCAAATTTTGTATATAGGTTTATTCTAATAAGGCGCTTCCCTGATTAGTTTTAGGGGTTCATTGTTTAAGTATAAATTACGGAAATGGGGTCTAATCCTCCTTAATTTAGATAAATGGGTTTCTCATGCAGAATGATCTGATTTGCTTCAAATTTGGTATACCTGTTTATCCTGATAAGGCGCTACCCCGATTATATTTGGTGGTTCATTGGCTAAGTATAAAGGGGGTTGGGACAGAGGGCTAATCCACTCCTTAATTTAGATAAATGGGTTTTTCATGTAGAATTATCTGATTTGCTACAACTTGGTGCACCGGTTTATTTTGATAAGATGCTTAGCTGATTAGATTTGGAGGTTCATTGGTAAGAATAAAGGGGGGGAAGAGAAAACTTTCCCTCCCTTAATTTAGCTAAATAGATTTTTTTTGTCGATTTCTTTATTTTTCGAGAGGCATTTATCTTGGAAATAAGAGTATAATATACAATTATTGTGAATTGTCTGCGAGCTCAATGCCATCAGTTTAACTGGCCACTTTTCTTTTTATTTAAAAGTAAACTATTTACATCAAATATTTTGCAAAATTTTATGTGAATTTCGTATTGATTAAAGTTTTAGAAAATGGAAATTATTATGGTTATTATTAAAAACTTTTCAGCTCTTTCCATCATTAACATGTAGCTGTAGTAAAAATTATTTACTTTGAGTAAGAAATTACTGTTACAAAAAATAATTACCGGAAAGAAATAGCATATTCGCTAAAAATGTAAAAAAAAAAAAAAAAGACATTAAGAGTTAATTAACTGCAAAAATTCTGTCCGGCAAAATAAATGAATTCGAGCTTTTAAAATACTTTATCTTCAAAAACCTTTTTAATCTCAATTTTTTTTTTCTTCAGCTTTGAAAAACTGTCCTTGAAAGTTATTTTATCTAATTATTGCACTGCACCATAGTTTAAATATGTTTTGCTACTGTAAATATAAAAATAAATATTTACAGTAGTATTCAATTACTTATCGGTTCCGTATATGAAAGCTAATGTTTGTTTTTTAGTAATCAAAATTAAATCTAGCATTGGGTTTCCATTTCATTTCTTTTACCATTACAAATATTTTTCCGAAATTCGTTATTTTATTTTTTTAAAAGTTAATGTATAGTTGTATTTAAAATAGCTTGCCTATAGAATTTATTTCCTTTTAATCATTTATGAGTTTCTTTAGAAAATAAGTTACATTCAAAAATGCATTTACTTTGACAAATTTTTAGCAATTTATTTTCTACTTTAATATATTTATTTGAAGTAGACTGAGGCTTTTCCATGTTGTAGATAATTTTTAAAAAAATTTCTGTAAATTTCGTAATAGATCTAAGTAAATATTCTTTCTATTATAAACGACAGCATATTGCACAAAAACTTATTAACCTGTGATCATTTTGTTGTCACCGTGTATAAGTTTTTTAGACAGCATCCTAATGTGGCCTTCATTAGCATCGCCTTTTAAGTTGATATTTTTTTAAAAATTAACTCGAGTGCGTTATTCAGAAAATCATCAATAAATTAAAATCTATGCTTTAAGAAATATGTAAATATAGGATGGTCCATCTGTTGGTTCTTTTTTGAACTATAAATATTTCAGAGGTTATTTTTGTCAGCTGTCGTGTGTCATGCATGTAAAAACTGACAAATGCATGCCATTTGCAATTATGTATGGCATATGTATGACAAAACGGTGCAACGGCACACACTGCTTGCCAAACCATCAACTTATTGAATGAGAAATTTCCAGATCGCGTGATTTCAAGAAATTCTGATGTGAATTGGCCGCCAAGATCGTGCGATTTAACCCCAATGGATTATTTTCTTTGGGGGTTTCGGAAAAGTAAAGTGTACGCCAATGCCCCCCCCCCCCCCCCCCAACCGCGCACAATCCAAGACCTCAAACGTAACATCCGGGCTGAAATTTTGGTCATGGATCCGCTCATTTTGGGAAAAGTCATAGAAAATTTTAATGATTGGATGATGGCATGTAAGCGGAGCCGCGGTAGCCACATGTACGATATTGTATTCCATACATAAGTGGCATAGACTTCTATGTTCAATAAAGAATTTTGATTTTCACTCATAAAAAATGCGTTTTCATTCATGATAGTAAAATTACCAACAGATGGACCACCCGTTATATTACAGGAAATAAAACGTTTCATTAATCCATAATATTGAAAAACTGAATGTTGCTCTTAAAAGTCTATCGATACGGATGAATACCTTTATTTGAATTATTTACTTGGAATGCCTTTCTATTCATTATATATACAAATTATTCAATGAAAAATCGCCTCTGACTTATACGCGTCTCAAAAATTGTCAAGAGTTTTACCATTTATTTCTGCTTCTCAGGAATGTATTCTCTCGCCCTACCCCTGTCGTTCAGATTCCAGTAACACATTTCTATACCATATACACAGGGGTGTTCTTGGTGTTAAGGTTCTTGTTGTTAGTGAGGTAACTAAAAGTCGCAGTCAATTAGAGAGGTTAGTACGTTACGTACTCCGTGGCATTGATCGCTAACGGAAGAAACATCTTTGGAATTTTTGCAGATGATAACGGTTTAGAGTTGCGAAGAGTACGAAATTGTCACTTTCGTTTAAAATGGATGGTATTAAAAAAATGGAAAGAAAATTCTTGTACCTCTAAAAAAGCTTTAGCGGAGCATGTTAATGTCCCAGAATTGACAATCTGATGTGTTTTTAAAAATTGGGATGCGATAATAATATCTTATCAAAAATATGGTATTCAGTCGAAGAAATGATAAAGAATTTAAGGAGGGAAGTTTGGAGACTTTGAGAATTTTTGTTGTTATGGCTTAAAGAAACTCGTGCTTCGAACATTCTTGTTAGCGTTGAGATTCTAAGGGAGAAAAGTCGTACATTTATCAAAGAGTTTTGAAATGGAAAACTTTTCTGCATCACATGGATGGCTGAAAAAATTCAAAAATAGGCATGGCTTGGCAACACGTGTCCTTTCTGGTTAAAGTACGAGTGTCAATGAAGGATATGAGTAATAATGGAACTACAAGTAATGGAAAGAGACTTGGCTACTTTAGTAAGCGGATACGAACCGAAAAACATCTACAATTGTGACGAAACTGGATTTTTTTAATAAAATGTTGCCCGACAGAACCTTAACATTGAAGGGAGAACCATGCCATGTTGCGAAAAAATGTAAAGAAAGACTAACTGTTTTCACGTGTTTCAAAGCTGATGGTTCGGAAAAATGCCCGCAATCGATCATCGATAGATCATACAAACCTCGCTGATTTAAGAAAGTGAAGAAGCTTCCTTAACGACCATACTAGCAACAAAACAGCGTGGATAACGTAGCATATTTTCTTAGAGTTCCTTCATAAATTTTACATGAAAATGGAAAAAGAAAAACGGAAATTTCTCTCATTAATTGACTAGTGTCCTGTTCACCCACAAGATCTTCAAGATCTTCCAACTTTCAACAACTCAAAAGCTGTCTTTTATCATGCTAATTGTACGAACAGAATTCAGCCTTTTGATCTGAGTACCTTTCCTTGTGTGAAAGTGCTCTTCTAAAAAACTTTAATCCGTCTACTTCTGTTTGCGTTAGAAACAAAACTTAGAATGACAGACGAATTAATGCAAGTTATTATCCTTGATGTAATTCATATGTTATACTTATGTTGGAGAAACACCACTGACAAGTAAACTAAAAACTGCTTTAAGAAAGCAAAACCTTAGTTTACAACAGAAAATGAATCTGAGGAGTCAGAAAATTAAAGAAGAAATTCTGAAAATGACATAAACGAAGAAGACTGGTATAAGGTTAGTTGGAGCAACTGGGACATGATTTTACAATGTGACTCTGAAGCTTCTGACAATTCAGCTTCAAAAAACTAATGTTCATTTGAATTAAAGTCTGAACTTCTGTAAATGTGTTCAGTTAGGTTCCCTCTATCAGACAGAAATGCTCAAAATTACATTTTAATATTTAAAATTATAAAAATAAGCATCTTTCATCTTTCTTTCCTCATGGGTCTAGTTGCTTCCAAAAATGGGGTAACTGGACCAGGGGGGTCTATGTTCCACACGCATTAATATTTTTTCATATCGGATATCAGATCTTGTTTGAAAAAGTGTAAACAACTTAAAAAAATTTAAACCAGGTGAATCATGTAAATTATATGTAAATAAACAGCGTTGTAAGGAAAACCTTTGCTGTCAATGTGTCTAAAAAAAGCACTAAAAGTGAAAATATTAGATTTATTTATAACAAACACATAAAACTTAAGGAAGTACTTATGTACTTCAGTATAGATAAAAAGTATAAAAGTCACATGGGTATTTTAAGGAAAAAAATAGCAAGGTTTTTCTATGAACAAACGGCTACGTAAGTACTTGAGTACACTGTAAAAAAAATAATGCCAGTTTTCCGGTAGGAATCGGAAAAATAGTTGCCCTTACAGGAATAATTTCCAACCCAGCTCGGAATAAAATCCGTAAAATCGGAATAAAATCCGTAAAATACCGTTTTACTGATTATATCCTTATTTTTACGGATTTTATTCCGAGCTGGGTCGGAAATTATTCCGGTACAATAAGGGCAACTATTTTTCCGATTCCTACCGGAAAACGGGCATTATTTTTTTTTTTTACAGTGTACTTTATTCAAGGTTCGCATTATACAGGAAAAATTTTATTGTTCCTACCAGAATCCTTACAGAAAGGTGCGATGAAGATATTATTTTCAAAATAGTGGTAGGAACGATAAAAGTTTCCCTATAGAATGCGACCCCTGTGTATAGTACAATTTCAAGGTCTGACTATCTCGCTTTCAGGGGCAAGGTACTTGCATTCATAAAATGTTGAAATAATTTAATGACATCAATATTTACAAGAGAATCTATCTGAAAACAAGTAAAAGTATATTTTCGCGTACTTAATAAAAGTGAAATATTCATTATAAAATTCAGGTGCCAATGTGGCAATTAAGAATTAAAATTAAGTGATGCCATAACGGCATCACCGCCTCTCAAGGGCCCAAGAAATTTGGTTTGATACACTCAATATGCTTTTTTTAAATTTCATTACATAATTTTAATAAGGTATTCTATCATTTTCTTTATTGTGAGCAAAAAACAATGGAGAAATTTACTTCCCGTAGTAAGAGAAACACAAAAAAATTATTTATAACTATTGGGGTAACTGGATCCATCATGGTCCAGTTACCCCGGATACATGTCCCAGTTACCCCATTCTTGAAATTTTTTTGGAGTAACACCGGGCTTACATTTGAAACATGAAGTAAATATGTATAGATACCTAATAATATTAATGTAATTATATGTCTAATCTTTAAAAAATGATTGTTTAATAAAAGTACCTACAGAATTTTAATAATCAGCCGAGGCAGTTCAACCATATAGACGTTGTTTTAAGAAAAAGAAACGTAAATTTTTGACAACCTATCACAGCAAAGTGAGAGTTATGATTGAGTTGACTCACGTTGTTTTAGGAAGTAGAGATTAAGGGGCATTGTTCACAAAAGCTAAAACTTAAAAAACACCAACAGTTTTTTATAATATAGCCTATGGCCCAGTTACCTCGTGGTTCCAGTTACCCCAACTAACCTTACTATATCTGGCGGACTCGCTATGTGTAGTTTCAACGAATTTATCCATGCAGATGAAAATTTAATCATAACTCTATCGCGCGAAATTGGAGACATTGCAGCTGAAATAAATGGTGACGACAAAGAGGAAGAGGAGGATAGCAACAACGAAGAAAATACGGTAAAAGTTCACCAACTCACACAGCAGTGTTAGAAGCATTTGAAACTCTGACTATTTGAACGTGACTATTTTCATTTCAATTTCGAAAGTGAGAAAGTGATAGGAGTAAAACAAAATTTGGGTCTGTAAGTATTTCCATTTTCTTAATGTACTACTTAAAAAATAATTAACCAAAGTTATACACATATTTGCATTTTAAAACTAATCTTATTTACATCTTTCAGTAGTCTATACATGGTATTATTTAACAATATATGTACGCTATGTTATGTTTCACTTTTTTAAGCTCCCTTTTTTGGCTTTTCACTTATGCGCGTCTCTCATTTATGCACGTTTTCTCCGTTGTCACCTGCGCCCGCGCTTAAGTGAGTAATAGTACAGGTAAAATAGTACTCAACCTGATAATGTATTCATTCTAATGGATGTTCTGGTCAAAGGATTGCTGATAAAGTAAAGCATGGAATCGCAAACATCTACGTAACAACCTCTCTTTAATTTTTGGTGTGTGTTGAGGACAGCGGTCTTCCTGATTCTGCCTTTTGAACATTTTGAACACACTGTAAAAAAAAGTGTTTCTTTCTCTAGGAAAATATAATATATTTATTGAACGAAAATATAAAATAACTTCTTCTTGTATAACCGCGATTCCGAACCGTTTTGTTATCTTTAGAAATATCAGAAACTTGTATATTTTCGAGATTAAAACAGGAACGTATAAAATAAACTTTCACTTGCTGCCACTGATTTCCCAAACGATTCCGATTAGTTTTTTATAGTGTATTGATCAGCTGTTTGAAACTGAAATATCGGTTTTGGGAAACTATCAATTACCAAGTAAACATTTTCGGATATTGTTAATGCTGACAATTTAACATGTATGAATGTACACGTACAGCATGTTTCTTGAACATGAAAAGAATCCAAAAAGTTGTGAAAACGGATTAATACACCATAAAACTACTCGAAAACGCTTCCGAAAATCACTAGCATATGTTTTTTTTATATAAATGCTTTTTTAAATCTTGAAAATATATTGCATTTTTAGATTTCTAAAGATAAAGAATGCTTTACAAACCCTGGGTAACTCTTCGAGGCGATTGTAAATATAGCAGAGATATATGTTAAAAACTCATTCCTAAACTGTATCGGCACAGCAGCTGCGTTTTCAAAGTTAAAAGTACTTTAGAATCAATATGCTTAACTCAAAGTTAAATCCGGATTCCTACAGTTAGCTGAACCTGAAAGAAAAAGAACATGTCAGTTTCAGGGAATAAATAGTGCACACATTTTTTTTTAAACTCCCTACTATTTTTTTTAAATTCTTGATCTTAAAGGGATATTAATAAACTTTCCATGATCTATTAAAGCCTGAAATAATAAATCTTTATTCAGTTTAAATATTTTTAAATCATTATTTAATATATTTATATTATTATATTTATTCATATAATTTATTTATTGTTATTATTCATTATTAATTTTAATAGTAAATTGTGCAGGTGTTTTTTATAGAGCAATAGGATGTAGTCAATTCAGTCGTAAAAAAGCCTTTAGAGTATTCATGATCTACTATGTGAAAGCTGGAATTCTGATTTTTTTATACTTATTTTTATTAAGTGGTATATTGAATTTTAATTATTCTAAAGATAAAGAATGCTTTTCAAAACCCTGGGTAACTCTGCGATGTGATTGTAAGTCTAATACAGATGTATGTTCAAAACTCATTTTTACCTCATAACAAATATAAAATTTAAAAATTATTTCCAATACTTTTAGTTCAAAGTAACCAAAGAGGAAGTTATGTATTCAAATATATATATATATATAAATATACATATACCAAAGATGTTGGTGGGGTACATATGTACATGCACATATACCAAAGATGTTGGTGGGGTATATACAGTGGGTTGCCAAATTATTAGGCACAGTCATGAAGTATAGGTTTTTTGTACAATATTAGGATATAATTTGAAAATAAACACCATTTTTAAGTTTAAAAAGCTTTATTGTTATACTAGTTTAAGTATTTACGCAATATTATTTGAAAAAGCCCCAACAAAAACATAATACAGTCAATTTACCAATCTTAAATAAGGAATATTAATATTTGGTGACATTTCCTTTGGCTTTTAGGAGTGCTTCGATGCGTCTCGGCAGTCTTTCTATGCAATTTCTGGCACTCATTTTTATTTTAGGGCTGTGATGCCATACATTTATTAGTTTTTCGATGAGTTGTACCTTGGTTGTAATCATATCTTTGGCAATTTTCGCCTTGGTGATCTCTCATAAGTTTTCTATGCGGTTCATGTCAGGATAATTGCCAAGCCAAGGTAAAAATGGGATATTGTGGTCTGCCAAAAACTTTGTAACGCTTCTAGCTTTATGACAAGGCGCTGAATCATGCATAAACATAAACTCTTCACCACCTGGGAACCATCCTTCAATTTACTGCAGCAGCCGAGTTCCCGGAACTTGCCTGTACTGGTCTTGTCTCATGGTTCCCTGGACAATGTAGAGGCCTTTTAGCGCTTATGACAGACCACACCATTATTTTATCAGGGTGTTTAATACTTTCCACGATGCAGTCAGACTGGTATTTTTCGCCTGGGCGTTGCCTGACAAAGCTGCCTTTATCGGCTAAAATCTCAAAGGTTGATTCTTCTGAGAAACACATCGGAAAAAGAATTAAATATGTTAATAATTTAGAAATAAATGATTTTAAATGACATAAATAAAAATTATCTTGACAATTGACCTTACTCCAGTCATCAACTGTCTTCTGGCGGTGTTCATGAGCCCAGGAAAGGCGCTTCTTCTTCCTCGTTTCTGTCAACCGGGGTTTCTTGGCTGGACGATGACCTGTCAACCCTTCCTCCGCTAATCTCCGTTGCACAGTTCTCTTAGAAACTGGTATTCCAGATTCTTGAACGATCTGATTAAGGAGACTTTCTGTTTCCTAAACAGATATCCCGGATTTTCCTATCGGTACGTGGAGTTGTTATGCGTTTTCTTCCACTTTTACCTTTTCGTTTGGATGAAATTGGCTGGTTTTTGTCCACATTTATTTTTATCCTGTTGACTACTGACTTGAAAACTCCAGCAAGTTCTGCTATCTTCCTTTGGGAATGACTCGTATGCAGAAGACGGGTTTTTACCTCAGATTTTTCCCTAGGGGATAAAGCAATCCCTCGACCCATACTGAAATCAATAAAATTAAAAAATAAATTAAAATTTTAAATAATTTCTCAAAAAACAAATATTTAATCAATAAAAGAAAGATAATATTCACATATAATTCTCAACTTTTCCAAAAAGACCCAAAGAAGTTTGTTTAAATCAAAGAAAAGCGTATTCCATTATTGCCTGTGTAAAAGACTCAGCATCTCTCCCGTTATTAAAATATTTATAGAAAACAAACAAACCTTTTAACATACCAAAAGTACTTAAAAGTTGAATTATAGAGATGTTGACAACGGTAAAATACATTCCTGCAACACTTAAACTACTTAGAGTCTCAGTCAAGTGCACCCAATTATAAAACTAGCAAAAAATATGACTGTCCCTAATAATTTGGCAGCCTACTGTATGTACTTTTAGCATTTCAGAAATAGATATAACGTTACAGAAGGGTTAACAATTTTTGCTTATATTCACCTTAATATTTGACTGTAATATTTTTTTACAGAAAAAAAACCCACTTCTTCGTCAGAGTAATTGAATTAAAAAAATTATTTTCTTTTAAATAATTTTATTAAAATTCTAAGTCCTTCATAGCATAAAAATATTAATTAAAAAAAAAACTTTACGTTTATTAAAAGTGAAATAGATATCTAAGAATGATAAATGGGATTAATTAAAATGTTCTCTAATTAAAAATAATATCCAAATTTGATTTTTTTTTCTCTTTCGTAAGAAACGTATCTTTCAAAGCTTATTTCTGAAATGATATATTATTTTTTGTCAAGATAAAACTTTAGGCTGTTGAAGCAAAAATATATACTGAAGTATAATAACAAATAGAAAATTTCACATACGAAGATGCATTTACATAATTTTTTTTCAATTGCTTCAAAATTTAAAAACGGAAATTATATTAACTTCAGAGTCAGTTATTCTCAAAATCTTTCTTTGAATAAGTGCTTTCGTACAAAATAATAGGATTAACATTGTCCTTCTCTTTGAAGTAAATGTAATTGCAAGAATTTCTGGAACTTAAACTAAAGATAATAAATTTTGAAATTACTATAATAAAAAAAATCAACATGTTTTCTAGTCGGGGGGGGGGGGGGGGGCGCTATTTTTTTTTTCTTTTTTCATATCTTTATTATTACGAGGTCATTCCTTTACAATTTAATAATGGTTATGTTGTGTAACAGTTCCATATTTTTCTTAGCCTATAGCAAGAATTTCTATATAATTCTCTGAACTGAAAATATTCATAAAAGTTTCTTAATAAAAACGTATCATTAGATTCTTAATATAAACTGGCTTGAAAAACGTAGTCCCAAACCACAGGTATTTCTAAAATATTTTACAATTTTTGTCAAAACTAATTACGTAAATTGGCACTTTTATCACAGCCAGGCGTTTGTGTTAAATCATCCAACAATGTTATCATCGCCATTAATCGTATTGAATTCGTTTCATTGAGAATATAAACCTTTCACTAATTTCATTTAAAATAATTAATTCCCATTTAAAAAAACCTAAAATGCACGTATTTTATTACTTATATATAAAGAAGATTATGTAATACATCATAAACCAAAACATTTTACTACAACATGAAATAATTGTTTCTAATTTACAAACGTGAGAAAAAGTTCTTATTAAAGAAAAAAGAGAGAGTACTGTTGCCGTGATTTGCGCGTGGCAAACATAAATGTGCCCATGAATTTGACCATTGCGCAGTAATAAATGCAAAATTTGAAGACAGAACAATTGAATAAGAGTATTATAAATGAAGATGAGAAAAAATATTGCACACACACATACATATATATATATATACATACATGTGTGTGTGTGTGTGCATATATATATATACGTGTGTGTTTGCAACGGGTGTGAATCGGGGACTTCCATATGCATACACACCTTCAAACCCGGGACGCACACTCAACCCAGGACGTCCCGGGTTGGAAAAATTAAAAATTTGTGTTTTATATTGTTAAGTGATGCATTTTTAGTATCAAGGCATTAACAGGTGAAATATTTTTGTAGGTCCCCATTTGCGGGCATTTTAAAGTACAGTTTCTAACACAAATGTGTGTCGCATAGAGGAGTGTGTATGGTCGAAAACGGTAGGTCCCCATTTGTTCAGTAAAATTGCATAGTACGAGACTTATGAATGAAAGGTGTTAAACTGGTTTCAAAAAGAGGGAAGGGAAATACTATTTACTACGTTCTAGTAAGTTGCGCCTTTTTTCTGCACAAATTCACTCAAATAATATTTGGAACGTACATAGTTTGGGGCTATATCGATTTCTTTCCTATTTTTACCTTTATTAATTTTTAATTCTTTACAAAGAGTAATCTCAACATAAAATTAAAATAAATAATCATTGTTTAACGTCTGATATACGAGTTAAAAATAAAAAATATATTACAATTCATCAGACATACAAGTAAAAAAAAGTAATTTTTTAATTGTATTAAATGTATTTATGTAATTTTACTTGTATGTCTGATGAATTGTAATATATTTTTTATTTTCAACATAAAATTGTTAATTTAATTTAATGAAAAGTTATTTATAATTATTTGAATTGTTTTTATGGAAACTAGGAAACTAGCTTTATTGTGTAATGAGGGAGAATTGCCCTTTTAATTTTACTAAAACACGTTTATTCATCGATATTATTAATCGAATAGCTTAAAATTTTGTATACGCATATATTGAGTAAATATTCTTCCCTGAATAGTTTTTATGAAAACTAGCTCAAAATTAAAGGGGGGGGGAGGGAGGGTCCTTCTACTTAAATTTGCTTAAACACGTTTATTTTTCAAAATTATTAGCCGATTAGCTTCCAATTTTATGTGAGCATAAATTTGATAATGATGCTTCCAGAATTAAATTTTGGGGACCCTCGGCATAGTGTAAGGGTAGACATCTTACCCTTTAATTTTATAAGATTTATTTTATTAAAAAATATAAGCTTCAGTTTGTCCTTTGGATAAATTTTATCGTATTTTATGGAAAAAACGCCGCGGCGTTTACGAGTTCAAAAGTTAATTTTTTTCCAAGTGCGGCATTTACGCCATTTGCGGCGTTTACGATTTTTTTTAAATACCAACTGAGTTTCCTTAATTTAAAAATTCATAAAAATATTTAAAATCGGATTTAAATATTTTAAATAAAACTTCAGGCATCTTAAGATATTAAAAACGAGTCATCCTACACTGCTCAGAAAACTATGATTGATTAAAGTTAGGTCAATGTGACCCTGTCGACAAAAGTAGCGTTCCGACGGATGCGGCGTTTACAACGGGTGCGGCGATTACGATATTTTTAAGTTTATTCAGGCCAATTTGATGAGTGCGGCGTTTCTTCCATAAAATACGGTACACAGATTATCATTAAAAGCAAGCATACATATTTGAACTTGAGATTGTCTGTAAAATTACTTTTCTTTAATTGTAATAATAATTTTAAAAAGTCTTTTAATGATACAGAAAAGTAATAATTATTTTGAAGAGAGTCGTGTTAAAAGAACAAAATAAATTACCTCATTTTATCTTACTCTGTAACAAACCACATCTAAATAATGTGCTTTTTTTTTTTTTTTTTTTTGTTGTTAAAATGCAACAGGTTTTATATATCTTTTTTTATTTTTGAAAGAAAATATAATTATTCAAAATCCCTGCCGGCCCGGCCTACAAGCGGGGGTAGATTTCGAAGTTAAGTATATTAATTGCACCACCAACAACTAAATCATGAGTAGATAGAAATCCACTTTAACAGTTTTATCTGACCGCTTTTGGCGAGTTTTCATTTCATTTTTATATAATCTGGTTTTATCAGAATCACGTTAAGGCGGTATTAAAAAAAAAAGTACTTTTCCATGCTCAACAACTCGAAATTTTCTGGCACATTTTCAGATTAATTTTTTAAAGAAAAAATACGAAAATTGCTGACGTGATTTTTGAAAAGATTTATTAGCGACGTGTGTTTTTATTTTTCTTTCAATTAAATGAAACTTGATTAATAAACAATTATTTTCTCAGTAGGGCAATGTTTTTCGTTTCTAACACAATTGCTTCTGAAAATTCTGTTCAAAATGCCCATTTTGACATCAGTTTTTAAAATATATTCTGCTTCTATCAAAAAATCGATCATTACGATACATTATATAGTTTCTGAAGAAGAGAATCTATCAGCTGGACGCGTTTGAGAGCAAAAATTAATTTAAAAATGAGTAAGAAAATAAGCAGTTTGGATTTGAATACATTCTTAATAAGATGATTTTTTTCTTCAAGTGCTATGTATTTTTAATTTGTTTTTGCTATAAGAATTGGTCCTATCAAAAGACAATATTAGGAAGATATATGGTAAATTCATGGGGATTTTATATCTTGCGAATTGACGGAGTTACGGAATTTTTTCTTCTTCACCCCCCTTTTTTTGTTTTCGTTTTTAATTTTTTTTGCGGTACGAATTGGTCCTATCAAAAACTTGTAAAGATAAAAGTTGTAGATAATATTTAGGAGATGTATAATAAAATTAATTGGATTTGATATCTTGAGAATTGACGAAGTTATGATTTTTTTCTCTCAAAAACCCTATTTTCTGCGCCCTTTGAGCCCATTTTTAATTTTATCAAAAATCTATGATACATACATTTTTGGTCCTATTCCTAGAAGTAATAAAAACTTTAAACTGATTTGATATGTGCAAAAATTAAGAAGTTATGGGGTTTTTTCAGTTTTCACAAAACCCCTCCCTATTTCCATCCCCTTGGTCCGATTTTGCCCATTAACGAACTTGACCGAGATTTTATGCCCCTTGATTTTATGTATCAGTTTGGAAGAGATTGGTGAAGAATTGTAGTAGTTATCGTGTCCAGAAGAAAGTGATATATATATATGTATATGTATATATATACTTTAAACTGATTTTATATGCACAAAAATTAAGAAGTTATGGGGTTTTTTCGGTTTTCACAAAACCCCTTCCTATTTCCATACCCTTGGTCCGATTTTGCCCATTAACGAACTTGACCGAGATTTTATGCCCCTTGATTTTATGTATCAGTTTGGAAGAGATTGGTGAAATATTGTGGTAGTTATCATTTCCAGAAGAAAGTGATATATATATATGTAAAGTTTTTTACTGAGGGTGGTTTTGGGTTCTAGGGGTCATGATCAGTGTAGATCTGCAAAATTCTTTCAGAAATTCCAACATAGGAACGACGCCAATAGGTAGTATTTCATACTAAACCTACCTAATAAGATTATTGCTTTATTTTGAAGAATTAATTGTTCATTAAAGTTAAAATTATGGTAGAGAGCCTCCATTACTTCCTTGCTAGCCGGTATGTATTATGTCCTTGTTCTCCCGTGTGTTTTATGTCCTGGTTTGACGGTGTGTATTACGTCCTGGTTTGACGGTGTGTTTTACGTCCTGGTTTGACGGTGTGTATTACGTCCTGGTTTGACGGTGTGTTTTACGTCCTGGTTTGACGGTGTGTATTAGGTCCTGATTTGACGGTGTGTATTACGTCCTGGTTTGACGGTGAGTATTACGTCCTGGTTTGACGGCGTGTATTACGTCCTGGTTTGACGGCGTGTATTACGTCCTGGTTTGACGGCGTGTATTACGTCCTGGTTTGACGGCGTGTATTACGCCTGGCTTGCTGATATGTATTACGCCTTCGTTTGCAGGCATGAAGACTGGGTGAAAAGAAAGTGATTGGGAGGGAGGGTTCCTTCCTCTTAATTTTACTTAAGGAGTCTCAGGAGTCTTAATTTTTACATGGCGGTGCAAGTTAGCAACATGTCACATTTTTTCTCAGTCTCTATAAAACATAAATGCATAAAATTTTTAATATAGACAACCTAATATATCTTCTATTTAAAATATCTTTTTAATATTCTATATTGAAATTTTATTTTGTTTTGTTATATTTAATTTTGATAAAAAAATTAAAATTGTTTCTTAATTTTTATGCTTGCGCGCAATATTTCTCAGAAACTAATAAAGCAATTTACATGAAACTTGGTAAATATCTTTGTTTTATGGTAAAGAATAACTTATATTTCAAATTTAGTATTATAATTGCATTGATTATTTAAAATTGGCAATTTTTCAATAAAAGAATGATTTTTTTTCAAATATTTATAATTTAAATTTCAAATAAAATAAATAAATAAATTGCGTACAAATGAAGTGTATGTTAAAGATACATTAGTTTTACATCATTATCAATATTTTTGGAGGCTCTCGAACCAATAGTTTTGCTACAGTCTTGCGCGCAGTGCATGCAAGTCAAAAAACAATTTAAAATTTTTTCTGAAAATTAAACATAAAAAAAATTCTATATTGAATATTAAAAAATGTATATTTTAAATAGAAGAGATATTAGTTTGTCTATATTAAAAATTTTATGCATTTATGTTTTATAGAGACTGAGAAAAAAATTAAATGGGATATGTAGCTAAATTGCACGGCCAGGTAAAAAGTAAGACTCCTGAGGCCACTTAAACACGTTTATTTTCCAACATTACTAACCTATTAGCTTCCAATTTTGTGTGCGCATAAATTCGATAATGATGCTCTCAGAATTCCAGAATTAAAATGTGAATTCCCTTGGTATAGTGTAGTGGGGGGGGGGGACATTTGTCTCTTTTAATTTTAATTAAACACGTTTATTCATCGATATTATTAACCGATTATCTTCAAATTTTGTACACGTATATATTGAGTAAAGATTCTTCCATGAATAGTTTTTAGGTAAACTAGGAGAAAAGAAATGGGGGTGGGGGGAGCAATGATTTAGTTTATTAAAAAGAAAAAAAACTGCAGTTTGTCTTTTGGATAAATTTTACACAGATTATCATTAAAAATAAGCTTACATATTTAAACTTATGATTGTCTGAAAAATTACTTTACTTTAATTGTAATAATGAAACTTTCAGTGATACAGAAAAATAATAATTACATTGAAGAGAGTCGTATTAAAAAAACAAAATAAATTACCCCATTTTACCTTACTCTGTAACAAACCATACTAAATAATGATTTTTTTTTTTTAAGCTAATAAAGTTCTTTACGTTATTCTCACCGATTTAAATGGTTTATTTGATGATGTAATTTTTTTATTTTTTTATATTTTAATACTACAGTGTTTTCCTTCTTTATCGACTTCTGCAGCTTATAGATTATTATTGTCACATTCAAGATAAATAAATGAAAATAAAATAACATAAAACCTTATTTTTAATAGAGATTTTGGAAGATCATCTTCATAGAGTATAGTATTGGAATGTTTTAAATATAATTTAATGCAATGGTATTCTACATCTAAGTTAATAATAAGTGGTATAATTTTATTTTTTTAAAGAAAACGTTAAAAGTTGATAAGTAAAAAAAAAGTACAATAGAGCGCCAAATAAACGAACTTGACATATCCAAGCCTCTATCATACCTCGTTGTTCTTACGGTTCTTTTATAACAGAATTTTAATGTAATTAAAAAGTTTCAGGTGGGGGGGATGGCTTTAGTATAGAACAAAAGGGCTTTGCTGGCCTATGGCTTATTTTAATGCAAAAAAATAAAAATAAAAATACTTTTAAAGAAATGGTAGTAAGTAAAGGAGCTAAGAAAATTTTCTTAATTGAGAGCATTGAAAGTGATTCGGATGATTTGGAGTACCGGATTTTAAATTTTTATTTAAATTTTAAGAATGATAAAATTAATATTTTAAATATCAATCTGAAAATGAGATTAAAGAAAACCAAGACAATGACTCTGAAGGTAATGGATAATGAATCAAAATTTATAGATACTAAAGTTTCTGCTTGGAAACAGCTGAGATAAGTGAAAATAAATAAATGAAATAACTTATCTATCTCAAGTTTATGTTAATCCTATTTAAATTCTTTATTTAAAATCAGAACATTTGCATCTGCATATCCGAACTAAACTTGTTCCCAGTCGCAATCCTTTGTTTTTGGATCTTCGAATAAAACCATTCATTTCTATTCTGGTTCATAAAATAGTTTCTACTGCAGAATTCTCCGATAAAGCAGGGGAGGCGAGTTCAAAGGTTCCGTTTTCTTACTTCGGTCACAAAATGATCAGTCAAGCTGTCAACGAGATCATTAAGGGGCTACTTCTATAACGCTCCGAGGTAGAGCATTACAGAAAAAATTAATTTACCTCGAAAAGGGCTGGAATAAAGCTTGGGAACGGTAAGACTACAAATAAAGTCACGATGCTTGATATTTAAACGCTTATTATATTACTGCTTAAATTCTGCAGTAAATTTTCCGCCATTCTTTCTCTAGCATACTTCTGCATGAGAAAAAAGTTGAAAAACATTGTGTGGCTGCATCTGAAGTGATTTTCTGTATAAGTTTGGCAAGAAGGACGATAAGGAATAAAACCCAGGGACAGAGTTAAAAAAAATAATAACAACCGTAAACATATGTGCACATTAATTTTTTGCTACATATTTATATAAAACATTAGTCCCAGTTTCGGAAAAAAATTACACCGAATTACTTTTATTGAATCAAATTTATACAAACAGCTCCAAACTTAAAAATCAGCATCAGGAACACAGGACGGTATAGGAATTTTGTGGTATATTTGGACACCAAAACTTATTTATCTCGTTAATATTGTCATGCAGTTGTATGTTTTCCAGTATAAGAAATACCCCCCCCCCCCCTCCCCTATTAGAATATGTACTGAAATAAAAATTATTATTCCGGGACTTAAAAGTCAAGAGATTGTGAGAATGCCTCATAAACGCTAGCGCAATATACGTACAATCAATAATTTAAAAAAAATATATTTAAATGTTCAAACTATATTTATATACTTAACAAGAAAGAAAAATCCTGCTTTAAACATATTATGCTCATTAAGCATATTAAGCACATTATGAAATACTTTCCAATACTTCCAGAATACTTTAATAATGCTTTGGTGTTCAATAAGGTTAATAACATACGTAAGTAACCAAGAAACGTCTAACATATTTGCAAAACAGGATTGAGCAATTACTGTCCATAGCCGAAAAAGTACTTCAATTCTTTTGTGCGGTGCTATATTTTATCTATACATTTATATAAATTCTACATAGTATGTTAAAATTTAGCTTAGTATCAAAACATATGGGCGAAAACACCGTCAGCAATTTTTATCAGTAGGCAAAAAAAAAATATATTTGAATTCTTTTGAACAGTCCTGTATATGAGACCCGTACCCGCACCCTCCCTTCTTATATACATATCCAGTGCCAGTAGTGAGAAAAACTTAGTTAAACTAAAAAAACGTATATCATAACTGAAAACGCACTTCCAGCAATTATCGCTAATCAGGGCTGTACCCAGCGAGGCACGTCAGGGGGGCTCTGAAAAATTTTGGGAGGGCTAACATCTTTTAATAATCTATATCTCTTTTTAAATTAAACACAGTAAAACCGTAAAACCTGTGGATACGGGGTTGTCGGTAAAGAAACCCGGCTATGACATAACCTGTCTATTAAAAAAAAAAAAAAAAAAAAAATTCTTAAACGAAAAAAAAGTCATGATTCTTTGAAAAAAAAAAAAAAAAAATTACAGTACAATTAGAGGCCTTGTACCGTTTGCTAAGAAGAAAATCTATCTAAAATGGAATTTTCTCGCAATCTGTGTGATTTTGCATTAACAGGTCTAGTTTTATTTAATGGAAAACAGATTGCATCCAACATCTCATAAAAAAAAAGTAGCTTTATTCAAATTTTAATAAAGAAAAATAGTGCACATTGTTTAGCGTGTATAAAATTATCATAGTTTATAATTGTTTTCACTTTATTAAGCATATTTTAGAAAACCTAGTAAGTAAAAATATTTCTAATTAAAAATAATTTACAATTGGTATAATAAGTAAAAATTGTTAATTGGTTTATTTATTTTTTTTTTTTTAACTGCTTACTTAACAAAACTGAAATGAAAAAAAAAAATCATGCATTGAATACTGATTAAGGTTGTACTTTACAATTTATTATATTACAGTGCATGCCATTGATCTCATTTAATTCAGTCCATTGTAAAAGTAACAAGCAAACATAGTTCAGATTACATAATATTTCCGTAAAGTATAAATAGTAACTTTCTAAATAACATTTAAAGCTTCGTTAAAATGTAGAGGATGTTCGCACATTTTTGTAATGATTTTGACTTTCTCTGTGATTTAAATCTAAATGAAAAACAGATAAATAAATAAACCTATATAGCATTTTTAATCGACTGATTTTTTAAAAGAAATCATTGATTTAAATCATAAATTTTCTAAATGTTTAAAATGACATTAGAAAGTATAAAATTTAAGATGAACATAATTTGGAAAGTTTCTACAGGTATTTTGACTTATGAATACATAAAAAAAAATGCTTTAAATAATTGTTTTTAAGTTTAATTCCAGACTGTTGTAAAAAGTTTAAGAACAGTAATTTTCTAAAAAGCCTAGTTTTTATCTAACATAAAATAAAAAGGATTTCATTTTAAAATGATATTTAAATCTAATATAACATGCAATGTTATAATTTTCTTTTAGTAATCAAATTATTCATTCTTTTGTATAAAATAAGCATTGCAAGTATAATAAATTTCTGCAAGTAAAAGAATAAAATAGCCAGAACCTCATTTTCGCATTCTACTTTTGTAACAATAAATTTATAGCAGATAAAGAAGAATTAAAGAATGATATCGGCTGAACAGCTATTGTAAAAGAATGTATAAGAGAAAAAGAAGCAATTGGTATAAAATATTAAGCACAGCAAAAGCTTCTTCAATAAAGGTTGAATAAATGTTTGTTATTTAAAATTTTTGAACTCATATATACCAAATAAAAATTGCCAGGGATTAAAAAAGCGCCAAAACTATTTGAAACACTGAATGCTGAGAATCCCCACTGAGTGCTGATAATGCTGTTGTTTATGGTTTGAAAATTTCAGATATAACTGGTTATTCCTTATATTTACTCTGTATGTGTATATGAATGGGTTAAAACATTTTTATATTTTTGGGGGATTAGCATATGCATACATGTGTGTAGGTTTAGATTTAGGCGATTAACAGTACAAATGAAAAACAAGTTGGAAATTGCTCGTCAAACGTGACAAATGAGGTGCGTTCGTACTATAACTAGTTTTATAATTATTTTTTACACCTCATATTGTATTGAATGTATAATTTTTTGCACTTCATAAAGTGCATAGCCTGTAGCATCATTAAAATGCACTTGCAATAACTTTTTCCCCATTCCTCGTAATGTAACGGAACACTTTTGACTGTCCCTGTAATTAAACTATACATCCGACTTTTCTAAAATTGGAAATGGCTCCACAAAATTTTGCAACAATTATATATTTAAAATTTCAGACCATTCGTAGGGCTGTAACATCATTAAAATGCACTTGCAATAATTTTTCTCATTGGCCGTAATGTAAAGAAAAACTTTTGAGTGTCCCTGTAATTAAACTATACATCCGATTTTCATAAAATTTGAACTGGCTCGGCAAAATTTTTCAGCAATCATATATTTAAAATTTCATACCATTCGGTTGGGTAGTTTTTGCTCTGTTGTATGCGGACTGAACGACAGACGGACTGAACGACGACTGTAGGTGCTACGTATTTATATAACTACGAACGCACCTAATGAGCTGCAAATAATATTTGTTAGTTTTGCTATTTGTGCTACTAATTAATGAAATCACTTATTTGCGGTTTTATTAATTCTGTAATTATTTACTCTTTTCTCTAGCTAATTTTTTTAGGATGCCACAACCTGTTCTTTATGAAATGGCAAAATGGATCTTTTTAAAAATTAGTGAAATTCACCAGAGTTGTAGCCAGAGATTTCTTGTAAAAAACTTCCCCATTCCACAGTATTTCTAAATCCATGTGCCCAAGACTTTGCAAAAAGGATAGAACTTTATTTCTTAAAAAAAAGAAAAAACTTGTTATTTAATTGTATTTTTCAATTTGTAATTCAAAAATTATTAAAATTAATGACACTTTATTTATTATACTAAGAAACTATATACTTTTTTCCCCTTATATAATTACTAAACACATGACTAATATATTTCCTCATGAAATAGCGCCCTTTTTTGGAACTAGCATCCTGTCCATTTTTCTTTCTAGAATGAATACTAAATTATCAAAGATCATTTTAGTAATTGAAGCATAAAAATGTATATTATGTTCCTAATTACAAAGTTAATTTTTTGTTTAATAATCATTAATTTTAGTATTAAACAATTTAATAGTAAATACAGTTATTAATAATTTTAATAAATGTAAATATCACTAGTTAATACTTAATACAGTTTTACATAATTATTACAAATATAACATTATTGTATGCTACTAATTAATGAAACTACTAATTTGCAGTTTTTATAATTTATGTAATTACTAATTAATAATAATTTTATTAATTAAAGTGTAAAATCACAGAATATGTTAGCAATTAGAGGTTAAATTGGTTTGGAAACCTAAAACTCTTGATAGCTATTCAGTATTTGAGCGCTGGGAAAAAAATCATAAAAAATCCGATTTAAATAAAAAAAATCGGATTTTATCAAAATCCGTTTTTTTTTTTTCAAAAAAATCATGATTCTTTTTATACCTAAAAATAGGTGATATAATTAATTATAAAAAAAGAGAAATGTCAAAGTTTACGTTTGGCTAGGGAAAAGGTAAAAAAGTCCTTCCGGCCAGTGCCGGGATGAAGAGGTAGCTTTCATATTCCTTATTTTAAAAAAGCCAACTTATATTATTCAAACACACGAAGCTCAATTTAAAGGAAACGGAATATAGGAGATTCAATACTAATTTTTATCAATACTAAACCATTATGAATGAGAATTTCATGAAATTAGTCAGCTTTATCCAAGCTGCTTTTATTTAAAGTAACTTATATTTGTCTGCCAAATTCGGCGATTTCTTAAAGTGCCTGCTATTTTAAGAACACATGGTGGATGAGGCTAACCAGTGAACTTGGCCGAGACCTTAGTAATTGCTGTGCACATGCTCACTCACATCAGAATCGGTTGATATATACGAGTGTTGTCACAAGCAAATATCAGATTTTTCAAAATGTCACCCACATTAAAAATTGAAACTGCTATATCTGAGCCATTTTTTAAGATAAAAACAAACAAAAAATGCTCCTGAATCCTTATATCAAGGTCAAATACTTAAGAAAGAAATCTTTTTCAATTTCTAATTTTTTTGCACCTCACTTTAAATATAATTTTTTTTTTTTAATTTAATGGCCGCCATTTTGAAACAAGATGGCTGATGAAGCTGACCAACGAACTTGTTCGAGATATTGATGTATACTATCCACATGCCTTCTTCCATGGAAATAGGCGAATACGTGTGATATCCCGTGACAAATACAAGATCATTTCAAAGTGTTGGACATGCTAGAAATTCAAAGTGTTATAATTCAACCATTTTTTAAGATATAAACAACAAAACAAATTTTCAGAAACAAAAACTGCTCCAGAATCTTTGCATCAAGGCCAAACACATAAAAAAAATCTTTTTCATTTTCCAATTTTTTAATACCCCATTTTAAATTTTAAATTGTTTTTTTTTTTTAAATGGCAACCCTTTTGAAACAAGATGGCGAATAAAGCTGGCCAACGAACTCGGTCGAGACATTGGTATGAACTATGTACAGACCAAGTTACATCCAAATCGGTTCAGGAATACGCCTATTATCGAGTGACAAAAATCAGGTCGTTTTAAAATGTCAGCCACAACAGAAATTCAAAATGATATAACTCAGCTATTTTTTTAGATATAGACGAAACAAAACCTGTTCCAGAATCTTTGTATTAAGGTCAAACACATACAAAAAAAAATCTTTTTCATTTTCAAATTTTTTGGTATCTCATTTTAAATTTTAAATTTTTAAATTTTTTTTAAATGGCCGCCATTTTGAAACAAGATAGCGGATGAAGCTGGCCAACGAACTCTATCCAGATATTTGTATGTACTATGTATAAACGAAGTTACATCCAAATCGGTTCATAAATACGCCTTTTATCGCGTGACAAAATTCAGGACGTTTCAAAATGTCGGCCACGCTAGAAATTCAAAATGCTATAACTCAGCCATTTTTTAAGATATAGACGAAATAAAAGCTGCTCCGGAGTCTTTGTATAAACGTCAAATACATAAGAAAAAAATATTTTTCCATTTTCAATTTTTTGGTACCACATTTCAAATTTTAAATTTTTAAAAACATTTTAAATGGCCGCCATTTTGAAACAAAATGGCGGATGACGCTGGCCAACAAACTCGGTCGAGACATTGGTATGTACTATATACATACCGAATTACATCCAAATCGGTTCATAAATACGAGAGTTACAGTGTGACATAGGTCAGATATATATATATATATATATATATATATATATATATATCAATTTTGAACGGAGGGTGGTTTCGGGGTATGGAGGTCATGATCGATGAAAATATACCAAAATTTTTTGAAATCGCTTTCCTCCGAACGGCTGCAATAGGTAGCTTTTTGTAATGAAAGCTACCTAAAATGCATACCCAACAAAGGTACTTGCTTATCACAGCTTATTATATTTAAAGTAGTATCTCATGTTTTAAAATAAAATATAATCTCCACGCCTTTGCCGAAGTACTACCACAAAATCTTTAAACATCTCTACAGAAAATGTAAACAAAATTATAAAATCTGATTTAGAGCTAATAAAGGGGGAAAAAATGTTCATCACCTAATGCGAAATCATGTTTATCAGCATAAAATTATGTAGAAATTTTTCCATGAAATTTATTTGGCAGGAGAAAAATGGAAATATGCAGTTACAATTGATGAGGCTTGGATATGTTTACCTGACTGCAATAGAAAAAGACCTAAAATGTTGGTTCAGTGAAAAACAAAGAAAGTTTTGCTAAAGGTTTTATGGTTACTGCTGGATTCTCTTATAACAGAAAACGTAAAATAAGGAAAAAAGAAAAAAAAAGTCAAAATTTACTCGGATTACTATCAGAAATATGTTTTAACAACTGCATTCAAAGAAGACATTCCATCACTTTACCCAAACACTGTTCACTGAGTTAAATTCCAAAACTATAAAGCTACCAGCCAGCAGCCATATCTATAAATCTACTGCTATACTTATAGAAAAAAAAAAAAAAATGAGAAATGAAATCGAAATTAAGGCTATCCCATTTAAATGCATCCCACTTAAGCTCAACGATGTATATTTTATGGATGGCTGCATTTGGGCTTTTATAACAAGCTCTTTATAAGCAGCATTCTAAAACATTAGATGGACTCTGGATGATTGCAACCGAGGAATGGAACAAAATCAACCTTTATATTAGATAAAAGGTGTAATATGATAGTTCAACAAAAGGGCTATCAGAAAAACACATTCGAAAATAAAATTCTTATCTTTGTTTATATATTTATTTTTCCAAAATCGTTACAAAAATGTGTGTACATTCATTCGCAATAAAAATTAAGATTTCGCGAGAATTGAATTTTAAATTCCGCATATTATTATATCCTTTAAAATAGGAATCGTTCTAAATATATATATATTAATTATATATTTTCAACACATACCTGGATTTTATAATTTTAAAAAAAATCTATTATAATTCCAATTTCTATATTTTTCAATACTTTTATCGGAAGGCAGGGGGTTGGGGGTGAGAAAGCTATAGCATACGTTTTACGTGTTTTGCATTTCCTGAAATTCGCTGGATTAAAATTTTATCACTAAAAAATTACTTTTTGCAAACATGTCTGAAAGTAGCTTGTTTAGATTTGAAAACAGCATCTAAAACGCAAAATTTGTTGAGCTTGAATAACTATATTTGTACATTTTATGCCTTTATCATTCTTTTTCCCCAAAAATGCGTCAGAAAGTAACTGATTTAAACATGAAAACAGATTTAAATACAATAGCCACTGTTTACACGAAGAGATTTTTGTATAAACATTATAATACACATAACTTTAAACTTAACATAATACTTTTGCATATAATGTTTAATTATTATAAGATAAAAGAAAAATTGTTTATGTCAATCATCAAATGTAAAGAAAAAATTAAATAAAAGGGATCAAAAGCAAAAAAGGAATGTGTCTTTCCCACGCTTTTCTAATACTATACTCCTGCCGACACCCATAGCTAGAAACGGCGTTCAATTATTTTTTTTTCTCCCACTTGCATAAATTGACAACCTTTTTCTTTAGTCACATGTTGTCAACAGGCAACCATTAAAGATTTAAAAAAAAACGTGTTTCAGTGAATAGTTTGAAGACGGTTTGCCCATTGCTGCACTAATTCTGATCAGTTTGAAAAATATATGCTTATTTCCGTTCGCACTGAGGGAATCAGGTGTGCTAACACATGTGGGGACCGGTTTATGCATCTGGACTTCAGGAGGAAAAAATGTTTCTAATTATCTTGCAATTCGAGAATTGTACCACAAGATAATATAACACAACTGATATGTTTCTGAATAGAAGGTTTTTTTTTTTTTTCATATTTCGTTGCATTCAAGGATTCAAGGCAGTTGAAAGTTAAAACATCTAAAATGTTTTTCTTGCAAATATAGATTTTTTATTTTTTTTTTACATTAGTTAAAATATACATTTTGTTAAAAAAAAATTAAATAGTGAAATGATTAGGGGGTGGGGGCTCTAGAGGAAGCTAGGGGGGGGGGGGGGGGGGGCTCAGCCCACCCTGCCCCCATCTGGTTACGGACCTGTCGCTAATAGACTGTACTTCTGTATTGTGTATTTTGTGTGTTCTTGTAAATGAACTATAAATGATATGCACATCATATTCTACAGTAAGTATTTGGTATTAAATCTCGGTGATGTATGTCATTTTCATTTTATTTGAAATAGTGTAACATCATTCAACTATTCTGTAAACAGTTTTCCTCGTGGACTATTATGTAATGCCATTTGTTTGTGTGGTTCTGTAAATGAGTAATAAATGCTTTGTACCCCATAAATTCATATCAAATTTAATATATTTGAAATGGTGCAACATTATTAAAATGCACTTGATTCTTTCTCAATGACCAATCTAATGGAATCTAATGTAATCTAATGGAATACTTTTGGCTGTTTCCGTGAATGAACTATAAATGTTACAGACGTCAATTTTAATAGGGATCATGCTATAGTAAATGTCAATAATATGTTAAAATTACAGAGCAATCTAAGTATAATTACGAAAATTAGAGCATGGGCAGACAAGACGAAGTCATAAATATTTTCAACTGTGTTGCAAAGTATTAAAAAAATCATAGCAATCCTTTATCACTTAATAAATAGAAAGAAGAAATAGCTACAAAAAGTATTTTTGTTTCTTTCTCATTACTAGATTGAGATAGTGGTATTACTATATATGAAAATTTAATGCTGTTAATGTATGAAAATGAATGTTTGAACTATTATAATTTTTCATATGAGTTGTCGTGTTTTTATTACTGGATATAAATAAATAAATAAGAATTTCAGAATTTAACTTCCCCTACTTCACCCTAATTGAAAAAGGAAAATTCTAATTTTATCGTTTCATTACAGTATTTAAAGCTGTTAAAAACTATAAAAAAGTAAAAAATAGAGTCTCAACAACGTGAATCTTTCCGATACATTTTTACATAAAAACTTTAAATTCGCTTACATTACTATTCAATCGAATATCGTTTTTATTTTAATATAGTTTGAATTATAATAGAATAGCTAGCAGATGACAATTATTTCCTAATTGTTGTATCTAAAACCAATCCAAAATACTACCTTTAGCATCATTTTCAGTATAATATTTTGCCTTCATCAGAAAAAGAGAAAATGCATCCGATTTTTTATCATCTGAATAAGAATATCGTTAAATTCCGTGCTTAAAAATATACACATATGGGTTGGGTTGGGTTGATTTTTGACGGCCAATTATCTACACGAGGGATATAGGCCCGGGGGGAGTGCCCTCCGTGGGGGTCTTTCTAAGGGAACCTAATCCGTATTAACGCATGGAAGATCCACGGCTCGAAGAAAACCACGAAAACTCCGAACGATTAGGCCGACGGGCGCGATTGGGATCGAACCCAGCACCTCCCGTCTACCAGCTTCGAGAGCAGAACCTCTCGGCCACTGGTGGGGCATATACACATATGATTTTCAAAATGTGTATTTCCCTCAGTATTTGCCTGGAGGCAAAGGGTATCTTGTTTTATGTTGTAAGATGACATTTTTTTTTTTTTTTTTTTTTTTTTTTTTTTTTTTTTTTGTCAATACGCCTTTACGGTGGCAATATCATCACTCTGTTAAGTGATTTCGATTTTTCAATTGAGCGAAGTATAGCCTCTTAAGCAGATGAATAAGGAAGACTAGAATTTATCAAGATTTCCAACAGTTTTAAACGTTTTCCAGATTGAACAAAATTTCATTAAATTTACGAAAAGGCTTATCCGCAGACATACTAAAGTGTTGGGTAGAATTATACATATAGTAAAATAAAAATATAGTAATTTTTACTATAGCCATGGGTAGAATGCGGGAAATTTTTGTCATATCTTTGGGACGCTTCAAAATATTTTAAAGTATAACATTTTCATGCATTAAATGAGCGGAGGTGTTTAATGAGCACAGTACAAAAGATTTAAGAGGGGAGAATGAAGTTTCATATCATGTTTTCACGTTCACACTTTAAAACCTGTCTACACAGAGGGTGGGGCGCAAGTTAAATGTGCGGTGGTTTACCATGAGTCATGGATTATAAAGATTTGCTGTCAAAAAAAAGAAAATGAAGAGAGAATCATCCTGTGAAATAATATACTATTATGAGATATTTTTCAAAGAGATAATGAACTCAGAATAAATATAACCACTTTTTACGAATAAAACTAACTTTTAAACAAAAATATTTGCTGTGCATTTAAATGCAGATGTACATTATCCTTCTTTTGCTAAATGAAAAAAAAAAAAAAAAAAAAAACAGCAAAATAACGATGCAAACTGGCGAATCTATTAAGGCGACTACATCGAAATGCTTTTGAATGAGCTAATTTCCCATTTTTATAGAAAGATAGCCCCTAAATGGCGTCTGAATATTAAATCAACCACTCTGCGCAACAGAATGAGAAAAAGTATATATTTTTAAATTATTATTCATTTATTGCCTCACTGAGTGTACACCTATCTATATCATTCATAATATGAAATGAAATAGGGAAAAAACACAGAAAACGTATAAAAATTAAATATTAAACGTTTATTCTAAAGACATCATCATATTTTTAAAAAAGAAAAGAAAATAATAGGAACGAAAATCATGTATTGTTGAGTTTTATTCCACTTTCGGCCTTAAATTAAATTCGCAATAATTTAATACGAACCATTGGGGAATCGCAGAGGGAAAAAAAAAAACTTTTTGTTATGAAATTTCAGCCCTCTAAGATAACAAGAAAGTTTGCCTAAAATAGCCCTAAAATTTGAAAATAATTACAGAAATGTAAAATTTATAGATTTTTTTTTCTCCCGCATTTTGATACAGTTACTAATGTTGGTTTATATATATTCTTGTGGACATGTTTACTTAGAATATAAACACAAATGAGTATATTAATTGTATTATCATCTTCTTATGACTTAAAGTGAATTCTTCTTACATGCCTCTGAAGATTATAGCAATAATTAGTTTGATTTTTTTTTCAAAACGAATTATTTAAGCGTCCTAAAATGACGCTATAAGAAACAATTTTTTGAAAAAATTAAATAATCAAAGTATGATTAATTTGTGATCGATATAAAATGTAAAAGCGTAATATTCTTTGTTAAATATTATTTTTTGAAGAAAATGTTGAATATCGAAATATCGATGCACAATATTTTCAGTTAAGGGGATTCTTCACGCGCTTGAAAACACCCCTCCGTAATGTTAATCCTACGGGCAGGTTATTTTCGAATTTCTCGTTTCAATTTGAATATTTTTAAACGCTTTTTTTCTGCGTAGGATAGCTGAGCTCAATATTTAATCTGACTCTTTTTTACTTTTTCAATTTTGGTTGTAGATTTTTTTTTTTTTTTTTTTTTTTTTTTTTTTTTAAGGTACTTTCAGCTTCGAAACCGGTTTCGAATCCCCGTAAGACTTTTCGTTCTCAAATGCCCGCTGACTGAAGCGTAACACTCATTTGAAATTTGAACATTTGAAATTTGAAGTTAGTTTTTTGACGAAAGTGTATAAATTCCACCATATTCTTTTGAAAGTGAAAAGACTTTGCATTTTTTCTTTTTTTCGATATGATACGATTGCAATTTGAGTTGCTTTTATTTGTCTCATAAGACTCTTTTATTCAAGTTTTGTCGCTAACCCCCCCCCCCCTTTTTTCCCCTTGAAAATCTTGTGGCTTTACGGAAAAACGAAAATAACATTCATATTTCTAGTGTATAAAGAAGACTACCTGCAAATTTCGTGAATTTACGATTTAAATTGACTAGGGAATTGTGTCACACAGTTAGAAGCTTAGATTTATAAAAAGATTAAAACAGCCCAAAACATCCATTTTAATTTTTTTAGGAAATCCAGTGTCTTTATAGAAAAACGAAACAAAACAAACCATTATTTTTTCTTAACGATTTTACTTAACGTAGCTTTTCAGCTTAAATTTATTGCGGAATAAAAAACTGGAATAACAAAATATATTCTGTGTAAGGAAAGAAAATACGTGTAGATCGAATATTAATACTGTGAATTGTTAATCTAAAAAAAAAAAATTAATTAATTTTAAACATTCCTTCTCGTCCCAGTCTCAACAACAGGTTAGTACTTTTTTCTTTACCTTTTTTTTTTATTCTTTTATAGATACAATGCACTAGATTTAACAAAAAAATATTCCTTCTAAGTTCATTATTTTGATAAGAAAGGTAATTCGAAGGAAAACTTAAATTTCGTTACCGAACGTAATTAAATGCATATGAGATAACTATAGCAATATTGCTAAGAAAATACTGAAAGCATAGATTAAAAAATGCACAAGGGCTATAATATATTTCCTATGTTCATGCGAGGTCCAAACCCAAACCATTCAATGAAGACTATCAAAATTTTATGTCCCACCTAACAAAGTGAAAACGGAAGAAAGGGGATAAAGAAGCACATAGCAGCAGTGATACTATGCCGTGCCCTGTGATACTATGCGATAGCGTAGTAATCTGCCACCAAAACGCAGGATTGGGGGATGTGGGGGGTAGTATGTAGTCTGGATAATGTGAAAAGCATTTATGTTAGAAATGTTTAAAAACATCAGAATAAATCCTGAAATTCAGGAGCAGACTTTTCGGAAACACGGAAATTAATTATTACGAAAGAGTGAATCAAGAGTGTTAATCATTGTTTTATTTTACTATTTTTACTTTCTGCTATCTTTACAAGAAGAAAGTATTGGATTCGTGAAAATTTTTTACTTCTAGTTTTCGACGGATTTGTACGTTTCGGGATGTCCTGAAAACTATTTGATGGTTTTTAGAAAATGTCTGTCTGTGAGTCTGTCTGTCACTCTGTAAGTCTGTGTGTTACAAAAATTTTGTGGGCGCTCTATCTCAAGAACTACAGCACGGAATTTCACAAAACTTTAGATTCAGTTAGACCTTGATATAAACTGGTTCTGATTAGTTTTGGGGGAAAATCGCTTCACAAGTGGCACTGCTATGCTGCATTATTCATAATTATCGCAATAACTCTAACTCAAGAAAAAATACACGAATTTTCATCAAACTTTAGATTCAGTGAGTCCCTGATATACATTAGTGCTGTGTAATTTTTGGTGTGAATCGCCCAACATGTGGCGCTGTTGTGCTGCATTTTTCACGATTTCCGCAATAGCTATAGGGAGATGAGGGCAGATGTGAACATCGCAATTTTTCGATAGTTATTATAAGTCTTTTTATTTGAACAAAATTACTAAAGATGATAGCATCTGTAGACATATGGTAAAAATTTTTGGAAGCTCTATGACATTTTGTTTGTCCTCTGTAGCAAAAACACTGCTTTTAGATCTCAAAAGTAAAATCTTTGTTCCAAGTTGATAAGCGAGTAACTTTATTTATTTATTCATTTATTTGAATTTGAGTGTTTTAACGTATACTATGAATACTAATAAATATTTTTGGTAAAGTTCTTTTTCTTCTAAAATTGAGAAATTTTAATGATTTATCAATTTAACAGAAGCAGCAATGTGGGTCAGTAGTGAACAGACTAGTTGAGGCAGATATGAACAGTTGATAAATGCCCAAATAATCATTCTGCGATTCTGTTTCTTTCAGTTAAATTAATGAGAAATAATGTGAGTTCCATTACCTACAATTTTTCTGAAATAGAAGATATTTTTCTCGCACAAAGTTGATTTTGTATTGAAACTTCCACAAACACACCTTTCAGCAAATGCATAAAGAGCAACAACCTCATTTATGTTCAATTGTACTTTAAATAAATTTAATGTTTTCTAAAATGCAATAAGTGTTACGTATTATTTTACTAAACGGTTTACAACAATATTTTTATGCATTGTTAATACAAAAGTATTACTTTGAACAACTTTGCAAATTTTTCTATTACATTTGTTCTAAACTTGCAATGATGGCTTACTTCCATCTCTAAAACAGTTATGTATATGATGCTTTGAATGGAGATAGAAATACCAGTAATATTTTAAGAAAAAAAAGAATTTTAAACTGACAACTACCGTAAAATCCCGATTGTACAGCCCCCCCCCCTTTCTTTGAAAAGTAAAAGAAGTTGGGGGGGGGGGGGGTTATAGTCGAGATTTTTTTTTCATTAAAAAACCCTTCTTTATCTATAATTTAAAAGTAAATAATGCAAATACAGGAGTGAGAATCTTTCGTATTTCGGCAGATTTCTGATAAATAGTATGTAAATGCCCCCTCCCTAAAAATTCCCCCAAATAAAAACCCTTAAGCAAAATTTTAAAGTTTTAATTTCTTTTTAAAATTGCTTCTTTATTTTTGTTTATTTTATTGCAACAATACCTAATGAATCATCTAACCCCCCCCCCCCCCCAGATCTAGTTATTTTCATTTTATAATCTTTTGCTTAAACATATCACACAGAAATATATATATATATTTCTTTATGGTGAATTTAAAAGGTATTATAACGAATGATTACGATGAAAAATGAATAACAGACTTCAAAACATGTTAAAGGATATATTTTCCTTGTGTTCACATGTGCCCCACGTTTGTTCACAACTACCCCGCTGATGGAGCACATGTGAACAAATTTTTGAATTTATAAAACTATTAAAAAATGTAAGAAGAACGATACAGGTGATTTTTAAAAATTACCATGTGTAAAAGAAAGTTCTGTTTACTATATGGAGTAGTTTTTGTTTATAGAAATTAATCCAGTTATGAGAAAAAGCTATATTTATGCGAATTGTTCACATGTGCCCCATCTCCCCTATCTCAAGAACTAATGCATGAATTTTCATCAAGCTTCAGATTCAGTTACTTCCTGGTATAAATTGGTCCTAATTAGTTTTTGGTGTAAATCGCCCAACAGGTGGCGCTGCTATACAGAATTCTTTACAATTTCCGCAATAGCTCTATCTAAAAAATTAATGCACGGATTTTCATCAAACTTCAGATTCAGTTAGAAGTTGTCAAAGTTGTTGATAATTAGTTGTTGATTTCGGTGTAAATCATCTAACACGTGGTGATGATATGCTGCATTTTTCAGGAAGTATTAACATGTATGAGATAGAAGCAAGTTTTGGGATTGCCACATCTGACTAGTTTTATTTACTTCACTTAAATTATTTTAGGAGTATCCCGATTCATTTACACACATACACACACATATATATATATATATATATATATATTGAAAAATCCAAATTCATATAATTTAACACACGGAAAAAACATCTAACAAACCGTAACTAAAAAGTAAACAACAAAACCAAGAGTAACTGAAAAAACTAAATATGAAGAGAAGCGGCAAGGCTGATGACTTGCGCTGCGGGGTTAAACATGTTTTACATGCACAACATTCCCCCCTCACTTGCCAAGACCAAACAAATAAAATTTGAAAAAAAATGAAAACCACAAGCTAACCCATAGCCGTCAAATGAAATCCGTGAATATACTCACTGATAAGCTGTTTTCGTTAGGTATCACGTATCGATATATCGCCATCGTCGAACAATTCGAATGTTTTATTTCGATAGCTTTTTTTCTTGATAAAATTAAGAGTTAAATCATTCAGAAAATGTAGTGGGTAATTTTGTTTACTAGCGTTTATGTAAAAGTTAAAAATTTCCCCAACCAATCCATCAACGTTTGAACACAAATTTGCAATACGGTTTAAACCATTTAAATATATATTTCTAAAAATTGAAACATGCGCGTTACTATTAAAGTTTAATATTTTTATTGTATCAAAATCAAAATAATTTCTTTTATCGCAAATACTATTTACTAAAATTCCGTTACACACACACATATATATATATAAATATATATATATATATTCACTCTTAAGGCGATATTTAAATTCTTTGCTCATCAATGGAGAACTTTCTGAAAATCATCTCAATGAACATTTCTTCATTTTTAAACGTAAAAGCAAAATATGGGCAGGCCTGACTATTAAAACAATTAGAAATCGAATGGCATTTTTAATAAATAATTTGCTTAAGTAGTTATAAGCAATTTTTAATACGTAGCGGTAAATTTTCTCCTTTCCCGTGCCGTCTCGTCCGCTAATTCCGCTCAAAATGCAAATTTGACAAAATTTTCTAAAAGATACTTTGCCTTTATCAAAGAAACTGGAAAATACCATTCAATTACATAATAATAAGAAAACTTGCCAATTCCATGAGTTTCCGAACAAAAATGAATTCAGAAATGTATGAAATGACAGAAAGTATCTCCTTTCATTTTGAGAACAATGCTATAAAATGGAGGGCTCGTTTGTAAAACAATTAAATAGCAAAATGTAATTTCGAGATATTAAGGATTCAAGTTTTTAAAAGAAAACTATATTATCCTCTCGTAAACTGTCGTGATTGCTTCCTCTAAAACAGCTGATTTGTTAAAGACTGTATCCTCCATCATCCTTAGTTGCACTTATGTACTACGCATTTTGTATGATGCATTTTATTTTCTTGGACTTACAGGCAAAATTTTCTTTTTTAAAATTCATATTTAAAGTTTATGGCATAACTTTTGAAATTCACATCTAATATTATGACATATATGATTTAAAAAAAACTTGTGCATTTAGAAAGGTGTCGGGATGTTGTTAACGATTTTACATGAGAATAATAATAATAATAATAATAATAAATAAAAAAAATTAGTTACCAATTTTTACACAGTTACCAATTTTATACCCGAATCCTTCATATGTTCATATGTAATCAGTACATTGTATATTTCTCTAAAATTATTGAAACTGCTCAAAGCATTAGATTTAAAACTACCAGGTTATTTTAGAATGAACTCATTAATAAATATTTGAAATAGCACACGTTACAAGACGTATTCATATGTTGCTTGTATCTAATTTTATTCAGTATAGACCCCTTGCATTGACGTCACGTTGCTATTAGCAACGACTGATACTATAGCTTCTGGAGCACACACGTGGAGCACAGAACCCCCCCGTTTGCCGTTAAAAGCACGTGTTATCTTTCTCTTTAATTTAGAGCTTCCTTATTTTTATTATTATAGTGCAAATAAGTCTAAAAAATCAAATGGAGAGCACCATATTCACTTTATATTTGGGCGCCATATGAAGCGATTTCAGACATGTGACGTCATGTGCAACCCGTCTATAACATACTTACAGTTTTAACGCTTTTAATCGGTAGTTTTGTAGTTGCCATCTTTTAGACTTTTTTCTTACCACTATTTTTTAAAAGTATTTTTCGTCTTACCTGTCACCAAATGTCGATGATTAAATAAGGTGAAGATTGCAATTAAAGTATAGTAGCAGAAAAGCTCAAAAGTTGTCATACCACTACCATACCTAATTTATCAAAGTTCTTTTTCTATGTTAAAGTTGAAATGCATATTAACTTACGAGATTCAACATTTAAGTTACTATTTATTAATTTCGAAATAATTAATTATAGGAATATGTTAAACATTTATAAAAGATCTTGTTACAGACAAAGTTATAGATTTGTCTCAAATTTCTCAATGTACTCTTAGATTTTTTTAGGTTATTTTTCGGTTTCTTATTTTCTTTGTAAATATTTTATTATGAAGTATTTGATTTAGTACTGTTTGGCAATTTTCATTTCTGTATCTAACCATGCCATTTTAATTGTTTTGTTTGTTTTTTTTTTTTTTTGTGACTGAAGAAGGGGGGTGACGACGTGCTTTCTTTGCTCTTTTTTTTTAATTCAATGCCAATAGTATGCCAAAGCTTGGAGATGTATTTCATGACGAAGTACCCACACAAATAGAAAAAAAAAAAAAAACACGTGTGTTTATTACTTCTGTTATTTCTCTTTTATTCATCTGAAGACTAATGAATAGGTTCGTCTTTTATAAATCCTTGAACTTGAAACATCTGAATGCTAAAGTGTTGGTGTTGTTCATTACGTTGATTTTTACAAGTCAAGTATTTAATAAAAATTACATTATAAAAATATAAAACAGTGAAGATCAGTCCAGCTCCACGGATTTTTGTGATAAAGTTTATTGAAATTATAGATATTAAGCGAGTATGTATGACCATTGGAAAATCAGAAAATATTACAACCTTGCTGTTCCTAGAAATAAAATATTGTGGGGGAATTATTAGACAACGTATTTCAATTCTTGTTTTACTGCCATTAAAAAAACCTTCAACGGCTCTGCAGAAAGTAAGACCTGATTTTTGCCTAACTTTGTTCCTAAACTTTAGTTTAATAAATAAATATGTAATATTAAGAACAATACTTATCCTTTAATAACACATGTGTCGACATCTGTAATTAGAAATATAAAATATGAATGTTGTAATGACAACATAACTTTTTCCTTTGAAAAGCCTGATTCATTTGAAACAATTGTTATACGAATCGCTTTAATAATCGTGTCTGTATATAGAGAAATGATTGAAATACCACTTTGTCTATGTTTTCTTAAATAAAATTAGAAAAAGTAAGGGCTATAATTTATAGTTGTAAAATTATCGAAAGAACTAGATCTAAAATATTTGTATAACGATATTTTCATTAATTACGTTCAGCTTGACATGAAACCCTGATTTCTTAAAAAGTGATTTCGACGATTTCCCAAAAACGATGCGAAACGAATAAAAACCCATATTTATGCCATTCTACACTTTCCGAAACTTTATCAACACTATTCTGAGAACTCCTCTACTATGGGAAGGAGTTCTTGTTTTATTTACTTTGCTAAGCTTTTCAAGTGGAATAGACAAGTTTTATTCTTATCTTGGAATTGGAGAAGAGACAGGGAATATGCTGTTATCTATTATGTTCTTGAATGGTTTGGTGAAACATCTGCAAATCATTAACCCGTTCGGGACCATGGGTGCATATATGGATTCAGTGGCTTTAGAGCCAAAAAGATCATTAGGCTTGGCAGGTGGCAGGTAGACGACACGCCTCTTCTTCAGAATTTGGAAAAAGCAAAAGCAACGCCATTTTGTTGCTTTATATACTTTCTCTACGACTTAGGTTTTGTCAACGGAAATAGCTCATTTACAGAATGATCGATTACTCCTTTGAAAAGCACGCGATTTCTCTAGGTCGTTTACTTTTTCATTAAAGGGACGGCCCCTCAAGACAACTTGTCAACATCTGGAAACCATATGTTGACAAAGGTTTTAGTTTAAGGTGATTCTGAAAAAAATACTTTTCCCCGTTCAACAACTCGAAACTTTTTGGAACTTTTTTTGTTTCATTTTTAAGTGTAAAAGCGATTTAAACGCAATTTGAATTATTGAAGTTATTTGTCATCGAATAGTTTTTTTCACAATTTTCAGAAGCATAATTTTAGTTATGAATAATAAGCATATTTTTAAAGCGGTTCCAAAAAAAAAAAAAAAATTACATCATTGAGCGGGGAAAAAATATACTTTTGTATATTTTTTCCCCGCTTAATGATGTAATTTTTTTTTTAGTTAAAAAAAAGTAACAACTTTATGTAATTTTTGTAATATTTGAAAAACTTTGATGCTAATTAATAAAACAGGTCTTCTACTAAATTAAAATTACTTATAGAATAATTTATCTGCATAGATATGTAATAATATAATTCATATACATTTTAGCTAAAATAGGAGCCCATTATACGTACTTTATAAATTTAGTTTTTTTTTTTTCCTTTCACATCAAGATGGTGTGTTATTTCCATTAAAATGTAAGGAATATTCTTCATTTCTACTATCCATTCATATTTTAATCCTTCCTTACAATAAAATTTTCTTTCCTACATGATCAATGAGATGTCTCCTAAAATATGCATCGTCAAATAAAATTTGTTGCAGGGAGTTAGTGTGTTAAAAAATCACTCTCACTTTAAAACAAGAAATGCGGTATGTATACTCGTATTATGCGTTTTATCAATTAAAGTTACAATGCCTCTTTAAATACGTAATGCAAAACTGAAGCAAAAAAAAAAAAAAAAAAAACTTACTTATGTAACATCATTATTTGCACTTATTTCATACTTAACCAAACTAACAATGTGACTTATATACGATTTAAAATTGAAGTAGTATTAAGAAATTACTTAATATACTGAATTATTATTCTGCAACATTTTGAATTAAATATATATTTAAGGCTGTTCTTTTTTTTTTTTTTTTTTTTACTAATAATAATACAGCTGAACAGTGTGAATCTTCTTGGTACATTAACAAAGTATTTTTTATAAGTTCATGAAATGTGCACACACTGTTCGTAATCGTATTAAAATTCTTTAGAATTGCACAGTATTTTTTATTTTATTGTAAATGTATTTCATCTGTAATCAGTTGTTTACCAGTACTTTTGTTTTTAACATCATTCAGAATCTACAACTTTGGCACCATTTTCTATAACTTTCTTAGCCTTTAACGAAAACAGATAAAGGCTATTCGACTTCTTATTACATAAACAAATATACCTGCAAATGCTTTGCATTTAATCATCATAATTTGAATGCATCAAAAAATATCAAGTTTTGATCTGAGATTTAAAAAAAAAAAAAAAAAAAACGGAAAGAAAAAGCTGTAAATCCAAGATCCAAAAATCTTTAATCACAAATCCATTCGGTTAAACATCCAAAGTATCCAGCAAACCAAATATTAGTCAAAAGGGCCAAATATCGAATCGTTGTCAAATATTCGTAGAATCACTCTGTCAAAAATGTCAAAAATGTCAGTTTTGGAGGTTTATGGCTGTATTTTTCATTATTTTTTAATTTTAGGGGTAGCGATATTACTTGTAATGATCAAATTAAATGGATCAAAATTTTTTTCCAGTTTTTCAAACTATTACATAAAAACATATGCTCCCTTCATTATACATAATTGTGTTGGTCTTTTATACTTCATTTATATCTGGGCCTTTTTTTTTTTTTTTTGCAGTTTTCTTAGCCCATTCTTTCGCCTTCGAGAAAAATGACTAGTATATAAAGGAAAACTTTGTGTAGAGCATGTATAAAGAAACACTCTTTTTTATCAATTGTTATGAACTTACATTTACTATATACATTTGCAATATACCATCGAAACTCGTTTAGATGAACATAGAATATATTCATATAAGTATTAAGCTTAACGCAAAATACTTTTAACATAAACTGTGTCCATATCCCCTGTCAAAATTACACAAGGATTTAATTACTGATAATGTGAACTACTTACATCATAAACAAAATTTTAATCCGCCCGTCAGATTCATGTTAACAAGATTCAGCTATATTTGTATATAAAAAACAAAACTTGCTAAAATTAAATCGGGAATGAATAAAAAGGATTCCTTTTAAAAGGACTTCCGTCTTAGCAGATAAACGTATTCCATCTTTTATGGAATAAAAATTGTTATGGCGGAATCACTATAGGTATTCAAATAATTTTCCATTTTACCAGATATAATTGTTACATATTATGTTCAAGGTTGGAAATAGCACAATTGAGGTTAACAGAGCGAAAAATGTCCGGACCAGTACACAAACCTGGATACATTAGCTTATTGTACTATTGCTCAACCTATTGAGCTATCCGGACGATACCTGGTTGATATTTTTCACTCTTATTTGTTGGACATGAAAAATTCCTTCATTATATTAGGTATTATTTCGCCTTTATCATGAAATATTTCTATTTAAGGCCGTTTTCACTGTATAATTCACTGTATAACGAACGGTGTCCCTGCTAAGACGTAAAATACTTTGAAAAGCATCTTTTCTTATCCCTTGTGATTTTGTGTTAGCGAGTTACACTCCACTCGGATGAAAATGCTATACTTTTAGCATACACGTATGTGAAACTTATATATTTATATATATATATATTAATTTTATAAATTATTGGTATTTAAATTCAAAAAATTACAAATCACAGTATTTGTGTTTGATTTCTTTGTAATAATCCGCGGAAAGATTTATAACGAAACTATGTAAAGGGTATCTATTTATATAAAATCCAAGTATCTGTGTGTCCCTCACGATTCCGGTAGGACCACCTCATTGAAATGAGTAATTGTTGAAAAATACTAATGCAGGGTTACCACAGTAGCGCCAAATGTTGGCCCTTGGCAATAGCTGGCTGATTTGGTGAAATTCCCATTTATAACTATTAATCTTTCATAAAGGAGGTCACCAAAATTTAATTTGAACTCCGCTCTTTTAAGGGTACAGATGTCATATTCGCCCCATATTGGCGCGATTTTTTTCTGACGCCAATGTATATACGCAACGGGTACTTAACTGGCGCCAAAGTGTCGTTATTTTGCTTGATGTGGTAACCCGGATTATGTTGTTTATGCTGTTGATGTTTTCGCCAAATTGGCAACCGAAAAAAATCGCGCCAATATGGGGCGAATATGACATCTGTGCCCTTTTAAGATATTTTTTCAAAATCTATGGGTGAGAATTTAAAGTACATCTTTACATCTTCCTCCCGATGCTACTAATAAAATAACCGCCAATAGACGACGCTGTACTGTATGAGCTCCTAACTGCGCGATTTTAATGTGCTTTAGGTACTTTTCCAGTATAAGTGCCTTGGCGAAAAAAGAAATTTGGCAACATTTTCCCGGAACCTATCCACTGTTTCATTTTATATACACATGCATTTTTTTTCGATATTTATACGATTTATTTATACGATTAAAAAAGCCGTTTCAATAATTTTATACAGAAACAGATGTAATTTGTACATAAAAACATGAATAATATACATATAAAATAAACATATAAAAAAAAACACTCATCAAGTTTGTTTTCATAGCTGTTTATATGATTTGACAACAATTCTCAATATTTTTCCGTTATACGGACACCATGCCAAAATGTATGCGGTACTTTTCCATTATACGGACAGCATTGTCGCCAATCGCAATAGTTGGCGCAAAATGAAAATAAGGTGAATTGAAACATTTGAAAAATAAAAGAAAAAACATTCTCGATAGTAAAGTGGGCATTTTAAAATATAACATTTGAAAATTACAAACTTTTACGAACTATTTTATTAAATCACAAATATATACTTAAAATAAATGAACAAATAACTGTTATAGTATAAAGTAATAAAATAAAAAATCATATTAAACTGCTGCCATAAAATTATAAATACCTTTCAGCATTGCAGTAAACATTTCATTTTTTGAATGAAGGCGTAGCCACATAAAATCTATGAGATACGACTCTAAATGATGACGAACAGCTTCCCGATGTCTTTTGTTGCGCCATTTTGCGATGCCCCATAATCTTTCAACATTTGGAGTATGACATCCAGTATTAGGGTCGACAAAATTGTATTTGTGATTTACTGTGAAATGATCATAACCAGCACTTAGCAGTTCATCTGTTTTATAACATTTCCAACAATCTGTATAAATAATACATGACTTTCATCTACTTCTATAATTTTATTAGGTCCACCGATTTTTCTATTTGGTCGAGAACATAAAGCATTTGCACAAACTTCTCTCGAATAACTATTCCATTCCACTGTTGTGTTGTGGTTCATATCAAGTTGCAGCTCACAAAACTCAATCGATGTCAACTCTTTGCACGATAAATATATAAACCTCTAAGCATTAAGAAAAGTCACCCGCGATCCTTTAAACCAAGTTTTTTGGGAACAGATGTCATATTCGCCCCATATTGGCGCGATTTTTTTCGGTTGCCAATTTGGGGAAAACATCAACAGCATAAACAACGTAATCCGGGTTACCACATCAAGCCCTTTGGCGCAAGTTAAGTACTCGTTGGCTATATGATATTGGCGACAGAAAAAAATCGCGCCAATATGGGGCGAATATGACATCTGTACCGTTTTTTGTCGTATTTCTACGCTTTCTTCGCATGATCGTAAGCTACAACTCAATTTCGGATTTCCAGAACTCATCCATAATTTCATTTCATGATTTTTTGAACACAATCTTTTATTAAGCAGAATTCCAAATTCCTGAAACAGTTTTATCACAACTTTCTCATCATCTGGTAATTGCCAAATGATAAAATCCATCTCAACATCAGCAGTAAAAGTAAACTACAACTTTATAAAAAAAAAAAGCATTTTTAATTCGATTAATAGCAGATTAAAAAGCTTTCCAAGGTTAAGGTTAAACAATAATCATTCACGTGATTCACGTTTCATAAATAACAAATCACAATGTTTCGCATGGTTTACAATAAAAATCTACGATCAAGATTGAAATAATTGGCGCATTAGCATACATTTTAGCATGCTGTCCGTATAAAGGAAAAGTACCATGTATGCTAATGCGCCAATTATTTCAAAATGCTAAAAGATATTTGTAATTTTATGCCAGCAGTTTAATATGAGTTTTATTTTATTGCTTTATTTTATAACAGTTATTTGTTCAATTATTTTAAGTATATATTTGTGATTTAATGAAATAGTTCGTAAAAGTCTGGAATTTTCAAATGTTATATTTTTTAAATGCTCACTTTAGTACGACAATATTTTTTCTTTTATTTTTCAAATGCCTTAATTCACGTGACTTTCATTTTGCGCCAACTATTACGCTTGGTGACAATGGTATCCGCATAACGGAAAAATACCCAAATCTCGCTTTCTGATGCCCAAATTACACCAAACTTTTTTTTAAAAATGCCAAAGCACCTACAGTGGAAAAGTATCAAACTGTCTATTATTTTGCGCTATCTGTGTTATAGTTTATACTATATGCAAGGTGAGTGGAGCGAAGAGTTTAAACATTAAATATTAAAGTTTCGGCACAGATGTCATATACACAACGGGTACTTAACTGTCATCAAAGTGTCGTTATTTTGCTTGATATGGTAACCCGGATGTTGTTGTTTATACTGTTGATGTTTTCGCCAAATTGGCGTCGGAAAAAATCGCTCCAATATGGGGTATATATGACAACTGTGCCAAAGTTTCTATAAAGCAGTATAAGACTAAAAATTAAGAATAAAATAAATGCAAAATAAGACTAAAGAAGAAAGAAAAATCATGCGTTAAGCATAGAATATGAAACACTTTCCAACACATCCTGAATGCTTTAACAAAACTTCGTTATTTAGGGAAATAAGGTAAATAAGATAACTAAGTAAACATTTTAGAAAACGCATAATTTAAAAAAAAAATTGATTTCAGCAGTTACCGTCCATAGCAATAGTACCGTTATTACATGCCACTATTTAGCTAAAATTTAATTTAAGCTACTCTTAAAGCTACTGAAATCATATTTCCAGATATTATCATCCATAGACGGTTATGTATCCAATTCTTTGCGTGACCCTGTATATCATTTTATCTATATTCTACAAACATTTCTCAGTAATCTAAATGCAGTTCAGCGTAAAACTGCATAATTCCTTTAAAAACCACCTTTAAGCAATTTATTCTCATACTCAGGAACCCTTACGAATTCTTTTGTGTAGCCCTGCATATGAACTGTAGCATTTATACACACGGTATAGTATGCATAAATGTAGTGAAACATAAAAGCGCATATCATAATTAAAAATGCATTTCTAGCAATCATTGCTTATGTACGTACAATACTTCGGAGAAAAGTTTCTTGGCGAGAAAGAAGTTTGCCAACGTATTTTCTGACAACCTATTTACTGCTTCATACTCACAAGCAATTTTTTGCATATGTATACAATTTATTTAATGTAAAAAAAACTATTTATCCATTTTTATAAAGAAACAGAAGTATTTTTTGCACAGATGTCATATACGCATCGGGGTTGGCGTGATTTTTCTCTGACGCCAATTCGGCAGAAATCTCGCTTTCGAATACCAGTTACTTATATATTTTTAAATTATTTGCTATGATTTTGAAAAGGAAATAACTATAAATAAATAAAAGTTTGAATAATAACTATAGAACAAAACAGTTTATATAATTTAAAAACAGAAAATAAAAGTAAATAAACAATGGCACAGATGTCATATTCGCCCCATATTGGCGCGATTTTTTTCTGACGCCAATGTCATATACGCAATGTATACTTAACCGGCGCCAAAGTGTCGTTATTTTGCTTGATATGGTAACCCGGATGTTGTTGCTTATGCTGTTGATGTTTTCGCCAAATCGGCGTCGGAAAAAAATCGCGCCAATATGGGGCGAATATGACATCTGTGCCTAAACAATTTATTAATAAATAAAAAACAATAGCCGGAAAAATAACACCATTGTAACGACATAGGTATCCCGGTTCATATCTGAAATCTGTGCCGTAATTTGTATATAAAAAAATATTATATATATTTAGAAACGATTTTTTTATGTATATAAGTGCATATATAAACAAAAATAAAAGTTCATTAGATTTGTTTTCATAGCTGTATATTTTGGCAACATATCTCACTTTCTGATGCCCGAATTACGCCAAGCTTTTTTTTAAAAATGCGCTATAATGGAAAAGTACCTAAATAAATAATTAACAGAAATAACCAATTATACAAACTAAAACATTTTATTTCGAGATTAAAGCATTGTTTTTAATTTCGATTAAAAATACATATATTTTGGATAATTTTAAATGAAATTGGGTTCACGGCTTAATATCGCATTCCATAAACCTAAACAAACACAAGTGATTCATTCATCGTGAACCGTAAAAAATATTAAATCATTGAGGTAATCATTGACAAAGTAAGTTCTCCAACAATCAATGGACAATATTCTAAGGGCGTCATAGTATGTAAAATGGTGGCGGTATCATTTGTTTATGGTTTGAAATCACAAAGATTTAATTTTGCTATGTCTCTTAGTTACATTATTTTATTGTCGTATTTATGAGATCAGAACAAAAGCCTATTTTTTCATTATTTAGTTATTAAAGACGAAAAAATATATAAATGTGCATGATTTGAAAAATTTAAATAATTTTCTTTCTTAATACTAAAAAATAACATCGGGAAGTAACAGCGAGTTTAAGTTAAATAAGTTTAGCTGTTTAATTCTGTTGTAATATTCAAAATAACTGTATTTATTAGATTTCAGTAAACAACATCAGGGCCCGATTAAACTTTGAAGTTAGAGGAATTACAATGTCATTTCAAGACCTTTCTTTTGGAGAAGCTTTTCTAAATTTCCTCTTCAGTGTTAGAAATATTATTCCCAGGACTGGCATAACATGAGAACGGCCTGCAATTTTACACAAGTTTTTGAAAACTACTTTATATCAGAAATTTTACTAAAAACTGGTTACTTTTTTGTTATAGAGGTCCACACTATTAGAATTATGACAAGTTGCAGCCAATTTCGCCAAAGTCATAACCAAGATCGTGAAGCACACACATATAATACCACATAATACCATTTTATGAAATCGTATACGATAATTTAATAGTTTTTACCTTACTTCAAGTGAGTAATTTATTTATTTTTAAGGTTTAATAATCTAAATTGTCCAATATATGAATTAAAAAAAAATTTAAACAAAGACTGAATAGACATGACCGCAAAAATCTGCAGAAAACTTGGAATTGTGCAGATTAGTGGTCTTCTACTGTACACAGTTTTTCATAAATGTGTTTCGTTCTTAAAATGTGTTATTTTCATCTATCACTGCGGAACAAATGAGAAAACTCATATTCTTGCACAAGAGTTGTATATATCTTTATATCTAAATTTCCGTCATTTTTGACGGGCTACCTTTCTAGTCTATATTATAAAGGACAAACATATCTGTGCGTAACGCATACGTCATTTTACGAATGGCAGCACTTTGAAATTTGAAATGAAATTTTGGTTTTGCAATTTTCTCTACTGCAAATTTTTAAACTTCTAAACATCGCACATTTTAAATTTTTACACCGTCGTATAAGGAAAAAAAATCTGTTTTAAATGCAATTTGTTTGAAAGCTGTATCTCAATTAATTTTTGAGATATTAATTTTTTTGCAGTTTTTAATACCATTTTTCTTATTGTGGCAACAAAAGTACCTCATTTCTATTGAAAGTCATTGAAAGTAAACGGAAAATAGTTGAAAATAGGAGATACAGTATGTTTTTGTTGCCATTATCTCATAAAACCTGAAAAAATAGTTGAAAATAAAATATGGGCTATATCAAGAATATTGCCCGTTATTCCGTGATAATGACGTCATAGGCACACTTTTCTATAGACGAAATTTAAGACTGGGTTGTAAAAGTAGATTGCTTTAGCGGATGCAAGTGACGTCATTTTATAAAAAAGCGTGTATTTTAATTCTTAAACCTGAATTATGTTTTGTAGAAGTGCGTCATTTTCACAGCCCAGCTGCTTTGAAATTCTTCACAGGTGAAAATGCTTCACTTTTGAAAATAATGTAATCGAAACCACACACTGATAAACGCAATGTTTTACAAAAATGTAGAGTGTCTTTATAAAAGAGAGGTGACATGCAAATAATAGCGATTTATATTACAGAAATTGATTATTCTCACCTGGATGGATTTGCTTCGCCGAGTTAGAAAAGCAAACAAAGAAGTCGTGTTTTAAAATAATATCGTGTTCCTGAAGTGTTTGTCGAAAATTCTCTCGAATAATAAAATGTGAATGCTATTCTTTAGGACATTCTACTATAATTTTATCAAAATAACATAATTTGCTTAATTTAATTTTTCCTAATTTTATATAATCTATATATTTAAAACACAAGTGTGTTTTTTAGTCATCTGCCCTGATCTTTCTGCTGAACCAATTTTACTAATATATATATTTTAAAAGCTCTTCCTTTGTAGATGTGGTCGCACTATCTGTTTTTTTTTTTTTTTTTTAATATCCCCACTTTTATATATTTTGATTTTAAAAGCATTTTATGAAATTTCTTCAAAATGATGAAAATTAGATAGCTTTTATTGCTGCAGACAAGAGTGAAATAATGAGGTATTTAAAAATTTATTCATGCTATTTTCTGATAAAAATTCAAAATTGTTGATAAAAATTGTTGTATAGGGTTTAGTGGCGCAAAATTCCATTAGGATCCGAATATTATATAGGGGCATAATAAAGGAAAATGACATACTGCTTTTGAAAACAGGCATTTTTCCTCATAAATTTTCTATAGTGATTTTCCTTCTGCATGTGTACTGATACTAAGTTTCAGACACTAGGTGAAATGCTTATTTAAGTGAAAATGAAGTCATATTTAAAAGAAAACGATCATTTTCTTAGATAAAACTAAGCCTTTTAACACAAATGCGTCTAAAAACCATAAATTACGGAAATTTGTACTCTCCAAAATTGAGATTAGAATCTCAAATAAAGAGTGCGTCTGTTCACATAAAAGATGTTGCTGGCAATCTTCACTTCAAGTTTTGAGTTAAAATGATTTTTAAATGATCAAACAAAATGCAATTCTTTTTAAAATGATTAATATGGATATGAGAAGTGCGTATGCAAATTTTGAGAAGGTGAAAATTGCTGTTTTCATTCCGAAAATCCAAGCATAAGAGCCTCAATTGATAACCACATCCTAATAATTGATCTTTATTATATTTTACTGATTATGTATCTATATTATAAAGAACAAACGTATCTGTGCGTAACGCTGACGTCATTTTGCGAATGGCAATACTTCACGATCAAATTTCGGTCTTGAAATTTTCGCTACTGCATTTTTTCAATCTTCTGACCATCATATATTTTCAATTTTTGTCGCATAGGGAAATAAATGTACTTTCAAATGCAATTTTTTTAAAAACTGTATTCATTGACTGATGTATTATATTTTCTAAAATAATTTTTAAGAATGATTTTTTTTTTAAGTTTATCTTATCACGTGCCGGTTTCAATACATAAAATAATAAACATTTTGTACATAAAGCAACAAACATTTTTCAGCATTTGTTTCTGATTATTTTTGCATAATGAAATTAATACTTCCTTTATAAGCAAATAAAATAATAATGTTAAAAAACCACCAAACTAACATATTTGTGAAAGACAAATTAACGAAATTAACACTTCTTTTATAAACAAATAAAAGAATAACATTGAAAAAACACAAATCTAACATATTTGTAATCGTGCAATTTAAATTTTTAGATCACTAAATGGGATTTTTTTTTTGTCAAATGGAATTCGTTTGCAAAGTTCATCTCAGTTTACTGATTGTCTATGGTTTTAAAAACAACTTTAAAGCATGAAATATTTTTTAATTTATCTATATCGCGCGGAGCTCGATTACGAAAGATTAATCCGTTTGCCTTTAAAACAAAATAAAGAGTTCATCATTTTCTTACGGCTAATTTCCATTAAAAAAAACTTCTGTATGAAGGAATAAATAAAATAACATAAATAAAACACAAATTTATCAGACATGTATAAGCTCTGAAATTATCTGAATATAAAAGGATGCCATAAGTAGTAAAATCTTGGCAAATAACTCTTAGCATGTGGCTTATAAGAAAATATCGCTTTTGGTAAATTTCAAAAATTTATTTGACTGTATAATTCATATTTTCCATACGAAAAATGCTCTTTTAATGTAAATGGGCAATCTAAAAAAATTATTGCATATAAAAAATTATTAGTTTTCAATTTAAAAAAAAATTATTTTCACTTATATTCTTTAACCCGGGAAGCCCGGGTACGATCCCCTAGTTTATTATAAAGGATTGAAAAAATTTGAAATATTTATAACTCTGAAACCACTCGGCAAAGGAAATCGGAACTTCTGTCTAAAACAACTTTTACCTTAGAATGCACTACATTTTATTGAGATTCCCAAATGCAAACTACCTACTTTCTGACACATTTTTTATTTCGTTTTTGCTTTGAAATGCATGATTATTATGCAGGTGCTATTCTTATTCAGGAACTATGTAATCAAACCGTTTTTTTTAACTTTTTCATAAAGGTAGACGACTTTCAGTAAATTTTGTCAAAGTTGGCTATTTGATTCGGACGCGACAGTAGAAGAAAGTAAAAAAATCTACCGCTGCAGGTGATTTACCGATTCTAGCTGGCCAAAATTATTTTTGGCGTCATGCATCTCCATGAAATTGAAAAATGGTATAGATATTCCTAACGGTATGTTTGGTATTGCAAAATAAACGAGTAGCAGTCATGTTTGTTACAGGAACATTCATAAGAATTTCATTACATTACGGCCTATAAGGGAAAATCGTTTGCGGTGGTTTTTAATGATGTTTCATAATTTCAAACACACTAAAATTTATATACATATTTACGAAGTGCACTACAAAATGCTTGCTATAGAATATGGTATGGATAGCATTTATCGATCATTTACAATTTACAGGGGCACTAAAAAGAATTACGGTTACATTATGGTCTATGGAGAAAAATCGTTTGTAGTGTATTTTGTTTATGTTACACTATTTCATGCATATTTAAATTGATATATATCTCCAAGGTGTTCTGTAAAATGCTTACTATTGAATTTGACATGCATTGAATTCATCTTTCATATACAGAGGTCAAAAAATTAATCAGATAGATTTCTCTCTAAGAACAATAATTGCTGGAAGTGCGTTTTTAGTTGTGGAACGTGTTTTTATTTTTTATTTTTTTTAATTGCATACTATTGTGTATATATTCAATAGATATACAGGGATCCACAAAAAATTTCAAGTACATTTCCGTTTATTGACGGAAATTGCTGAAAAAGAATTTTCAACTGTGCTATGCGTTCCCTAACCGTTCAAAGTTTTAGCATATTATGCATTATATGATACATCTATACATGGATAAATTCGTATACAGGGATGTACAAAATTTTCAGTTATTTTTCGCCTGAAGTGGAAATTTTGTTTTCAAACGTGTTATGCGTTTTAATAATTATTAATATGCATCGTTTTTCACGTTATTAAACTATAAAGTTTTATTATAGTAGTCTGAATGCGCTGAAAAATGTTTCATAATCTGCTTAACGCATGATTTTACGTTCTTGTTGATAATTTTAATGATACTTTCTTAACGATATAGAAGCTAAAGGCTAATTCTATGAAAACTTGTCATGTCTGTCACACAGCTGAAAATCGCTATGCTTGTTGTCCACCGTTATTTTCGAAAAGTTTGCGTCGCGTTATTCAATTGATGAGATATATCCGATAAAATAAGTCACATTTCTCCGTTCTAAAATACTGGTAGCCAAAAATCGTAATATGTGACAGACATGACAAGTTTTCATGGAATTAGCCTGAAGTGATAAAACTATTTTTGTATTAATTATAATAGCAAATCATAAAAATTATTTTTTTTTCTAAAATTCTATTAAAATTTGAGATACGAAACAAACATTTGATACGTAGGCGTAACTTGGGCTCTATGGTTAGGGGGGGGGGGGCTTTTCTACAAATCTATAACCCCCTTTCCCACCACCACCACCACCTTACCAGGGATCTGTCCAGACTTTTCTCTCAAGGTCCTGTTTTTGTGAAATTGTGAAGAGCTTTTTTACATTTGTGAAAATTCTAGTCCTAATTCTGAGAATTTGAAACGAACGTTATACTCAAGGTTCTTTTTTATATATTTTTAAGAAGATATATGTATGTCAAATACATATTTTTTCTTTATATATGTAAAAGTGACAGGTCAGATTTTACTTTTAAATGATTAAATTTGTGAAAGATTCAGTTTAGAACGGGAAATTTTTTTGTAAAAAGACTATTTTTAAGACCAAAGAATTTTGTGAAAGGTCCTTTTTTAAGATGAAAAGTTTTGTGAAGGGTCCTGTTTTGAGATGAAAAAATTTATGAAGTGTCCTGTTTTGAAATGAAAAATTTTGTGAAGGATCCTTTAAAGTAGGGGTGCACAACCTTTTTAAGAGAAGGGTCACTTACAAAAATGTTTGGGTTGTCGAGGGCCACATCAGTAACACAGCGATCATTCTATTTCGGGGAGGTGGGGAGATCTGTGGCCTATAAGAAACAAGATTTTAGAGAAGTGGCAGTTTTACCCCTTTAGGTTTGACTACCCACTACATACCATACCCAATTCAGCAGACAAGGATATATCAGCAGCTTATGTTTGTATATATAACAGAGATATAGCAAAAATTATTTTCAAAGAGTGAAAATATTCCTTGTCTTTATTCGGGGGGATTAAATTTTGCTTTATTAAAAGTGGTAAAAAATAAACATATGCATGACATTGCCAAAAAAAAGTGAACTTTACGATCGAAGTTAAATTGACGAAACTCTCAATTTTTCTGCAGCCGATCAACAAAATTTTACATTTTCCCGCGCCTGATCGACAAAATTCGCGATTTTTCCACACCTTATCAACGGAATTTGCGAATTTTCCGCGCCCAGTCAACGAAATTCGCAATTGTTAACTGACTGACGAAATTAAAAAAAATTTCCCGTACGAATTGTCGAAATTCACAACTTTTTCTCGAGATTTTACCTTAGCTAATCGAAGAAATTTGTAATTTTTTCGCACTTAATCGAAAAAATTCACGATTTTTTCTCTGCTCGATCAACGATATTTGCGATTTTTCCGCACCCGATTGACAAATTTCGCAATTTTTCCGCGCTTTTTATAGACAAAATTCGCAATTTTTCCGCGCCCTATCGACAAAATTCGAAAATTTTCTGCGCCCGATCGTTAGAACTCGCGATTTTTTCGTGCCCGATCGACGAAATTCCCGATTCTTAATTGATTGATGAAAATTGAAAATTTTCCCTCGTCAAATTGCCGAAATTCACAACTTTTTCTCGCAATAAAATAACGAAACTCACGATTTTTCCGCACCCGATCAACGAAAATTGCAATTTTTCCGAGCCCAATCGGTGAAATTATCGTATCTTAAATGACTGACGAAAATTGCAATTCTCCCGCGGCAAATTGGCGAAATTCGCTGTTTTTTCCAACGATAAACTGACGGAACCAGTGACATTTCCGCGCCCGGTCGACGAAACGCTCGACTTTTCTGCGCACGAACAACAAAACGCGCGATTTTTCAGCGGCCGATCGAAGATACTCATGATTTTTTTCATGCCTAATCAACGAAACTCTTGATTTTACCGCACCCGATCGAAGAAACTCACGATTTTTTCGCGCCCAATCGACGAAACCCGATTTTTCACGCTCAGTCAACGAAATTCGTAATTCCTAATTGACTGATGAATTTCGCAATTTTCCCGCGTTAAATTGGCGAAATTCACGACTTTTTCTCCAGATAAACTGACGAAACTCGCGATTTTCCCGTGCACGATCAACAAAATTCGCGACTTTTACGCGCGCGATCGATGAAACACGCGATTTTTCCGCGCCCAATCGATGAAATTCGAGGTATTTTTCAACTAGCGACTGACGAAATTAGAAACTTGGGAATTTCCTATATTGATACAAATGTTATCAACCGAGCGATTAATGAAATTCGCGATTTTTAACTGACTGACGAAATTTGCAAATGTTTTCCGGGGCAAATTGACGAAAGTCGCGATTTTTTCCTGCAATCTATGGTAAAAAATCTCAATTTTTGCCAATTGTAAATTGACGAAATTCGCGGGCCACTTGTTAACCCGTCGCGGGCCACTTTTGGCCCACGGGCCACAGGTTGTGCATCCCTACTTTAAAGGACCCAATTTCTTCTTAAACAGATCCATGCTTACCCATTACACACACCTAAATTAAATACTTAAAAACTTTAATATTTAAACAATAAAATTCAAATGTTCAACGAAAACGTAGAGTAAGATCAGAAATTAAACATTTTATTTATTTAAAGCAAAAAATGTTTTTAATTTTACACCTTTTTAAAATGAACTTCCCTTAAAGACCTAAATAATAATATTCAGTTTTATTTTATCCTAACTAACTCGGGGAGTCTTGCCGGGTCCGTAAAAAATAGCATGAACGCGAGAAAACTCTAAAAATCGCAAAAAATAGCGGCACGAATTTCATACCATTTCATATAACATTTATTGAAAAGATAACAAAATGCACTATATTGCATTAGAAGATTGAAACCTGATTAACCTCACTGATGTGATAAAACGCAGCAAATTATGAAAAAATGCTAACATTTAAAAAAATCGCAGAGGAAAAAAAATACCATTGGGCTAAAATATTAAAACAGAATTTCTTTTATGAATGTGAAAAAAAATTGCAGTAGAACGCGAAATATCTGTGAAATAGCATAAAAATTTTCAAAAATGTCTGTAAGAATTACGAACAAATATTATTCAAAACAAGAAAGAATTTATTATATTGGGCTGAAAGATTAAATTCGGATTGCTTTTACTAATGTGAAAAAATAGTCGCAAATTGTCAGTAAAACCAGAAAATAATCGCATTAAAAATCGGTAAGAATTCAAAAATCGCAAATAGCAAAATTTTCTGCAGTAAGCTAAAACATTGTAAATCGAAATTCGTACACGAATGTCAAAATATCGTCAAGAAATGCAAAAAAGCTATAAAAAACGTATTAAAAATCGTGGAGGACAAAATTTACTATATAAGGCTAAAAGTTTGAAACCAAATTCATTTTCAAATGTCAAAAGAAAAAAAAATACACAAGAAAAGAAAAAAAAGATGCAATAAATTTTATTAAAAATCGCTAAATATTCAAAAAGCGCGAAGAATAATTAGTATATTAGGCTAAAAGTTTGAAATCAAATTCTTCTTAAGAATGTCAAATATCACTACGGAACGCAAAAAAAAAAATGCTAAAAAATCAAAAATCACACAGGACAAAATTTACTATATTAGGCTAAAACTTTAAAACAAAAATTCCATTAAGAAATCTTTTTAAAAATCACTGTGGGGCGCGATAAACTTCTAAATACCGCATTGAAAATAGCACTGAAATTTAGTAATTCTAAATAAATTAGTAAAAATTCAAAAATCGTGGAGGACAAAACAGACTTTATAAGGCTAAAAGTTCGAAACCGAATTCTTTTTCAGAATGTCAAAAAATCGCGTGAAATGCGAACAAATGCTAAAAGTAGCTAAAAAATGCATTGAAAGCAGCATTAAAAATCACAGAGAATAATATTTTATATTAGGCTGAAAGTTTAAAACATAATTCCTTTCCCTTATGTCAAAAAATCATCAAGGAGCGCGAACAAAACAAATGCTAAAAACTGCATTAAAAACACACACACAAAAAGCAATTTAACAAATTTAACAACGACCATTTGGAAAATGATTTTTTCAAAGACTAAAATTTAAGACATAAAAAATCGCACGGAGTTGATCATACATTACGTACGCCATGAATTAAACATTAATAGTGTTATTACACGCAAAAATTGTAAGCGACAAAAATCGCCGGCGACTTGTCAGATTTCCAGAAACTTACGTATTATCCATCTGAAACTTATGTATTATCCAAGCATTTCATTGGCTGTTGGGGAAAAGGCTTTTCCATCCTCAGATTTCTTGGAAATCTGACGACCAATTTTAAAGGAAATTTCATTTTTAAACTTCTAAACATCCCATAATATTACTTTTTATATCGTCCTATAGAGAAAAAAATGTACTTTTAAATGCAATTTGTTTGAAAGCTGTATCTCAATTTGTTTCTGAGTTATTAATTTTTATTTTTTTGTAGTTCCTATTACTTTTTTGTCATAGTGGCAACAGAAGAATCCATCTCTGTTGAAAGTAAAGGAAATACTGATTACTGTATAGACCCATCAGAAAACGAGTAAAATGCGGATTCCATTCAACCAATAAAAAGCTTCAGATATGTTTTTGATTTCCTACCCTGACGAGGACAATAACCATTTTTCCAAATGGTTAAAAAAGAAAAAGGAGGACTACACATTTATTCAAATGAAGTGGCAAAAAATTTCGGTCAAGTTCGTTAATGCGCAAAATCGGACCACGGGGATGGAAATAGGGAAGGATTTTGTGAAAACCAAAAAAAAAAAAAAAAAAAAAAAAAAAAAACCCATAATGTCTTAATTATAATATATATCAAATCAGTTTAAAGTTATTATTATTTCTAAGAAAAGGGCCAAAAATTTATGTATCACTGATTTTTGATAAAATTTAAAATGTGTGAAGGGGCGCAAAAAATAGGGTTTTAGGGAGAAAAATATTCATAACTTCGTCAATTAACAAGATATCAAATTCACTTAAATATATTATAGATCTTAATACTAATTATAACTTTTATACTGACAAGTTTTGATAGGACCATCTCTTAGCAGAAAAAAAGGGGGGGGGGGTTAAGAAGAAAAAAATTCATTACTTCATTTTATTCACAAGATATCCAATCCGCTTAAATTTATTTACACCTTCTTAATATTATCTACCACTTTTATATTGACATGTTTTTGATAGGACCAACTCTTACAGCAAAAAGAAATTAAACAAAAATAGGGTTTGACGAAAAAATTATCGTATTAAGGTTGTACTCAAATCCAAACTCCTTATTTTCTGACTCATTTTTAAATTCATTTTTCTCTCAAACGCATCCAATGGGCAGGTTCTCTTATTCAGAAATTATAAATGGGCCGTATTGATCGATTTTAGGATAAAAGGTAGAATATATTTCAAAAAATGCTGTCAAAATGGGCATTTTAAACCGAAGCGATAGTGCTGAAAACGGAAAAAAAATGATCGTACTGAGAAAATAATTGTTTGTAAACCAAGTTCTGATAATTTGAATGAAAAATAAAATACAGGTCGCTTATAAATCTCTTCAAAAAATCACGTCCGCTAGTTTCATGTTTTTACTTTTAAAAATGAGCCTAAAAATGTGTCAGAAAATTTCGAATTGTGGAGCGTGGAAAAATATTTCTTTTATACCACGTTCACATGATTCTGATAAAATCAGCTCTTACATAAAAATGAAACTAAAAACTTTCAAAAGTGGCCAGATAAAATAATTAAACTGGGTTTATTTTTCATCTTGATTTTACTTTTGTTGGTGAAATTAGTACTTAACTTCGAAATCTACCCTGCCTGTAGGCTGAGCCGGCAGGGATTTTTTTTTTTTAGTATAATCAGTTTCTCAGTCAAAGTTCGGCTCAAGGGGATAGGTGGGAGGTAAGTTGTTGACAGTTAGTCCAGTGGTCACCGTATATTTAAGTCATTGTTTAATTGAATCAGTATTTTTAATGAATGCAATCATGACCTCATCTCGTCTCAACAAATTAAGTTTCCCCCTTATCTACCCTTTGCACTGTTATTTAAAAGAAAATCATTGTCGCTAAAACCTATCAGGAACTTTCCCACCCCCACTCCTCCTCAAAAATATATCCTGTCTATGAAGTAGAATTTTTAACAGTGATTTGAAACAATCTGATTCTTTATGTAGCTTAAGGTTATTCGCGACAATGCGACCGCTATCCTTTTTTGAAACTGTTGAACAATTTTCACTTAACCCATATATCTACTATGTGTTTCTTCATTTTTAAATATAACAATAGCCGTTTAAATGAAATATTTTCATTAAATGGAATATGATTCAAAAAAGTGGTAAATTTCGATTAATCTAAAAACACTAACACTTGATTTTGATTCATAAAAGTGGCTAATACGATTAATTAGTGATTCAAAAAACCAGCCATTATTGCATTTTTTAGGTCTGGGATGGGTTTTAAACCCGACCCCCCCGCCCCTTCTTCACACACACACCATTCGCCTCACTATTGATAAATACGAAATTTAATGAGTAATTTTTACGAGTTGTTCTCAAATCCATTTTCTGGCACAATTTTAAAAATCATTTTTGTTCGGAAATGTAAGAAATTAGCAAGCTTGTAATAATTGCTAAGAAACTATATAATACAACGGTTTTTCTCGTTTTTCGGTAAAAATTTTTTTTTTTCAAGAAGTGCTGTCAAAAGTGGCATTTTATACGAATTTCCGGACACGACAGGGCAGGAAAGGGAAATAACCGCCGTTCTGAAACAATAGTCGCTTATAACTCAAGAACGCAATTAATTTATTGAAGAATGAAAGTATTGAATTACAAATCACTTCAGTAATCATGCCTGCAAGTATCACTTTATGTTTAAAAAACGTATCGATGTTTCGCGTTCTTCAACAGAGAAAATTTTTTTTTTAAAACCTCTTTCTAGTAAATTTTTCTAACACTTTCTAACACTAAAAATTTGACTTTCTACAAGTAAAAACTAGTACTTTAATTTAAAACATTTTATTCATTCGGCCTTAAATTACTTAAAATTGCATAGTTGGGAATTAAAGTACATAGTAAATCAGATATTTAATCAAATATTATACATTTATTTACGAAGGGAAAAAAAAGAGAGCCGATTAATCATAAGATCAGAGCACTCATTAGATATAGCACTTTGGCATTAAAGTGAAATTTGTCACAAAAACCCAGATTTTCATTCTATGTTGAACATAAAATTATTATGAAGCTAATTTGAATTAGTTCAAATATGTTGCATCAGAATATGCTCCGAATTATATATACATATATGTACATATACACTATATAGCCATTAATGACCGGCGGCGGCAACTTTCAATTTTAGACATTTTGTCGAATATTTATAAATATACTTGACAGATTCTTCTGGAATTTCAGGATAAAAAATAATAGGTATGACCTCATATTTAGCAATGTCGATTTGTTAGGGGGGGGGGCAATTAGGGGGCCAACAAAAAATCAAAGAAAAAAATAATACTTGGGATCACCCTGTAAAATAAAATGCACGAAATGATCTACCGCTATCGAATATAAATAAACAGACATTCTGTAATATGTGTATTATTTTGTGTAAGAATAGCACGTATATTAACAGAGATATAGCGATTTATTTAAAATAATTGAAAAATTCTTGCATGTTTTTTGCTTATTACATGCAGGGTTTTCAACCAAATTTAACACCGATTTCAGAAAAATTGACAAAATACAGTAGAAACAATATAGTGCAATTGGAATATAAATATATTAAATATTTTAAGAAATATGAGCAGTTGTATGAAATAATTTTTATCTGCGCATGCGCGAACGATAACAAGGATCATTTTACATAATTTAATAGTCAACTCTATCGAGCAACACTAAAAAAATCTAGTCAAATATCGTAAAAATTCAGAAAGATGATCAATCCTGAAATTCCAGAAGAATCTGTCAAGTATATTTCTAAATATTCGACAAAATGTCTAAAATTGAAAGTTGCCGGTCATTAATGGCAATATAGTGTATATGTGTGCGTGTGTGTTTGTATTTTTAAGTTCGACAATGTATGCCAATTTATAAGAGGGAAGCGATTCCAGACCATAAGAAAAGAACAACCAATCAGAATTATGGAAAGGAAATGAAGAACTATACAAAGAATGAAAACATTAAAAAACTGGCTCATCTACAGATTTTCAATTATCATTGTTAAAAATGTATACATTTTTATATAAACATTGATTAGCTTAAAATAATGGTTACGCTCCGGACAATATGAATTTCAGACGTGGGATTATTAGATAGGACATTTTAGAAATCTTTTATGTCGTCGAATTTTGACAGGGACCACCTAGTGGTTAATAATGTTTCAAAATGTTAAGTAAAATATAAATGCTTTCTAAACTTTGACGTAAAAAGCAAAACATCAGTAAACATGACAATTGAAGTGATCTAGATTCAAACAGATTTTTCATTTTTCGATAACTGAATTATATTTTAAGTGATATGCGATTTCTGTGACGCTGAATTTCGTTTCAAAACACTAGCTTTGACAGCATTTTCTAAAAAATCGCAAGCCTTTATTGAAAAAGGAAAAAAAAAATATTCGATTTCATAGCTTCTGAATAGAAATACACCTGTCAGTCTCATGATTTTACAATCAGAAAACGATTAGCTTCTGAATAGCGTACCTATCGTGTGTACCTGTATTAACACGTACGACATTTACATTAATGTAAAAAAATGCTGTTAGATTCTTTAGCAACCTTATGGAAACATCTGAACAATTCAAGAATGTAGCTGAAGCTGAGTACCTATCAGTCCAGCTTTAACAACCCAAAATGGATTTAGGAATTATGCCAGAAAATAGGCAGTTTAGCTTTGAAAACAAGCTTAAATGTCATCTCAGATAGCTACTTTCTAACGCATTCGTGATTTCTCTTCTCTCAGTATTAACTATACTGAATACTGTCACATGTTATTTCTAATGTCAACATCCACTTTTATAAGCACATACAAAACACAGACGATGGATAAGATATTATTAAAAAAATTGTCAACAGAGACTTTAAAGAGTACATTCACATATCGCTAAAACACGTTGTTTTCTTGAAAATTGCTGTTAACCCATTCGCTGCCAAAACTATAAAGTAAAAAAATTCAAATTTCTTGTTGCAAGTCGTATGCCACCACGAATTCAGAAATGTAATTTCGCTTTACTAATACAGTAAAATTTCTGCCAATAAATAAAGCAATTTTTTAATTCTAAAATAGTGGTGACAAAGTAATAAATAAATTAAAGCCACGAGTATACTTGTGGTTGGCAGCGAATAGGTTAATTAAAAATGAATGAAAAGACGTATCCGCAAAAAATATCAATGATTACAGTGAAAAAAAAATTCGCAAGTTTTCATACATTTTTATTAAAATTCTAAATTTTAGTTATTATTTTTCCCATTTTTCTATAAAAACACAACGCCTTTTAGAAAATAAATTTGATTTTTTAAAAGATTTTTGAGGCAGGAAAATAACTTAAAACTATTCATCAGGTAACAATCGAATGCAAACAACATTTACATTAATGTAAAAAAATGCTTTTAGATTCTTTATCCACCTTATGGAAATATCTGAAGAATTGAAGAATGTAGGTAAGAAATTAATTGCCTAATTATATTTGAAATATTTATGTAGGGGAAAACGAAAATATCTTTATCGAAATAAGAAAGTAAAAAGTACGGAATCTTTGCAATTAAAATTTTAAAATGAAACAAAACCCACTTCAGACATAATTGACTAAAATAAGAAAAATAATGTTTTAAATGATTAAAAAAAAAAAAAAAATTACGACCGAAATATAATTACACTTATTCACTCTTAAATACATTTAAAAATTAATTTTCTTGCACAAAATGTATATAGTTTACTCATAATTTCTCATATATTTATTTCCCAAGTTGCCAATTATTTTTTCTGAAAATTCATCTGAACTTTAACTTTCGATTTCAAAGATATACTCATGCAGCGGCTAATAACATAAGTGATTTTTTTTCTTGTTTTTTCATATAGAATTTTCACTTCAAAATTTTATTAATAATTCAAATTAATTGTAATGTTGATAAAACCTAGCGATGAATAAAATGATTTTTTAAAAACACGATTCTTGAAGTCAGTAGATAGGTTGTATAAACAAACATTAATGTATAAAGTAAGTTATGTAGACAAGCCATTTTCAGTTTTGAATTTTTCTTCTAATAGATCATTATTACATCCCTAATTTTGTTCTATGGAAATCTAATATTTATTAGAAGATTGCTCCAATTATCATGAAATTCAAATATATTATTTGTGAGATACAGATAGATACCAAGATGCCTCTTGGTCTTGTTGACAAACAAAAATTTTCAAGAAATATAACTTTTTGCTTTCTTTTGTGTAATGTTATTGAGTTAGCTCAGCTCCTCAATAGTAAATAATAATAATAATTATTATTATTTAAAATTTAAAAAATGATTTTAGTAGGGTTTTGATTATTCATGTGAACTGGAAAACATTCTAAATTTTAAGCTTACTATCTGAATGCAATCACATTACATTACGCAACACATGTGCTTATACTACGTAAAAAAATAAATATTTTTTCACATTTTAAAAATATCCTAGCCGGCGTAGTCATCCGATTTGTTGCATTTTCCATAGCATGCTATCTTTCTCTCTCTCTCTCTTTTTCCCTTTTGAATGAGGAGGGGGGGGGGGATTTAATTCAATTCTACATTTAAAAAAGGTTCAAAATGTTAATTTGGATAAATATTTCAATATAATCAAGTAATCATGCTTAGAATTTACAATATAGATTATATGAAAATTACGGAAATTATATCTTGCAAGTTACCTAATTTTGATGCAATAATAGTACAATGCCTTTATAGTATAAGGGTATACGGGTAGTAAAATTCGATCGATCTAGATAATTTTGGATAAAAATTTAGAGAGCTTGCCACTATTGTCAAGTTAATGTTTATTTGCCTGATTCATTTAAGAGTTTTCTGAAATGCAAACTTGATAGTTTCTGATACATTTTCTAATTCTTTTTTGTTTGCAAACGTGTCAAATTGGCAGGTGTACTTATTTAGAAACAACGCAATCGAACAGTTTTCCTTTTTCAGAAAGAAAGAGGAATTTTTAAGATATGCAGTTAAATTTGGTGTTTTGATTCGAATTTCTAGACGTGACAGCGCAGGAAAGGGAAAAAATTGTCGTTCTGAGATGATAATAGCTTCGGCCATCTGACTGTGGTCAAGTTCTATATGTGACTAATCTTCTGCTTATGTTTTAGACAAATCTTTTATTATATACCCTGTACGTATGTTCAATCCATGCTCAAAATTTCATGTTATTTATATGGTCATGATATGATATTTACTGTTTTACATGTTATTTACATTTTAAAGAAATTCAGAAAATATTATTTCATACAGATGAATAATATGAAAAAATTTCTGCTTTTTGATAAAATCTTTAATAAATGTAGAAGTCATATTATCATGCTTTAAATAACTTTTTTAAGAAAACGTAAACTAAAAGCCATTAAATCGATTTATTTAAACAAAACAAAAATATTTTTTTTATCATTTCGGATAGCATTATTTTCCCCTTTCCCTCCACAAAAATGAAGTATTTTACTTGTGTTTCTGAGAAACTCAGTTAAAAGTTATAATGGCAAAATGTAGTTAATATTTTGAACACTATTTAAAAATTTAAAGTCCTGAGAGTCATTAAGACATTCCCGGATTCATGCGAATAATTGGTGTTAATTTCATCGCGCTGCTTTTCACATTCTCTAGGAATTGTGAAACAAACAAACAGGCAAATTTTTATATAAAAGGGTATAAAAAATAGTTTTTAGAAATATTTCTATAAATGCTGAAATACTAAATGAAATTCATGTCATACTTATCATTAACGAAAACGTGAAATTTGTTACAATTTTTATACTTTTTAAACATTATTTTATTTCAGCTCTCCAATAATAAGATAAATAACTCTATTTAGAAATTATCTTGGGTCAATCTTAAGATGACTAATATACTGTTTAATAGTTTAATAAATATTAATTTTAAAGAAAAATAACCATATTATAACCGTATTATGGCATACAAGTATGCACCAAATGTTACACGATGGTATGCTAAAAATATTCACTTTTTTTTTTATTTCTAGCACCTTGTTCTGAACAATCTTTAAAAATAGGATAAGGAAGGTATGTGGTCATGGTCAGGGGGTATATATCAAGTTATTTTTCGTTGCGCCGAAAATCTCAATTAGCAGAAGTCCTAATGGTTTTTTCACGGTGGGGAGTGACTCGTATTTGGAGGGAGAAATTTTGCTCCGTATGTGAATGTCCATCCGATAACGACGTATTTTTTGGTCTGGTTTTTCGCGTTTATTTTGCCGTACGATCATTCATCAACAGTGTGAGTAATTAGGAATGATATATGTCTTTTGGCTCTAAAGGGAATACCTGGCATATATGCACCCTCAAAAAGTGCTTACAGCGCTTGAGTTTGATACCAGTAAAAAAGAAAAGTAAAATTGATTTTATTTAATTACGACATTTTCGCGATTTTTAAAGTTAAGTCAAATAATTAACAAAAACTGGTGCCAAACGAATAAAATTCGTGTAAAAGATCCTGGTCCTGAGTGGGTTAAGAAGTGTTTGCGCATACTTGAAAATTATCAGTGGTTCTACAGAGAGAATCCTTTATAGTTTGAGATTTTAAAAGCTTTTTTATTTTAAAAATTAAAGCTATCTGGATTTTTAATTTATAATTTCTTGAAAGAAATACTTACAATAATATTTTAAACGCATATCATAGAGTCAATGATATATCTAATAGTCTCAACTTCGCATTTTTGGCTTATATAACCTTTTAGTTTTTTTTTTTTTTTTTTCCAATGACATTTTAATTTCAATATAATTACCGCACAAGACTTACTCACAATAAAAAAAAAAAAAAAAAAAAAAAAAAAAAAAAAAAAACAGTTGAAATTTTTTTTAATTCGAAAACAAAGCCACAAATTACCTTATAACTTCGTATAATTATAATTTAACCAGATAACTTCGTATAATTATAATTCAAATAATGTGTGTAAATTTTATGTTGAATTACTCAATTTATGTGCGTATGCTCTTATATCACATTAAAATTGTTCATTTCGTGAATTAGATTTCTTTAAGATTAAACTTTAATTTTACAATATTTCTGTAATAAAGAAAAATGAACTGCTCTAAATGTGTAAATATATGTGTATATAAATGTGTGTCTTAAATATATAATTAAAAGTCAGCTGTAAATAAGTTTGAACATAAAATTTTGGTGAAAATAAAATAATTTAATTTGGAATTATTTGCATTCAATAATAAACTTTTTGAAATGTAGCACAAAGTTACTCTTTTAGTTTTAAAAAATATTTTTTTCCATATTAAGAAAACTAGGGGATCGTACCCGGACTTCCCGGGTTACAGAATATAGGTGAAAACCATTTTTTTTAATTGAAAAGTATTTTTTTTTACATGCAACGTATTTTTTAGATTGCCCACTAAAAATAATAGAGCATTTTTCATATGAAAAATATGAATTATACAATCAAATAAACTTTTGAAATTTATCAAAAGCGATTTTTTTTTTTTTAATCCTCATGCTAAGAGTTATTAGCCCAAGATTTTGCTACTTTCTGCATCCTTTTATTTTCTGAGGATTTCAGAGCTTTAAGCGCGTAGTTCAATTACATGTCTGTTAAATTAGTGTTTTATTTATATTATTTTATTTATTTAATCATAGATGAAGTTTTATTTTTGTTTACGGAATATTAGTCGCAAGAAAATGATAAACTCTTCATGTAGTTTTAAGTGCAAACGGATTAATCTTTCTTAATCGAGTTCCACGCGATAAAGATAAATTTAAAAATTAACCTCTCATACCCGCAATCACCCTTTTTAAAAAATTGGCATTTTAATTTGATAATTTTAAAATCATTTAAACTCAAAACTTAAAGTCACGATTGTCAGCAAAATCTTTGCATGTGAAAAGTCACACTCTTAACTCGAGTTCCTAATCTCAGTACCGGAGAGTAAAAATTACCGTGATTTATGGGGGATTTTTTACGCATTTGTGCTAAAGTTTAGTTTTATCTAAGAAAATCATTGTTTTCTTTTAAATATAACGTCATTTTCACCTACTTAAGCATTTCACTTAGTGTCTGAAACTTAGTGCACATACAGAAGGAAAAAAAATATGGAAACTTTATGAGGAAAATGCGTGTTTTCAAAAGCAGTAAGTAATTTTCCGTTCAAAATATTATATCCTTAATGGAATTTTGCGCCATTAAATCCTATACATTTTTTTTTATCAACAATTTTGAATTTTTATCAGATAATCACATGAATAAAGATAAATAAATCTCATTACTTCTCTCTTCTCTGCAATAATGAAAGCTATTTCATTACCATCAATTTGAAGAATTTCATAGAATACTTTTAAAATTAAAATATAATAATGGGATATTTAAAAAACAGCTAGTGCGGAAACATCTACAAAAGAACAGCTTTCAGTTAAAAAAATTATTAGTAAATTTGATTCAGCAGAAAGCTCAGGGCAGATGACTAAAAACATTCTTGTGTTTTTAAATATATAGATTATATAAAATTAAAAAAAAAAATAAAGCAAATTATGTTATTTTGATAAAATTACAGTAATGTGTCTTAAAGAATTGCAAAAAAAAATTTATTAGTAGAGAGAATTTTGGACAAAAACTTGGGGAACTTGATATTATTTTAAACCTCGAATTATTGCCAAGATTTTCTTTGATTGTTTGAACTCGGCGAAGCGAATTCATCCAAGAGAGAATCCTTAAGTTCTGTAATATAAATCACTATTTTTTTGGACAAAGAGCATGCACACTGTATGTTACTGCTCTTCCATAAAGTCACTCTAAATGTTTGTAAAACATTGCGTTTTATCAGTGTGTGATTTCGATTACGTTATTTTCAAAAATAAAGCATTTTCACCTCTGAAGAAATTCAAAGCAGCTCGAGTGAAAATGACGCACTTCTACAAAATACATATCAGTTTTTAGAATTAAAATGCACATTTAAAAAAAATGACGTCAATTGCATCCTCTAAAGCATCCCACTTTTACGATCCCGTCCTAAACAACATCTATAGAATGGTATGCAAATGACATCATTATCGTGGAATAATCACAATCCCAGCAGAAAGCAATGACGTCATTTAAGAAGCTCGGCAAAACAATCTCGGATATCTAATGATTTATATCACTTCATTTTTTTTTGTTTATAATAGCACCATGTTTTGACAGAAATTATTCATTTATATTTTTCAAAATTCTGAAAATTTAATTACATACGAATTAATTTAAATTGCAATAAACTAAAAATCCTTTAATTATAAATAAAAACGAAATAAAGCCAAAACTCACCCAGTTTTATGACAGACTGTATTATTGAAATAGCATGTATTTTAATTTCAATTTTTTTTCCAGTTTTTATGAGAAAATGGCAACAGAAAGGTACAGCAATCTACTATTTTCCTGTTTTTTTCCCCTTACTTTCAACAGAAATGGAGAACTTCAGTTGCCACGATTACAAAAAATGTAATAAATACTACAAAAAAATTAATATCTTAAAATTAAATTGAGCTTTTTAAAATGAGCTTTCAAACAAATTACATTTAAAAGAGCATTTTTTTTCCTTATACGACGCGACGGTGTAAAAATTTAAAATGTGCGATGTTTAGAAGTTTAAAAATTTGCAGTAGAGAAAATTGAAAAACCAAAATTTTATTTCAAATTTCAAAATGTTTTGCCATTTGCAAAATGACTTATGCGTTACGCACAGATATGTTTGTCCTTTATAATATAGATAGATATACATTTGAATTAATATTTATATTTGAATTAGTACTTTTTTTCAAATTTTGTCTATAATTTGAAATATCAAAATAAATAAATAAATAAAATAGTTAGAGGGTGGGGGGAAGACAATTAAAGAAAGCAGAAAATTAAAGGGAATAAAGGAAGTCTTGAATATGCCCATAAATTATATCGTGTTGAATGACAAAGACCTTTTAGGTAGCTTTCTTTACAAAAAAGCTACCTATTGCAGCCGTTCGGAGGAAAGCGATTTCAAAAAATTTTGGTATATTTTCATCGATCATGACCCCCAGACCCCGAAACCACCTTCCGTTCAAAATTGATATATATATATATATATATATATATATCTGACCTATGTCACACTGTAACTCCCGTAATTATGAACCGATTTCGATGTAATTCGGTGTGTACATAGTACATACCAATGTCTCGACCGAGTTCGTTGGCCAGCTTCATCCGCCGTTTTGTTTCAAAATGGCGGCCATTTAAAATTTTTAAAAAAAATTAAAACTTGAAATGTGGTACCAAAAAATTAAAAATGGAAAAATATTTTTTTCTTATGTATTTGACCTTTATACAAAGATTCCGGAGCAGTTTTTGTTTCGTCTATATCTTAAAAAATGGCTGAGTTATAGCATTTTGAATTTCTAGCGTGGTTGACATTTTGAAAACGTCCTGAATTTTGTCACGCGATAAAAGGCGTATTTATGAACCGATTTGGATGTAATTCGGTGTGTACATAGTACATACCAATCTCTCGACCGAGTTCGTTGGCCAGCTTCATCCGCCATTTTGTTTCAAAATGGCGGACATTTAAAATGTTTTTAAAAGTTTTAATTTGAAATGTGGTACCAAAAAATTGAAAATGGAAAAATATTTTTTTCTTATGTATTTGACCTTTATACAAAGATTTCGGAGCAGTTTTTGTTTCGTCTATATCTTAAAAAATGGCTGAGTTATAGCATTTTGAATTTCTAGCGTGGCTGACATTTTGAAACGTCCTGAATTTTGTCACGCGATAAAAGGCGTATTTATGAACCGATTTGGATGTAACTTCGTTTATACATAGTACATACCAATGTCTCGACCGGGTTCGTTGGCCAGCTTCACCCGCCATCTTGTTTAAAAATGCCGGCCTATTAATTTTTTAAGAAAAATTTAAATTAGAAATGTGGTGCCAAAAATTGAAAATTGAAAAAATATTTTCTTCTTATGTGTTTGACCTTGATAAAAAGATTCGGGAGCAGTTTTTATTTCGTCTATATCTTAAGAAATGGCTGAGTTATAGCATTTTGAATTTCTAGCGTGGCTGACATTTTGAAACGTCCTGATTTTTCTCACGTAATAACAGGCGTATTTATGAACCGACTTGAATGTACCTTGGTGTGTACATAGTACATACAAATATCTCGACCGAGTTCGTTGGCCAGCTTCATCCGCCATTTTGTTTCAAAATGGTGGCCATTTAAAAAAATAAAAAAATAAAAAAATTTAAATGAGATACCAAAAAATTGGAAAATGAAAAACATTTTTTTTGTATGTGTTTGACCTTAATACAAAGATTCCGGAACAGTTTTTCTTTCGTCTATATCTAAAAAAAAATGGCTGAGTAATAGCATTTTGAATTTCTCTTGTGGCTGACATTTTAAAACGACCCGATTTTTGTCACGCGATAACAGGCGTATTTATGAACCTATTTGGATGTAACGTGGTCTGTACATCGTACATACCAATGTCTCGACCGAGTTCGTTGGCCAGCTTCATTCGCCATCTTGTTTCAAAAGGGTTGCCATTTAAAAAAAATTAAATTTAAAATTCAAAATGAGGTATTAAAAAATTTGAAAATGAAAAAGATTTTTTTTATGTGTTTGGCGTTCATACAAAGATTCCGGAGCAGTTTTTGTTTCTGAAAATTTGTTCTTTTGTTGATATCTTAAAAAATGGTTGATTTATAGCACTTTGAATTTCTAGCATGGCTAACATTTTGAAACGATCTTGTATTTGTCACGCGATAACACACGTATTCGCCTATTTCGATGTACGAAGGCATGTGGATAGTATACATCAACACCTCGACCAAGTTCGCTGGCCAGACTCATCAGCCATCTTGTTTCAAAATGGCGGCCATTAAATTAAAATATATATATATATATTTAAAGTGAGGTGCAAAAAAATTAGAAATTGAAAAAGGTTTCTTTCTTAAGTATTTGATCTTGATATAAGGATTCAGGAGCATTTTTTGTTTGTATTTACCTTAAAAAATGGCTCAGATATAGCAGTTTCAATTTCTATTGTGGGTGACATTTTGAAAAATCTGATTTTTTGCATGCGACAGCACTCCTATATATTAACCGATTCCGATGTGAGTGAGCATGTGCACAGCAATTACTAAGCTCTCGACCAAGTTCACTGCTTAGCCTCATCCACCATGTTGTCTTAAAATGACAGGCACTTTAAGAAATTGCCGAATTTGGCAGCCAAATATAAGTTACTTTAAAGAAAAGCAGCTTGGATAAAGCTGACTAATTTCGCGAAAGTCTCATTCATTATATTGATAAAAATTAGTATTGAATCTCGTATATTTGGTTTCCACTAAATTGAGCTTCGTGTGTTTGCATGATATAAGTTGGCTTTTTTTAAATAAGGATTATGAAAGCTACCTCTTCCTCCCGGCACTGGCCGGAAGGACTTTTTTTTTTTTAAGTATGAAGAAAGAGAGTGGCTGATAGTAAAATTTTATTTCTTTCACTGTCCATAAGGATGATTTCTTTTCACATTCTATTTCGATTTTTTTAAATATTTTTTTTTCCCTTGCAAGAGGTTTTCCAAAATAATTTATTTGTTGAGTAAATGATTATCGTATGTTTCTTTCTATCGCCGTGTGTTTTTATTCAATTTGTGTTTCTTCAAAAAATAAATAATGGGACAAAGGTGTAGTAGTCCTGGGGGAAAAAAGGTGGGGGGATGCTCATGCTCATAGTCACGAACATTAGGTTCTGTGTCACACATAGGGCAAATTTGATTTTGAATCTTACTTTTCATTTTGTATTCCCGAGAAAAGTAACTGAAAATTTAAATTTAATTTAGAAAATTTAAATTTATTTTTAAAAATTTAAATAAAAAAAATAAAATTTAATTCAAATTGTTTAAATAAATAAATAATATATAAAGTACAATATATATATATATATATATATATATATATATATATATATATATATATATATATATATATATATATATATTGTACGCAGTTATTCAAAATGAAAAGAAATTCATTTTACGTAATTTATGTTAAAACAATTTTAACATTTTTTTACTCCTAATACAACTTTAACTAGAATGAAAAATCATGCTTTATGCATTGATTATGAAACATTTTCTTATACTACCAAGAATGTTCTATTATATTTTTTTTTTTTTTTCATACAAAGAACAGAGTTACGTAAATAAACATTTAAAAAAATACTTAACAAACTTAAAAGACTTCTATAGATTCACTCACGGGAACTGAAACCGTTTGCTAATGTGAATCCTACGGGAGTTTTTTTTTTTTTTTTAACTTGTTTGCAATTTAATTTTTTTAATGATTTTCATTTGCACTGGATAGCCTAGATTGGTTTTCACAATGCCCGTTTTTTACTTTGCGATCTTGTTCGCAGTCTTTTTTATTTATTTATTTATGAGGATACGCAGACTTTTGAAACAGGTTCCGAGAAAGTGTAGTTATCCAAGTTGAAAAAAAAGAGCAAATAAAATTGAAAAAGCAAAAAAACAGCCATTGTAGAGATCGGTCTCAGCTATCCAATGCAAAAATCATAAAAAAAAAAATAAAAATAAAAATAAATGTAAACGAGATATTAAAAAAAAAAAAAAAAAAAAATCTTTTATAGGATTAACATTAGAAAGCAGGTGTTTTCGCGTGAGTAAATAATTTCTTAACACACAAATTTTTCAGTATATAATTTTTTATTCTTTTTCCTTTTTTTTTTTTTTACATACCACACAGTAAAACTGACAGTGCAATTAAGGCAGTTCTCAAATCCAAAAGGTCAACTTTATGACATTTTTTTAATGACTTTATTATTTTTTTTTTTTTCGGAAATGCATGTTGTTGTTCAGAAACTGTGTAATCGAGCTGTTTTTTCCAAGTTTTTTTTTTTTTTTTTTGGAAGCGCAATAGATTTTTCAAAAATAGTGTCAAAGTTAGCGTTTTGAACCGAATTTCCGTGCGAAAGAAGAATATCCACTCAAGAAATGGTGAAAAATGTGTTTGCTATGTGATCAAAATCGCAACCATAGTCATGCTTTCCAATTTTATCTTTCCGTTAAAAAATGAATTTGTAAATGGGTCAAAATGTTTTGCGCTTGTTGAGCAGATCAGTTGAACACAAATAGAGCGCCTTAAAGGAGAGAACACATAAAACAATTGAAAAAAGGTTTTCTGGCAATTACCGTTCATTGACGACAATATTTGTGTATCCATATCTTTTGTGGAGTTCTATATAAGAATTTATTTATATTATATTCACAGTAAAACCTAGCTGTGCTAAAAGACGAATAATATTCTTGAAAACGCATTTTCCTGAAGTCACGCACACAAAAATTAAATAATTCAAATAGTTGCATTGTGTATGATCTATAGAATTCATTCATGCCACATAATGTAATAGAAATTATTTAAGATCGAAAATGCGCGTACTGTAATGTTGCTTATAGACTGTTAAGGGTGTTCTCAACTGTTCTGCTGAAGAAGCGCAAAACGTTTTGACACATTTACAAATCCATTTTTTTTTTTAACGGAAAGATATAAAATTGGAAAGCCTGATCATGGAAGCGATTTGGAATCGAACTGTTTTTCCATTTTTGGTCAATCAATTACTAATTGAGTTGCAAGCGATTTTGATCAGGCGACAAACACGTTTTTCATCCTTTCTTGAGTGTTTTTTCACCTTTCGCGCAGAAATTCGTTTCAAAACGCTCACGTTGACACTATTTTCTGAAAGATCTATCGCGTTTGCAAAAAAGGGGAAAAAATTGCTTGATTACATAGTTTGTGAACAAAAACAACTGATAGTTTCATGCATTTCCGAACAAAAATAAATTAAAACTTATGTCATAAAGTTGCCCTGTTGGATTTGAGAACAGCCTTAAAGAAAATTTATATTATACATGCTCTATGGTTTTCATCGCCTCCATGAAAATGGCGGCTGCCGAAGGCGGTTTTTTTTTCAGCGTGTGTAACGGTCCTTTGAAATTTGGTGCCAATAATTTTTTTTAAGTTTTTTCCGCTTTAATTGTCTGAGATTAAACAAGACAAAGAAATCTTTTATAAAATACTGGTGTCTAAATTTAGGAACCATACATTACGTTTAAAAAAATCTGCTCTCGGCATATGCGATTTTTGTGTCAGCGCTCAGGCCTCGTATGTCAGGCCGGTGTGTTTTCTGTGGTTGACGTTATTCCCCTCCTCAATAACATATATCAATTTCACAAAACACTTTTCAAACAATCACTGTACACTGTTAAAAATTTTGCAGCATTCTGGCAGGTCATTCGACCGTTTTTTCAAAAAACGGTTACATAACCATAATTTAACTATATTCTGACCATAAAATGGCCAATAATATGGTCTGAATTGTGTTAAATTCACGGTTGTGTAACCGTTTTCGGAAAAAACGGTCAAATGATCTGCCAGAATGCTGCAAATTTTTAACAGTGTATACCGAGAGTAATGCAATGGAATTTTTTTGGGAATCTTGTAAATTAACGATAGAAGCTACTCAATCGGTATTCTATATTAAGCGTATTGCACTATAGTGATCTATATCAATTTCATTATGTTTGAAGTAGTGTAACATTATTAAAATACAATGTAAAGAATTTTCTTTCCGGAGGGCATAATTTAACAAAATAGTTTAATGTATACCTGTAAACGATCTACATGTGCTACACGCTTCATTTTCATTAAGGAATCTTTATAGTAAATCATAATAATGTATATAAATAGTGTGGCAATCCAAGTTTATTTACGAGCAAACGAGATGACGAACCGAAGTAAACATTTTTCCGCAATATTAGAAAGTGTTAAAATATTGTATTTTAATTTTCTATTTTTTATGCTGCTGCAAATTTTATAGAGATTGCAGATATTTTAAAATAACATCGCCGTTATTCAATAAAATCTGTATTCTATTTTTAAAAATATTTTAGAATTATCATAAATAAGACTATATTAAAAACTCCAAATTAAACTTCTATCACCTTTTTTTACAAAATGAGAAAATGAAACTATTATTTTTTTTTTTTCTAAACACTCAACTATGTTAATGTATTTTAATCGGCGGTTCAGTAAAAAAAAATACATATACCGTATTTTATGGAAAAAACGCCGCACTCCTCAAATTGGCCTGAATAAGCTTAAAAATATCGTAATCGCCGCACCCGTTGTAAACGCCGCATCCGTCGGAACGCTACTTTTGTCAACAGCATCACATTGACAATGATAAAATGATAAATTGGTTGATAGGAGTACTTCTTTGCAAACTTTTACTTTGTATGTTATAAGATGTCTAAAAGGGAATGCACTAAATCGGTCATCGTTAATGGTTTTAACATGCCACATTACGAGGAAAACAATAAGGGTGTTTGTTCTCAAATCCGAAAGGGCGAATTTCTGACATAAGTTTTAATTTATTTTTGTTCGAAAATGCATGTTTCATGCATTTTCGAACAAAAATAACAAAAACAACACCTAGCTGGTGTTGTTGTTCAGAAACTATGTAATCGAGCTGTTTTTTCATTTTTTTGGAAACGCAATACATTTTTCAGAAAATAGTGTCAAAGTGGCCGTTTTGAACCGAATTTCCGCGCAAAAGGAGAAAAAACACTCAAAAGCGGGCCAAAAATGTGTTTGTCACGCGATCAAAATCGCTTATAACTTAATAGATATTTATTGATCAAAAAATGGAAAACACAGTTCAATTCCAAATCGTTTTCACGGTCAGGCTTTCAAATTTTATATCTTTCCGTTACAAAATGAATTTGTAAATGTGTCAAAACGTTTTGTGCTTGTTGAGCAGAGCAGTTAAGAACAGCCTTAATAAATAATTTCTTTTGAAAACAATGGCATACTAATAAATTTTAATCATTAGTTTTCTAATGATATAGTTTGTTTTTTGCATGGGTGGGTGTGGGGGGGGGGGCGTGTACTGGAAGCAGAAAGGGGGGAATGGGGACCAATATGAATCTTGCAACCTGAATAAAATTATTTCCATAAATAGTTTACAAGTTTTTTCACAACTAGGTCGGACTTTTGATCTTCAACTGGAGTCAATAATTTCGTATTTGTAAAGAGGTCATCCCCAAATCAAATCAGATAATTGTCAATGTGAATGAAAAACGAAGATGGGGAAGGGGGCAGGGTGGATAATGGTATTGGAGGATTCTCGCAGCGCAGGAGTTTGTATCAGAAGTTATCGGTCTGCATTGATGTTCCTTTTGTTGATATATTTTGCATTCGACTGCAGATGATATATCGGCCATCTGAGAACCCCTACTAACCAACATATGTGACAGTTATGACAATTACCATGAATCAGGGCCGTAGCAAGGTCTTCAGAGGCCCCCCCCAAACATATATTTCGGGGCCCCCTCTAGGATTTTAGAGAAATATCTATATTTAATTTGCCACCCGAGTTCCATTTTATAACAATACCAGCGGAGTTTCGCTGGTCGGATTTTCCAAAACGAACTTCAAATTGAACGAATTTGTAGTTGGGCTGCACTGATTTCGGCAACGTACACTCATAGGAGCTATGTCCGCTCCGATCTCGAATCATACGAACCTTGAATTATTGTAATTTTTTTAATTCGATCCAGATTAAATTCAAATTTTCAACATTTCGTTCACGTTGCGACAGGAACAGATTTCATATTCTTACAACGTGAATTTAATCAAAGGACTTGCAAAATTTAACTGAGTATTCTTCCATTTAGGGAAAAAAATGTAAAAAAAATCGCCGAAGAACGCGAAAGAACGCCAAAAATTGCATAAAAAATTCGAACTTCATAGAGATAAAACTTTACTTATATTGAGCTAAAAGATTGCAACCGGGTTTATTTTTTTTTACGAATACTAAAAAACTACCAGAAAAGTGAAAAAAAGCTAAAAATCACATAAAAATTCTCGAAAATTTTAAAAACAGCAGAGGACAAAATTTGGCAAAAAAGTTTGAAACTGAATTCCTTTTACAAATGTTATAAATCGCTAAGTATTGCTCATAAACAAAATAAATAAATAAAAATATGGAAGTCGTTTTCGTATTTTCAATTTTCTCTTCAGTTTTACAATGCCATCTGTGTGGCCCAGACATATTTTCTTTAAGCAGAAAATATTCACTTATAACAATTGTTTTCCTGCTCGGATTGTTGCTTTCATTAAATACATACATATAGAGAGAGATTTACTAATTAAAAAAAAAATTACTTTTGGGATGTTATTTTCATACATTCCGGTTTTCACCGGTTTAAAATTGTCATCCAAGTTGAAATTTAAGAAAAAAAAAATACCTTCGGATAGAATGTACCTTTCTGTGGGCAACGAAGACGGGTTTCCTAGTAGATAATAATAAAGACGTATGTTTGTCTGCCCAGAGTTTTTCTTTGTCTGACCAGATGTTTTTCTGTTCAGGACAAAATTTGATGGGAAGGTTACCTGTATGCCTGAAATTATGCACCTCGAAACAGGTTTTTAAATTTTTTTATTCGATTTTTTTTCATTTAATTTTTTACGCTATTTTTTGTATTTTTTCGAGTTTAGTGCTTTTTTCCCCACATTCATAAAAGGAATCTATTTTCAGTCCATCTGTCCATTTTAGCCGAATATAGTAAAGTAGTCTTCTTCGATTTTTAAATATTTCGCGAATTTTTTATGTGATTTTTAACCTTTTTTTCGCGTTCCGACGTGATTTTGTGACAGTAAAAGGAATCAGGTTTCAGTCTTTTAACCCGATGTACTAAATTTCGTCCTTTACGATTTTTGAATTTTTCACGAACTTTTTTTTTTTTTTTTTTCATTTTTTAAGACCTCTGTGATTAGGTGACAATTTTTATCTCACATTTGAAGAAATTTTCGTCTTTAGAAAGGAAAATTTCTAGAAATTTTGGTCTTTGATTCGCGACTTCTTCGTGTTATGAAGGAAAAAAGTCATGTGTAAAAGTTCAGTTTCTAATAGGGAAAAGTACAATGCGGCAAAGTTGGTGGAACACTCCTGTGATTTGATTTGACAAAAATGCATCTTTATATTTAGTAAGGATATTAGGTAATTTTTACGTTAGATTAGTGAGTTTTCTATATTTTCGCGGAAAATGAGCAAATCAAATCAAAGCTTTTTTTGGTGTGTGTTTGAACAAAAGAAAGTTACGGAATAAATCCTTCAATTAACTGATTTTAAGAGAGAGTGTGTAAAAGGAACCCAGTTTCAATCTTTTATCCCAATATAGTAAAAATTTTGTCATCTGTGGCACGGATTTTTGACATCCCTAAAACTGATCAGGTTTCAGTCTTTTAGCTCAATATAGAAAATATATCCATAGAAATTTCTGAATTTTTTACGAACATTTTATGTGATTTTTAGCGTATTTTTAACTTTCAAGGCGATTTTTTAACATTCCAGTTTCAATCTTTTGGCTCGATATAATCAATTTTCTCTCAGCGATTTTTGAATTTTTGTCCAATTTTTTATAAGATTTGTACACTTTTTTTTCGCGTTTTGCGGAGTTTTTTTTTTTACCTTTTTTTTTTCTGAAACCGGAGAATTATCCAGTAGATTTTGCTGCTGTCATAATAAAGCTGAAGTGTAAAAATAACAAATTTGTTCCTGTAGCAACGTGAGCTACAATGCTGGAAAATTTCACTTTTATCTGGACACTATCACTTTTATCGAAAAAAAAAAATACAATAATTCAATGATTGTTTGATTCAAGATCGGAGCGGGAATATCCGGAACAGGTTTACGCTGCGGAAGGCAGTGAAGGGCCCCAATGGAGAACTAAAAAAAATAGGTTCTTTTTTTTAAAAAAGCAATCAGCTAAGCTCTGCTAGTAGATTAAATAAATACACAATATAATTTATGTATAGTTAACATAAGTAATTTATCGAGACAAGAGAAATGAAATGTTAAAAACGAAACAGGTCTAACATAAAGGGATAGGCGGCATATGCAATGCACATAGACGCCCGCTTTTTGGGGTCCCCAACGAGATTAAGAAGCATATATTTTTTGAACATTTGAAAAAAAATGAGTCTTAAAAGTTTTGAATCTTGAGTTATGAATTTTGCTCAGTTTTAAGAGCAGCCCCAAAAAAGAAAATTTATAAAGTATTTGGAGCCTGCAAAATTTCTTTCATCTGGGCACTTTTAAAAAGAGTGGTAGCTATAGAAAAAAAGGGCATGTCTGTTTTGGTTAAAAGAAGTAATAGTATTAAGAAAGTTTTTAACCTTATTGGGGCCCCCAACCAGATTAAAAAGCATATTTTAAAACATTTGAATAATAAAAATTTTGCCTAAAAATTTTGAATCTTGAGTTCCAACTTTTCCTCACTTTTATAGGGGCCCTCAAAAAAGTCAATTAAAAAAGTATTTAGAGCCTGCAAATTTTCTTTCATCTGTGCACCTTTAAAAAGAATCGTGACTATAGAAAGAAAGCACATTTGGTTGAAGGAAGTAATAGTATTAAGGAAGTTTTGAAACTTATTGGGGCCCCCAACGAGATTAAAAAGCATATTTTTAAAACAATTGAATAATAAAAATGGGGCATAAAAGTTTTGAATCTTGGGCTCCAACTTTTCCTCCTGTTTATAGGGGCCCCTAAAAAAGACAGTTCAAAAAGAATTTAGAGCCTGCAAAATTTCTTTCATCTGGGCACCTTTAAAGAGACTACTGGCTATAGAAAGAAAGTGCATATCTGTTTTGGTCAAAATAAGTAATAGTATTAAGGAAGCTTTGAGCCTTATTGGGGCCCCCAACGAGATTAAAAAGCATATTTTTAAAACAATTGAATAAAAAGATGGGGCCTAAAAGTTTTGAATCTTAGGCTCCAACTTTACCTCACGTTTATAGGGGGCCCTAAAAAAGACAATTCAAAAGAATTTAGAGCCTGCAAAATTTCTTTCATCTGGGAACCTTTAAAGAGAACGCTGGCTGTAGAAAGAAAGCACATTTGTTTGAAGGAGCTAATAGTATTAAGGAAGTTTTGAATCTTATTGGGGCTCCCAACGAGTTTAAAAAGCATGTTTTTTAAACATTTGAATAAAAATATGAGGCCTAAAAGTTTTTAATCTTGGGCTCCAACTTTTCCTCCCGTTTATAGGGGGCCCTAAAAAGACAATTCAAAAGGAATTTAGAGCCTGAAAAATTTCTTTCATCTAAGAACCTTTAAAGAGAATACTGGCTATAGAAAGAAAGCGCATATCTGTTTTGGTCAAAAGATGTAATAGTATTAAGAAAGCTTTGAACCTTGTTGGGGCCCCCAACGAGATTAAAAAGCATATTTTTAAAACATTTGGATAATAAAAATGAAGCCTAAAAGTTTTGAATCTTGAGTTGCAACTTTTTCTCACTTTCATTGGGGCCCCCCAAAAAGACAATTTAAAAAGACAATTTAAGAGCGTGCAAAATTTCTTTCATCTGTGAACCTTTAAAAAGAATAATGACTATAGAAAGGAAGCACATTTGGTTGAAGGAAGTAATAGTGTAACGAAGTTTTGAAACTTATTTGGTCCCTCAGTGAGATTAAAAAGCATATTTTTTAAAAATTTTAATAAAAAAATGGGCTTAAAAGTTTTGAATCTTGGGCTCCAACTTTTCCGCACTTTTATAGGGGGCCCTAAAAAAGACAATTCAAAAAGAATTTAGAGCCGGCAAAATTTCATTCATCTGGGCCCCTTTAAAAAGGATGGTTGTTGTAGAAAAAAAGGGCATATCTGTTTTGGTTGAAGGAAGTAATAGTATTAAAGACATTTTCAATCTTTGGTTTCACCTTTTTCGCCCATTGATAGGCGCACCCCAAAAATACTAAAATGCCATTTTATTTTTTAAGTAGAACTTACAGCCTTCAAAAACTTTTATAAAGAATGGTGGATATAGAAGAAAAGCACATATTTGTTTTCTATTTCTAAATCTAATCAAGATCTTTGACAAAAAAAAAAAAAAAAAGAATTTCGATAAAACAAAATAAAATGTTATTAAAAATACATAAAAAAATAATTTAAAAGTTAAAAAAAAAAACATTTGGCTAAAAGGTACAATAGCTCACTACTGGGCCCCTGACTTTGCTCAGGCCCCCCCCAAATGGGGGGTATGGGGGGCGGTCGCTACGGCCCTGCCATGAATATCTTTAAAGACTTTATTTACTGACTAATGGAAACATGCTGTTGTTAGTTGTCATGTGAGAAAAACATGACCAGGCTTTAAAACTGAAACATCTGGACATTTTTTAAAACTGAGACTGCGGTATATAAAGATCTTTTCCGGAAAGCTTGTGATGTCTTTCCCTTAGGGACAGGAGGGGGACAGTAGTTTTCGGTTAAAGCATTCCAAGTAAAACTAAAGTATGCGTGTGAAGGAACAAAAGATAGCGGGGTAATTTTTTGAAACAGCAAGTAAACACCTCTTTCTTCCCTTTCAGTTCACCCATTTAATTCCTTTCAATTGTTTTTTTTTAAATGCCCTTTGTCAAAAAAAGACTTAAATAGTTTAAAAAATCAATTCTTTAATTCATAAAATTGTTAATTTATTAATGTGTTTCTTTTATTTCAAACATTTAATATATCAGGAAGGTATGCGTCCCCTCACGTCCTTAGCGTCCCCCTTGAAAAAAAAACAGTAAGGGGACGCTTTAAATAAAATAAAAAAGTGAGGGACGCCATCCCCCTGCGTCCCCCCTCGACTACACCACTATAGGACCGCTTTAACGAAAAGAATATATGCACTAGTTACTACAGAAGTTATTACAGAAAATAAATAAAACATTCTGCATTTCAAAAATAGCGCATAATTTCGCTGTCCAAAATCCATCTTGAATAACACATTACTCATTACTCTAATGCAAATTAGTTAAAATAAATGTCTTTCTAGGGCTTCACATTTAGAAATTTTCTTTTTTAAATAGATGCTAATGTAATGACAGATATGATAGTGTTACAAAATTACAAGGTTTATAATGTTCATATTCTACTTACCAAAAGTTTATGCGCAGTTTTTTTTTTAAATATCTAATAAGACAAAGTTAAGTTAATTCATAAATGTGTATTAGTGTTGGGTAGGACACGAGAAATTTCTGACGTTTGTATGAGGTACTTCAGAAACATTTTTGTCATGACAATGTCATGCTTCGAATGGTGTGAGGTGCGCGAGGAGTTAAAACGCAAGAACTACAACTGAGTTAGGAAAACATTCTGCATTTCAAAAATAGCACACAATTTCGCTGTCTAAAATCCGTCTTGAATAACACATTACTCATTACTCTAATGCAAATTAGTTAAAATGAATGTTTTTCTAGGGCTTCACATTTAGAAATTTTCTTTTTTAAATAGATGCTAATGTAATGACAGATATGACAGTGTTACAAAATTACAAAGTTTATAATGTTCATATTCTACTTACCGAAAGTTTATGCACAGTCTTTAAAAAAATATCTAATAAGACAAAGTTAAGTTAATCCATAAATGTGTATTAGTGTTGGGTAGGACACGAGAAATTTCTGACTTTTGTATGAGGTACTTCAAAAACATATTTGTCATGAGGAGTTAAAACGCAAGAACTACAACTGAGTTAGGATTTAGGTTTAAAGAAACGTTTATTTATTTATTTTTTTTATAAAGAAATAAGAAATGCAGCAGATTTTTTTCATAAAATAAGAATTTTAAAGCTTTGTATGCTATGGAGGCATAGCATAGTGTGTGTGTGGGGGGGGGGGGGGTGGAGGATAACTTATTTTCAGGACCGGCACAAATATCGGGCAAACGGGGCGATTGCCCAGGACACTTGTTCTGTTAAGTTTCTGAGGAGCGACGTTTCTCTCCGCACAATTCAATATTACTTTCCTCGTTGCAAAATAATAATAACTTTGCTTTTATTTTGATCATTTAAGTTCGCATTTTAAAAGATTTTTTTTTTTCCAGTTACAAAGTTTGTATGAACTAGAGTTTATAACTGTCGAGAAACATATAGATACTGACATTTCATATATTAAAATATATATATATATATATTTACCGTAAATTTTTATATTTAAGAGAAACTTGTAAAGTTTTGATAAGTCAGTTGCCCAAGTATGTAACATAAGTTTTATTATCTCTAATATAAATTCCTTCATCTGTTATATAAAATATACAATATTAACTTTTTAATCATTGTAACTTCCCTGCATTTCTACAATAATGTTTTTTAATGTTATATTAATATTATATAGTTTTCAATTTCTAAATTATAATCTGCAGAAATAATCAGCGGATTCTTTATTATTCGACACTTGTTTATGCAAGAAATCTGATTAATAGGTACTGTTCCAATTCTAAACTTATGTTAATTTAAACTACCTGCCATACCCTTATATATTTTATTGAATGGGAGCAGGGCCGAAACTAGGGGGTGCAGAGGGGCATGTGCCCCGGGTGCCAGAACGAAAGGCGAAGGGCGCCAAATGAAGATTTTGTTTGTAGTTTCTTACAAAAATGTATCTATATATATGAAATACGAAGAAACTCGCAAGCTAATGCTAAACCTATGGGAGCGTTCTTTTCAAGTCTATGAAAGTGAAAGTAACTTTATAAAACAACAAAAATTTGCAACCAAAATCGAAAATGTAAACACTAACCCGGTTAGAATCCAATCTCAGCTATTCTAAGAAAAAAAAAATCATTTAAAGCTATTAATATGCAAGTGAGAAATTTTAAAAAGAACGCTCCCATAGGTTTAACATTAGCGATCCAGTTTCTTCGCGTGACTAGAATGCGATGGGAGCGTTGTTTACATATTTCTTGCTAGCATCTTAATTATTATTAAATGATTTTTATTTTTCTCTTTTTCTCTCTTTTTTTTTATTTTATTTTATTATTATTATTATTTTTTTTTTTTTTTTTTGCATAGGGTACCTGCGGAAGATAACGTTTATTGTGCGCAAGGAGGGGGGGGGGGACACCAAAATCCATGTTTGCCTCGGGTGCTAAAAAGGCCAGTTTCAGCCCTGAATGACAGCCACTGAAGATAATAAACATAATTATGTACAATGATTGCAAAAGATTTGTGAAGTGTGTTTTTCATACATTTCAGTAGAAAACAAAACAAATGGGTAAAACTATTTTCTTTTTAAATATAAAGATAAATGATAATGAGAATTGTTTTAAATCAGTTTTGTATGCATAAATCTTACTAGTCAAGATCTTCAAAATTTCAATCACAGACGTAGAGCTCTACAAAGTGATTTTTTTTTTTTTTCAGGACCTCGCGCACCGTTGTACCAGACCTGTATAACTTAACTTATGTAAAGTATTTTAGCGTTGTTTTTACATACAGGAAATCTTCCGTAACAAACACTCCACTCCACTGATACTACAGGACACAAAATTTCCGGACGCGACAGCGAAGAACAGAGAAAAAACGACTGTCCTGAGACAACAGTAGCTTATAACTCAAGATCTAATTCATTTATCCAACAATTAAAAAAACTTTTTGATTTAAAATCTTTCCAATAAACATGCCTGTAAGTATCATGTTTAAATGTCACTTTTATGTTTTAAAATTTGACAAAGTTTCGCGTACTTGAACGGAGGAAAAAAAAAAAAAAATATATATATATATATATATATATATATATATATATATTTAGAATCGCCTTAAATGGGATACCATTAGTCAAAAGTCCGAAAAAATGCTATATTCGATTTCAATCCCCCATTACTAAATATTCTTCAGATATGCAAACTATAATGAACTCATGTTTAAATTTATTAATTTATAAGATACCATACATTAACGATAAATAAATATTTGTTTTAATTTTTTGAGTGTTGTGTCCCCCGTTATATATGACACGATTTCAAACTTATGTCGATTTCAAAGCTCGTCGGCCTAAATATTCGGATTTTTAAATTGCATAAATGCGTGTTAGGATCAATTAGAATGACTCCCAAGGAACGGATAACAAAAACACTACTAACACTATAGACAATTGCCTTATGTAATTGGATCAAATAATAAAAATAACTTATTTTCAGACCCTCTAAATGATTGGGCACCCTAAGCCCGGCCTTCTTATGCTTAACCCTTAAATGCGCGATATTTTATTTTGTTTCGAAAAAAATTACATATGATTCTCTTAAAGGTTTATGACACAGGAAAAATAATGAAAAAAATTAGAGATACATTTTTCATATAATACGTTACTCTTTTCTTCTGTTGCACCTCTGCAATATAAGTAAAAACTACTGTCGTGTGCCTGTTTTACGCTCAAATATTGCAAATAGTAAATATTTTAAGAAGTATGTCTCCAAATACCTTATCTTATATAATTATTTATTTTATAAAGCTTAAACTTTAATCCTTTAATTCTCATGATAGAATACGTTCTATAAATTACGTAGTCCAGAGAATCTGACCTTGCTATATTTTTAAACGGAAGGTCTGTTATTATTTAAAGTAAATATTGCTACTTTAATTTTCTGGTGTGAATTAGGTATATACGAATTAAAAAAATCTATTAAATTCAAAGCACTGTTGTTTGCATAAGCTGCGCACTAAAGGGTTAACCCCTTAATTCTCGCTCCCGTCATATTGACGGGCTGTGTCTTTTATTCAGATTATTCAGATTTGTTAGTTTCCCACCAGTTTTATAAAATAGTGTAATTGGCTTTATTATGGTATCATTTTACCTGTCAGTAAGGTGAATATTTCTTTTTCAAAAAACTGGTGCCAATAAGCAATTTGAATTTTAAAACCGTAATTTAATGCTACCGTTAAGGGGTTAATGAAAAATCATGTCAGATATAAAGGGTACTTGAAGTTAAAAAAAAATAAAGGAAATATTTATTCATTGTTGATGTATGGTATTCTATAAATTGATAAAATTAAGAATGGGTACAAAACAGTTCACACAGCATAAATATAGAACATACTGCTGAGACTGAAATCAAATAACATATATTTTCAGACTCTTGATTGAAAAAGTTTTGATATCTAAATGATATCACATTTAAGACTGTTCTCTAAAGGAAAAAAAAAAAATCCGCATATCAACACGAAACTTTCTGACACATTTTTAAGCATAAAACCATGATACTTACAGGCATGACCGTTGAAATGATTTGAAATCGAACAGTTTTTTTTTTTTTTTTTTTTTTTTTTTTTTTTTTTTTTTTTCGTTTTTGGATAAAGGAATTAATCTTGAGTTATAAGCGGGTGTTGTCAAATAATGATAGATTTTTTTTTTTTTTTTTTTTTTTTTTTTTACCTTTTGCTATTGCGTCTAAAAGATTAACTTTGACAACATTTTCTGAATGAATCTTTGCCTTTATAAGAAAATGGAAATCTCTTTAATTTCTTGGTATCTGAACAAAATCGGTAAATTTTATATTTTTACAAATATTAATGCAAATTTTTTGTATTTACGAATGAAAATGACTTCGCGAAAGGATCAGAAGAGGTTAGTTTAGATTTGGGAATACCTTTCAGTATAAAAAATTCTCCCCTCCAACCCAAAAAAAGGAAATCCATGACCCCTTTCTAAATAGTGAGCTGGATCCGCCCTTGTCATGAAAAAATACGAACCCCCTCACCTCTTCCCCGCCCACATAAAAAAGACGTGACCACTTTTTAAAAAGACGGCTTGGGACCGTTTCCATTTCTACCAACACCTACGGTGTTGTTTCTACTCGTTCAGTGACTTATTGCCAATGTCAATGCTTTCCTATCTTAAATGACAAGCACATCATAAGCGCAAATTGGGAAGTATGAATTCAATATTATTAAAAGCAAGAGAAGAAAAAATAGCTCTCTTCTTTTCTTTCAACCAGGACCAACCTCCTTTAGGATAAAGCATCCTTCCCCAAATTCGTCTCAGTTTTTATCTTTCTACATTTTTTCCTTTCATTTTTACCCTTTCCTAAGCTTTTTCAAACTTGAAAGGTAGCCCGCAACACTCTTGGACTCCTACCCCTTCTCTTTCACCTACAGACAATGAGAACACACCTCGCCACACACACAAATTCATTCATCCTCCTTGAAACAACTCTGGCGTCTAGCCGCTTCAAAGCTAGCTTTAAAGAGACGCAAACATGACAAAATTTCGGATGTACAGTCGTGGAAAAAAAAAAAAGTAAACACCCCCTACTAACTCCCCAACAAATCATCGTAGAAGAAAGTTACTGGTACGATTGGAAATAAAGTCTACTTTTAAATGATGTATATAAAATTTTCTTAGGGGTCATCTACATATTAAAACGAATCCAAACTTCATTTTTTTCAATGTCAATACCCAATTTTAACGAGATATTTCAAATCTTCGGTTCAAACTATGCCTAGACACCAAATTTCAAGTCATTTGAATGAAAAGTTTTTGAATTATAAACATTCAAAATTTAGTGCTTCTAATGTTAAATTACATTTTCATATTTTTATCTATGTCTCCCGAAATTATGCTCCTAATGTGCTAATTTTTTTTGTGTAGTAATAATACTAATATACTCAAACATAAATAAGCTGAATTTGCAATTTTTATAATTTTATGATATGAATTATGAAATTAATATTCGAAAAAATTTTGAATTGCAACCTACAATTTTTTTGATGGAATTAGACGTATTAATTCCTGCTTTATACAAATTCAAAAATTTCACATTTTTCTTCCAAGTAGTTTTCAAATTATGCTTAAAAAACGGAAAAATGATGGTTTAAGGGGCCGTCTATGATGGAAGTGAGTAGACAATTTTGAAATTTATTCTGCTGTACTGTAATCTTACACGCTTCCTTGACTCCTTGAGAGGCGCTTAAGTTGCCTTGATCAAGGAAAGGGGCTCTCTCGGTTAACAATCCAATCCAGTACGGAACTTCAATTTGGATACAGCCCTTAAAATACGCTCGTTTTAAAATAATTAATTTCTCAGAAACTTATGGTACGAATTGCATAAAAATTCGTTTTTAGGCTAATTGAAGGGTGTAGAGTTCATTTATGCTGTCAGAATTGGGTACTGCTAGTGAAAAAAACAAAGTTATGGTTCGTTTTAATATGTAGAATGCCCCATAAGCAAATTTTATATACATCATTTAAAAGTAGACTTTATTCCAATCGTTCGGTACCAGTAACTTTCTTCTACGATAATTTGTTGAGAAGTTAGTAGGGGGTGTTTACTTTTTTTTTCCACGACTGTACCTCAAATCTGTCACAAATTGTCATAGTGTATGGGACAAATGAGGTGCTTTATGTATCAGTTACCCAACACTAATGTGTATAGATTAAAAACCACTTATACGCAGTGGTGTATTCAAGGGGTGGGCTGATGAGGCTACAGCCCCTTCCGAAATTTGTACAAAATATCAAGGTTAATTACGAAAGTTCAGAAAAATTTAACGAAACCTGCTAAGATGTAATTCAAAATGAGCCAGAAAAATACTCCATTTGAGACAAGTTTTCATCTTAGAAAATGCGATATTTTATAGAGACCACGGAATAGCCATTTCAGGGAATTTTTCCGTTATATACAGGCTATCTTTAAACGCGTTTTATCATGTAAAATGTGATATGTGGTGATTAAGAGTATTATTAATTTGACAGAATTCAAAGAAGGTAAAAAAAAAAAAAAAAAAAAAAAAAATCTTCTGTCATGCAGAATACTGGCATTTTAGAATACAAATGAAAGAAAATGTGCAAAATTTGAAATAATTATTTAGAAACAGTCTTTCTCTTTCACTCTCTCTATCTTATTATTATTATTATTATTATTTTATGAAAAAAAATATTAAACGTATTTCCTGTCTATATGCTTTCCATTGCAGCCAATATTGAATTTATAAAGGTTACTTCAGTTTTGTTTTTAGAGATAAATTCTCGGCATGAAAATCGCAAGAGATTATTTTGATTCCAATTACACTAATCACGATTTTGCTCAATATTAAATAAGACATTTAAATCAGAGGAATGCATTCTTAAAATCATTTATACGAGTGCAAAACTTCAGTCAAGGTTCGTTTTATATATTTCAATTAACATTTTTTTAACATAACTTACTTCGAGGGGAGGGGGAATCTCGGGTTTATCGGGAATTCTGGTGAATGTACGGAGAACAGATTTTAAATAAAAACACAAAAACTTTTTAGATATTACCATTACGTTTTTTAAGCAGGATATTTTTTTCTTTCTTTCTTTTCTAGCTTTATCTTTGACTCCCATATGTGACTCAGAAAAATATATTGAATTTTATATTTTTATGGTTTAATAAAGTATTATTAATGTTTTCCACATTTTTATAAAGTAGAAACAAAATAATAAATAAAAAAAACATATATTAAAGTTAATATTATAAAATCCAAAACAAATTTGCATGCTCTTTTCAGAGAGAAATGCATTCTAGATGTTTATTTCTAGAATTGAAAAATAGCCTAGGTATTTTAATTTTTATTTTATTTTTTACATTTTTAATGTATCAATTACCTAGGTACATGTTTATTATTGGAAGTTGTATAAGCATTTAGTGCTTAATTACTCCCATTTTACAGCTGAATAGACGGCTTATAACATAACTGAGAGATAAGACTTGATGATAACATAACTGAGAGATAAGACTTGATAAAAATAATAAACCACTTTATCTAAAACTTCCTACACAAAAAAAGGACTAAATTTTTGTACAAAGAAAATTTTGAGGGAAAAGCATTGTTCTCATTTTAGAGTTTATATGTATATTTTTTCTTATCAAACCCTTTTGATTATTTTTTTTCCAATAAAAAAAAGAAAGTGTAAGAGGCAAACTTAATTCTTTGAAATTTAATTAAAATTATTATCCAGAAACTTCAAATAACATATTCGTATTTTTACTTACACTTAGATATAAATATAATCAATATATATAGAAAATATTAGTCATAAAGAATTTGTATACAGTATCGAAAAAAGCAAAACTTTCTGTTAGATCGTGCCATATTTTGTAAAAGAATATAGTACTACAAAGACCTGATTACTTACTGCGCAGTCAGACTAAGCCGCAGCCTTGGGATTACCGCAGATGCGAACACTGGAATTAATAAAATAATTAAAAAAAAAATTCTTCAAGCTTTAGGGTAAAAAATTAATTTCAAGCTGCGATATCTAAGTAACAATAACTAAAATTTTTACTGTCTAAAGTTAACTGTCAGTTAAAGGATTAATAAATTTGGCCTTTATTTGGAAGCAAACTTTCCAAATTTCCGACTGCATGGTGTATAGTAGAAAGTATTTTCGAGAAATTCATAGTTTTATTTGATTTTTCATTACAATAAATAAAATAAAAATAATCAGAGAAAAAAAGAACTTTAACACAAATCGCATAGAATCAGGGTATTACTTAAAAAGAAATATTTAGGAGCAAAAAAAAAAAAAATATTTTTTGAACTCTAAATATTTTTTTTTTTTTTTTTTGTTTTGAAAAATAGCCTTGATATTGATTAATTCCTATATTGTTTTATGCAGTCAAATGTGAATAAGGATCCATTCAGGAATTCCCTTTTAAAAGTATGAAATGCTTTTTAAGTCAGTCAATTTACTATTTGTTAAAATATAACAAGTTAATGTTTTCAATGTAATTTTAAAGAGTATCCAAGTTTTAACATCTGTGGGCGCACAGTTGAAGGAATGCCGTACAATGGATGAAGGTCATTAAAGGATACCCTCAATAGGCAATGCAACAATCGAAGAAAAAAGGCTATGCCAAATTTGAAGATAGAGTGGTTTTTGTTTAATGAATCGGTATGGGAACAACACCTGTCTAGCTGCTCGCAGCTCTTTTCTTGTAATAGAAGCATAATTAAAAAAAATCCCTCGTTTAAATAAGATAATTAAAAATTTAATACACTAAAATTAGTTTTACTTGAGGCTAAATTGCTGTACTAAATAATAACAAAAATAATTTCAATTCTTTTTTGTTAATGGTGTCTTTGGTAATGGATGTTAACATCGGACTCTATTGATAACGGCTGTAAAATGGCCGAAAGTTCTAGGGTAACGTTAAAAGTATGGGGACGATTAAAAAAAAATAAAAAAGACTAGAAGACAGGAATTTTGCTTTTCCAAAATTTAGTGTCGCCCAGGATGAAATATATATATATATATATATATATACATATATGTATTGCATATAAATATGAATAATACAAAACATATTTCAGTTTTAAGAATCAAAACACACGCTTTTATGTCATATAAAATGACGTTAATTGCATCCCCTGAAGAATTCCTCATTTAAGATCCTCAATTGAGGATTCCTGATTTTCCTCAGTCTTGAACAACATCTACAGTAAAGCATTGATATGACGTCACTATCGCTAAATAATACACACACACAAAACAAACAAACAAACAAAAAACAGATGTTACTCAAAAAAAAATCGGCTATCTAATGATTCATATGCCTTCATTTGTTTGTAATATAGATAATTAAATTAAATATAGTTTATAATAGCTCCATGTTTTATCAGAAATCATCCATTTATATTTTTAAAAAATACCACGTATTTTAATTAAATATTTCTTTTCAGTAGTTATGGAAAAATGGCAACAAAAAGATATAATTACTATTTTCCAATTATTTTTTCTTTACTTTCTGCAGGAATGGAGTACTTCAGTTGCCAAAATTAAACAAATGGAGCTAAAGACTGCAAAAAAAAAAAAGAATATCTCAAAAATAAATGGAGATGCAGTTTTCAAACAAATTGCATTTAAAATAACTTTTTTTTTTCTTTCAATGCGACGGTATAAAAACTGAAAGTGTGCGAAGCTCAGAAGTTTTAAAATTTGAAGTGGAGTATTAACAGTACAATGATACAGCTGCTTGGTTTTACGAGTGGCTTATACAACTGAAAGTTATTTTCTGGAGACGACATTTCATTTGTTGGGAGAAAGAAATAGCAAATCGGGGACTAAAAACTGACACACTTTATGTAACGAAAAAAAATGTTGTTTTATAAAATTCTAATTTAAGTTTCGTGCTTTTCAAAACCATCCGATTTTTATTTTATTTATTTATCTATTTTTAGTTCTGTATAAAAAATTATAAATTCTACAAAGTTACATAACATTGATAATAACGCATACAAAGCATATTTCAATTGGGAAAAGTTAACCATCCACCGGCGCACCCACGGGTGGGGGTGGGGGGCATACCCCCCAGACCCCGAAACTTTATTAATGAAGTAATGATATAAATTTTCGTAAATTTATGAAAAGTATTTTTTTAATAAATGTTTAGGAAAATGAAAATTTTGGAAAATATTGATTTTGTCTCAAAGTCTTTTACTTATTTTCAAATTTCTCATTAAATTTAATGTATTAGCTTGTTTAATATTTGATAATTAAAAAAAAAACATATATACAGTCGAACCTCGTTATCCCGACACCTGGTTTTCACGTCACTCCGTTTATCACGTCAGAATTTCAAAGTCTTGATTTTCTGTATATGATTTTAATGTAAATAAATTCCGGATTTCACGTCGTTGAATAATTGTCAACTCCGGATATCCCGACAGTTTAGGAAAACTATCCAAATTTCACAATCTATCTTATAAGCACGGAAATTAAGCGGTAAGAAATGTCTTAGCCAAATTTTTCACTAAAGTTTTCTAAAATAACCATTGAGATAAATGAGAAATTTTACTTCAATTCTTTATCTGAATAAATAAATTCACACACTATGAATGACCTACTCAAGCTCCAGATAGACGCATCAGTCTACTCACGGACTTTTTGTTCTGGTCAGGCGGCACTTTCTTGTGGTTACACGGCGTTTTTCACCCGACTAAAACCGAATCTTTGGGTTGCATTGAAATGATCAGAAATTATCTAACATCCATTTCTGAAACAACGAATATTGATTACAGTTCATTGTGCAATAAAGAATTGTAGAAGGCACATCTAGAGATAAACAACCCTTAATTCATCAATGTTTCATGTAACAATAAAAAACAAGTCATCATAAATCTGATTTTTATTCTTTTTAATTTTGTTTTTGTGTTTATTTTGTTTAATAATAATGTTTTATTGCTTAAAACTGCAAGAACAGTTGTGAATTTAAAATTGTCTTAAAATAATTAAAAGTACAGCTTTTTGTAAACATACCTTGTTTACTAGCGTAATAATCGCCCTCGCGTAACAGTCGCACCCCCATTTTGAAGCAGAAAAAAATCGTCAAAATATTTTCTACGCATTTTCTAGTCGCAGTCGCGTATTTGGCTTTCATTTAGAATATAGAAAATTATCAGCAGTACTTTTCCCAGAATTAGTACTCATAATGGATTCATCTGTTCTGTCACTCCCATTTATTATATACCCAATGGTCACTCCGTTCTTTAGACACCGATTCACATTACAATAGTAATTCTGGTATCTTCAGTGAAAGTGATTTATTATGAGAATTTTTTATCAAAATTTTTACAAATATCATTTGTAAATTTTATGTCTATAAAAATATTACCATAAAAAGAAAAATGGTATTTAATGAACAGCAGACTAATCTGGAAACATTTAGTATGTTACTAAATTTATTATAATGTGTTTTTTTTTATACCAGTAATGTTTTAGCATTAGAGTGTACAATATTGTGTAGTAGATTTCCTCGCATAATAGTCGCACCTATATTTTCACAATGAAGAACTGGCAAAAAAAATGCGCCTATTACGCGAGTCAACACGGTATTTCTCTCCAACTCCAGTTACCGCAACAATCCGCTTATGACGACACTTTTTTCTGGTCATTAGAGTGTCTGGATAACGAGGTTCGACTGTACTATGATTAGATAAAGAACAAACTATTAACTTTATCTCCTTTGAAATCGCATTTTACTGTAGGGGGGGGGGGGTATGCATGTAAGTTAAAAAAGAAAAAAAAAAAACTGTCTGGATACATTTTTACTGACGATACAAATAAATTTATACCATAGGGAAGACTGGAGATACTTGGTCCCTGATCATAAAGTAAACTAAAATCAATATGTAGAGTTTTGAAATATGGCATAATATTTTGAAATATTTAAATGTTGCAAGTTCAACTTTTTTAAAGTTTGTTTTTATTTTCTATTGTTGGAAATTCGATAAATTGAATTGTATATCATTTAAAAGTATAAACTTTATTATTCTCAATATAACATCTTTAGCAAATTAGTTTTGATTATTTACCACCTGAAATATACATTTATATTCTAAACACAAAATGGGGATACTTGATCCCCTTTTTCTAGGGATACTTGATCCCAGGGATCATGTATCCCCAAATAGCTAAACTTTTAATACAAACAGAAATACTTCAGTTTTGTTACTAAATACAGAACATTAGCATCAATTTAGCAAAAGGTGTTTGCGATACTTTAATTTTATTACAGCAATAGTAGGTAAATTTTCAAAGTATCTCTTTCATTGGAACTATGAAATGTTTGCGAGTAAAACAGGATTTCATTATAGACAGGTTTTATTTACACTGGTGAACCATATATAGTATATATAGTAAAAGCTGAGAAAAAGCAATCGTAAGCGACCAAAAAAAGTTTTAGACAGATTCCTCCCTTAGTACATATAATTGTATGGTAATCCTTCCATCTTGAGCGCAAAAAGTTTCCATTTAAGACAGGATTCTGGTATAGCCAAGTTCTGTTTTGACAGGTTTTATTGTTATAACATAAATAACTGCATACAGCAAAACCTGTGAAAACGGAATCTTCCTTATACAGAAAAATAGTTTAGTCTCACTTAAAAGAATATCGTACAATTACACCTGACCTGCTAAAACGAAAACCATAAATTTATCTACTGAAAACATTATACGGTATTTTTTTAAAATTATTTTTAGAAATTCCAGTTTTTTCCCCCGCTACATCAGTTGACGCAAAGGATTATAGTCAATCTTAAAAAAAATATTGGGGGGGGGGGGCATACAACTCGATGCCTAAGGATATAATTATTTATTGTATTTCCAATCAACTTGCTGTCATTATGTTATTATAATCTGATAAAGCCATTCAGTAATAATAATAATCACCGTTCAACAATGCAAAATTTTCTGACTCATTGTAAAACATAAAAGCATGATACTTGCACTCATTATTATTGAAGTGATTTGTAATCGAACAGTTAGTTATTTTACATTTCATAATAAATGAATTACATCTGGAGTTCTACGGCATTGTTGTCTCAGAACGGCAATTTCTTTTTCTTTTATGCGCTGTCAAGTCAATTCGGCTCAAAATGCCCACTTTGACAGCCTTTTCTGAAAAATCTCCTGTCTCTCCGAAAAATAAGAAAATTAGTCATCTGAATTTCATTATGTTGTTGCACTGCAGCGAATAGAGTACTATATACACATAAAAAATATTACAGAAATAATGTATGTTTGATATCGTAAAATAATACATTTTGTAACATTTTTCAGTAATCTTAAAATTCAGTTACTTATTAAAGCAAATAAGTAAAAAATCTGTACCAAAATAACAAATTTTGAATAGTTGGTTGATATTGGAAATGCAGGGATGAAAGTGCACTAAAGCCATTTTGGAACAGCAAAAATCTAATTTTAGAGCAATAAAATCCATTTTTGGAGCCGCAAAAATCTGATTTTGAAGCAGTAAAATCCATTTTTTGAGGCACAAAAATCTGATTTTGAAGCAATAAAATCGATTTTTGGAGCCTCAAAAATCTGATTTTGAAGCAGTAAAATCCATTGTCGTAGCAGCAAAAATCTGATTTTGTAGCAATAAAATCCATTTTCGTAGCAGTAAAAATCTAATTTTGTAGCAATAAAAGCTATTTTTGGAGCATATTGAAATTCTAATTAATGCTAATAAAACTCCTAAAAATTAAAATGATTGCTATGTTGAAAATATTTTAACATTTGAAAGAATTATTAAACAGATAAAATTTCCGCACATTTTTTGCTATCAGTGAACATTCTAAACGACAATGGGAGTTGTCGGAGTTTCCTCTTAGTCCGCACAACTTCGAAGAAAATCCTTATTATTTATATGCTGCCACCACCGATATGATTACGTGATATCGGTCACGCACCGAGAAGATTGTTTAAATGAAAACCAACGCTTTCAATTAACTAAATTAACAGTTTATTTACACACTATTTACACAACAACAAAAGACTATTTACACTTACAAACTCGGATATAGATGATCCGGTTCAACATTAAATCGAATACAGTAAATGCTGGCTGTGTACGGTTAAACTACGTTAAATCACTCTCACTCTACACACGTTAAATTAGCTTTCCGGAGATCAATCTCGATCTCCCAACACATGGGCTTAAGTCTACGCTATCCGAGCCTCTCTCAACCCTACGCACTCTCTCAGAGCTATCCAAGGAACTCACGTCCACTTTGCCCACTATGCTCAAAATTGACTATCTCAGCAGACGAGATTGCCTTTTCAGGAACCCCTTGCTCCTTCTCAACGTAACCCCTCCGGAGTTTTCTACCTGGCTCCCATTTCAAACGCTTTTCTACGTTTGTGGAATTCTTTTGTCTTCTTCTCTTCCACAGACATCTCAAAAGGTTGTAGACACCCCTCTCCAACTATCTTTTCCCCCCTTCATACCATCTATACATCTTCACCGGCTTAGATCCAGTTTTAGATAAGGAAAGACTGTTATTTTGAAATTCCAGTACACAGCCCATACAATATATAATATATTAAGACAAAATAATATAGAACCTCAGTTCTAATAGTAGATGTTTCTCAGAACCTGATACCCCCCACCTTAGCGGAAAATATGCCATTTAGGGGCTAATTTTCCCCAAACATATAGTAACATCACAGAAGAGTTCAATTGTCTCTTTGCAGGTTTCTTCATTATTATTATAACATATATATATTAAGGTGTCTGAACATTCTCTACTGACATCTCTAATGAACCGTGTACTACTATTATTATTACAGAAAAACTACACATGCTAATACACTATAACACAAAATTCAAATACAATTACACATATACAAAAAAAAAAAAAAATTAAAACGTGATGACATTCCTTTCATGTTTGTGCACTATTTAGTCATTGATGTCGATGGGCTAGTAATTAGCTGTTCTTCCCAGCTCTTCCTATGTAGCCTGGAAATTGCATCAGCATTTAAATGTTGTGCTCCTGGACGATGAGAAATACTCAGGTTCCAGCGTTGCAAGACAAGAGCCCATCTAGTGAGTTTGGAGGACCTTGGGGTTGTTTCAGTGAGAAATTTTAATGGATTATGATCCGTTATGATCTCAATTTGAGATCCATATATGTCCACTTTTCAAACTTCCGCAACCCGAATAGAACACTCCAAGCCTCTTTCTCTATACTCGGCCAAGCACGCTGAGCCCCTGATAATTTCTGACTGGCAAAAGCTATCGGCTTAAACTGCCCCTTTTCATCTTTTTGCGTAAGACAACATCCTACTGCCAGGTCTGAAGCATCGGCGTGAAGCTGATATTCCCGGCCTACGGTAGGTGTAGGTGTAGCCAAACACGTCACGTTACATAACTCATCTTTAAGGGTATTAAATGCTTCTTCTGCCCTTTCATCCCATGGTACAGTATTTTTAACTTTCCTTTTAGTTAATTCCGTTAAAGGTATAGCAATTTCTGCATAATTTGGAATATAAGATCGATAGAATCCCATTAATCCCAGAACAGATCTAACTTCCTTTTTAGTTTTCGGTCTCTTTAAACCCCTTATTGCTCCCATTTTCTCCTCATCAGGTACATGCGTTCCACCCCCAATTACATGACCTAAAAACTTAGTCAATTTCTCTCCAAATTTACATTTATCCAGTCTAATCGTAAAATTTCTATTTTTAAGTTCTTCTATAACAGACCTAGTATGCTCACAATGCTCTTCCCAAGTGTCGGAGAAAATGATGACATCATCAATATATGCTTGTGCATACCTCCGATGATCTTGAAGAACCTCATTCATATCGTTTTGAAACGTAGCAGCTGCCCCTGACAAACAAAAAGGCATAGTACGCCACTGATAAGTCCCATTATGAGTTGTAAAAGCTGTCAAATGTTTACATTCCTCCGCCATTTTAATCTGCCAATAACCCCTCAATAAATCGATCGAAGATAAATATTTAGCTGCCCCCGCAGTATACATGATTACCTGCGAATCTTTCATAGGAAATGTTGGGACCTGCGTTACTGAATTTAAAGCTCTATAATCAATGCAAAGCCTAACAGTTGCGTCTTTTTTCGCCACGCAAACAATTGGATGACTGATTTCTGAATTGATACTTCGATTAGATTTAACTCTAATAACTCCTGAATCTGTCTATCTACTTCCTCTTTATAAGCAACAGGCACACTATATAACTTTGGCATTTTCCTTGCCACATCCGGTTTCAAATCAATACGGTGCTCCCCTACTTCCGCTGGTCGCACAGGACCCATAAATGCCTCTTTATTATCCCTCAAAATGGACTTTATATCCTTGACTTGACTATTAGATAACCCTTATTTCGAAACTTTCTATGTCCCGTTCTACTTCTTGTTCCCGGTTTAAAATAGGAATTTCCCCAACTTCTCCAAATTCTTCATCACCTTCAAAAACAATATTAACTATGTTACACCTGACCACAAATTCCCCTTTATTTTGATATACATACTTTTTTCTACCATCCGCCATCTCAACTAAAACTCTATCACGCACTTTCACTTTTCTAGATAATTGACATTCTAGACATGATTTACAGAATTTTTTAGCTTCTTTAGCCATACCTTCCCAATAAAAAGTTTGCCTAATTCTCTCTAAGGTTTTCTTTGCCGCGTGATGTTCTCCCTCATTAGAAACATGCGCTGACTTTAAGATTCCTTCTCTTTTGACTTTAGGCACTACTAATTTAGCTATAGCTTCTTTTACAAATTTATCTTTATGATAAAATAAGTCCTTTTCGATATAATAACCCCCTTTATCAATTTTAGCTAATTCCCAAGCTCTCTCTAACTCTTTACATTCCAATTGGGATTTCTTAAATATATCTGAATTACTAATGATAACGTTAATATTTTCCTCTACTTTCGTTTTTTCTGCATTTTGACTTTGTAAATTTTCCGATCTCGCTTCTATTGCGTAAACATTACAATTATCGCTACTCATATCTTTCCTTTCACTCGAGTTATCAATGCCAATTTCCGAACTTTCTAATTCTTGGGACTCTAGCAATGGCTCCTCGCGATTGATCCCTGACAACTCATTAATCACCTCGGGATGTAAAATTACCTGCTCATTAATATTATCGGTCACCGCACAAAGTACTTCCTGATGAATTATATTAGTTTGTCCGAATTGCGGAATAGCTAACGGTAATTTAACCAACGGTGATTTAACTGCTTCACCAAATAATCCTTGTAAATAAATACTACCCGCTCCTTTTAATTTCTCTTCCGGTACCAAATCTTTATGAATAACGCTAATTTCACATACAGAATCGACCAATCCTTTTGCTTTTTGCCCATTTACACTAACTTCAATTTTCTCAGGTTTATTTAATTTCTCACCAATAACATTAGTTCTCTCTTCGGCCTTTGCCGATATCCTCGCCACAATAGCTCCCTTCGGTAACTCTTTATTTCCTTTCACGACAATCTTATTTACACCCGCTTTCTGTTCACGCCCTTTACTAGCATTATTATTACTCTCATTACCCACTTTATTACAAAAACTTTGGTAATGACCCCTTAAACCATATTTGAAGCATCTAGGAGCTGAATCATCACTAGGTTTCTTAAAATCAGTTTTCCTACCTGAAAAAGAATTAGTCTCATTACTTCCGTTTTGCCTCCAATTACCACTTAATTTACTATCCTCCCTCGGTTTCCCTTTTTCACTGTTTACATATCTATCTTTACCCTTAAAACTTTTATACGTAACCGCATAAGACTTGTGTTTTGCGTCAAAATAATTGTCACATTCTTTAGCAATTTTAGAAGCTTCTAACCATTTACTCTGCTGAGTTAACCCAATGTATGATGCGGTTTCTTCATCTAACGTGTTTAATAACTTATCCGTAATTATTAACTGGTTGACCTTTTCATATGAGTCAGCACCCCTAATCTTACAATAATTTTCCTATGTTGCTATTAAACGCGATACAAATAATACATGAGTTTCATTCTGGTTTCTCCTAGGCTTCTTAAAGTTTTCCAAACACGCCTTCGGTGTCGGCTCGTGTTCCCTTAGAACTAATTCCTTTAATTCCTCATTACTCTCAATTTGTTCCCTAGTGGTATAAATTAACAAATTATCTGCTTTATCTCCTAGCATATTTAGTAGAATTTCGGCCTGCTGGTTTTCCGGTACATTTTTAGATTTGAATGCCCTTTCTAAACTGTTGAAAAATAAATTCCATCCCTCAGTCCCTTCTGGTACTTTGATAGACAGAGTTTTAACACTTTTCATCAATTTTTCTAGGTTACTTTCATTATTAGATTCCCTAGACCCATTTGAGTTATTTGTCGAACCTTGTACCCTTAGCCTCTCCATTTCTAATTCATGTTCCATCCTTAATTTTTCAGCCCTCTCTGCTCTTTCTAACTTTTTAGCCCTCTCTTCTCTTTCTAACTTTTCGCGTTCTATCTTTTCCCGTTCAACCCTTTCTACTCTTTCGCGCTCTAACTTTTCGCGATCTAATTTTTCCTGTTTTTCTTCGCGTTCTAATCGCTCCGCAACAATAGTGTTAGATAATTCCTTAATAGCCCCCTCATCATAGGCACCGCTGTCCATTATCTTTTTCTTAAGCTGAAATCTGGTATCTTCCGTGAATTCAACCCCCCAACTCTTCGGCTATCATCTGAAGATCCACCCTTTTTAGTTTCAATAAGAAAGCCATACCTTCACCGATTACTATTACCAATCTACAATAGTATTTAAACCTACCAAATTAATATTTCCCAAATTTCTACTTTAGTACAGTTACCTCCACTTATTATACTAATTAATACATTTCAGATAATCGATGTATTATATTTCTAAATTAACCTACTGTATAATCTTGATTTTATTAGATGTAAATTTCCAACTGGGTGAAAAATGTCCGGACCAGGATTCGAACCCGGGACCGGATCCTGGTCCGGACATTTTTCACCCAGTTGGAAATTTACATCTAATATGATTTGTTTACCAATTAGAATAACTGTGTTAAAATTAATCTAATCTTGATTTTCCTCAACCATTTATATCACACAATTTACTTCCAATAAAACAAAAGGTAAAGCAGTAATTTCGATTTGATTACTATGCAATACAGATTCCACTTTATACAATTAGATAATAACACACAATTTACATAATAATACTGATACGTTGCAAATTGAATAAAAGTATTGATTTCAATAGAAACATCCACATAAAGAAAAATTGTATAACATACACATATAAATTTCTACAATAATCCTCAATAAAATATTTCCAAATTCAACAATGGTTCTCACATTTAAAACAAATAAAATCAAAACCTTCACTTTTTTTTCCCCTTGTAAGCCCCTTTTTTTTTCTTTCCGAAATTTACTTCTAGCCAATTAAAATTTTAAGCAAACGTTCATTACTCGTTTGTTATCAACTCTTCAAGCTTAGAACAGTATTGCTTCATTTAAATATTACTTTACTAATGATTTAAATTTAAGTAAATTCAATTATTCTTCCAACTATTATTAACACAATGCATCAATTTTGTTCACTACCATTATTAATTTAAAAAAAAAAAAAAAAAAAAAAAAAAAAAAGAAAATCAATATTAGTATAAGTTATGATGACTTTTTCTTAAAACAATAGTAAATATGGCTCTTAATATCTCCTATCTATCTGAACACAATTACTTTATTGCACATAAATTATCTTAAATTACTATAACTTATACAACAACAAATACATTTGGTTCGAGATTGTCAGCAGACAGAAATGATCAAAACACCTTACCTTATACTTTATCTGCTGGGGTACTCCGCTGCTCACACGTAGTTTCCTGATGAATTCAATATTTCACCCTTTAAAGTCACTTTGATGCTATTCAACACTCAGGCTGTAATACACCGTAATTTGATTCACTGTAGCGATGATAGGGCACAAACACTATTTCGGTTCGCCGCAACGACGATAGGGCACAACACTTTAGTTCGGTTCGCTGTAACGATGATAGGGCACAACACTTTAGTTCGGTTCGCTGTAACGATGATAGGACACAACACTTTAGTTCGGTTCGTTGTAACGATGATAGGGCACACACACCCTGTATTTCTGCTCGACGCTTGGTTTTTATCTGTCTAAAATTCCGCTCGACGATCCGGCATTTCCACGCAAGAATTCCACTGGCTGCTCCGGCACTAACACACTGCAACACGGCTCGTTGGTCACTGGTCCAAGACGATTCTATCCCGTCGCTGCCATCAATTTGTCGGAGTTTCCTCTTAGTCCGCACAATTTCGAAGAAAATCCTTATTATTTATATGCTGCCACCACCGATATGATTACGTGATATCGGTCACACACTGAGAAGATTGTTTAAATGAAAACCAACGCTTTCAATTAACTAAATTAACAGTTTATTTACACACTATCTACACAACAACAAAAGACTATTTACACTTACAAACTCGGATATAGATGATCCGGTTCAACATTAAATCGAATACAGTAAATGCTGGCTGTGTACGGTTAAACTACGTTAAATCACTCTCACTCTACACACGTTAAATTAGCTTTCCGGAGATCAATCTCGATCTCCCAACACATGGGCTCTAAGCCTACGCTAACCGAGCCTCTCTCAACCCTACGCACTCCCTCAGAGCTATCCAAGGAACTCACGTCCACTTTGCGCACTACGCTCAAAACTGACTATCTCAGCAGACGAGATTGCCTTTTCAGGAACCCCTTGCTCCTTCTCAACGTAACCCCTCCGGAGTTTTCTACCTGGCTCCCATTTCAAACGCTTTTCTTCGTTCGTGGAATTCTTTTGTCTTCTTCTCCTCCACAGACATCTCAAAAGGTTGTACACACCCCTCTCCAACTATCTTTTTCCCCCTTCATACCATCTATACATTTTCACCGGCTTAGATCCAGTTTTAGATAAGAAAAGACTGTTATTTTGAAATTCCAGTACACAGCCCATACAATATATAATATATTAAGACAAAATAATATAGAACCTCAGTTCTAATAGCAGATGTTTCTCAGAACCTGACAGGAGTATCGATTGAATAATGAAAAATTAGCAGCAGAAAGAAAAAAAAAGTCTATTTATTTGGAGGCTTGAGATTGCGCGATCTTTTGACAAAATTCACCGTTTTTCCGAGATTTTTTCCCGCGATCCTTTGACAATTCGCTGTTATTCAGCGATCATTTGACGAAATTCGCGTTTTTGTGTGATTCTTTGACGAAATTTGCTGTTTTCCACGATATTTTGACAAAATTCGCAATTTTGTTTGCAATCTTTTGAAGAAATTTGCATTTTTTCGCAAACTTTAGACGAAATTAACATTTTCCTGCGATCATTTGACAGAATTCGCGTTTATTCTGCGAACTTTTGACGAAATTCGCAATTTTTCTGAGATTTTTGAAAAAATTCTCATTTTTCCCGCCATCTGTTTTTTGGCAATCTTTTCATAAAATTCGCGTTTTATTCTGAAACCATTTAACAAATTCGCGATTTGTCCTTTCCCCCTTTAATGAAATTTACCTTTTATCCACGCCCCCCCCCCCTTTAACGAAATTCTCGTTTTTCAGCGATCCTTATGATGAAGTTTTTATTTTTCCGCAGTTCTTTGACTAAATCCTTGTTTTCCCCGCAATCTAAAGACGAAATTTGAATTCTTTTAGCGGTACTATGTCGAAATTGTTTTTTTTTTTTTTCGCGAACGTTTGACGATAGTCGGGTTTTTTCGGCGACCATTTGCCGAAATTCGTGATATTTTTTATGTACGAATTTCCGGATTGATGACCGATTTTTTTTAATTTTCGAAACGAATCACCCATGTGAGAAACAGTAAAAAAGCGGAAAATCGCGGATCCGCGGAAGAATTTCATGCCTGAGTGCGTTTTGGGCGCAGGCTTGACGCAAAATACTATTTCTGCGCAGATATGCGAAAAATGCGCGGTACTTGAAATCCTGGAGGTGGTTATAGTAAATTTCAGCGACTTTTGCTGTGCGCAAACGCGATTGGTTACTGACTAGTGCCATAGAAATATACTAGCCCCTCCCAGAGCAAAATCCTGGGTGCGCCAATGTCACATCATTAATGGCAATTTCGAGCTGTAAATAAAACATATTTCAAGCGATTACCTACACTAGATGTTTTTTAAACCATTCGATTGGTCTTTATGGAGGTAGGGGGATATTTTGATACACAGACAGGTAGACAAAAATTAAGATAAAATAATAAAATTTCGATTACGTTGAAAAGTATTAAAAAAGATGCTGCACAAAGTCGTCTTAATAAGCACATATATTTTATATCTACCCATATTTTTTAATGGTATCATTGATTTTTATATCCTTTTCTGTCTGAATTCATTAATTATTCCTATTGTAAATTTTAATGATATTTTAAAAAAATGTTTCGCTGCTAGTCTGTTGCACTTTGCTATAATTTTTTTCTCAAAACGCTTCGATTAACGCGGAATTCGGATATGTTATTCGTTCAGATATCAGTGTTGTCTTTTAAAACACTTTATTATTGTTTCATTGAAAAATTTTAGAAATCCTGCACATATTCAAAATATGTTTAGTAATTTAGCAAGTGAAGTAAATTATAATATTTCTTGCTTAGTGTGCAAATTATTTAAAATATGTTTAACAATTAGCAACCGAAGTAAACAGTGATTTTACTTGCTCCATACGCAATCTATTTATATATTACGCTATCGTATGCAGCACAGAAATCGCGATTATTTGTTAATAGTTTAATGGCAACGCCCGAATGAAACACATCTCATTGGTTATTGAAAAGCATTTAATGCATCTCCATACCTATAAGAAAGGTTACCATAGGGGGCAGGTTGTTCTGTCGCCAAATGCAGCCAAGTTTGCGTCAGCTTGGTGCTATATCACCACATTTGGCGACCAAAATGAATCGTCAAAGTGACGCCAGCTTGGCGATATCACTAATATTTTGCCAAATTCCCATAGACTTCAATTGTAAACCAATAGGGTTTATTTGCTTACAGAAAATAAAAAAAATGAGATATTTTAATTCAACAAAAACTGATATTAGCTGGGATTATATAAATTATATTTAAGGGAGTCCATGTAAATTAAATTATGAATAAAAATAACACGATACAATGCTTAGCATGCTTTCCCAAACATAAATTTTAAGGCAGACTAAACTGGTCACCAAGGGCGACTAGTTGTTAATAATGTCCTGGTTTGCCGGTGTGTATTACGTCCTGTTTTGACGGTGTGTATTACGTCCTGGTTTGACGGTGTGTTTTACGTCCTGGTTTGGCGGTGTGTATTACGTCCTGGTTTGACGGTGTGTATAACGTCCTGGTTTGACGGTGTGTATAACGTCCTGGTTTGACGGTGTGTTTTACGTCCTTGTTTGACGGTGTGTATTAAGTCCTGGTTTGACGGTGTGTATTAAGTCCTGGTTTGACGGTGTGTATTACGTCCTGGTTTGACGGTGTGTATTACGTCCTGGATTGACGGTGTGTATTACGTCCTGGATTGACGGTATGTATTACGTCCCCGCTCTCCGGTGTGTATTACGTCCTGTCTTGACGGCGTGTATTACGTCGTGGCTTGCTTTATGTGTATTACATATTCGATTGTCGGTGTGTATTACGTCTCTGTTCGTAGGTGCGTATTATGTGCTCACTTGTCGATCGGTATTACGCCCTAGGTTGCGAATCTGCATTTAGGCCGTCGATTGACGTCGACTAAGTCGGTTTATTACGTCGTTGATTGCTAGTGCGTATACCGTTTTCGCTTGCTGCGTGAATTACGTCCTTGCATACATGTACTGGTTAGTTTCTCACTTTGCGAATTGCAAAGCGTGCTCGTTTATTGATGTTTAAAGTGCCCTCGTTCTATGGCGTGTATGTCTGCATTCGTGGATGTGTTTATGGATATAATTTATGCATTAATTTCATGCATATTAGCAGAGTGTTTAATTGCCAACCTCGTTTAATTATTTTTTGTATAATTCAAATATTATTTTTAATCCACATAAACATTACAACATTTCTGCTATGTTATTCTGCTAAACAATACTAAACAAACAGCAACTTATGCATCCGTTACATTTTTATAATTTTTCATCTTTCAAAAGTTTAAAAAAAATGATTTCATTCCCGTAATTAGAAGCAAAACATTCTTATAGCGCAAAAAAAAAAAAAAAAAAAAAAAAAAAAAAAAAAAAAAAAATAACGACCATTTGGAAAATGATTTTTTCAAAGACTGAAATTTAAAACATAAAAAATCGCACGGAGTTGATCATACATTACGCACGCCATTAATAGCGTTATTACACGTAAAAATTGCAAGCGACAGTAATCGCCTGCGACTCGTCAGATTTCCTGAAACTTACGTATTATCCAAGCATATCATTAGCTGTTCGGGAAAAGGCTTTTCCATCGTCAGACTTTCAAGAAATCTGACGACCAATTTTAAATGAAATTTCATTCTTAAACTTCTAAACATCCCACAAAATTACTTTTTACACCGTCGTATAGAGAAAAAATGTACTTTTAAACGCAATTTGTTTGAAAGCTGTATCTCAATTTGTTTAATAGTTGTTACCTTTTTTTCTAGTTTTTATTACTTTTTGTCATAGTGGCAACAGAAGTATCCATCTCTGTTGAAAGTAAAGGGTAAATACAGATTTCTGTATAGACCAATCAGAAAACGAATAAAATGCAGATTCAACCAATAGAATGTTTCAGATATGCTTTTGATTTCCTACCCTGACAGAGAACAATAACCATTTTCCAAAATGGTTAAAATAATAATAATAATATATATAATTTTGTAATTTTATTTTATTTATGCTTTTTTTTTAATTTAATGTTTAGAAAATTTCTCTTTTTTAACTAATTTTTATAAAGTTTTAATGATATTCGTGACAGTTATGTAATAATTTAAAAAAAAAGACCTTTTCAAAATCTAATCAGTTTATATTAAGGCGCAACTAAATATAAAATTGATTGCTTGCTGATGATTCCTGAAATTCTGTCCATTACTTTTTGAACTAGGGCGGCTGCAAAAATTTCTGTCACACACAAAGACCCACAAACCCACAGCAGACAGAGAGAATTTTTCCAAAAGTAGTCAAATCGTGTTAAGAATATCCCAAAATGTATAAATTCGTCAAAAAAGGATGTCGAAAATTTTCGTGATTCCAATACTTTCTTCTTATGTACATAAAAAAAGGTAAAAAAATAAAACATTAAAATGTATTTAATAATTAAAATCTGAAATATATTTTTTACACTCATAAACGATCAACGTGTAAATTATAGAGTTGCATGAAACTTTTTCAGAATGTCCGGGGTTGATTGTGTGTATCATAACAGTAAATGTCCTCAATTGATTGTAAAATAATGAAGTCCTCAATTGATTGTGTGTATCGAGTTCACTGTGTGTATAGGTGTGTATCAATGTCCTCATTTACATTGCGAAAATACATATTGCGAAAATTTTAAATTTTAACAAAAAGCAAAGTTGATTCGTATTTAATGGAGTATAAGTAATAGTTTTTCACCGAAAATAAACTTCTAAGTCGGTTATTTTTGAAGTCCCCAATTGGCGGTGTATACACAAAGTCCTGAGTTTGCACGTCTTGCCAACCTGTGTGTGTGTACGTATGTTAATTTCACGTATTCATTAAAAATGCTTATGAGTGATTTTTTTAATTTCCCCCACGTAATTACAATAAAAGAATGATTAATTACATTCACATTACATTAACTGCACTCATTGTAAATATATAAACATGATATTTGGTTGTTATCTCTTTTTAATCCTTTATAAATAAACACATCCCCTTCATCACAATATTTTAAATGTTAACAAAACTCCCTTAATAATGAAAGTAGTGGGTGATTTAATGGTTTAATAAAAACATTACTGATATTTTTTATCAACAAATGAAAAATGTTAATAGCAGCTTTTCGTTCTCCATAAAATCCGTCCTGCATTTGTAATGCTATTTAAAACATTAATGTTTGACGATAAAAAGCATTGTATATCTCACAGTACTGATTGAGTTTTATATTATGATTTTACAGGTGATAAACATTAAATTGTTCGCAAATAAAAGGCAAATACGTATTTCATTATAATTAACAGCCCTTTACTTTGTATTGTATAAATATATAGATTATGCATTTCTTTCTTGCAAAATAAGTTAAGAAACGTAATAATAATTTAAAAAAGATTTAAATTTTCTAATCAGGAATTCTTTTATCAACAATTTTACAATTGAAAACTGAAAACTGAAATTTTAGTAATAAAGGTACATCAACTAAAAAAAAAAGACTACTATTGAAATACTTTTCTTATATATATATTCTATCTTACTGAAAACGTTATTATAAACGAATCGTGTTAAATAAAATCTCACTAAGAGTAATTAGCACTAATGATCCATGTATATTAAAAAAAACTTTATTTTTTTAAATAAAATTTTATGGGGATGGATTTCATAGGTTAAATTCAATTGCCCTCCGCCTTCTCCAAAAAAACTATATTTTTTAAAGCTTGATTTTTTCTTTCTTTTTTTATCAAATAGAGATTGATTTCTAAAAATATCAATAGAGACCTCAGATTTAATTACCGTGAAATATAATTTCAATAAGAAAAACAAGAAAGAAATATCATGCGTATGGCATAGATTATGATACACTTTCCAACACTCCCTGAAAGCTTTAACAAAACTTCGTTATTTATGGATATAAGGTAAATAAGATAACTAAGTACACATTTAAAAAATTGATTTCAGCAGTTACCGTCCATAGCCAAATATGTAATCTAATTCTTTTGAGCAGCCCTGTATTTTATCAGTATGTTGATATATATACTATACTAGCAGATCTACCCGGCTTCGCTCATGTCAATAATAAGGGTCCTCCCGGGTAAAATACATTAAAATGAAATAATACGGCAATGACAATAACTGAGATTGGTGCATTCCCGTCCACGAATCGTTAAAAAGACCAATAAGAAATATAAGTAAAATAGTCATAATTTCGTCTACTATTAACTATACCACAATAATATATATTCCAAACAAATGTCAAAGCATATATTAAAGTACAATTATTTGCTTAAAAGGCATCATTTCAATAAAAAAACACATTAAAAATATTAAAAATTTACATGTTTCGACTCTTTCATTGAGTCATATTCCGAATATACACAAAAACTACGCACACAATGCCAATTGTGACATTATACTGATGATTGCAACGAACTAACCAATAAATTGAGTCTTTATTGAAATTTTTCTTAACTTATGAACATCATACAATTTCGTTTTTCACACTGTCGAATAGAAAAAAGTTCTTTCAAATGAAATTTATTTGAAAATTGTATCTCAATTTTTTCATTTGAATGGATTTTAAAGTAATTTTCAATCATGGATATTTTTTAATTTGCATGTAGCCATGGATGAGATTTCCGCGTTTTTGTACACCAGTATTTTGTTAGAGAAACCGATATCTCATTTAATCGGAACACTCTTGCTATTTAAGAGACCAACATTTTCTCTAAGAATATACCGGTGTGCAAAAACGCGGAAATCTCATCCCTACATGCAGCCCAATTACGAAAGATATACCTGTTTGCTCTTAATGCCGTATTATAAAGTAAAGACATTGCTATAAGTAACTCTAGCATCATATTGTTGGTGGCAACAACCTAACCCAACCATAAATTTAACTTTTACTGTAATTTGACCTTTAAATATCGCACATTTGATTATTCCAACTTCTAATAGAATACAAAAAGTACTTTCAGTAATATTTGTTTGAAAAGCTTATCTCAATTTAGAGATTGTTTATTCATTTTAAATTAATTTTCAATCACGGAGATATTTTTAAATATACCTGCAACCCAATTAAGAAAGATATATCCGTTGGCTATTAATACAATATTATGAAGAAAAGACATATCTATGAATAATGCCTAGCATCATATTAATGGTGGCAACAACCTAACCATACCATAAATTACGCTTTTACTGCAATTTGATCTCTAAACATCATGCATCCGATTATTTCAACGTCTAACAGAAAACAAAAAACACTTTCCGTAATTTGTTTGAAAAGTTTATCTCAACTTACAGATTTTTTATGTTTTTTAAAGTAATTTTTAAGCTTGAATTTTTTAAAATATGCCTGCAACCCAGTTGCAAAAGATTAACTTAATTGCTCAAAAACATTGTAAATAATTCAGTATTTGTTTGTTTTCATGTGGGAATCTCATTCCTGCTGCTTATAACTTGGGTTCTACTAAAATAATTTTAATTCAACTTGCACTATTAGTTTTTCAGTTAAGGTTTTGGTGCGTAACATTGTTATACGCTGATTAGTCATAGAATCATAAGGGGAAATTCTATAATCATGGGGAACTCGATTATGAAAGATTAGACTTTTTAAAAATTCTGAATGGATTTCATTGGAAATTGTATGGTTTGTTAGAGAATTTTACACGGATGTTTTTAAAATATTGCATATAGTTTTACGTTGCTTTGTTATAAAATTATAGAAGAAAGTTCAATAGTCAGGTGAGTCCGATTATAAAAGAATAGCCTTTTTGAAAAGTTCTACTGGACAGATTTTGATGAAATTTGCACTATTAAATTGCACCCAAATTTCTGGAATAGTTTTAGTATATAACATTTTGTTGTACATGCTTTGTTATAGAATTAGCTGAAATTGTGTCTTACACATTATAAAATATAATAGCGTAGTGATGATCGTATCGTTTTCAGCCATACGGAAGGACTTATGATATAAAGATAGATATTGCTTTAAAATGGAAGATCAAATTCACCCATATATTTCCTTTAATTCACGATTTCTTCGGAAAATTTGTCCGCAGCGGGATAAATGTGCTACTCAGATAAATAAGTGATCGCTAAAACGAAAATACCAAAAATACATTTCTCTGTAGTTGTTGAGAAATCTAACAAATATACTAAGGGTTAAAAATATATTCGTGTTTCACATTAAAAACGATTTTTATTTATATTCTATTAACGGAAAGTATATCAGGCATCTTTAACGCATGTATACAAAAAACCATTGACGATAATTTTTAAATGGAAACTCATATTTCCATTCATAAAATCCAAATCCGCAGTCATGTTCAATCGCAATGTCACTCATGAAATTTTGTTTAAAAAAGAAAAAAGCTTACCCTAAAAAATAGTAGCTATGTTATTATTTCTATTTCATATAAATCGTAGAGAATTCGTATTTTATATAACCGTATTCGATAGCATTAGAAAGAAATAGGAAATAAATGTAGCAGTCGGTTTTTAGAACCAGTTTGAAATCATATTGACGAAATTGACGTCATATCTAGCAAACGATTTTTTTATCATTATCTTTTTCCGGAATTGATTTCTTGATATTGATACGACTTCATTAAATTAGATTTTTTAACTTCAAAAACATTCAACTAAGGTACTACGTCATTTTAAAACATACTTACAAGGAGAGGGCCAACCTTGTTAATCACAGTTTTTGATTATTTTAATATATGTTGTAGGGTAGACACCCCTTAGTGTCAGGTTCAACGGATTTTATCCAACGCTCCTTAGTTCTTGAGAATCAGGGGGGTCTAATAATAGTGCACAACTTAAATACTTACATTGCAACCGCAAGGATAGGTTGGTCGTAGCTCAGTTGGCATGGCCTTCGCCGGCTGATCTGCGGCCCCGGGTTCGATACCTGAATGCGCTGCATTTGTTTTTCTCATTTTTTGTTTTATAAATATACTTGTAAGTATAATTAATAATCTCATTGTCAATTAAAATTTATAATATTGTATATCAATTATAATTTTAACCTATTTAATTTTTTACTTTTAACTAAATAGTTGTATAAAACATCATGAAAATGTTAATTTTTTAAAAATCACTTTTAAAATGTATTTCATATATTCTTTAGCGAAGCGATGATATTGAGCAATTGTGACAATTCGTGATTTTAAAGAAACATCATTTACGCATTGCTTTAACAAAGGAAGTCAATGCGATAATACTATTATTCTGTTTTTAAAGTAACAAGCATAATTATATTAAAAATTAGCATCAGAATTAAATTACAACCGACTTTTTGCATAATTAAAGATTTTTAAATTTATAATACGTATGCTTGCGCTTTCAATTATTTTACTTTCATCTTTATCTTTTTTCTGCTTTTATTTTTATTTTATTTGAATATTCTTTTATTTTATCATAACTAGATGGCACCACAACAGGTTTTGTCGCGATTTTGGAATTTTTATCATTCAATTATAGATCCAATTTCTTTTTAAACCTCTTTAAAGGATGAGAAATAATAGTTTAAAAATAAAAGAAAATGATAAATTTCAGTTTGTTAACATTATAATTAATGTCTGATATTAAAATTTGTAATTGAAATTATTAAATTATAATTACAAGTATATTTATAAAACAAAAATGAGAAAAACAAATGCAGCGCCTTTGGGTACCGAACCCGGGGAGGCAGATCAGCCAGCGAACGCCTTGCCAACTGAGCTACGACCAACCTGTCGTTGCGGTTGCAATGTAAGTATTTGAGTTGTGTACTATTATTAGACCCCCCGTTTCTCAAGAACTAAGGAGCGTTGGATAAAATCCGTTGAACCTGAAACTAAGGGGTCTCTACCCTACAACATATATTGAAATAATGGAAATCTGTAATTAACAAGGTTGGCCCTCTCCTTGTTAGTTAAAATTTTTAGATAAATGTATGAAAAATGTGCATTTTCTTCTTTGCACGTCAATTTCAAAAACAGCAAAAATATAGTGAGACAATCCGAATTTTTATTGGCTTATAAAGCAAAGTACTCGAGTTATCATTTTATTTTTAATTATTGAGCAGTTTCTTAGATGTTTGGCAACAGAAAAGAAACGATAGAAAATTGAAAATTTAAAATGAGATATTTCTATAATGTTAAATTATGAACGGTGGTAGAAAAAGGGGTAAATAGTGCTCTGATGATTTTTTAAAGTAGACAGTGATCTTTTCCACGTTCTAAAACGTATGTACATAAAGTTTCGTGCAAATTGGTCAAAAATTGAAGATTTGTATAAAGGACATACATACAGAGAACGGCTTTTATATATATAGATAATCATAATAGGAAAATTTAGTTTAGCAAGAAAGCGCATAACAGGTTGAAATTTCTCTTTCAGCAATTTATACTAATAGATGGAAACATAATTGAATATTTTTGTGCAGCCCTGCAGTTTACCTAGTTACCTTTATTACAAGCCACTATTTAGCTAAAATTTAAATAAAATTAAAACACTCTTAAAACTACTGCAATCGTATTATCTTCCATATACGGCCAAGTATCCAATTCTTCGCTTGACCCTGTATATCATTTGTATGTTCTACAAACATTTCTTAGTATACTAAATGCAGTTCAGCGTAAAAATGCATAACTCCTTTAAAAACCACCATTAAGCAATTTGCGCTCATACCCAGAAACCCTTACGAATTCTTTTGTGTAAACCTGTATGTAAATTATAGCATTTATAAACACATGTAGTATGCATAAATATAGTGAAACATAAAAGCGGATATCATAATTGAAAATGCATTTCCAGCAATCACCGCTAATGTACAATACTTCTGATACAATATAGTATATGATATATTTTGCGTGTCTCTGCAAATTCTATGCACTTCGTATTATACATGAAATAACTTATAGTAAACCTCATCGACGTATATCAATTTCACTATGAAATAGTTTAACATAATTAAAATACACCGCAAACAACTCCCCACCCCCCTATATCATGATGTAACGGAAGTCTTTTGTGTGTAAATGTATAATAACTAATCTTTTCACTGCACATTTTACGGAATGCATATTTTAGTGCAGTTCATAAATGCATGTAAATTTTGTTATGTTTGGATGCGTGTAATATCATTAAAAACCATTTGAAACGATTTTTCCCCATTGGCCGTAATGTAACGGAATACTTTTGACTGTCCCTGTCGATGAACTAAGCATGCTACATATTTCATTTGAAATGTGTATCGTGCTATGGTAAACGTCAATAACATCCAAAAATTTCAGGATAATCCGAGTATATTTACGAGAGTTAGAGCACGTACAGACGGACAGACAAACTGAAGTCATAAACACTTTTCAACTTTGTTGGAAAGTGTTAATTAATGAAAAGATTAATTAATGAGAAGGCTTAAAAATGAAGAAACACTCAAATGGTGCACACTAAAGAAATATCAATATTCTTATGTTACTCCTCCAGTAAATTGGGAATGTCTTACTACAGGACCCACGAGAAAATCTAAATAAAAATATAAACAATGCACTTAATGGGATACGTAATTTGTATGTTGCCTGATCAAAAAGTGCACCCCAATAATAATATACTATATATATTTTTTATAATTTCATTAAATGGATGAAAAAAAGGACAAAAAAAGGTCAAAATTATTAAAAGACAATATTTAAATATTTCGAATTAAAGAATGTGAAAACGAATGTCTGCATTTTAGTTTGCTTATAAAATCTTGCTTATAAAAAATGAAAACAATTTTTTTTTTCAAACAATACAAAGCTAGGCAAAACTAGTGCCCAAAATTTAGTAACAGATGATAATATAATCAAAATTCGATAAAATCTGAATTTAAGGGAATGGAAGGCTTTGAAAAGTGGAAAAAATATAAATTTTTGTGTTATGTTAAAAATTATCGTTAATTTTTTTTTTAATATTAATATATTATAATCATCACACCAATTACCAGAAAGCATTTCATACTTCATTTCATAAAGGTAAGTAATGAAAAAAAAAACATACACTTCAAAGGAAGGTTTCTTAAAACAAATTTTCTGCAGATTAAACATCTTTTAAATGTTTCACGTGATTTAAATGTTTTTCTATATTATTAGTATCGCTAAAGAGCAATCTTGAACCATATTGCAAGAGAGTCTGGGAATTCACGTGTTAATTCGATAGACATTTATATAAAGAAACAACAAAAACTAGTACCAAACTCAATTTTAATGAGAAATCCACATGTTAATAAACTTTATAGCTCATTTGAGGACCTTAATAAACGAACATTTCAATGTGCATGTGTGTTTTTCAGTGTGTTTTCTTGTTGAATGTATCCAAATCCTCTGTAGTCCAGGGTTGCCAATGGAGACTATTTTTTTTTCAGTTTTATATCGAAACACTTCCTAAAAACCAAAATCTCTCACTAATAATTGACAACATGTGCAAGAAAAATACACTACACATTTTTTTTTAATGAAAGTACGAATGTAATATACAAATAGTCGCCAGTGACAGACCGACTTATCGATATTCGGCATTTTGAGCAAAATGTATGGGGGAAAGCAGGGTAAGGACGCTTAGCGGGCAATCCCGCTCTTTCAAATATCTCTAAACAGAATAGAATTGAAAACGCGCGATCGGTACCTACACTTAGCGAACGTCATTGAAGTTCCCAGTAACCATACAGTGACCGTCGAAAGAAAAGTGTTTTCGTGTCCTCAAACCAAATTACTTCATTTTTGTAGAAAAAGTAAGAAAAGGGATTATTAGATTTCTTCAATTTCGCCATTTTCAAATTAAATTGAAATTAACTTTTATTTCAATCAATATTCTGATTAAATTATGTTTTTGAAGAAAATGTGAAAAAATAATTTATTAAACGTTAATAATAATATTAATAATAAATAAATAATAATTTTCTATTTAGTTTAATTAAATTTTCATCATTTCAAGAGATAAATTTGCATATTTTAGAAAGAATTTTATTCCAAATTGTTGCCAGTCGTAGAAACAGTGCAAAGAATAATATATCCCTACGATTAAAAATTTATTTACACGTGACTATTGAAAACAGAAAAAACTTCAGAATTAAATCATTACAGTATAAAAGCAGGAAGATATTGAAAATTACGTCATAAAAATTGTATTTACTATGACTATTAAAAGAAAAATAAACTTTAAAATAATAAATTTATTAATATTCATTAAAAGTAGTAAATGCGGGAAATTAAATCATATTTAAAATAGCCAAGTAATAATTCTGCCCAACAGTTTATATTTAAAAATATATTTACGAGACTTTTCTTTCATATTTCGATATGCAATTTTTAATATTTGTCGTCAATTCTAAGGCAGCGTAAATAATAAAACTTCCTTTCTAACAACAAAAATTTTCACTTGAATATTAAAAAGAGAAAGAAAACTTAAGTTAAGTGATAAATAAGTAAGAAAAGTGATAAATTCATTAATATGCGTTAAAAGCAGAAACGGGAGTTATTACGTCGTAATCGACAAATGATAATATTGTCGAACAGTTAAAAATAAAAAAAATATATCTGTGCGAGACTTCAATTCTAAGGATTTTTTTTTTTTGTGTGTGTGTGTGTGTATGTGTTTAAATTATTGCATGAGAAATGCATTTTATTGTGTAAATTACGTCATATTTTAAAATGATACAGAAAAACGATTTTTTTTTCCGGAGAATTTTAAAGTGACATCACACTGTAAAAAAAAAATAATGCCCGTTTTCCGGTAGGAATCGGAAAAATAGTTGCCCTTAACGTACCGGAATAATTTCCAACCCAGCTCGAAATAAAATCCGTAAAATACCGTTTTACTGACTATTTCCTTATTTTTACGGATTTTATTCCAAGCTGGGTCGGAAATTATTCCAGTACGATAAGGGCAACTATTTTTCCGATTCCTACCGGAAAACTGGCAGTATTTTTCTTTACAGTGCACATTCTATAAAAGTAGTGAGGTTAGCAGATTTATTTGTATATTACATCACTTGATGCAGCATAAATACATGTAAATATATGCGCAAAATACTTTAAATTCAAATTAGATAAACACATATTTGGAAATTCGGATATTCCTATTAATTAATATAAACAATATGCAATGAAAAAATAACATACACTGTAAAAAAAATCCGACTAGTTTTCCTTTAGGAATCGGAAAAATAGTTGCCCTTATCGTACCAGAAAATTTTCCGACCCAGCTCGGAGTAAAATCCTTAAAAAGAAGAAATAGTCAATAAAACGGTATTTTACGGATTTTATTCCGAGCTGGGTCGGAAATTTTTCCGGTACGATAAGGGCAACTATTATTCCGATTCCTACGAGAAAACTGGTCGTATTTTTTTTACAGTGTAAAAATATGCATGATGGTGCATCAAAATAGAGAAAAGAATTCATTAATAAGCTATAGCTGTTCCTGAAAATATTCAAAACTCGATCAAAACATATAATATAAGCGCAAACACAATGGTTTTCAATACCGCTGTCCTGAAAGCTATTCCCAAGCAGAGGGAGTTTTTTAACATCGAACTGAAAAGAAGAATATTGCCCAAAGTGACTTTATAAAAGTCAGAAAGATAGCGACATTTTTAACGTACCATTTTATACAAGCTGATTTTCAAATTTGTAATTAATCTTACTTATCAACACCACAGTCATCAGTTTGACGGTCTGTAAAGAGCCGTCAAAATCAGAAAGATCGCCAGAAAGAGCAAGACAGGGTTGGTACGCTTCAGGGAATTTTCCAGTCAAAATATCAGTATTTTTTATTTTTTTTTTTTAGAAAAATAGATCTAGATTAACCGCATGAAATTTAGCCTGATTTAAAGAGAGATTCTCTGTAAGAAAGTACTGGTGTTAAAAAATTTCCTGTTTTGGAAATTCCCTTTAGCGTGGCAACCCTGCAAGATCGCATGATCAGAGATCCAACTTAGACTTATTTACGCTCCACCCGACAAGCAGGGGTTCGCAGGCAAAAAATCAGCCCAGCCAGAAGGGGAAGGCACCTATATTTTACAAAACATTAAAAAAAAACTTATTCAAGTTAAAATTAATTTATAAACTGTGGGCGAAGCCAGGCTGCCAATAATCCGACAGGGGGCTGTATAATTAGTAGTTCTGGAAAGTTACAAACAATAAAAAAAATACCAATAAAAAAAATTACAATTATATTCTGAGTTTAACGATAACAAGTTAAACTCCGTTGCATTCAATAAATATTCTCTGTGTCAAAAGAATTTAGAATTTCTGCAAACGAACAATTTGTCAATAGATAAATTAACAAGACATTGATATTTTAATTTTGCTATAAGTACATGTGAATGCCAAAAGGTTTAATATACACAATTTTTGGGGCATCATTATACTAAATAATAGTGTTACGACAATAATTGATGAGGCCACGGTAACAGAAAAATGCCTCATTCAAACGGAGAAGCATGACAACCCGATTACAAAAGATAGTCACAGCTATGGTGATAATATCATTGAATCTTCCGTAACCTGTTAATATTTTTCAAACAGGGCGCATTACTATATTTTCATAGGCTGCGAAGTTTGAGCAGGGGCTGGCGGGCGTAGCTCGTAGGGGGCATAGACCACCTTTAGAAAAAGCGTAAATTTTATGCCAGGTATATGAAAATATCTTAAAATTTTGTTATAAAGTTTAACATAAAAATAAAATTTCGTATGTCTACCGTTTTAAAATTTACAATGTCCATAAGTAATTTGTGAAATATGGAGTTGTCTTTACAAGTTATTTACGTTATTAAAATCAGGAAGCGAAAAACATTATACATTACCAGTATAATATCAGCATTAACAACAGGAAAAAGTTGTTTCCTTGAACACGTTTTTAGTTAACCCGAAGCATACTATTAAAAATAAACTTCTTTTCATACTTTTATACCATGACGGAAAAGGAGAAGCACAAAAATACTAGCACCATTTTAAACAAACTGAACTATAAGTAAGTACTTTGATTTAAAAGAATATAGAAATATTTTTTTTTTGTATTTGGAGTGGAAATTAGAAAAGTAAACACACTTATTCTATATAAAATGCCCCGAATGGGATATTTCTTTTAAAAAAAGCCAAAATTGGGAAAGAGTTTGAAATTTTTAGTGTTCGATGATATATAAACAAAATTTGCAGAAAGTAGTTAAAAAAACATTTAAATAAAAAATGTAACAAAATATCTAATATTGCTTTCACTTCATTTATCTAAACCTAATAATTACGAGTACTTATCAACATTAATTCGTATCACTGAAAACTACGAGAAAAGTGTTACTGATATTATGTATTACATTTCATAAAATGTCTGTTGAAAAAAAAAAATAGCAACATATTTTAATGTTATCTACTTTGCATCCTTGAGTAATAAACAGAATATTTTTCCACATAATCCTTTAAATAGTAGCAGAGTTCTCCTTGTAATAAAAGTAACGGCATATTTAATGCTTTAGTAAAAATAATATTCATCTTATTACTATCAAAAATGAAACAAATTAATTGAAGTTTTTTATTCTCTAAAAAACTGCACGTGAAACGCCATTAAAACGTTTGATGATAGAATTATTATCATGCTTAGGCTTTTCTATGTTTTTTATGACTTGATTCTTAATGGTATTGGGGAGTAATTGGTAGTTATTAAACAATCATTTTTTACTATGTTTATCAATTCTAAGCGTTCTATGAATATATGTATTATATATTTCTTTTTTGAAATATATTTCGTAGATTTTTGAAAGATAAAAAAAAAATAATTATCCAAGTGCTTTATGAATAATATTTTAGATTCGTCGAATGCTAGTTATTTAGATAATGATCAAATTTGTAAAAAAAAAAAATAAAAAATAAAAAATAAAAAAAAATAAAAAAATAAAAAAATAAATAACACGTTAAGTTGTTTATGTACGCTCAAATACTAAAACCGCTTCAAAGAAGTATTATAATACATTTTATGAGATCATTAAGAGAATATAATGATCCATGTAATATCGAAAAATTAAAAATTAAAAATAATAATAAACTTGCATGAATTTCAAATTTCAGAATACATTCAATGAAAATAAAATCTATAATTAGAACAGTATAAAGATAACGTTTTTTAAAATTTTATATTTCATTAATAGTAACTCTCCAAAACAATAATACACACATATACTTAATTACATTCTTAATACATGTTATTAATTGATAAAACTATTTTTCTACTAATCATACGAATACTGAAATAATAAACAATAGAGAAATGTCTCACAAATAATTATTTTATATTAAATTTAGAGAAAGTATATTTTTTCTTTAAACAATATGCATTTCTCCGGGTGAAAAAAATTACCTTATGAAGCGTTTCTTATTATTCTGTGGAAGACATTCATACAGGAGACACTTTGGGCGATATGGAAGAGTTTGTAGACAATAACGCAAAATTTCTGATTTACACAAAAAATATTACCAATTTCTGCACATCTGTTTTTTTTATTATTATTATCGATTGAAACTTTGAACGGCACAACTCATTTTGACAAATCCCATATTTTATGACATTGCTGTTAACACATGCTGCTGTGTTCCTGTTAAAGAGCTATTACGCGTGAAAATTTCAAGCGACAAAAATTGCCTGCGACTCCTCAATTTTCTCGCAATTACGTACCACTCTTTTCGTCTGCAAAGCATTTAATTGTATGTTCGGGAAAAGGCTTTTCTAACGTAAATTTTCCAAGCATGTAATTTGCTGCCACTGACGACTAGTTTCGTTTGAGACGCCAAAAGCGCTCCGACGTAAGATAGTTGCTTACTTTTCGAGCAACTCACTTGAAGCCATAAGTTAACAGTGAGACGCCTGTAACTAGAGACAACACTGTCGCCGCTTGTCATAGCACTTTTACGGTCCTGGCCTCTTAACATGCTTGAAAGTTATTGTACTGATTTCATCTTTGATTTCAGGTTAGCATTGTTGTCAATTACTTCAATTTTGGTTACCAGTATTTTCGTATTATAGTATTCTTCCTATTTCATTGTAGATTTCTGCAAATTAATATGGTGTAGAATAAAATGTGAAAATACTGGAGGCAAAAAAAATGTATCAGTAGGCAGTATGTGTTATATTTGAATTAATTAATTAATTACTTGAAATGTAGGGGGGAGAGGTTACGTACTTTCTGTTTGCAAGTGTGGTACAGACTTTCCCATGATACTTACTAAGGATATATAATAGTATCAATACAATCAGTTGCAGAATTTTTGCATACCAAAGATGGGACAACAAAGTAGGAATTTGGTAATCATACTGTTTTGGCGCACAAGTGTGGTTAAATTCAGTTTTTAAACTATTAAAAATAAAGAAGCCATGGTAAAAAAATTCTATAATTGTAAAATGAGGGGAAAAGACACATAATATTATATGTATTATCTTTAGCAGTTATTTCTTTCTAATTGTTAAAATTTTTCATTTTCCGTTTTGTTTTAATTTGTTTTTGTGAACTGCGTTCAAATGTACGTATACTCACTTTAGGCCAGTAAAAATAAGATTTTTCTAACCGAAAATTCGCGGAAAGCTGGAAATTGTTTTAATCACTTTGTTTTACATCAAAATTAAGGGATTTGAAGTTTGTCCCATTTTTCCTGTTGAGCTTTAGGCGTGGCACCACAAAAACGTCAAAATTTTCGGACTATTTTGAGTATTTCGCAAATGACTCAAAAACCGTTCCCTCTGCAAAAACAGTTCTAATTTGAAAATTGTAGATAATAAAATCCTGCGTCGATTGAGTATTACCGACTAAAAATACCGCCAAAAATAAGCGAGATATGATAGTTCAAAAAAGTACTTTTTTACACTTTTTTCTACAAAATCTCATAAAATTGGTTTTTGATGTTCTCATGTATAAAATGTTAGGAACAATATAATAGTAACAAAAAATCAAGAAAATTAATTTATTTAAAAAAATTAGTATCTAAGCAATGGTGATAAAATCATCTTACGTTACTTGAGGGAAATACAGGGAAATCGAGCTTGGAGCGTTTTTTTTTTTTTTTTTTTTTTTTTTTTATGGACCTTGACCTGTCCGTTCTTCTTCCTCCTGTACATGGAAGGCATCCTTGTCCATATCTACTTTTTCGTCGTATCCGGTTTGTGAATCTTATTCCTCTGCGGTATTTGTGCACGATGCACCTTTACAGTGGTAACATAAACCACCTTTGCATCCCTTTGCACATTTGCATGAAAGAATGTTTAGATGTGCTGGTGTTGCAGCTATATCGTTCGTGGTAATTGGAAGTAAACCATATTGGAATAACTTCCAACCAGAATCAGTGGGATTCATCACCCTTCCATTCAGATGTTGATCTGAAGAAAAACTCTGTGTGAATGCTATTTGGCTGCATCTTCTGTTGGCGGCAGAGAAGCGAGGTTAAATTGGGGCTTCATAAGATGTTTTGCAAATGTGTTGTATCGCAATTTGTGGAGTGTTGTGGATTCGTCATACTGGGGATTATATAAAATGGCAATAAATTTCTTCCCCGCATTACTTACTTCTTCAGTCGTAGCATATTGGTTATTAAAGACAGTTGGAACAACCTGTAGGTGAGCGTGATTTTCCAAAAGCTTGACGAATTTCAATTTGCCCTGCCTGAAGAAGGCCGATGTAGAATCACAGCCACTAAAAGCTTGTAGGAATAGGACGTTTTCTTCACAATCGGCGATTACTTGAAACTTAATGGTGAATATAAAACATTGCACGACTCTCCTTTCCCGAGTTTCAAGAAGTATATCGTGGATGAGTTGGGAATAAATGTAGTCAAAAGCACAAGCAGATAAATATCTTTCCCTATTATGATGACACGTTCTGACTGCGGATCAAGTTGGATGGCTTCCATCACGATGCTAGTATCTGCATCCTCGACAGCTTGTTTTACAGTAAAATTGTGTTGCTCCAAATTTTCAATGAGCATTTTTATTAAACGGCGTTAATTCCCTTCATTTACAAGGAAGTGCTCTTTTTGCATTGTGAGCGTCGTATTTCCGTTAAAGTCAACACTTGCTGCAATGTATTTATTTTTTCGACGGAAGCGCTCACCAGATTTGGTGCCATATTCTGACGATTCTTCTGGGTAACCATCAAAAACAATTGTTGCAGTTTTACCATAATTGTTTTTCAAATATCTAATGTTCTTGGAAGTAATTTAGGGAAAAGTAGGGTAATGACGCTCAGAAGGGTAATCCCGCTCACTCAATATATCTAAACAGAATAGAATTGAAAACGTGCGATTGGTACCGGCACCTAGCGAACTTCATTGTAAGTTCCTAGTAAGATATAGTGACCGTCGGATGGAAAGTATTTTTGTGTCCTCATGTTATTAGTTTGCAGTTGTTTTATTATAAAATTCTACAACATCTAACTTGAAAGTAAGTGTATACTCTTATTGTTAAATATTAATTTACTCATTATGTCTACGAAATATATACATTTAGCTGTACGTTCTTGGTTTTATTTATTTTTGTAGTACGTTGTTACGCCAATTATAGTGCATTAAAACCCAACATGGCGATAATGGGTAATGCCGCTTGCGTGGAATTCCAGAAGAAGTGTTGCCAGTGGGCAGCTTTTTTAAAATTCAAATTTATTGATTAACACCACTTTCTTGAAATGGTGAAATTCCCCTGTTTTCACTTAATTAATATGTCATTAAACAAGGAGAATTTTACAATTTCAAAAAAGTGGTGATAATCAAAAAACCAATTTAAAAAAAGTAGCCCACTAAATGTGTAACACAATATGTCTAAAGTGGTCGCAAAAAGTCTGCAGTGGTGTGAACAGCCCACACAACTACATATTGGCCCAGTAAATTTAGACCAAAAGGAAGGTCGATAGCTAAGAAATTCATAATGAGCTCAAATTTTCAGGATTAGCTCCTGGATATGTATAGAATGGATCCTGAAAAGTCTCAAAAAATTCGATGTCGGCTTCCATCCAAAATGGCGGATGAACTGTGGTCGCCAAAAAATTGCGCCTTTTTGGATGTTTTTCTGCATATTTACGTCAAAAGTGAATATTTTTCGCTTCTAAGGAAACCAATGCAGTCAGCAAGTATGCTAATTTGAATATGAGCTTAGGTTTATAAAATAAAGAAATTATAAATGTACGGTAATACGATTTATTTAAACTGAGATTATTTAAAAAAATAAAAATCGTTTTTTCTTTTGGAGTTTTCACTTACATTTTCACACACAGGCAGTTTTTCAACAAAAAATGCAGATAAGAATAAGAGTAAAATGTAGTGAATGAAGGAATTTCCTACGCACTTGCTCCATACAGACATGGGAGGGGGTTGTAGAGGAATGTGAGTTTGCTGACGCCGGCTCCGCTCACAGTTTATTGTTTCGGCCAAAAGCTTGACTATGCGTGGTCATTTTTTCTTCTGTTTTTGCTCCGTTTAGCTTTTTTATGTCCGGATATAGTTCAAATGGATTGTGATCCTTTGTGTGTGATTTATGGTGAAGCACCGAATGTTGGTAAAACAGTTACTGTGACAAGGGGCCTTCAAACCCTTCTCAATACTAGTAAAAGACGACAGGATGGATTACACGAATATTATTCGGATGTCAACAGTTTAACTGTACATTCAGAGTGCAGAAAATATTACACCATGCCATCTTTGATTGCTAAGGAAATTTCACAACGAGACCATACTACAGTTTGTGAGAGACCTACAAAGAGAACTAAAGACACGGGTTTCAATTTTAAAACCCACTATTCGTTTTGAGGTGAAGAGGCTTCAGTTAAAGTAGAAACAAAAAAAAGCAAAGAAGTACAGAAAAGTTGTTCATCAGATAGAGACTTTGTAGTCTTTAAACAGTTTTAAAAAAAAAGCTGAAGAGCGTAAAGACGATAAAGGTGAAACAGTTTTGAGAAGAATTAGCAATGTCATTGACTTAGTTGCAGCTGAAGGCAGGTATCATGAAAACTGTTATGCATCTTTTTGACAAATCCTGTTATTGATAAAACTGTTGGGAGGCCAGTAAACATAAGGATGAGCTCTGCTTTTGATAAACTTTGTAAATTCATAGATGAGGAAGATGAATGCCAATATTCAGGCCAAGAGCTGTTCTCGAAACTTAAAGAATTAACTGCTGAGGGAGTGGAAATTTATAGCAGCCAACAAATCAAAGATCTTCTTTAAAAAAGTATGGTGAACCTGTTAACGTTGTCAACGGACGTGAGGGTTTTAGGAAGGATGTATTCTTCACATTCAAAGATGGGTAAAAAAACTTCTATATCAGGCATGTTACGAAAAGAGGGAACAGAATGAGTTTGAGGAAAGAAAGAGAATTATTATGATGGCAGCCAAAATTATTATAGAGGACATCCAGCCTCAGGTGTATGACAACCAAACATATCCTCATCCTGAGAACATGTTGGATGATTTATGCTTTTCTATTCCAGAGACTCTAAAATTATTAATTGATAATATAACTAAATCTAAAACAATGAGTCACAAAGTACAGAGAAAACGAATCATGGTCTGTCATTCAATTATTTCAATGACAGGGCCAAAACCTTTTGTATCTCCTCTTCTCCTTGCATGTGGAGTCTACTGCCTGCGTCATGTTGCCTTCCGACAACTTATAGACATTCTGCACAGTTTGGGAATGTCTGCTATTGATAATGAGGTTCGGCGATTTGATTTTTCTTGCATGAATGCTGTCCCTCCACAGACCGTGTCTCATTTCACACAATGGGTATTTCATAATTCCGATTTAAATATCAGGACCTTAGATGGGCATAATATCTTCCATTGTATGGGCGATATTAGAATAAGTACACAACCAGAACAATTAGTTTCTGATGCCAGATTCCCAAGACTGAAAAATCCTTCAGCAGAAACTGTAGCTACACTAGGGAAAACGGACATTCTAACCTGCCCTCCAAAAAGCAGTAATGGTCTTTCTCATGTGGTAGTGAAACCAATTCTAATCAACCAACAGAATGTCACAAATCCAGAAATGGCCAAGTTCTCCAATAGGTTGTGGTTGTGCTTACATCTTGTTAAAAATACACCAGAGCCTATGTGGAATGGGTTTATGAATGCTATCTACAAGAATATTAGCACCACGCAATACAACACTAGTAGTATTGTTCCTGTTCCGTTTTTCAGCCACCCTGCCTCTGACATAAATGCAATACATTCAACTCTGGTTTATGCAGCAGAAGAATGTAAAATGCTGGAACAAAACACATGCATAGTGACTTATGATCAACCCCTGATTTGGAAAGCTATGCAAATCGTTACGGTAGCAGAAACGGAGCTTCTCTGGCAAATGTTGTCGTGCGGCTTGGTGGGTTCCATCTTCCCATGTCTTACCTAGGAACAATTGGATACCTAATGGCAAGCAGTGGAAACAATGAGCTGTGTGAATTGTTGTATTCGAAGCAAACGACTGAGAAAATGATGAATGGGCATGCTTACTCGAGAGCCTTAAGAACACATTTTCTCACATACGTAACTCTGTATGAGAAACTTCTTCAACACTCTCTGCACGAGTTAGATGACAATACTAAAAGCAAAATTCGAGATGTTATTGATGAACTTATGGTGACAAATGGAAGCCGTATTGAAGAACTTCAAGACAACAACTGCATTAAAGAGTTGATCAACTCTATTGAAACAGCTGCAGAAAGCAGAGACTTTTCTAGAACTGGCAAACTGTGGTTACAGTACATGGAACAGATTACACTTATGCTTTTCTATATTCAAGCAGATCTAGTTGGGAACTGAGAATTACATTTGTATAGCATTAAATCCATGATGCCTTACTTTCATGCAGCAGGCCACATTTTTTATGCCAAATGTGCCCATTTATATATTCACCAAATGGAAGAATTGATGGAGAAAATGGAAAGCAATGAATTTTAAAAAAAATGTTGATGGTTATTTTACTATTCAGAGAAAAGAGAGGGCATGAAGTGGAGTTGCACCAGTCATGATAATAGAGCAGAGTCTCGTGAAATCCATAAAAGTAGCAGGAGGCTTAACACATAGCCGAGGAATGGAAGATTCAACTTTGTCCAGATAGATTGCTTCTTGCCCAATGAACATGAAAGTATCGGAAGTATTAGAAGATTTTTGTGAAAAAACATACGTATGCTGCGAACAACACGCTGAATTTCTGCCTTCCAGACAATCAAGAGATGATTCTGATTTGAATAAGCTATCTGAATGCTTCACAATCCTCTCGATAATCATTGTCCTAAATATTTGTTGATGAATATAGCTAGTGGATTGGTTGCTGATGATAAAACAAACTGTGACAATGCAAAGAAAATTGGTGAAAATTTACTGTCTTCAATCATAAGATGTTCATTTGGGGAAATTAAATTTCAACGGAAAAAGAGAGTTATACCAATATGGCAACAAATAACACATTGATAATAAGGAATTCAACTGTGATATTCAATCCTCTACAGTTGTTTACCATGATTGTTGCTGCACTCAAGTCCAATGAAAATCTACGAGATTACCTCAAATACGAATTGGCTCCTCAACCTCCCTTCCTCTTTGATGAAGTTTCAATGAGGAAGAATATTAAATCAACTTTAGCTGCTATCATTGAAACAACTGAGCCTTGTGTTGAACCTCCACCAGCTTGCTCGTTTATTGTAGATGAATGATTTCTTTTGCATGTATTGGTTTGGAATGAGTCCGACACCCACAGAGATATATGCCTCAAATATATTATATCTGTCCAGAAACACTTCTCTCGATGTGAAGCAGTTTTTTATGGGTACACTTGTGCCTTATCAACTATAAGTGTGGAGAGGCAAAGAAGGTTGATGTCGAAAATGTCTGCAACTATTGCTTTTGACGAAAACATGGTGGCCACAACCAAACAAGTTGTTTTTTACGGAACTCCGAGAACAAGGCTTGGCTTATTCGAATGGTCATGGGTTACTTCCAGGCCAAAGAAATAACTGCCCTACAGGCGGATGCTGATGCTGATGCACTAATCTGTACAACTGCAATTAATTCAAGTAAGACCAATTCTAGATTAGTCACAGTAGTCGGTACTGACACAGATCTGCTGACCATTCTCAGTCAATCCAGGAGGTAATCCAGGAAAACCATTCTTCTTTCTACGACTTCGCGAACAGAAATGCTAAAACATATTTAAATTCAAAAATCACTTGGCCCAATGAAGGATTCCATTCTCTTCCTACATGCAGCAACTGGATGTGATACCACATCAGCAATTTTTATGAAGGGGAAATCCGTAGCTTTTAAATTGATAAAGAAAAAACATGAGCTGCTTTCTTTGACTTCCTTATTCAACAGTCCTCAACTTAAACCCCAAAAGGTAATTGAAATTGGGGAGATATTCATGAAAAAACTTTTTGGGGAAGAGAAAGTTGACTTCCTAAATGAGCTGCGACATATCTGTTACAATAAAGAAGTAACCTAAAATCTCTCATCAGAATTAAACCTGGCCGTTCTTCCAGCAACAAGTGCAGCAACTTCGCAGCATTCACTTCGGGTTTATCTTCAAGTCCAACAGCGGCTGGGAAACAATCTTGATCCTACTGAATGGGGATGGTTCATGAAAGAAGGCAGATTAAACCCATTACCTTCAACCATTATCGCAGCGCCCGAAGATCTTCTGCAGTTTATCTCTTGTGATTGCAAAATAACTGCTGCAAGGGACTGTGATGAAAGATGTCAGTGGAATAAGGCAGCTCTCCATTGTTCTAGGTTTTGTACCTCTTGCTTAAGAGAAACATGCACAAATTCAGGTTCGTCCTATTAACGTATTTGAAGACGACGATAACGGTTACGACGTTGAAAGGAGTGGCATTCTGGTAATTTTGTTTTAAGTTTATTTACCACAAGATTATTAGCTTATTTATTACAAGCATTACTATAATGTTTTATTGTACTTTTACTTTGGATTTAAATTGTTGTGCCTTGTAATAAATAATTTAAACTTGTTCTAACTTTCTTTCTTTTTTTTTCCATTACAGTCCTCTGACAAACATTTCTATATAGAAAAATGGAATATCTGTCATTTTTTTAAAACAAAATTTTAAACATAATCCTCACAAATAGGTTTACAAACATATAGATGACTTGTCAATAGTTTCTTAAGTACGAGGCAAAACAGGCTAAGGGCAATGAAATTCTATTAATTTGAAGACAAATAAATGAATGTACAACTCATTCGCAGCTTTTATTTTGATAAAAAACTAGGTACAGGGCTCGACTAATTTACTGAGGGCTGGGCAGGCATCTCTTTGCGGGACCCCTACACCTTAAAGCTATTTTAGAAGACCATTAAAAACCTCAACAGAGAGGTTTTTTTAGCAATTTTATTGCTTTTTTTTATTTTTTTAGGCCTTTTCTGGCACGGGGGCTCGAGGCTCATGCCCCGTGTGCCCCTGCTTTAGTCAGGCCGTATGTATACATTAAAACAGGACGTAAGTAGAGGTCACAGAATTTTATCAGAAGTAAAAAAAAAATATTGATATATGACTTAGAAATGGAAACAAAAACATTGGACGATGCAAAAAGGTCTTAGCGGCAATCTTTGATCGGCCATTTTGAATAGAAGTACACATGAGAACTTCTGAGACTTTTAGGATTTTTTTTTTTTTTTACTTGTCATAAAGAGCTGATTCTGAAATTTTCAGCTTATTACGAATTAATTAGCTATCAAACCCTAAATTTACTGGGCTAATATGTGACTTTTGCCTTACTTAAATGCTGTATTCAAACTCTGAGCGCAATTACCCTACCATGCCGGCATTACCGCTCAATCGATGGTCATTTAAATAAAACGATAAAAAAATTCCTTAAAATTTTATGGAAATTAGTTGATTGCAAACTGTTCCTTATGCTTTGGAGTTATACTTCGTAAATAAAATATTGATTTTTTTGTCTAAATTTGACTAGCTATTCATGTTTTCACTTAAGTGAGCGCCATTCGCCTACCTTCCCCTAATAGAACTTTTCTCTTAGCTCCCAACTCACTAGATGAAGGAGGAAGCCACCATCAATCACATGGACAGTTTTTATGGTTTGTTCTAAATTATTAAGGGGAGTGAACAAATCGTAAAATAACGACTTTCGCGGTTTCCTCATCCCAAAGCTATCAAACAGAGAAGTCGGAAATAGAGCCAATTCATACACAAAGTTCTTCCTCTAATTTCTTGTGGAAAGAAATTTGGCGAAAAATAGCCTCTAGATCGACGGATACTTCCTCATCATGGATTTTAACAGAACACATAAAGCTTTTCATTGGATTTACTCGATTGGATCTCTTGAATTTCACATGGGCAAAATCACCAACAATGACACTTTTTATACTTGCAACTGCAATCTTTTTGTATAGATGACAATTTATTTTATCGCCAACAATCTCTCCTGTACTCAGACACTATTAGTGTTTGTTTAGTGTAACATTAGGATTGGGTTAAGGTTTCAAAATTGTAATCATAAGCGCAAATATACGTGTGAGTACATTTCGTTTGGTTACATGAGCACTTCAAAAAAAAACAATTTTCTGAGATTTTTTTTTTAAAAATTGGAATGCAATTTTTGATCTATCATATCTCGTTTATTTTTGATGGAATTTTTAGTCACCAGAATTTTATGGCCTAAAATGTATAAATTAGAGCTGTTTCTGTAGAGTGAACGGTTTTTGAGGTATCTGCAAAATACTGAAAAAAGTCCGAAATTTTTTAGGTTTTTGTGGTGCCATGTCTAGGAAAAATGGGACAAACTTCAAATTCTTTCATTTGGATGAAAATAAAGTGATTAAAACGATTTCCAGCTTTCCGCGAATTTTTGCATAAAACAACCCTTTTTTGAGCTAATTTTACTGGACTATTTCTAGTTTTGAATACAAAGTCATTGCTTACATCAACATTTTTTTTGTAATGGTGGGCCAACTCAGCCAGTGGTTAGCATACTCGCGAAAAAATTAAGAGCATAGATCGGCGGTTTCGAAACCAGTGTGGTCTTGACTGTGTGACTGCGCAAGGATTTTCGAAATTGCCTTGTACAGAGCTGATGTTTCGGATCACTTTCCCTTCAAATGTCCTCTTGATAGAATACATTCTATTGCAGTACATGATATGTTCACAAAGCTTCTAGACTGGTATGAGAATACAAAATTTATTAAACATTTATACATATATATATGTATACAGACACATTTACTACATTTTTAGTCTTAAGAATTTTTTTAGTACTAAGAGGAACGTCCAAAACATTTAAATCCAAAATCTGCAAATGTCCAAAATTTGTAACGTACACAACTGCTAATTAAATGCTTTAATCATTAATTTTCCAGAATAGTTGCTGCTTGTGTTCTTTTAATCTTTTAATCTTTTAATGTTTGTGTATAATTTTGTAGATATACTATTAAAATATTTATATATTATATTTATAGACAAAATACTATACTATTTAAAAAATTTGGCCTTAAATTTGAAAATTTTTAAAAATACATATAGTTAACGTTTAATGATCCCACCTTTTGAGAATCTCCCTAAAGCAACACGAATAATTCAGCATTAAAATATGAAATCCGTCAAATATACCGATTGTTGGATTAACGGTTTATAGGATAAAATGATGCAACATGAAAGAATAAACTATTTTTCGTAAATGGCATTTGACAGTATAAAGAACGATAGTCGAAACATCTTTGCAACTGGAAGTATACCTTTAAAGCTAATGATTTAGGAATTAACTATTGAAAAACAATATGCACAGGTGCCCTGCATATCAGAATGTCGTAATACAAATAGGTTTAAAAACTAATTAATCTATTCTCAAAAGAGATGCAAATACTCACAGATATGATTGACGAACTAAAAAATAACATTTATATACCAACGTCAAAGCATTCAAGGGCAATTCCGCAGAAAAGTCTCATTTTTGGGGAAAAATAAAATTATTAATTTATTTAATTTAAGGATGTGATTGGAAAGTTTGATAATTTTATGTTCTATAAATAAAGCCTAATAAGAAGTCATTGTAAATTACTGTTCACAAACTAAGTTAACTCTTTATCTACTGACGGTACTTATAAGTACCACTCACTTTAAACTTTCATCCCATAATGAATATTACTAATATTCTAGTGGTACTTTTTAAAAATACTCTTTTAACTCCACTTTATCCGGATATATGGCAGCAGTAGTTCTAGGTTTGTTATTTTTGCGAGGAAGAAGGCTATCTTTGAAAAATTCTATTGTGTTTTGTGCCGACATTTTGTACACATTGTCACGCTCGTCTTTTTATTGCTGCAAACACAGTAAATGATAAAAGATAAGTGTTGGATTTTTTTATGTGTTCATTATGATCTTATAATACAATTTGACAAAGTATTTTAGTTGGGCGGTGTTTGTATTTGGTTTAACATGTGAATTACTTGGTGGTAATTATAAGTACCGTCATTACACTGGCTGTCGGAGAAAAAACTCCTTGTTTACTTTTCGTCCGTGTAGTTATCCATCGTTTTCAACTGTTTTAAAATGTAATTACTGAAATATAGTGTAGTAATAATTTTCCTAGTATTTATTTTCTGTTTCATTATTATTTTTTATAGGAAATCGAAAAAGCAGTGGCACCAGATCTTTTTTGCTATGCTAGAAATAGCACATGTAAATTCACATATTGCATATGTGCAGATTCCAGATAACATGTTGTCGCTGGAATGTAGACGTCGCATAACTAAAGGACTGCTAACAAGATCGAAACCTTAAAAAAAATAGTTTTCTTAACTCTTTCAAGGGCAAAGCATTTTCTATTCTAAACTGTGGAAATACATGATTTGCACCAGAATTTGGCAAAAAATTTATTTGTAAATAAGAAAAAGGCTATATTTTACATACTTATTAAATCAAATAAATTTTACCGCAATTCTGGTGGCATTTGAAATATCTTGTGGGTTTTCTGTTACGATATTTTAGTCATAGTGTACTGCGGTACTTTAAAGTACCACTTTAATTAATTACCTCTAAGGAATGAAATTTCTCACTGGTGAGTATTTTTTTTTATGTTTGTCCTTTAATTTTTATTGTAGTAATTGAAAAACAATTACATGAAAAAAATTGCAGTAGATTATAATGCAGTAGATAAAGGGTGAGGTACCATTACTGTCTTTGTAAAGTGATAATGTTACGTCAATTACACAATAAAAGTTACGTCAGTTAAATATGTAAATGCCATTTTTTCTTTTTAATTGTTCAGAAACTAATTAAAAAAATTATTATTATAATTTGTCATTACTTAGTATTATTAAGAACAGAAAGTCCCTTTTTTTTAAACTGGATAGTTTTGATAATTTTAGAGTTCAATCAAGCCAGAAAATATGTTTGTCTGTTATATATTACATCAGTTACAGAATTTTGAAATGCAATTTTTGGGACTAAAATAGAGGTTGAAATAATCTACAGGCATTTTAGTATTAAATTCTTTATATGAAATATTTTAAATTATCAAAATTTGTTCTATCTTTATTAGTAAATTTTCCATAGAATTTATAAAACAATAATAAATCATCAAGTGTTACGTCAGTTACGATGAAAGGGACCTCAACAAACATATATTCGTATATATATATAAATTATTAATATAAACGCAGTTTTATAAAGAGACAGATTAATTATCTATTTTTAATTAATAATTTTTTTAACGAAGACATAATAGTAAAGAAGAAGTAAAATTCATTTTTTAAGAAAATATGTTTTGGTACTAGGTATTAATAAGAAATGTATTATAAAGAATAACACAAAAACAATTTGAAAAGTGACGCATAAAAATAAATAAGTAGGAAAATTAATTTCCTTCTACGGCATTGTTAATAAAAGTCTGTTTTTGTAGCCAGAAAAATTATATGTTACAACATGCATGTCATCCAATGCAAGCACACATTTTTGAAAAGTATAATGGAAGATCCTACTTTTGTGTTTTTTTTCTGATTCATTAATAATAAGTAATAGTAATAACGATTTGGACTAAATTCGAGTCATTGTATAATTCGAATGTGCCAATGATTTACGAATTAACGTGATGACTAACTGTGCTGATATTTTAAAATGCTAATTAAGTGTTGAGTATAACTAGTGATTGTGAGATAAAAGAATTAAATAAATAAAAAATAATCCTTAAAATGATATAAATATATATATTCACATAATACGACACATGTTAATGTGTTTTTATAAAAAATACATCATATAATTCTTACTCTGGAATACTTTTATTAAGAGTATCAGTTAAAACAAAGTCAAACTTCCCTCATAGCATGCATGGTCACAGTGACGTCATTGTGACGTCACTGTAAGTCACTGTGGTCGCGTCACATCTGTGACCAAAATGTCGCCACTCAGTGATGTCACGTTGTGACTGAGATGTGAACTTCTTAGAAAACTTAAAAAAATTACAAAAACTCTTTAAAACATGTTATTTACTGTAAAACTGGCAATTTAAAAAACAATTGTGACGTCACTGTCATGTCACTGCATGTAACATACGTCACGTCACATATGTGGCCAAAAACCCACCATATTGTAAACTCACAGTGTGACAAAAATATTAATTTCAGAAAGGTTTGAAAATGAAGAGAAATGTTTTAAACAGGCCGTCTTAATGCATTTTGAAGCTTGGATCGGATTGATTTTGTAGTATTCTTTATTATAATAAATAAATCCACTTTTATACTTTCTACTAGAAAGATAACCCGTCAAAAATGACGGAAAATGAGATAGAAAGATATATAAACCTTTAAGACCTGAAGGGTTTTGGTAGAAATTAAAAATTGGCTTTTAACCCAAATTAATAAGATCATATTTAATTGAAAAAAGATATTTTAAATTTTTTTCGATCTCAGGTGACGTCAAGGGAGGATCCACACAATTGTTTGGTCTGCTTTAGTGCCAGAAAGAGGAAATTGTTTTTCCTTTTGCCTTAGGATCATCTACACAGTTGTTTAGATCAGGTCTTAAAGCGATAAAAGACATGTGCAAGAATATGAGTTTTCCTCTCTTGTTCCGCAGTAATAGATGAAAATAACACAATTTAAAAACAAAACGAATTTATGAAAAACTGTGTAATAATGAACACAGAAAAAATGAAATTAAAATTTGTTCACAAAACTTCAGGATATACGACGTTTTTTGTAAAAACTCTTTCATTATTTAAAAGCCGACCTTGCTCTTCAGTATCTTCTACATAAATTTTTAACTGCTATTCCTCTTTACATCTTGAAATACTTACAGATAGTTGTCCATGAGAAAAAACCGGTTCTTTTAAATACAGGCCAACTGTAGAAAATGTTTGTTCTTGTGACTTATTTATCGTCATTGCAAATGACAGTATAACCGGAAATTGGCGGCGTTTAAGAATGAAAGGTAGAGAAGTTTCACTTGGTGTCAAATCAATTCTCGGTATGTGAACTTTATCATTTTGATTTGTTCCGGTTAAAATGTAAGCATCAATAAAATGGTTGTGGAGAGAGTGCACAATTAATCTGGTTCCACTGTATAATCCTTTTCTTGGATTCATGTTTCTGAGAAGCATGATGATACTTCCTTTTTTCAGAGTAAGCTTATGTGGAGGCATCCCAGATGGAGTTTGTTCATGCAAGAACTCAGGTGAATAATTGTTAACATTTTCTTGTTTGTAAGATACGACTGAATCTGCACTATAGTAAGTTCTCCCATCTTCAGGCAGCAAATTCAAAATTTTGTTATTTAATGACAATGTATGTTTGTTTTTTGTTGTCAGAATTACTTTTTGTTCAAGTTGTTCAAAATCAGTATAGTTTGTATGATCTCCATATACACTTGCAATAATTGAATCTTTGCAAACCATTGATGGTGGAATTTCTATTGTACCTGCAGGTAAATTTGATATATCGGGTGTTTTTCCTTCACCAATTTTTATACTGCCACTCATTAAAGGAATTTTGCCCTTCAGATCTCATATTTTCAGATAGTTTAAGTTGTATAAATTCTTGTCAAAGTGGGCATGATTTCAAGCATGTTTCAATAATTTCTGTTCTGTTTCCTCTTATAACAACTGGCAATGTCTGGCGGAAGTCTCCACCTAATAACATAACCTTGCCTCCAAAAGGCATGTCATTCAACATTATTTCCCACAGTAAGACATCTATACAACGAAGAGCATGCCATGACATCATTGTCACTTCATCAATTATAATTAATTTTGTTTCACGTAATATTTGAGCTTCACTTGAAGACGTTCGAATGGCAGATGTGGAAGTTTCTAAAATCCGCACTGGTAATTTGAAGCTAGAATGAACAGTTTTGCCACCCTCTAATAAAATTGATTCAATTCCTGTTGTTGCATGTGGAAGTACTACTTGGCATTTACCTCTAACAAAATGCATGAGTGCGTTGTACAAATATGTTTTACCAGATCCTCCAGGACCATCTAAGTAAAAGCAACGTCTCGTAACAGAATTACTTTCAAAAGCTGATTTTATTTGGTTGAAAGTTTCTACTTGTAAGAAACGTAAAGTTGCTATTTGTTCAACAGCTACTTCAGCTTCATTAAAATAATCGAATTATTCATTTTGAATTTCCTGCAGTACATCGGGTGTAGGAAGATTAAATGATGTACAGTTTAATCCATGAGATTCCAACATACAATTAATATCTTGCAAAGCTCGGTTCTGAGCAGCTGATTCATTATAAGATCTTGAATAATCTTCGATCATTGAATTTTTATATTTTTCCCACAAATTAGCTGCATTTGTTGGATTACAAAATATACAAATAAATGCAAAAGTTTGACGCATTTTTAATGGCATTGCAGTTAAAGTTTCCTCTTCTAAGCATTGATCCCATTCATTATCTTCAGCAAGAAGACAACGTGCACGTGCAGCTTCTTGAAATGTGTTGTACAGATCTCCATCAAATGTAAATCTTCAAAGCATGTAGCACCAGGAACATAAAGGAGAAGTAACCGAAGGCAGAAACGTTCAATATCTTTTGATTAACATAATATAATCTTGTAACAATTTTATCGCCTCCTCTTTGTCGTTTTTCCAAGCATTTTTCTTGTATACATAATGATATGGTATATCAACAAAAAGATATTGTTTTGCTTCATCATCTGTTCCATTCAACTTGAACCAAGCAGTCAGCATCGTTTCGCGGTTGGTAGCTTGTTCCAGAGTAGCATTTTCACCACCAGCATGAAAATAAACCTGTTATCTTAAAGGCAAATAAATGGCAACACGAATTATTGCATGAGAACGATCATGCATTTCATTTTCCAGTAACTGCCACATTGCTTCTGGTGCACTCACATATCGAGAATCCACATGTGACGACAGTTCATCATACACAAACTCGTTGCTTTCATTATTTCTAGCATGAACTACTACATTTGCTGCATCATAACCTTTGTATATGTACTTGTAAATGTATTTAATAGATTTGATGGACATGCAGGCTTCAATATTTATGTACGCGTCATATTTTAGCAGTAAATATGCATTATATGGTACGATGAAGCGGTTATCTATCTGTTTACCGCGAACTATAGCAGTTGGGCCTTGTCGTCTTTGATACAGTGGATAACCATTAGGATTGACTTTAGTTGTTTCTTGAAACTCTTTTGTAAAATCTTTTGTGCATTTATTACCATCCATGCATGGAGAATTCGGATTCAAAGTTCCGCATGGCCTGTGGACCATAGTACGAAGAACAATTTCTGATAATCGTGGATAAGTGTCAGGATCTAGTAACTCCGAAGAAATACAACGGTCAACTTGAGCAGCATTACGAAATTTATAAGGCTCTGCTAGAATTAAAAGAATATGAGCATGTGGAAGACCTCTTTTTTGAAATTCAATAGTATATAAAGGCCACTGCTTTACCAAATAGTTCAGCATTTGTTATATCATTCATTAATGATGAAAGTTTGATTTTAAACACTCTCGCTACTAAATCAGGTTTGTCTGATGACGTTTGTCCGGGCAGTAGATTTTTGACTATTTCTGGCCATTGTGGATTGCATGTGAATGTACAAAACACATCTGGTTTTCCAAACTTTGTAACAATGGACATAGTATCATTGTATATCTCTCTCATATTTCTAGGAGAGCCTTGAAATGAAGAAGGTAGAATTATGGTTTTTCCAGCAGTAACACCTGCATCAGCGGCTCCTTGGGCTAGAAAGTACCTGAGGCCAGAATAATCTTTTGCATGAAGATTTTTTTGCTTCTGTCTTATGAAATTGAAATCATTAGCTTCCACTTGTAAGTGAGAGTCTATTATCCACTGTTGAGCAAGTTTTCCACCATGCAATATTGGATTAAACTCATTATCACGAATCGCTGTTTGAGCAACTTTGAACTGAAGCATATTACTTCGAACACCAGGTGAAATTCCTGGATAAGGTGATAGTGATAAATTTGTTGTCCAGCCAGGCCCTCCGTTTGGGTAGAATATAGGATAAGTCATTGGATCTAAATTAGGGCTTAAAATATTCGAGTTTAAAAAGGTTGGTCTGATTTCTTGGATAAATTCTGATGTCGCGTTTAAAGGGTGGTTCACCATCGTCATTTAGAAAAACCATAGCTACTTCGTTTGATGTCGGCAAATTATATCGTCTATTGTCTGAATGGCGATCTCGACGCAATATCATATTAACTCTTGGCATTTGTAAATTGTATCTCTGTGCATGTTGTTGCTGCTCGGTTTCCACCTCACTCAATTTTTTGAAAACTTGAGCATAAGGATTTTGCCGCATAAGCAAATCAAGTTCACGCAAAACTTTTCGTAAACAGATGTCATTTTCGGGAATGTTAAGACGCTCTTCGACAACTTGTGTTGTATCCAAAACATACAGTTGAGCAAATTTTCTTTGTTGGCCATTAGAAGGATGCAAGTGGGAAGTTCGGTGATAAATTTGGCCTTGAACTTTAAAACAATAAGGGCCGTGTCACGGAGCATTTCCAGCAAGTTTAGCACCCACAGAAGCAAATGAAATGGCACTATTGTATAAGTGAATATTTTCTTTCAAATTACGATAATTAAGTGCATTTGAATTGGCATCAAGTCTTGGAGGTGTGGTGGAAACCGATGACGTTCTGGAAGCCTAACTTTACCTTTATGGCAACAACTGTTAAAATTTCCATCTCTGGGTTTCTCAGCTTGAAAATGGCGCGCTTTGCAAAATTGGCAGAGAATGCTTAATTGCCCAAACGTATGAGGCTCAATAACTTGAGACTGAGAGGCTTCAGAAATTAATTGCTGCTGAAATTAATTGCTTACTTTTCGTAGTAGTTTTGTTGTTGAGTCAAAAATCGCTGAGAATGACGTTCAGCATCATGACTACGTCTGATTAACTTTTGTTCTTCATTTTCACTTGAACGCTGTGTAGAAATACGCAAAGAGTTATGAGATAATCTCACAGATCGATTACTATGGCTTTCATTAGCTCTTTGATTTGAATGCCATAACTATTTTCTTCTCGGATAGAATTTAATGTTTCTTGCGACTGCCGAGCTAGCCATCGGGCTCTACGTTCTCTGTTTCAACGAAGTTTACGTTCGGATGCAGTTTCATTCATTTCAAATGAAAAATACAATAAATTGTTGAACAAAATATTCTATATTACATTTCTACTTCATTATTCTTTTTTCACTCAAAAAACAAAATAAACATAAAAAAAACAGTTGCCATTATCGTACACATTATTTTAATTTAACACGCACATTTAATTTTATTATAAAACACCAAGTTTTCATTCAAAGCAAAAATTTGCAGGTTACCACGCCAGGCAAAAAATCGCCCTTTTGGTGCTAAAAAGAAACCCCCGTGTGTCTGTGACATCTGTACCTATTTTTATTTAATACACATTTAATGCAACGCTAACATCAGTTCACTTTTTCTCATGCAGGCTATTTTTTGGCGCTGAGATAGATATTCAATGCGTGATTTTTTGCCAAACTATTCCCCAAATTATACAAATCGACATAATTTTTATTACGACATAATAAAAAGCTGAAGCAAAAATCACTTGATCACGTAACAAACACGTGCATCGCGTTTAATGTCAAGTGAATGTGACATTTACGATCATCCATTATTGGCATCCATCTTATAATTGGGCGACAGTTTTTTGGTCAACGGGATAATCAAGTAGTACCGCAAAATTAAACACAGTTTCTGAAATGGTTTTAACGATAGCGCAAAACATTAAACTTTTCCAATTTTGAATATTATAGACGGGATTTCAGATAGAAGAAATTATATATTGGATTTTTGGGTACTACTTAGTTATCCCGTCGACCAATTTCGCCAAATTATATAAATCGCCAAGCCACTCGCCAAGTTATACAAATTGACATAATTTTTATTTTAAATAACGAAAGAACAAATAAACGTACTTCTTAGTTATCCCGTCGAGCAAGTTACTGTCGCCAAATTGTAAGATTAAATGCCAATAATGGTTGCCATTAATTAATTAATTGTAAGATTAAATGCTAATAATGGCCAATAAAACCATTAATTCGACGTTTTATTCGAATTTTTATTAATGTTTTACTAATTTATTTGTTCTATCGTTATTTAAAATAAAAATTATGTCATGTGTATAATTTGGCGAGTGGTTTTGGCGATTTATACAATTTGGCGAAATCGGTCGACGGGACAACTAAGAAGTACCCAAATAAATTAGTATAACATTAATAAAAATATAAATAAAACGTCGAAATAAAAATCACTTGATGACGTAAACACGTGTAACTTGCTTAAAGTCAAGTGAATGTGACATTTACGATCAATCAGTATTGGCATTTAATCTTATAGTTTGGCGATAGATTTTTGGTCGACGGTATAACTAACTAGTACTGATTTTTGTAAGTTGAACGAAGCCTAACATTGCCGCGATCAATGAGGCAGCCCAATCGGAATTGTGAGGGACACACACAGACTTGGATTTTATATAAATAGATTTAAAATTTAATATTTAAACTTTTCGCTCTCACCACCTTGCGTATATTACAAACTATGGTGCAGATAGTGCAAAAAAGGAGAGAATTCGGTACTTTTCCACTATAGGGGCCTTGGCGGTTTTTTAAAAAGCTTGATGGAATTCAGGCATCAGAAAGTAAGATTTTTTGCCAAATGTTAAAAGCAGCTATGAAAACAAACTTGATAAATTTTTGTATTTGTTTCTATAAATCGGTTTATATTTTAATTAAATGTATATATTATTGTTGTTTTTTATACACAAATAACTTCTGTTTCTGAATAAAATTAGACAAATGGCTTCTTTATGTCAAATACATTGTATAAATATCGGAAAAAAAAATCCGCGTGTATATGAAATAAAATAGTGAATAGGTTGCCAGAAAATATGTTGCCAAATTTCCTTCTTCTTCAAGGCAGATTTCGCTATTTTTCCAAGGCCCCCATGCCGGAAAACTACCGACAATTTAATTTCTTTATCCTTCTATGTAAAGCCCATTAAAATCGGGAAGTTAGGAGCTCAGATAGTACAGCGCGTCATATTTTATTTGTAGCATAGGAATGACGATGTAAAGACGTATATTTTCGTATATTACACTTTAAATTCTCACCCATACATTAAAAAAAAAAAACCCTTAGAAACCGGAGTTTAAATTAAATTGAGGTGACCTCGTATGAAATATTAATGGTTTTAAATGGGAATTTCGCGAAATTAGCTAGCTATCGCCAATTTGGCTTCCTATATGACAACTTATTTTTGACGCCAAATTTGGCGATATTTCATAAAATGTGGCGATAATCCGCCAAGTTGTTCAACATTTGGCGTTACTGTGGTAACCCTACATTAGTATTTTTCAACAATTATTCCTTACAATGAGGCGGTCCTACTGGAATCGTGAGGGACACACAGAGACTTGGGTTTTATATAAATAGATATTTTCCTTTTCTGTTAATGTTTAACTAGTTTAAGTCACTATTTAAAAATAAATGTTGCTATTTGTTTCTGACTTTTTTAAACAAATTTAACATTTTCTGAAAATATAATAAAATATACAAAATATATGCAAAACGCATGACATATTTATTCATATTTTCATTTTTTCCCCAGAAATTTCTTTAAAAAATAGTTATTGTGCACGCTGATTTATTATACAGGAAATTAATACAGAAAAAAATAAAAGATTATAAAGAAAAGAAACTTTCTTTCCCCGATAATCTTTTCTTTCTTTTTTTTAGGAACATATTTAGTATTTATTACATGTGATACAAACTTTAACTTTCTTTTTCAAAAGACCTTTCTTTATTGTCCACTAGAAATTTCAATAATGTTTTATTTTATATACTCTAATTATGACTAACACAATTTTTATAATTTACAAAAAAGAGACAATCCATTATTACTTGAATTGATTTGAAATTGATTGAAGGCTAAAGTGAAATGCACACACACACACACACACACACACACACACACACACACACAAAATCAAACAGAACATTTTAATTAGCTACGCTCTCATAAATGTATTACGCATTTAACTTACAAATCTACAATAACAAATAAAACCATCTGTCCGCAAATTTTGTTTCTGCAGACGATAACAAGAGGAAACGGTGTGTTTGTTCTTCCGAACAGTGGTAGCAGCTGAAAACAGTATAGCTCTTTTATGAATGCGTGTAGTTGGCACGGATTTTTTTAATTTTACAAAAGTTATACAGGAATACGGTCAAGAAAAATTTTACATAAAATATTTGTCCGAAAAAATTACAATGTGCAGTGACCGGTTAATCTCAGCTGGTCAATGTCATTGTATTGCATTCGGACATAATTCTTCCCAAGAACTTCTATTTGGATTACCAAAATGGAAGAACGATGTCAAGAAGAATTAAGTAAGAAAAAATGATTTTTCCTGCTTTCTTTTATTACGATTTCAGTTAATTTCATATAAAAACATGATGAAAAAGAAATAAACGTCATTAACTTTTATCAATTCAATAAAATTTAATAAATTTAATGTTTATTTTGTTGAAATAAAAAATAGTATGTCAACGATTTTAATTAGATGCTTAAAATCATTTACTTAAATTGCATTTTAATCACATTTATTTTCCATTTTTTAAACTATCTGGTTAAAATCACATTTTCGTAAGTTAAAAAAAATGTATAATCAATAATTCATATAATTAGTAAACTTTCAAAGCTAATTAAATTACTGAATAAAAAATCTTTTTATAAAGTAAAAATTTTTGCATGCTTAAACATTTAATTTTGCGTTAAGTAATGTTCCGAAACAATTTGTATTGCATACTTTTTATTTTGAAAATGGACATCTGCTCAAAATATGAATTTATAATAAATAAGAATTTGTAGACAGAATGGAACACAACCGTGTTGTATAGCTGCAACAAACCCAGAAGTCAAAGTTACTTATTCAGAGTGTTTAAAAAATGATTTTATTTCTTACTGATTCCAACCTCCAACACAACAGTTAATATAAATTGATCATAGAATTTTCAACCTACAGCGACACGGTGATTAATCTTTCACATCAAAGTTTTATTTATCATTTGAGCAGTTTCACATCGTTATTGATAAAAGCAACTTATTAAATTTTATAAAATTAAAAAGTTTGGTGATGCCAAAAATATATTTTTTACAAAGGTAAATTCGTATTCTTTACAATTTTGTGTTAGAAAATTGACAGTATTATGAGAAGTATGGTAATTTTATGTTTATTGCAAATATAAAAAATATACCTTTTAGCCAATAATTTTGTATGCTTATTTTTTGTTTTTTATATGCTTAATATGATGCTAACATCCCAGTAACATTGGCAGCTTATGCCAAACGTCCCTAGTTCGAATCCTGACCTGGACACGTTTTCATTCAGTTGGAAATATTACAACAAAAGATAATTCTGTTTCAACATCAGCGTTATTGGTCAGAAATATTGGCAATATGTACAGTTTTAGATAGCTGCTGATACCTTTGGATGTTAAAGTAAGCAAAAGCTTTTAAGTTTTTAAAGAGAGTGCCAAAATACTTAAAGACAAAAAGTTTGGAATAACCTACTACAAAATGAAAGAAATAATAAAAAAAAGATTTTTTTCTTTTTGTCTGACCCACCACAGCAACAGAAAATATTCATTGTGTGTTAGTTATGAATACAATTAAAGCTGTAGAACTTTCAGCATGTGGAGGTGGGAAATGCATAATATTTTTGAAAGGGAATATTCTTCTAATATTGAAAACAACACAATTTGTTGCAGTTGTAAGATATGTGATGAAAATTGAATTTGAACTTTAATTTAGAAGAAAGTCTCTATACCGTATGTGACTATTTTTACATATTATACAGTATTTGTTCATAAATTCTGAGTATGCAATTTTAGGCCTCGAAACCAATTCTAACAGAAAGACGGCAGTAAGTATAATTTCAGACGACCCTGTTTTTTTTTTAATTCTTAGATTTTGGTCAAGAGAAGTTAAATAGCCACAGAATCATCACAGTGTTAAGAGGCTACTTAGGTCAAGCGAAAAATCCCGTTCACTAGTGCTAATCCTATGGAAGAAATTTATAAAGGTATCTCGGTTGCATTTCAATATTTTTAATTGATTTTTTTACATAAGATAGCTGAGGTTGATCTGTACAAAGGACCTTTTTTTACTTTTTTTTATTTTGTTTACAGACATTTTTAGTGAGGACACTTTCACTTTCGGAACCGGTTTCGATAGTGAAAGCATCCTCTTGAAAAGTATCTGCAAACAATTTCGAAAAAGGAAAAAAAGGAACTTTGTACTGATGAACCTCAGTTATCCTATGCAAAAAAACCATTTAAAAATATTGAAATGCAACTGAAATATCTTTATAAATGTTTTCCATAGGATTAGCATTACAGAAAGGGTCTTTCCGCTTGAGTGAAGTAGCCTCTTAATGACAATTTCGTCACAAATATATCACAAATTGGTCACAATGCAACTCCAAAGCATCGTCGCTTTCGTCACAGGTTCGTCTCAAAATTAATGCCAAAATAGTCACAAATGACACACTTTTCCTAAATTTGTCACACCGTGACTTCACAAAGTGGTCACAGTATGACGTCACAAACGAGCTCTAAAACGGCCTTAACGACTTCACATTCTTGTCACTATAACTTCACATCGACGATCACAAAGTCACAGTGTGACTTCACAACGGCGTCGCTTTAAAATTGGAAACTAATACACATCATTCATTTTCATAAAACCACAATAATGGGAATTTTTATTTTGTTCAAAAGTTGAAGCATTTTATAAATTTGTATTTTCAGTAAATGACAATTTATCGATAGATTTTATAAAATAAGACAAATTTTATAAAAAAGAACATTACTGACGTCACAAAATTGAAGCTTTTTTTCCATAAATGATGAATTCTTGTATTGCGAGATAAATTAATTTTTAAGATTAACATTTCCAATTTCGATACAGTGTCAATTTTTCCAATTTCTATTATATTTCATATGAACTTAACTGTATAGCATTTTCTTTGTAGTAATAGATTATTACTGATTTGATAAAGAAGTGTTTTTCTTTCATGGTGGAAAATGAATACAAAATTTGCAAAATTACTTTTTATTGATTGATGATCTATAGAGAAGGTTACATTAAATTATTTTCTTCGAGGTTGTTAAAAACTGAACATTAGTTTAAAAAACGAGTGCATGCAGTTATTGTTTGAGAACGATATGAAATTATGGAATAAATATTCAAATTTCTACTTGCTCTGTAAAACAGAAATCACAAAGCAATACATAGATTTTTTATCATACTATTTTAAGAAGAGTTATTTATTATTTTAAAAACTTATATTACATTCACCTGTGTATCAATAAGTGTGATTTAATACTCTAACTATTCTTTATGTTGTACAATTTGGTGTTCAGTTATCTAAGAATATGGTTTGTCCTAAACCATATATAATAAAATTATTCTATGCTAATCATATACGCTTACGTGAATTACATATTTTTCTCGAAAACTTAGTTAACTGGAAGTAATAATTATCATATAAATATCAAGAAGCCTTATTAATTATTGAGATTTATAAAAGGGTTAGTTTAGTTTGTTGTAAATGGCATTTAACAATCACACCCATACTTACATCAATAGCTTAAACTAAATATTTTGTGTTTTAAAAGAAATTATTCTCTGAAAAGTACATTCTCTAAAAACATTTTGTAGTGTTCAAAGTATTTAAAACATTCTAACGTTGATATTTAATAGACATTTTCTTACCACGCAAAACAACTCCTTCTTAGGTGTGTTTTTAAAAATTTAAAACACATCAACATTTGTATAAATATTTTTCTTAAGAACACTCAATTACTGTATTAAAATATTTTGAAATACAACTTTTGTTCATATATGATTAATAATAATATGATTCATATTATGGAAAATACTCCCAGAAAAGTTTTTATCCAAAAACAAACCCTTCAGTTATTTAAGAAATATTTTAAATATTCTGAATTGATAATTTGATAGCTGCATGTTTCAAACATACAAAGGAATCAATCCTTTTGTCACAGATTTTGATCATGTATTTATAGATATTTATAATATACTGAATTATAGTAAATACATAGAAATATTATAAAATTTATTGCAATTAAAAATAAGTATATTCAACTTTTGTTGGTATATGATTAGTATTTTCATCTGAAAATATTATAGTAAGTTAAGTATTATAATATTATTCGTGATAGATGTAAAAAAAAAAGATAATTGGTCCAAAAAAGAAGTACCAAATATCCTATGATTAATAATACGATGATATGTTTGATATGATTGATAATACATCTAAATTTATGTTTAAAAATTATTTTGTAATATGCAGTTAATATTTATTATCTTTTTTTACACAGAAGTATTATATGCTAAAATACTAAACAAAATTAAAAGAAATTTCATTTCTAACATTGTTCGATTTATGTATTTTAGAAGTCGTACTGGCGAATAATGTATGCTAAGAGTTAATTTCAATATTGATCAAGTACATGCTAAAGAGTGTTATTTTCCTACTTAATGTTAATAAATACAATTTGATTAGCAGTATATCATATCGCCTTTAAAAAACTCGTATCAAAGATGCGTTCTAAATTTCTTTGTGTCCCAAATTTCTTTAAAAATTTTAAAGTAATAAATAAACAGCTGCAGGGCAAGCAAATGTGTGAAATAATGAAAAACATTAAGTTGAGGTTTTCTGTGAAAACATTTAATTTAATAACATAAATATCTATCAAATTGATTGAAAAAAAAACGAAATATTTTTTAAAAAATGTTGATTAACAACCTATGTATAAATTCATAGGTTCTTGTACATATATTCCATAAATAAATCAGTACTTACATATCTGATTTTTTGTTATTATCCTAGCAAATTTTTTTTATTATTTACTTTTAGAATTGCAAATGTATTTAAGCAACTTATAAACAGATTTGTATGTTTTACAAAGTATAAAACGTAACACAAAGTATAAAAAGTAATCTGTAAAACAAATGCTTTCAATTTGGATAAAATTTAGGAAGTAAACAATAATGTGTTAAAACATATAACCGTTGAAAATAACATGGAAAATAAATTTTAATCTACCACATTCTTTCAGTATACGTTGATAAGACACAATCCTGTCTTAAATTTGCTATAAAGATTTGTCTTCTTAATAATGTTTAAATTGCATCCCCGTATGGTTTAGTTAAGAAATTGCGAACAATATTTATGTAGATAAAATTAACTGTACAAATATTTTCTTAAATGACATGGAAAAAAATACGGATTCAAACCATGTTCGAAAAATGTACGATGCAATGAACTGCGCAATGAAGATAACTGGAATTGATTTAATAAATAACGCAAGTGGTAATTGTGTTCGAGTTTTGAGATATTTATACCCAATTATGATGCATTTACAAATTATTTACTTTATATGTGTTTATGATCTAGTTATATCTTTCTCCATGCCTTTGTATATTGAAACAATGGCTGGATTCATATATTCTTTAGTTGTTTGGTATTTGCTAAGATATAAAACGATTCCTTTAAAAAAAGTCGTGTTTAAGTTGCAATCGGTACAACAACATATTGAGGTAAAGCCGTTTACGTATAAAATTGTTCAATTTATTATTGTCTTTATAATATTCATATCCATGTGTAGAATATTTTTAGATGTGTACTATGTTGAATATGGTCTGATAATACAGCAAAAAATATTCACATTCAAGTCTATGTTTGAATCAAATATTATAAAAGTAGCATCTCGGTTGTTTTTATTTTCTATTTATTTTATAACTCTTTATCAATTCCCTATGATAAGTACATTATTTTGTTGCTTAATATACTATAATTTAAGTGTAATTATATCTGATTTTAGCACAAAATTAAAGTACCAGACACATATATATTTCAGTACGAAGATATCATACAAACTTTTCACAAATTCTCTCGTTTAGCTAAACTAGCATATAAAGTAGACGGAAATTTATCTGCAATAACCTTCCATCTTCTAGCTTTGCATATGTTTCTTTTATTCGCAAATGTAGTTTCTCTAGTTGCAGTTAAGATTGCTAACATGGATATCCCATATACTTTGGATTTTTTCACAGGAGTACTAATGACAATCATTGGAATTATATCAATAATCATTTGTGGCTTTCTAACTGAAAAACATTTTTTAAATATAAAGCGAAGCATTGTGCGTATGCACGAGATTTATATCCATCATCCATCAAGAAATACCTTTACATTAGAACTAATTAGGCACATGTTATCCATGGATATACCAATTATGACAGCATGGTCTGTTTTTGCACTTAAACCAAGTCTGATATTTACACCTATAGGGTCTTGTTTAACTTTTGGACTGTTAAGCAAAGAATTATTTGGTTGAGCCCTCCATAATATTTTCAAACATTCAGTTTAGTTGGATGCACATACCACTTCATTAGTTAATTTTTTTTTCATTTATTTTAATTATTCAAATAAATTATAATCTTTTAGTAGGAAAAAGAAAGAAAACAAGTTAGAAAAAGTAAAAAAAATCACAAACAAACAAATAAATAAATAAAAAAAAATCCACTAGGAATATAACATCTATCAATGGAAGAAAAAATCAAATTCAATACTAGCACAACTAAATATTTACTACTACTAGTGTTATTAACAGTTTTTGACAAGAGAGGTATTATAACTCTTGTAGCAATTATTTCACATTGTTATTTTATTGGATGTTTTTATGAAAGTCACTAATCATTGGAATATGGGGTTCGTGTAAATGATGATTAGATAAATACAGTTCATAAAATGAATAAATATTCCAGAGGAAGCAGGAATACACAAGAATAAATATAAAATGCATTCTGTAATCAATCACGGAATACAAGGTATACTTTAGGAATAAGAATTTCAAGACACATCTGCGAAAAACTCAGACGAGCAGCATAACTGCTACAGATAAAAAAAAAAGCTCTATGTCCGTAGACTACTGAAACCAGTCTCTCCAAAACTGGTTTTATAAACCTTTTTAGAGAGTTCAGGAAGCGTCTCTTTCCAAGCAAATCGAATGATTCGCTGTGTGGGTAAATCCATCTACATAGCCGAATCACCGCCCATGTAACGGAGACCATATTTAGCTGCGCTTGATTGGGCCCGCACACGTATATTTATCTCTGCTCGTCTATGATCAATCAGTCCAAGGATAATAGGTGTGATAGTACAATATTGCTTTCCTCCGCCGACTAGTGAGGAAAATCTGCTTTTAAATCCGTAAAACTTATCCAACCTTCTTATAGAAAAACAAGACTTGACACCATACATATATGTAATACCATACGTATATCTGTATATTATAGTTATAATTTACAGCTATATCTTATAGCTATATCTCACTACTTTTAATCCTTTATAAGTAGTGGTAACATTTTGTACGATCCAAAGAAAGAGTAAAGCACGCAATTATGTACCGATTTCGCATCAGTGATTTCGATTTCAGAAATTACCAGTTTCTCGATGTCGGACACAACGAGTTCTATATCCCTTTAAGACCTGACCTACACAATTGTGTCGGTTATCCTTAGGAATACGGGAAAACATTTTCCTCTTTTTTGTGAGATTTAAAATCGACCGTGCACACACAGAATTTTGTGGATCCTCCTTTGGCATAACCTGGCATCGTGTGTTTTTTTTTTCAATCAAATATGACACTATGAATTAGGGGAACACACCAAGGCTTTTTATTTCTACTAAAAAACTTCCGGTCTTTAAGGGATATATCAGCGTGAACAATCTAACGATATCCGTTTATAGCTCTTATTAGATTGATTTCCATTGTTACTTTGAAGTTGTTTAAAATACATTATACGTTTCTAATGAAAAAAGTTGGCTTTGTTGACATTGATTGGATTTGTAAGATATATCAGAGTCAGTTTAAATTGAAATCTTTGTCTCGCAGACTAGAAAATTCAGCAAATCTATTACGACGGACAGAGACGAATGCATTTGCAAGAAACCGTTTATGGATACATCATAATAATATGGTAACTTGAGGTGAGATGCCGTGTTGAACAAGATGCCGAATCACGTAGTTTTCATATGTGCAGGCGCTGTACAGAAACCCTTCTCAGTTGTAAGGAAGAGGGTTCCGTGGTGATATTTTAATTTCCGTTTGCGGTATTGTTAAAAAAATAGGTGGCAATTTTTTATTGCTATTTCGTCTTAACACTTCTGGTAAGTGTCAAAAATATTTTATGTGACTTGTTTATTTGCTTATATAAGTCTTAGTTTAAACACTAGAGAAATAAATCTGATGTTTTTAGAGCGTACGGATACCTGGCCTTTCTGCAAATTATAAATTTTGGCCAGTTCTCACTTCTTCACGCCAGTGAGGGGCCCTGGCGTCTGGTGAGTCGACGAAAATTTTTTGTGGGTAAGATGCCGGTTGTTTTCTCTTGGGGTAAGATGCCGGTTATTTTCCGTTGCGGACAAATGTCTGGTTGTTTCTTCATTGTTTAAATTACTCTTGTATATTAATACTAACTTGTCAACAAATTTAACCAGATAATTTAAATCAGGGATTATATTGAGATTTTAATCAACTGATTAAAAAAATTTATTGATTAAAATCATAAATTATCTTAATGTTTAAAATGACATAAAGAAATATTAAAATCTAAGATGAACATAATTTGAAAAGTTTCTATTTGTGTACTGCCTTATAAATAAACTGTTAAATATTGTTTATTAAATATTAATATTAATCATTATTAAAAATTTGATGTTAAATAAGCTTATAAATAATTTTAATAAATGTAAATATCGGTAGTACATAATATAGTTTTAGGTAATTAGGATCTTCTGCCCCCGACGAGCTACGCTCCCCAACCTCCATCAAGACACCGCAGACTTTAAAAACCCGCTTATTTGATCTAATTTGAAAAGATAACGAATTAAATTTCCTACTAAGATTCAGAAAATGCTGCGAATGAGAATCAGTGTTCAGAGTTTCTAGCAGAGTGTAATAAAACCTCTGAAAAATGTGATTGGATCAAATGCATTCAGAGAAACTGTTGGGTATATAAAAGTTGCTCAAAGTTCCTAAAAAATGTGCAGTCTGTGGCAGATCTGACGTATAGCTGAAGAGAACAAATGGGGTGGGGCATATGAAAAACACCAACAAAAAAGCTGCACTCTAAAGCACTTTATGACAGTGGATTTATCGTATTTAAACTTATTATAATGTTTAAAAATTGACATTTTTTAGAGCAATAATTCTTTTAAATGTTACATAACTTTTTAAAATATTAGTTTGTCCATTTATTAAATTATCAACGTTTGTTACATTCATATTTGTGTAATTTCCTAATATTAAGTAAGTTAACAACTGTATTATGTCTAAAATAGTAAAGTTACTTTTATTCGTCCCATTATGCTTTGTACTGCTTCACAAAAACATTGTTTACATTGAAATTCCAAAATGTATCTTACCCCTAGATAGTTTGCCATCTTACCGAAACTTATGGATAAGATGCCGAAATGCAAGTGTTTACAAGAACAGCACTTTCGATATTTATATAATATCTGTAAAATGAAATTAGGTTTTAAATGATACATAATCGTGCAAACTTTACCAAAAATTCAATGAATAACAAATAAAAACAACAGGCGATTTTTAAAACAATAAAGTCAAAAACTACGGCATCTTCACCCAATTTACCAAATAGATTATATTTTTAAGGGGCATAATGTTTATGTTATTCAGAAATTGCTTTATGAACCTTCAATTACAAGGATTTGTTATGAAAATAATTCGTTTCACTTTAAATTCTGATAAAGCTATGGATCGAATATATTGTGATACGTATGCGTGTATATGAAAAATTGGTAAGTATATGCCTAAAGCAATTTCTGAAGACACTTAAAAAGAATGTCTCTCAAATGTGCATCAGCAAAAAATTCTATGATTGACATAAAAATATTATTGTAAAAAACTCATAACCATGTGTTAGATCTTTGATTATCATATTCTATTATGTGTGGCTTCAGATGCGTATTACAGTTAATACCATTATTATTTTATTATTATTTTCTGTGTCTGCAATTTTTTGTGCTAGCAAGACATATGTGCGTCTGTTAGTTTATCATTCGTGTCATTATTTTTATTTTATTGTGGTGAACGTTTTAACATTTACCCTTTGACGTAAATCGTTTTTAAATTTACACTGAAAGATACACATACCAGGGCTAAAATTTGGACAGTAATGAAATAGTGTTAATTGCATTGCCTTAAAAACGCTATAAGTGCTAAGTAAAACATAAGGGTGGTGTCTTGTTTTAACTTATATGCTCAGCTCGCTATAACGACCTCGAATTTGCATCGCGGACGAGTGGAGAGGTGGGCACACCTCACGTCATTAAGGGGCCAAAACCGCCATATCACTTCTTTTCATTCAATATAAGTCCCGACTCAGACATGAAAGCGCGGTGATTCAGCTTTTTGCGAATAGAGTTTTGCGAATAGTAGTGAATAGAGAGGACATTTGATTAATTTATTAATAAGTTTATTGGTATATTGTAGTTATATTGGTATATTATAAATGTATTACGCAGTTTCAGCTCGTGCAAAAGTCAGCCTAAAAAATAGATCATGCATATCGTTAAAAATAGGAGGTTATAGATAACACACTGGTACCGAATGCAGTGAGAATGCATAGTGAGAGACTACCGATATGTACCGAATGCATAGTGAGAGACTATTTCGTTCAGTTAACACTTGCGCAAGAACCCCTACAAGTGGAATAATCGAACCTGTGAACTCGCGAGTGTCGAGGTTCTCTCTGAGATGATGGATATCAACATAAATTTAATCAATGTTATGCAAGACCATTGCGTGCACCAGTCAAACATTTTTATGAGTTTCGTTCTCAACTAGACACCTACAGAACCAACAGCACTGGGCAGTACCAAGATCAATTTTACTTTTACCATATATATCGATGTTGATATTATGCCTTATGTTTCCTACTTCTCATATCGCAGGCTATTCTGTTAAGTAAAAATGTCGTCGAAATAATTATTCTGAGCTATTCAATGTCCGCTTTATGTTAAAATATAATACGGGACACAGTCCATGTACCGTTTTCATTTCAATCCAATACTCTAAAAGTGAATAGCTTCCATAGACGTGTCACGTTGCACACACGGCTGTGCGCCACGACAGAGCTTATCGAGATTTTCAAGCAAATTGCATTTGAAATTACATTCACCGATATTTTCCGATGGTGTAAAAATTAAAACTATGCGATATTTAGTGGTAATTAAGGTAAGCAACTATGCGATATTTAGTGGTAATTAAGGTAAGCACATTTTTAATGCCGTAACATGGGTATTGAATTCATAAGTGTTACGGGAAGTTTGAAATAAAGCAATTACCGTTTTCCCTTCTTTACAAATTTACGTTTGATATACTATTGACGTACTTTCATGTCTTTAAATACTAGATTATGGATATCATAGTGTAAGACATAAAATCAATGTTGCATTTTAAATCTAACATTTATTCACAAAAAATACATGTTTTTTTTTTTTCAGAATAAAAATTATATAAATGCATATATACATCTAATTTATTTTTAATTTTTAGTTTATATTAAATTTGTTCAATATTTTTTATTCCATTTAATTAAATATTTTTCCTTTTAAGGGGTCCGGGGCTCAAAATTCTATTTTTATATTTATCGAGATTTTGTTATGAATTTTTTTCTGAAATATCTTTTAATATAATAAGAATATTGCATGCCAAAAAAATCTGAAAAATTTTAAATATTTAAAAAAAAATTAAATTGTAAATTTTAAACATATTTAATTTTTCATATAACTCTGGAAGTACTTACTCGATTTACAAAATTTTTACACTTTTGTCCACAGAAAATGTGTCCTTTTAATTTGTCCCCAGGATTTCTTAACATATTGATTAGGAATTTTATAAAAAAATGAAGTTTTTTTATGAGTGAGTTTTGCATTAATTAGAATATTTTCACAATTATCACTCAAAATTACAAATCCTGAAGACAATTTATTGGAAATATAGCATAAAATATCTGTTAAAAATTTCATACATATATCTTGCACGGAACTTTAGATATATTCTTTTATAGTTGACAAATCGTGAAAAAAAATATTCTGAGGTAAATGGAGCTATAATTCCCGTAAGCGGGTAGCTGATGCATCACTTCTTTAGGCGAAGGGTGTTATAGATCGGGATTGTATGAAGATAAAAGCATGCGGTTTGCGGTATTTAACGCTAAAAATTCAGTATTTTGTTTTAAGCCAATAAAAGAAAATTGCATTTTTCTTAGAACTTTTAGCCCCGGATCCCCTTAATGTCTTATTTTTCATTTACAATGAACTTATATTCTTTTTACATTTCCCTATTCAAAATTTGTCTTGGACGTACGTCAGAAAAACTTTTTCCACTCTAAAATCATTCAATTTCAGAATATTCTTTTTCTTAATTATATACTTGTTTCGAAGGACGCTTCGATGTATTCGACCGTTTTGGAGACTTTTTGCTTCTATCTCCGTCCGCCAATACGGTAATAAATTTCGGAAAACTGAAGTATATTATAATAAAACATTTAACAAACATTCTTACCATTATTGTAAATCCGATAACAACAAACAAAAGTGGTAGAAGTTTGCATTGTACGCGCTGGCAGTATTCACTTGACGCAACGCATTTTGGACTATGATTATTAGTTCGTACGTTATCATCAAGTGCTTGAGCAACATGTTTTTCCTGATCTTTTCGTGATGTTATCACATTTAACACAAAACAAGGCACATATTGTTGCATTTTCATTTCAATGTGTTTATTTTTATCGAATTTATTACCGTCAACCCGAATTTAGTAAGAATGAAACACCCTGTATTTCTGAATAAATAGGTGGTTTGCTACTTCATGTTCTGTGGCATTTTTTTTATCTCCTTGATGCCTGCAATCACATCTCTGAATTTGTCGGTCAAATTTTGGAACATCTGCATATATATAAATATATATATATATGCAGGGTGCTCAATTATATTATATATATTTATGTATGTGTGTGTGAGAAAGTGTTTTTTTTTTATTTTATTACATAAATTGTCTTATTCTTTTACAGAAATGCTTAAAAATGACAATATTTTGAATGTTCTCGAAAAAGAAAATTTTTTTTTACTCTTGTAACAGATGCATTAAACGTGTCTTTCTCAGAGACACGGAATAAAATATTAACTACCTCCTTCCTTTACAAAATTATATTTGATGTGCTCTTAACATATTTAAATGATCTACGAGATATGGTAATGCATATCATAGTGCACCCTATAATGCAAAATAGATAAATAAATTTTATTTTTTAGGAAAATTGAGTTTCAAATTTTGATCTTGAAAGAAAGAATATCGTATGATGTTGCTCTAAGGTGCATCGTATAAAATGCATATTAAATAAACTAGCCGCCATTGACGACAAGTTTAGTCTCCCTTACATGTATGCTAAGTACTGCATCATGTTATTTTTATTCATAATTTAATTTCAATCCCTCGCAAATCGGAAGATTCTGATACAGAAACCAAGAACTCTGTATTTTTTTGTAAGCGGGGTGCAGATGATAAATCGCCAAACACTATTCCCGTCGTATTTTCTCATATTTCATTAATTTCATTTAAAATATAATCATTTCACCCATTTTATATAAAATACACAACTTCAATCTAAAATTGAAATATTTAAAATTTATGACTTTCACTTATTTTTTAAAAACAAAACAAAACAAAACAAAAGTAAAGTAAAGTAATAAATAATACCATAAAATATGATATTTAATTTCGACATCAAACCTTTGTTTTAATTTACACGAGAAAAATTATTTTATGAAATGTGCAATTATGATATTGATGACATGATGGCTATGGAACAATATTGGGCGATTTATCACCTGCGCTTAGCTAACATTAAGTTACCGAATTGGTCGCCTAGCATATAAAAAGCGAAGCGGAGAACCCGGAACGGTTGATGACAGTCACATGACTTAGGCTATTATTATAGAGATGGTATTTAAAAAACCATTAATAACTAATTTTTAGGTAGCTTTCTTTACAAAAAAGCTACCTATTGCAGCCGTTCGGAGGAAAGCGATTTCAAAAAATTTTGGTATATTTTCATCGATCATGACCCCCAGACCCCGAAACCACCCTCCGTTCAAAATTGATATATATATATATATATATATATATATATATATCTGACCTATGTCACACTGTAACTCCCGTAATTATGAACCGATTTCGATGTAATTCGGTGTGTACATAGTACATACCAATGTCTCGACCGAGTTCGTTGGCCAGCTTCATCCGCCGTTTTGTTTCAAAATGGCGGCCATTTAAAATTTTTAAAAAAATTTAAAACTTGAAATGTGGTACCAAAAAATTAAAAATGGAAAAATATTTTTTTCTTATGTATTTGACCTTTATACAAAGATTCCGGAGCAGTTTTTGTTTCGTCTATATCTTAAAAAATGGCTGAGTTATAGCATTTTGAATTTCTAGCATGGCTGACATTTTGAAACGTCCTGAATTTTGTCACGCAATAAAAGGCGTATTTATGAACCGATTTGGATGTAATTCGGTGTGTACATAGTACATACCAATCTCTCGACCGAGTTCGTTGGCCAGCTTCATCCGCCATTTTGTTTCAAAATGGCGGCCATTTAAAATGTTTTTTTAAATTTAAAATTTGAAATATGGTACCAAAAAATTGAAAATGGAAAAATATTTTTTTCTTATGTATTTGACCTTTATACAAAGATTTCGGAGCAGTTTTTGTTTCGTCTATATCTTAAAAAATGGCTGAGTTATAGCATTTTGAATTTCTAGCGTGGCTGACATTTTGAAACGTCCTGAATTTTGTCACGCGATAAAAGGCGTATTTATGAACCGATTTGGATGTAACTTCGTTTATACATAGTACATACCAATGTCTCGACCGGGTTCGTTGGCCAGCTTCACCCGCCATCTTGTTTAAAAATGGCGGCCATTTAAATTTTTAAGAAAAATTTAAATTTGAAATGTGGTACCAAAAATTGAAAATTGAAAAAATATTTTCTTCTTATGTGTGACCTTGTATGACCTTGATAAAAAGATTCGGGAGCAGTTTTTGTTTCGTCTATATCTTAAGAAATGGCTGAGTTATAGCATTTTGAATTTCTAGCGTGGCTGACATTTTGAAACGTCCTAATTTTTCTCACGTAATAACAGGCGTATTTATGAACCGACTTGGATGTACCTTGGTGTGTACATAGTACATACAAATATCTCGACCGAATACGTTGGCTAGCTTCATCCGCCATCTTGTTTCAAAATGGCGGCCATTTAAAAAATAAAAAAATAAAAAAAATTAAATGAGATACCAAAAAAATTGGAAAATGAAAAAGATTTTTTTTGTATGTGTTTGACATTAATACAAAGATTCCGGAACAGTTTTTCTTTCGTCTATATCTAAAAAAAATGGCTTAGTAATAGCATTTTGAATTTCTCTTGTGGCTGACATTTTAAAACGACCTGATTTTTGTCACGCGATAACAGGCGTATTTATGAACCTATTTGGATGTAACTTGGTCTGTACATAGTACATACCAATGTCTCGACCGAGTTCGTTGGCCAGCTTCATTCGCCATCTTATTTCAAAAGGGTTGCCATTTTTAAAAAAATTAAATTTAAAATTTAAAATGAGGTATTAAAAAATTGGAAACTGAAAAAGATTTTTTTTATGTGTTTGGCCTTGATACAAAGATTTCGGAGCAGTTTTTGTTTCTGAAAATTTGTTCTTTTGTTGATATCTTAAAAAATGGTTGATTTATAGCACTTTGAATTTCTAGCATGGCTAACATTTTGAAACGATCTTGTATTTGTCACGCGATAACACACGTATTCGCCTATTTCGATGTAAGAAGGCACGTGGATAGTATACATCAACACCTCGACAAGGTTCGCTGGCCAGATTCATCAGCCATCTTGTTTCAAAATGGCGGCCATTAAATTAAAAATTATATATATATTAAAAGTGAGGTGCAAAAAAATTAGAAATTGAAAAAGGTTTCTTTCTTAAGTATTTGATCTTGATATAAGGATTCAGGAGCATTTTTTGTTTGTATTTACCTTAAAAAATGGCCCAGATATAGCAGTTTCAATTTCTATTGTGGGTGACATTTTGAAAAATCTGATTTTTTGCATGCGACAGCACTCCTATATATTAACCGATTCCGATGTGAGTGAGCATGTGCACAGCAATTACTAAGGTCTCGACCAAGTTCACTGCTTAGCCTCATCCACCATGTTGTCTTAAAATGACAGGCACTTTAAGAAATCGCCGAATTTGGCAGCCAAATATAAGTTACTCTAAAGAAAAACAGCTTGGATAAAACTGACTAATTTCGCGAAATTCTCATTCATTATATTGATAAAAATTAGTATTGAATCTCCTATATTCGGTTCCCACTAAATTGAGCTTCGTGTGTTTGCATGATATAAGTTGGCTTTTTTAAAATAAGGATTATGAAAGCTACCTCTTCCTCCCGGCACTGGCCGGAAGGACTTTTAATAGCTTTGAAAATCTTCCAAAAATGTTAGTTATATATATAACATCCACGGCAGAAATCTTTTTTTACTGAAAACATTTTTTTAACGAAAATATAAGTGTGATTCATCAATTTAAAGCTAAAGAGTTGAAGTATATGAATTTGTATGTTTTCATTTCATAAGAGCAAGTGTTTACTGAAAATGTGCTGGATACTAACAGTATAAAACAACATTTACATTTGAACTGAAAATACAACTTATTGAAATGTATGATTTTTTTACTTTTTAGAATTCAATAAAATTACTATGCGTTCAAATCAACAAACTGTTATCATATCTTTAAGACCTACATAGATCTTTTAGATAACGTCTTTAATATATTTTTGGCTGTATTTAAACGTTAATACTTAAATGTCACAGGAGTAACGGAAATCAAACAAAAGTTTTAATTTAAAAAAAAAAACTACTTAAACTTTTTACCAAAAACTTCTAATTCTCTGATTTCGAGGTATAAGACATATTTTACATTAAATATTTTGTTTATGCTATGCATGGATTAGGTTATGGGGAGTGGTCACAAGAGTAACAAACCTCTGTGCCACAAGAGTAACACATAATACTTTTGTCGATGGTTTGATATAAAATTGCGTTACAACCAAAATAAACAGAATGCTTAAAGTTTTGTTGTTTTTCTCTGTTATTAGAGCAGTTCTTGAAATAGTTTTAGCTATAACTAAGGTTATTTTGTAAATTTTAAGGAAGACAAATAATCTTTATTAGAGTCTTTTTAATGGGTGGATTTATTTTTATTCATTTTTGGTTTTACTTAAGATTATAAAATAATCATGATAAGTAATTAAAAATATAATAAAACAATTCAACTCGTGTCATTTTTGTGTGCTTTCTTTTGGTTTTAAGCACGTGGTCTTTGATTAAAGATTCATTTATTAATTCTGCTGTATAACCTACATAGGTTTTTATAGTAACTCTTATGGAAAGATTTCTGATAGTATATTTTAAAAGAAAGAGTTTAATATTGCTTTTCATACACAACATTGTTTTAAAGAGCAGGAAAAATTCTGCTAAGCGCCAAAAAATGTAGAGAAAACATAAGAATGAAGTTGAATATGTTGTTGTGAGAAAGAAACAAAACAAAATATATTACGATAAGGTGAAGAAAAGTCTTAGAACCAGCAAAAGCTTCAGCAAGAAAATGGAACTATTAAGAAAAGGAAAAAGTAGATAACTAGCTAACCTCAGATATTGTAACGGGAAAAAATCTAACTCCACAGCTTTGGAGAATTTTATGTCGATGAAGATTTAAGAAGAGGTCATTCTTCAACTAAATCTAGGTTAATTAAGCGTGAAAAAGGTCACATAATTTCATCAATTTTAGGGGACATTTAATAAGAGAATACTTTTTTTGTAAAGAAGCTCTCCTAAATTGAAAAATTGGAGATTCCTTTGCAGCTTTAAAACCTAGTTTCATAAAATAACAGAAAACGGCTCATCAGAATATCTCCATTCGTTGCTGTCACGAAAATATTCAAGCAATTCATAATGTTTTAACTGGTGTATTTTCTGCTTTAAACGTTCCTGTGATGGATTTAATGACTTTGTCTGCCGAGATACATGATAATTAGAATTTAGGAATCCAGAATGTCTAATTTGCGGAGATAATATCGAAGAATTATTTGAAACGGAAGTCCATAATACAGAACTTCTTATAAGTTATTGTAAATAGCAAAACGTTGATAGACGGTTTGCTATTGACAAAACGTTTATCAATATCTTCTCAATACTGTTATGTTTTCAAAACGTATATCAACGTTTTGATTAAGTAACAGTTAAAGAAACAATTTCTGATTGTTTAAAAATTTTCGAAAGCAACAAAATCCATTTCTGTGGCACACATTCATTGAAACTTGTACAAGGGATTATTTTCGTATTGCCAAAAAAATAACCATTTCTCAAAAAATAGTTATGCCAGTGGATTTTCTGGAAACTGTTTCATTTTCAGACAAAGACGAAATTTTGGTATGAAATACTACATTACTGGTCAAATCCACAGCTTTTTATTTAGTATGACCCTAATAAAGCAAAATCTTATGCTATTATTTTAGACAATGTAACTCATAATCAATTTTTTGTAAATGCTTTCGTATGTAAAATTTCAACATTGCACCTTTAAGGAAATTTGTACTTTCCTAAAATGTACCTGTTTCACTTTTTTATATGATGGTTGTGCTTACCAATTTAAACAAAAATATAACTATGCAAATATGTCTGCAATGAATCAGACTCCTTTCTCAATTACCTTAATTGGGCATATTTTTTTTTCAAATACTCCTGGTATAAATCCTGTAGATTTATTTTGTGTTGTTGAATAATGATATATATGGAATGAGGTGCGTGCTAAAAAACCAATTCTAAGATATACTGCTTATTTTGTCAAAAGAAATAAAACAATAAAGTTTCATTACTTTGCGGGAAAATACCAACAGCCAAGGGCATTCAACAAATACAATTTGTTAAAACCATGAAAAATGACACTATCTACTACAAACCTTACACTAACATGATTCGTACAAAGAATTTGTGTTTCATTAAATAAATCATGATACAGGAGAAGTTACAAGTGATATTATTGATAATGAAGACAATGACTTATTTTGTTAAATAGCAGAAACTGAGAGGTTGCTATGCGGTTATAGTGTTTGTTAATTTTAGAATTTTTTACATTATTTTATGTTATTTTAAAATTAAACCATCATTAAAAGTTGTTCTGTATGGAAAATAATTTATTTAAACTTATTTTAATCATTTTGTTTAGTATTTAAACTTATTTTTTGTAAAATTACATTATGGACAAAATGTCTCAAGAGTAACATCACAAGAGTAACACTTAGCATTTTTCAAAATCAAATGTAACTAATTCATGTGTTATCAGATGAGTTCAATGATTAATGCTTTTTAAAAAGACATAATTACTCTGCTATATTCTGTAAATTTTATTTCTATAGTCTCATATAATTCACAGAATTTCTGCGTCAAACACAATTTTTGAAAATTGCATTTTTTTTGTGGTCACAAGAGTAACAAAATTTTCATTTATTATCTAGCCAAGTAAAATGCCTTTTGTTACAAATTGTATATGGTTTATGTAAGTAGAGTACATATATTTCTAAGAAGTTGCATCAAATTTAACTTAAATATATTTTGTAATAAAATAATTGTAAATATATATGGAAATTTGCTCTGGAGGTCACAAGAGTAACAGTGGACGTTCCCATATATATACATGGGTGATTTTCAAAAAGCGTCGTGTTTTACTGTCCTCTCACATTTGCACAGAAAAATAGTTAAATATCATAATTTTAATTATTGTATTTTAACTTTCATGTTTTTTAAGGATAATTTACAGTTATATTAGAGTTTATAAAAAATTAAAAATAAGAAATATATTCTTTTGTAGTCAAAATGTCGTTACCGTAAGCTGTCCCAACAAACAATTTATTAGGTAAAGATTTGACTAAGTTCTATTTAAAACAGATGGTTATAACTTTTTTAACACATTTTTATTTATTAAGATGTTATTAATTAAAAAAATATTTAATTTCTTTGACTAAACTTATCTATAATTCTTAATAATTGTTTTAAACCGTATCCCAAGAAAGAGCGTCATTGCCATGCTTCTGACAAAAAGTTAATCTGGAATTTTTTAGAGAGCATCACATGCCTTTTTATCAAGGCAAAAATACTCCTTAAAAGTCAACTTGTTATCAGATTCAGGTGAATAGAGTAAATATCTTTATAATTTCAATAAAACAAGCAAAGACTTTGAATGTTTTGGTGAGTATTTTTTTGTACGTCATTACCCTACCCAAATCTAATTCATAATTAAATGAACTTTTATTTATTAATCTGCTTTTATTATATAAGAAATAGAAAATCATTGTATAGGCCAGAAGATATACTGACTACCATTTATGCCTGGGGAAAAATCAAATTATTTTGCTTAATTTGTCATTACCGTAGATGTCATTATAGTGCGCACTTATTTCATTAACTAAGTTAATTAAAATTTAAAAATTAATTTGAAAATGTTAAATTAGTAATTTGGTCTTTGCTGATTCTTGTATATTAATGTTTATGAGGTAAGGTAATTATTTACAAAACATTAAAACTTTCTGATTATTTCTAAAAATTTGATTTTGTTATTCCAAAACATTGACAGATTTTGAAAGCGACCCATATATATATATATATATATATATATATATATATAGAAGTACATATTCATTTGTCTATAATAAAAACAAGTTTTTTTAAATTTAGTTGAATTGTACCTCAGAATTCATAACAGGCTGGTTATCAAGGGAAAAAATCTAGAAATAAGAATTAAATTAAATGAAACATAATATGCTTTATAGTTTTGAATATTCTTCAGCTTTTACGATTATTAATAAAAAATAATTTTACTCTAAAAAAATGTAACTTTGTTAAGAAATTGAATCTTGCATGCTCAGACATTTTAAACAACTCAAATTTGTTAATGTTACTTAATTTTATTTCCACATTTAAAATAATTCTTAACAAATTCAGTTGTAACAATTTCTCAACTTTAAAACAACATAAACGAAAATAATACATTGAAGATTTAACGAAGTTTGTAAACGTCATTGATTAACAAGAAATTATTTTCAAAGATAAATGTTATTATTTAACAAAAAACAACGTAAAGAACTCTTGGAGAATAAAAAATAAATAAATATATCCCACTATTTACTATTTAGTCGAAGCATTATCATAGAGAAAAGTAAAAAATACTTTCCTATGAGAATCGTGTTCTCTTTAAAAGTACATAAATAAAATAATCTTACAAAACTCTTCCAATCCCTTTCGACAGTAAATTTTCTTTCAATTTTGGGGAAAAAACTGCTTATACCATAATACATTAAACTCTCCAGATCACAGAAGTTAAGGGCAGTGGATATTCAAAGCCTTTTTTTCCGTACAGAAAATTTTCACGCATAATATTTCATACATTTTTAAAGTAAATTAATCAATTTTATTTTTAAAAAATTGTGATAATTAATTACGTTATTAATTAAAATATGTTAACTAACATCTCTTGTTAAAAATACCCCATGAACAATTTGGCTTTAGGAACTTAGTGTTTTGTTAAATAATAGATTTAATATTGCAACAAAAGTTGGCATGAGTTTTAAAATTATACTAATATATTGAGAAAAAATAATAAAATCTTCTAATATTTCCACTGTTTTTCGAATTTCGTGGAAAAAGTTCATATAAACACCAAATTTCCCTTTTATAGTCGAAATTTGAAATGCTTGCAACTTTGCAATTAATCGTTGCAATTGTTGACGTTATTTTGCATATGATGCAGAAGGTGTCTCAGGACTCTTAAAGCTTCAAAAATTTCGAAATTTTATTTTTTTTAGATGTTAAACTCCTATCTTTTCTGAGCATTTTGATATATTTATTAATTCTTGAAGATTCCTATTAGAACAGAGTTTATGGCTACAGAGTAATTTTTCTCCAAATGACGTTTTTGGGCATAACGCGCAGGATATTTCAAAAACTTCTGAATATTTTTTTTTTATGCAATTTTCAAAACATACGTTTCATGTTAGTCTATATAATCTGAACTTTAAATTTTGTTTATATTTTATTTTTTTATAATGAAAAAAAATATTTTTTAGGTGATTATGCTGTTGAAATTTTCATTAATCTTCTTATTTCATGATTTTTTATTAAAAATAGGAAAATACTTTAAATACAAATTTATTTTGTTGCATGTTAATTATTACAATCTGAAGTATAAGTAGGTACAAAAAGTGTCATTCTAGTTTTTTAGTAATTTATTTTGTAATCCTATGCGTAAACTCTTATACCATTTTCTTCTCGACAAATGTCTGAAAGTTTGGTAAATAATAATTCTGCATTCCCTGTAAATAATAATTCTGCATTTTGCAATTTTTTAAATACATGAAATGAAAAAACATACTTATATCTTTCATTCAATGAAAATTGTGTTTTTAAATCATATACATTTTAAAATATTAAATGTTAAAAATTGTCTTTTTTTTCATTGTTTCCAATTTTAAGAGTCCTGAGACACCTTAAGATTGAAGTGAATGAATAAAACGAAAAAAAAAAGAATAAAAGATTTTTTAAATTGATATTTGCCAATCTGGGAGTCCACGGTCCACTTAATATTTACTGAATTTTAACGAATGTGCTGATTACTGAAATCTAACGACTGTATCTATTTTGCATGCTTTTCATTTGACAATAGTCTAAGGAAAATAGAGATAGAACGCCTGGAACGCCAGGTAATAACAGAACGCCAGGTCAGAACGAGATATGTTACAACAGAAAAAAAACTTAAAATTTGTGGCTTATACAACATGAGTTGAAATACGAGAAAAACAATCAAACCTTTAAAAGTTTTTTTAGAGTAACGAAGTTCTAAAAAAAGGTGCATACAGAACAGATCAAAATGTCTTTGGTTCTAGAATAATATTTCAATTTAGACAAAAAATCCTTATAAACTTCTTGAAATTCTAAAAAAAAGACATAATTATACGGAAGTTGGGTTTACCAAAAAAAACATTGACTGTAGCCTGCATTTTTTAGATAGCAAGAAAGATTTATTTCAAAAAATCACCGGCAGAGGACGCTAAAACCAATGCATCTCACTGAAGAATGTAACTGAGCATTTTTAATACAGAAATTACTATTCTTTGAATCCTTCATTCTATTTAATTTTAAATTTGGCATTAGGAAAAAATACAGGGTACCAATGAATTTTGTAAACGGAGAAGCGGTAATAAATGCTTTTTGAAATTTCCGTCCACAAAAACATCTGAAGATGAAATTCAATATCGTTACGCGGTAACTTCTAAATTATAAATTCAAGGTTATGTTTATTACAGGATCTAAAGAGTAGTCAGTCATTGTATAATAATTTTTATTTTCGTACATGGGGATGTGTACAAGCATGTTAGCACCTTTTATTGGTGATTTTTTAAACAACTATTTTTTTCTGTTGATAGAAAATAATAGCGATACGTTTCGAGGCAACCGTACATTCACATCTTAAAAAACAAAAAAAAAATCATATGGATATTCAGCCAACCAAGTATTTAATAAATTAAAAATATTCTCCTTCCACTGAAAGCATGATAAAACTTTTATTTATTTTCTTTGCGAAAGTTACAGCAAATGTCTCGATTTTCAATTAAGCGTTTATTCAATGCTAATAAAGCTTAAAGATACAGTTAAAAAAGTGAAATAAATATAAAAGTAGTATATAGTTCTACATTGAAAAAATATTTTAAATTATAAATTAAGTCAATGCTCAAAGGGAATTAACTGAAATGAAAATTAAAAAAAATAACGTAACTTTCACATTTCTGAAGAAAATAAGAAAATCATTTTTTAACGTTGTATTTTTATTTAACTGTATTTTTTATTTTTATCAAGTAACTTCTGTTTTCAACGGAAAAATACTACAACCGTATAGTGGAAACTAGCCTTTGGAGTCCACCGTAATACTTACCCATTATGGATAAGCAGAATATAAAATATGAAAATAAAACATGTTTAAACTATCAAATGCATTTTGATCCCAAAATAAATTTTAAACGTATTTATTGTCAATTTTTTCGGTAGGTAGTGTTTAAAATCGTGGCTTGATGACGTCATAAACTTTAAATGCTCGATTACTGAATTGCGTAAAAGAGATATCCTTATAACTCCTAAAATGATAATCATTAAAGTAAGCTGATTAAGCGTCTCATTTCCAAACAAAAGATATATTTGAATTGAAATTTGAATGAAATACAGTGTCATGGAAAATCGAAGAGTGTGAAAAATACGATTACAAATATATCGGTAACTAACTATCAGATTGACTTCATTATTTCTCCAAAATTTATATTTATTTATTGTCTTTCATATTCACTCCTTAAAATAAACAATTTCGAAAAAAAAAATTGTATCTTTTAGCTTAACAAATGTTTTGACAGTCTGAAAAAAATATTTCTGTATAATCGAGGTTACTAGAATTCAATGGGCTTCTTTTCATTATTACATACTAAGTTTACACCAAATTTCAAGTCTGTATCTCAAATTGTTCGGAAGATAGAGCGTTTACGGACGCACAGTCACACAGACAGACAGACGGACCGCAATTTCATTTTCTAAAAATATGTTTTTCGGAATCTCCAGTGTCGGAAACGTGTAAATCCGCCAATTTTTTTTTAAACGATTGTAAGACTTACCATATACCACGTATGATGGGTAAGTAATAAAATAAAAGTAACACATTTGAGACTCATTACTATATAGCTGTTTTTAAAATTGTGTAACATCAGTCTTACGATGCAAGACCATCTTCAAACGAAAAGATTAAATTTTTTTTACAAGTAGTTAATAAACAATTAAAGTTCCGAAGGCTTCTTTTATCTCTCATTTTTATCAACGTTGTATTATTTATAAGTAAATGCACATTTTATTTATTTATTTATTTATTTATTTATTTTTTACATTACAAACACATTTTTTCATCTTATACAGAGTAACTCAATATCAATGGTAAAAAAGCTAAACATACCTCTGACACCTGCAATGAATTTATTTCACAAATCCTAATATAACACGCAAAATTCCATGTATATTTTTACTTATTTCGAAAATTTAGTTTTGAAATATTTCTAAACAATGTCAATCGATTAAAGTTTTATGTTTTCTAATACACAAGGGGCGTTTTCTTTCTTCGCAATTTTCTAAAACAAGAGAGTTTTTTGCTGCCAAACACATCTTAGAAAGTTACGCTATCACGTTACATATTATGATAATGAATTAGAAGATCACTTTAATTTATCAAATTATGAAATAAATAAGAATCTTAATTTTAATTTAGACATATGATGTTACCACATTATTATTATAATTGGGTTACAGAAAGTTTAAAGAATGTAATGAGTAAATTTATTAAAATATGAAAAAAAAATGCACTGACAATGATATAAGACTACCTGTCCGAAAACAAAAGGGATGATAGTAAAAACAATATTAATCCTCTTTTTTTTCTTACAACTTCAAATTTCTTTCTCTCTTTCATGGAAGCGATTTAGTTTTTATGTTCTCTTTGAGGAATTTTCTACAAGCCTCTTAACGTGACATCTTCCTTTTTATTCGCAGAAGAAAATTCTTTATTATAATCATAAACTCTTTGATTTAAAGTATCCCAATTTTTTTCCATGGATTCCCTATCTGCACTGTAAAAAATTATATAACGTTACTCCATAAAATTTGTGGCAACATGATGCCTGCAATTTTTATGAGTAATCATATAATGGCGTAGTTTAAACTGACATAACTTGTGTAATATTACACATTAGTGCAACTTAACACCTACTATATCGGTTAAATTACTCAATGAAATGCAGGCATCATAGCTGCCACCAATTTTGAGGAGCAACGGTACATAATTTCTTTATAGTTAGGACTGGGAGATGACAAAAACATAAACTTTTTCACTTTTACAGAATTTCTGAAAATTTATGTCAATGGAAGAAAGCATGACCCTGATGAAACATACACTTAGTGGCACCTTTTAAAGGCTCAAATTGTATGAGACGATCATGTAGTATAATTTGATATTTTTCATAGTTCATACATTGTTATATTTTTTAATCAAGAGATCCATTATAAGAAACACTCTCCAAAAAATTATGGAACTGCCGCTTGTTTCTCGATTTAATATGTATTTTTCCATTATGTTCATCAAGTCATGCCAGCATGTGCAACCCTCTTTACCATCAAGGTAATTTTTTTTTTCACAAAATAATAATTTTCGTTTTATTGTTCCAAGACATAAGAAAAGCTCATTTAGGCTTTAAGGTTGTGATCAGTGCAGATTTTTTTTTTTTTTTTTTTTTTTTTTTTACTATCAGTTATAAATATATGAAGTATAGCTCACGTATTATTTCTTTTAATTCAACATTCCAGCATTCCTTCAGTTTCCTTATTATATTTTAAGTCACTGTGTTAGTATTTACGAAAAATATCATATTAGTTTTTTTTTAAATCTTTTTTGTACCATTCTTGCTAAATAATCCTTTATTTAAAAGATATATAGGAAAATGAATCTTAAGAAACTGATATAATATATTTAATTAACAGAAACCCTTTTTTGTCTACATTCAAAATGGAAAAGTTTATTTGAAAAATTGAGCATTAAATGTTCTCTCAGGTAAATTTTCCTTCAGTTTTAAAACAGTTATGCAGAGAAAGCCAATGTCTTACGAAGCCTTTCAAAGTGCTTTGATATTAGGGTAAATTGATATCCCGATAAAAGCAGAATGTATTGAAATGCACACGAGAAATTTCGATGTCTATTAAAACATTTGTTGCTTTAAAAATTAACAAGTTGAAGTATATAATCCGGTCATCAAATGTTTTTTCGAAATAATCTTGATAAAACTAGATGCTAACATTCCGTGCGTAAAGTTTGTGTTGCTGTGGCTTGTACAGTCCGGATTTAAGAAGTTGATCAATTAAGCCTTTCAATCATTATTTTTAAATGAATGGAAAAATTATTTTACATTTAAAATACCGTAACGATGTGCAACGATGTGCATTCTTTTTACAAATTTTTTACAAAAAAAAGTGGAATGGGCAATATATATGAAATAATTTTCAAAGCTGTGAAATCTATATATGAAACGACAAATGCTCTGAAAAATAGTCAAAATATACCTTAATCTACGGAAATATAAAACGGCCTCTTTAAAAAATATAGAATAACCTCTTCCGAAAATCAAAATTTTCCTTTATCTACGAAAATATAAAAGAGCCACTTTCAAAAATATACAATAACCGCTTCCGAATTTCTCACGATTCCGAAAAGCGTTCTTTATCTTTCGAAATCTAATATATTTTCTCGATTTAAAGAAGCAGTTATAAAATACACGTTACTTTTGATGCGACTGAATCTCATAAATGGTTACGTGTACTTTTGTAAGTGTATTAAACAGTTTTCTCAAACTGTATGTAATATTGATGTAGTTATTTTTAAATGTTTGTGTGTTTCTCCAAAAATTAAAATATTTATTTTAAAATTTGGCAGCATCCAAAAAACCCATATCCCGGGTTGAGAAAATGTATAAATATACTATAAAATCTACTCGGAAATACTTCCGAAAGTTAATGGAGAATCTTTGTTTTTATAAATGCTTCTTTAAATATCGAAAACATACTAATTTCCGAGGTTACTAAAGATAAAGACGGTTTTTCGGAATAGAAGATAGCTCGATAGAGCTTATCATCTATTAGTTCGTGTCCATATTACATTTTCCTAGGCTAACAAACATTTGTCTTTTTTTACTGTGTAATTTCGCTGAATCATAGAATGAAACACGTGAATTTTGCGATAAAATATACAAATATAGAAGTGGAAAGTAAAATAATGGAAATTCCTAAAACGAAGGAAAAAGATAAGGGGTTGTAACCAAATATAATAGTACATGCAATATTGTGTACGCTATCTTGGCACTAATCAACAGATATTTGATACAACCCTTCATCTTTTTTGCTTCTTTTGGGGAACAACGGATTTCGAGCTTATTCTATCGACGATAATTTTCAGAATTTTCAAGCTATGATTTTGAGACTTTCACAAAAGTTGCTCTATATACTTAGCTAATAGTTTATGTGATTGCGTTATATTTTGATTGCATTCGAGCATGCGCAGTGGAACATTTTTTAGTAAACCTGCTCATTTTTCATACAATTTTAACTATATTTTAATTCTGATTGCAGAGTATTGTGTACAATGTTGTTTGTCATATTTTCTGAAAAGAGCTTTTTTTATAGTAAGAACTCTGCAAATTATAAGCAAAAAAGTTGGCGGAATTGGGACTGTTTTTATAAAAACCTTAATTTCTCTACGAGTATAGATGTTATCCTCATAAAAATGAACACAGTATATTACAATAAGCCACTTATTAATAATCTCGAGTTTGAACGCTTTTGCTACATTAATTTTTACAGGGTTATCCAAAAGATATTCGTTATTTTTCAATTTGTTGGTGGTCCCCTATGGGGCTTCGAGAAAAAATATTCGCGGAAATATATGACCTATACTATTCTGTTTGAACGCTTTTGCTACATGAATTTTTACAGGGTTATCCAAAAGATATTCGTTATTTTTCAATTTGTTGATGGTCCCCTATGGGGTTTCGAGAAAACATCTTCGCGGAAATATATGACCTATACTATTCTGTTTACACACCTGCAGATTCAGGTTAATTCCTCATGTATTTTTCTAGATATTTAAAGAAACGTCTAAAATCGCAAGTGACCGGTCACTTTTGGCCATATAGTATATAAATATAGATGATGTACAAAGCATATTTCAGTTTTAAGACTTAAAACACACGCCTTTATTTTATATAAAATGACGTCATTCGCATCCTCTGAAGAATTCTTCATTTACAATGCAGCCTTAAACAACATCTACAGTAACGTATTCGAGGCTAACGAGAAAGACAGGCTACCACGATCCATTCCACATACCTTTTTTTATTACAGACCGCTGGAGTCACGTGATGCTCGAATGCACCAATTAAGCTGTGCGAAAAGAGCATCACGTCATTCTACCGGTCTGTAAAAAAATATTCGGCTATCTAATGATTCATAACGAAAAAATCGGCTATCTAATTATTCATATGTTTTTTTTTTTTTTGTAATATAGATAATTAAATTAAATATAGTCTATAACAGCTCCATGTTTCATCAGAAATCATTCATTTATATTTTTTAAAATACAAATTGAAATTTTAATTGAATTTTTTTTCAGTAGTTATAGGAATATTTCAACAAAATATATAATTACCATTTTCCAATATTTTTTCTTTACTTTCTACAGGAATGGAGTACTTGCGACGCCAAAATTAAACAAATGACGCTAAAAACTACAAAAATAAATTAATATCTCAAAAATAAATTGAGATGCAGTTTTCAAACAAATTGCATTAAAAAGTACATTTTTTTTCCTATACGATGGTATAAAATTGAAAATGTGCGATGTTTAGAAGTTAAAAAAATTTCAGTAGAGTATTTAATAGTACAATGATATATCTGCTTTGTTTTACGGCTGGCTTATACAACGGAGCGTTATTTTTTGGAACGACACTTTATTTACTGGGAGAAAGAAACAGCATATCGGGGGCTAAAAAAGAAAGTATGTTGTAGAAAGTATGTTATAGGCCAACACGGTGATGCATGTTAATCTAATTATGTTTGAAACATCGAAGCGTTATTAAAATACAGCGCAATAGTTTTTTACCATGGACCGTAATGTACCGAAAATTTTTTGTGTGTATTTGAAAACGAGCCATAAAAACTACATTTTTTATTTTGAATATTGAACATTCTATAATTCACCTAAATAGCCTATAAAAATTATGTGGCAAACCGAGTATATTTACGAGAGTTACAGCATCGAAAGACGAACAGATTTCACTTTTCATCTATGTTGGGACGTGTTTGAAAAACTGCCTGTGGTTGACAATGAATATGTTATATAAAGTATTCTACGTATCTATATCTAGTTTCTGAGTAAACTATTTTTAACTTTGAAACAACGTCTAAATTTACAATTTTTTAGAGCACTTTCTGTTACATTATTGTACAGTTTTTCATCTATGTGGATATGTTTTTATATTTAAAAACTTTGTATTCAAATTAAATACAACTTGCTAAATGGTACATATAACATAAAAGTAATAATTCAAATAAATTAAAAATCTACGTTTCGAATCGTTTCCGCGTTCGTTATCAGGAGTAAAATGGTATTATCTTAAGGTACCGAAAGTAAGCCCCCTTTAAAAGACAGAAAATTCTAATGATTTTAACGGGGGGGGGGGGTATAATTGGAACTTTTGTGAAAAGGATAGAAAAAATTTGGAAGATGGTGTGGTATATATGGAATTTATGAAATTTCGCAGGATTTTTACAATGTGCGAAATAAAATCAGATCAAATTAACATTTTGGGGTTTTAAAATATCTTCCACCAAAGCTGAGTAGTTTACATAAAAAAAATAAAATGTTAATGAAAGAAATTTACGCGAAATAATTAAATTACATATCAAAGAAATATGAACAAAAATTATAAAACTTAAACTCAATATAAATAACAATTAAATCTTAATGCATACAAATCAATGGAATCATTAATAGTATGCTTCGAAACAAACATTCGTTTCAAAGGTCTGGTAGCGCACATAGCGAAGTATGCAATTCTGATACAATGATATGTAAAGAGATTAGATAAAAGCAAATTATATAAGGTATATTCATCTAAGAAATATGGAAAGAAAAATTTTGAGAAATTTCCTGAAAAACAGAAGGATTGAAAGCGTCAGAAAATAAAACTTGAAGGGAAGGGCTTATAAATGACATTTTTTTTTCAAAAATGGAAAACTTGACATATATGGGGATATGGGGGGGGGGTATATTCGGAGGGGAGCTTACTTTCTGTGCTTTACAGTTAAGTCTAAAACTTCAAAACGGACATAAACGTCTAAGAGCACAGAAGAATGCCTGAACGGTGAGTACACAACGTCACAAAGTTTTCTTCGACGAAACGAACCAATAAACAGCATTAAAAAAATGGGAGGAATGTGGGGACAAATGGAACAGACTGTATTAATTATGCCAGACTACAATAAATGTTCCAGATTTTATTAATATTAAAAGATAAATTATCGTTACAGGCATCCCGAGTCGCTGAATCAGAAACTATGAACTTTTAGATTTGTCTATCATCATTTTAATACTACTGATAATCGCAGAAGTGATTCGAAACGTAGATTTTTAATGTGTTTGTAATATCACTTTTATGTCATATGTATCAATTAGCAAGTTGTATTTAATCGGAATACACACTTTTTAAGTATATTTTATAGTGCAATTTCCCAATAAATATTTATATTTTTATAAATATGGCTTGCAGATCTCTACGTTTACGCTTTCACTTTATTAAGTGCGATTGGTAATAAAGAAATATATATGTATTTTGAAAGTTACACTACAGCATGGAATCTACAGCATAGTCTGATTAATATTTAAAGGTTTTTATTTATTTCTTTAAGTAAAAGGAATTTGTAACAGAATTTATTAGACACTACGAACTGTAAACTGTTTATGTTTGGAATAAGGACGTAATTTAGCGTAATTATTTTTCAGCCTATTGGGAAATATGTGCATTTATATACGTGTAATTTAATAATTTGTCTCTTTTTCATTTCTTCAAGCCAAACTTTGGGTATTTCAAAACCTCCGGAACTTCACATGGCATTTAACAGATAAAGAGATCTATAAAAATACAAGCAGTTCTTCCTCTTAAAAATAAATCTCTTTATACGAGTAATTATTATGAGAATTTTATGGAACGAGACAATTTCACTGCTGACATACACAAAAACTCTCTTCCTCTTAAAAGTAAATCTCTTTATATGAGTAATTATCATGAGGATTTTATGGAACGAGAAAATTACACTGCTGACATACACAAAAACTGTTTTTTACAACTAAAGCTGTTATAGGCAAAATAGCCATACCATCATGTTCTACTAATTAAAATTTCTTGTCATTAGTACTAAAAGTAGCAAAGAATGTATCAAAACTAGAAAACAGGAATTCTGGCTTTTGAGAATTGAGTGTTGCTCTCGATGCAATATATATATATATTAGATAGTACAGAACATATTTCAGTTTTAAGACTTAAAACACACGCTTTTATGTTACATAAAATGACTTATTTCGCATCCGCTGAAGAATTTCACATTTATGATCCAATCTCAAACAACAACTACAGTAAAGTATGCATATGACTTCACTATCGCTGAATAATACACAAATCCAGCAAAAAGCTTTGTCTTCATTCAAGAAACTCGGCAATCAAATGATTCATATGCTTTCATTTGTTTATAACATTAATAGAGATACTTAAAATTAATTATTTTATAATAGCTCCATGTTTTATTAGAAATCATTCATTTGTTTTTGTTTTTTTTAAATAGCACGAATTTTAATTACATTCTTTCAGTTGTTTTATTACAACAAAAATTACAACAAAAATATATAAATACTATTTTCCAACTATTTTTCCTTTACTTTCTACAGAAAGGGAATACTTCATTTGCCAACTTTAAACAAATCGCGCTAAAAACGACAAAAAAAAATTAACATCTCAAAAATAAATTCAGATGCCGTTTTCAAACAAATTGCATTTAAAAAGTATTTTCTTTTTCTAATACGACCAAAATCGAAAATGTCCGAAACTTTAATGAAAATGTGCGATAGTTTATAAAACTGCAGTAGATATTATCCGTATTTAACCATATAATGATAAACCTGCGTTGTTTTACGGCTGACTTATATAACGTAACGTTATTTTTTAGAGACGACATTTTACTTGCTGGCCAAAAGGATTAGCATGTCGGTGGCTAATAATAAAAATATTTAGTGATATTTACTAAAGAAGTAATGCAGTTTCCCCTCTGTCTGTTTCATTTTTATTACGCTCAATAAAATGCGATATGTAATGCATACTTAATATTTACTGTGTTGTAAAATATGTGCATCTAAGAAGTGATCAACTGATATTCGATATTACTGATATTATTTTCAACTATCCAATCGGCATCGCAGTAACGTTATGTATTTCATGTTTTATTTAATGAGATAAATCTAATACTGGAGAGATCCATGCAAATTAAATAGTTTTTCACTCTGCAAAATAGATTACTTTATACTAGTATATATAAATTTTGAAAGAAAAAAAAACACCAAAAATACACTGCTGATGGACATTGCAATTTTTTTATATAAAATTAAATATATAATAAGGAGAGAAAAGTCATACTTTCAGTATCTCCTAAATAAAATAAAATTTATTATCATTTCTAACACATTTATAAAAGAATATGTATAATACTAGATTATATTGACTAAAAAAAGGATGCAGATTCATATTCTGGCTTTTTTTCATTTTTATCATATACGGCAGGACGCAAATTTTCACGCATAATTAATTTTCATTATGTTACAAAATACGTTTATAAATTCCATTTATCTTATTTTAGTTTCTTCATTTCTTCAAGCAAAGTTCTCCGTACCTTAGAAAGAGCATGAACTTCATGTGCCATTTAATGGGGTACAAAAGCGATAAAGAGATCCATAAAAATGTAAACAGTTGCTTACCACGTCAAATAAATTATTTTATAGGATTAATTTCAATAAGAATTTTATGGAACGAGAAGATTATGATATAACTCGGCTGTTTAATCAGGTTCTATTAACAATTTTTATCTTCTAAAAATATTACGGCTGGTGAGATCACTTTAGTTTTCAAATCTACAATAACATAGAAGTTACTTAACAATAAAAAAAAATTATCTCTGATTTTAAATACAAATACATACAATAAAAAATAAAAATGATCTCTGATTATAAATACAGAGTGACTCAGAAAGTTTGGAACGCGCCTTAAGTTTGTTTTTCTATTGGAGATAAATCCGCTTTGTAAATTCCAAAATTATTAAAAATAACGTAGAAAATAACATTATAATAAAGCAATAGTCCTCCCATAAATTACACTTTTTAAATTCTTATACGTTCTCTCAAGATAAATTTGGCTAATTAGAAAGTTTTCCCTTTTCCTTCAACAACATCTGTATTAATGGTTGCTTATGGGTATCTTTAAAATAAACTGAATTAACAAAGTAAATAAGTAAAAATTTAATTTAAAAAATCAAAAAACCCGACTGCGTAAAAAGCGAACTAATTATTTCTCATGAATGTGAAACTACTTTTTATATTACTTACATATTTTTTAATTTACTTTTATTGAGGACTTTTAAGTTGTGTTTAATTGTTAATTCCCATCTATAAACACTGTTTTGATGAGGACTATACATGTCTATGAAGGTTAGACTTGCAGTAAAGCTAGAGATCCTTCTTACACAACGTCCAGGTTGTGTAATATTTAAACGGAGCTTCTGACTGTAAAATAGTTAATGAAACATCGTCTTTATTTTGAAAGACCTATCCAATGATATGTCACTCAATGGGGTGCGTAAACATTTTTTTTTCGTCTCTACCGCTTTTTTTTATTTTATGGCCGCCATTTTGAATTTATAAAAACAAAATTTATCCTATAACCATCGGATGGTTAAGGAGAATCGATAGAGACTTCATTCCTTAAAATCAATCCAGCCGTTGGGCTGTTTCAAGGGTATAAAGAAATCCACATACCCAGATACGCGTGAAACACATAACCCTTCTTGGCAGTCGGGTAAAAATATGGAATTCACAATATTCGCATTCTATTTAAAATATCGCTGAAAATTGGCATAATATATAAATTGAAAGAGAATCTTTAATATCAAAAATTTCTTACCATGTGTGAAAATGATAGATCACAAATATATGCCATTAAAATACAGCGCAATGATTTTTTGCAATAGACCGTAAAGTAACGGAATTGTTTTGTGTATGTTTGAAAACGAACTATAAAAGCTATACACTTTCTTTTGAATATTGAACATTCTATCTTACTCCTAAGTACCCTATAAAAATTGCATGACAAACCGAATGTATTTACTAGAGTTAGAGCATGGACAGACGGACAGAGAGACAGACTGGAAGGCAAACTGATTTTATAAACATTTTCCAACTATGTTGGGAAATGTTTAAAAAATTACCTGTGGTTGACGATGAATATGTTATGGAAATTATTCTATGTATCTCTATCTAGTTTTTGAGTAAACTACTTTTAACTTTTAAACAAAAACTAAATTTACAATTTTTTACAGCACTCTCTGTTATATTGCTGTAAATAGTTTTTCATCAATGTGGTTATATTTTTATAAGTCTGACTTGCAGTTCTCTCCGTTTACGCTTTCACTTTTTCTAAATGTGATTGATAATAGCGAAATTTTTATATACTTTGGAAGTCAAACTTTAGCATGGAATATAGTCTGTTTATTATTTAAAGGTTTTTATTTATTTATTTATTTAAAAGGAACACACAAAATTTGCAAAAAAATTAGGAAAAATATACATATGTATAATTTAATAATTTATAGCTTCTTCATTTCTACAAGCCAAACTTTGGGTATTTCAAAACCTCCGGAACTTGACATAAAATTTAAGAAGATAAAGAAATGGTTTAAAAAAAATTCAACAGTTTTCCTCTTAAAAATAATTCTGTTAATCCGAGTAATTATTATGATAATTTTATGAAAAGAGAAAATTACACTGCTGACATACACAAAAAAATCTTTTTTGTAATTAAAGATATTATAGGCAAAATAATCTTAAATTCATGTTCTAGTAATTAAAGTTTGTTGTCATTCCTACGAAAAGTATCAAAGAATATAGCAAAATAAAAACATTGCTCAGTAATAGTTACAAAAGAAATAATGTTGTTTCAGCTCCTGTCTTTTTCATTTTTATTGCTCTCAATATTATGCGATGTGTAATGCATACTTAATTTTTATTGTGTTATAAAATATGAGCAACTAAATAATTTATCAACTGATATTTGTTTCATTACTTTAAATAATCTCATCAGTATATCTGTAACGTTATGCATTTCATGTTATATTTAACTAGATAAATATAACATTCAAGAGATTCAGGGAAATTAAATAATTTTTCACCCTGTAAAATAGACTACTTTATACGAGTAAATATTACATAAAATTTAATAAAAAGAATAAAAAAATACACTGCAAAATATTTTTTTAATATATAAAATTAAATATATAATACGGTATTTTTATTTTATACGGTGCGGCAATTTTTTATCATTCCTAGCATACTTAAAAGAAATAATTTGTTAACACTAAATGATTATATTTTCTAAAGAAAGGATGCAGTTTCAAATTCTGGCTTTTTCATTTTTATCATACTCGACAGAACGCAAATTTTAACGCATAATTAATTTTCATTATCTTACAAAATGCGTTCATAAACTTCATTTATCTTATTTTAGTTGCTTCATTTCTTCAAGCAAAATTATTCTTACCTCAGAAGGAGAATGATCTTCATGCGACATTTAATGAGGTAAAGAGGAGATAAAGAGATCCATAAAATTAAAAGTTCCTCACTCTCTGAAATAAATTATTTCATACGATTAACTATGATAAGAATTTTATGGAATGAGAAGATTAGGAAGTAACTGGGCTGCTAAATCAGGAAATATTACCAATTTTCCAGATACGAATAATTTTTTCTTAGAAAATTATTATGGCTGGTGAAATCATTTTTGTTTTGTAAATCAAGAAGGATGTAGAAGTTACTTAAAATTACAAGTATAAAAGTAAAAAGAAAAATTGCCTCTGATTATAAATACAAAATGACTTAGAGATACTGAAACAAGTTTTTCTCTGTTGGAGATAAATTGTAAATTCCAAAAGTGTTCAAAATAAGGTAGGAAATAACACTATGCTAAAGAAATCAACCTCCCACAAATTACACTTCTTAAATTTTTATACATTGTCGATACATTTGTTAAATAGAAAGTTTTTCCTTTTGATGCAAGAACGTCTGTACCAATAGTTGTTTATGTGTATCTTTAAAATTAACTGAATTGAAGAAGTAAAAAAAAAAAATGTCTTCCACGACATTGTAATTACATTTAAAAGATCGGGGAAAATTGGCATCATATATAGGGGAGAGTTGCCATATTTGGACCGCCGCATTAATTGGACCGTTGTCATTCTGCCGTTAATTACAGGAAGAGACGCCATCTACCGCTCACATCCTACTCATCAGAATGACGTCACCCATGGTTCGAAGAAGCAACCGTCTACCACGTGCTGTTTTCAGACAATTTTTAAAAACCTAAAGTTAGCTGTTTTGATCTAATTTTTTCCTACTAAACGTAAGTGAATAATTTAAAACTAAGGCAAGTTGTTATGTTTTCATATACTTATATGAATTCATCTGTTTATTGCGCATATTTTTAATGCGGTTTTGTTTCATTTCTTTTTTGTTCTTAGTCTTAAGATTATCTGTTTGAAAAATTGGCGCAGTTGCCGTAATTGGGTCAATTTAAGTTGCTTAAATTGGACCAGATATGCGATCATAAATTTGGAAAGTAAGTAATTAATTTCGAGGACGGTATACTTTGTATACTATTTTTAAATTTTTTTTTAATATTTTATAATGGATTATTATCTCTATGCAATTTTGTTGTTGTTGTTGTTGTTGTTTTGTAAATCTGGATAATTTTTTTTACAGTTTAGGCCTATATAAGCATAAAAATATTTTTACATGTTTATGCAATAAGTGTTGCTTGCAATTTCTTTTATCTAGTATGTATTTGTATTTATTTTCTTTAAATTCCTTATTCCTACGGGGTAATTTGGTTTACAGCGTTGAATTTAAACATTTTCTGCCTGGAGAATATTAGCGATGGCAGACTTTTTACAGTTCTGGAGGGTGGAGTTTTTTGCCATTAAAACGCATAAAACTTCAAACCTTCAGGGGTAGGGGTTATTTCAAGGCTCCGGGGGGGGGGGGGGTTGCTGAATTCAACACTGTTTGAATATATAATGTTTGCGTTTGATTAATCATAGCGTATTTTTCAGTAGGGGATTTTTTTAAACACTTTTTTAATATAATGTTGAATATGTTGAGAAAGACACAGACAAGCTGTGTGGAAGAAAACCACCCGTGACAGCAAAAGCTGTTAAAAATATAGGAAACAAAAAGGAGAGTGTAAGTTGTGAAGAAATTGACCTGCAAGTAGGCTGCAGCTACATTTCCTCCTCGAAAGCCAAAAAATCATTAGAAATGTTATCTCTCTTGCTAAATTCAGCCCAATCAAAGTACAGAGGAAGCCCAAAAACAGTTGTGTTAACATCGTCGCCATATAAAGTAAACCTTGAAATGAAAAAAACAAACAAACAAAAAAAAGACAAAAAGGAAGCTATCACAGCACAAAAGCAATTGAAACACCAAGTTTTAAAAAATACGCGTCATGCAATTAGCAAGAAAATGGTTGAAGGGAAGAACTACGAACATAATGTAAAGAAAATTTCTGTTGTCAATGAAAAATGTCTAATAATTCAGAATCTAAAAAGAAAACTCTAGTCAGTGAGGATTGGTTTTGCCTAATTTGTAAGAAAAATAAAATAGCAGAAATGATTTAGCGTTCAGATTGCCAAATACGGTTTTATGTTTTGTGCGTTAAAAAAAAAAAAAACAATAAAAGAAATTCATATGTAAGCTTTGCATCTCTCCTTACATGATATTCAAGTACCTGACAATTAGTTCCATAATTTCTATTCTTAGTTACTGATAACTTTGATTTATATTTTGAGTACATTTTTATTTAAAACAAATTAAATTTAAAACAAATTTTAAGATATTTCATTTCATCATATTTCATTGCTGTTATTTTGTTTGATTGTTACATTAATCGCAAACTTTGATTTTAATAAAATTAGTTATATTCCCCAGTCATTAATATAACCTGATATTATTTGGTCCAATTTAGGAGACTAGGGGTCCAACTTAGGGGACCAGTTGCTGAATTTGGGCCACTTTTGACAATTTTTTTCAAATTAGAATAAAATTCAAGATTTTCAAAAAGAAATTCATCTAAAGATTTATTTAGTTAGTAGATGAATAGATTGACTTCGTGTAATGATGTTTTGCAGATATTCAAAAATTAAGTGAGTTACACCTGAAAATACGTGAAGTGGTTCAAATTCGGCTACTCTCCACCTAATTGAAAGAGGCATCCTTAATATCAAACTTTCCTTAACATGTGTGAAAATCATAGATCGCAAACCTTTCTAAATAACAATTACACAGGCAGAAATGATATGAAAATAAAATGCAGTTTTTAAATTTTTAAAAACATTGTTATATATATATCTGAAAAAAAAACGATTATCTTTGTTTAAAAAATGTTCTTCAGTTCTAGTACACAATTAAGATATTCAGTAATGTTTCTGTAAGTATTTTTATTGCTTCGACAGTACACTGTAAAAAAAAAAAAAATGGTATCGTTCCATGTAAAATCCAGGAACGTTTCGCCTTTTCTCAGGTTTTCAGAATAATTTAGCTCTTTCCTGTGAAATTCTGGTTTTCTTATCTGAAACGTTCCTGACACAAAAGTTGGGAACAGCAAAACGCTGCGGCCGCCATTTATTATTTTTTTGCTATAATCCGTTGCTCGCGCGCGAGTGTCGAAAAAGAATTCTTCAAATGAATGTAAAAAAATCAATATGGAATGCAAATAAATTAATAGACGACATAATCCTTTACGTCTCTATTGTCAAGACAATTCAGATGAAAATACAATACCTCCGTGATATCGCTAAGAGATTATCTCTCGTACTTGTCTGTGGAATGTTTAAGGAGCAGACCGTGTAAAAAAATACACCTATTATTTGGATCTCCATTAACCAGGTGACCATCAAACATGATTCTCACCGATTTTGAATTATTTAAAGTATGTTTTAGAGTTCTTATCTCTAATTATTCTTGTGAAAGGATTTCTTCAAATGGGACTTAGATTTTCAGAAATTAGATGCCGAGGTTTAGCATACGTTTCAAATACCCATTAGTTTGCAGCTCTCAACGTGTCTTTCGTGGTGTGGACGCAGAAAGCTCGCACGCCACCCGTACGGCCCGAGTTCGATGCTACCTCTGGACTTTTTTTTTCTTTTTTAATTAATTTTATATTTTAACACTTTATTACAATTTGATTTAAATTTGATATATATTTGACACTTTGAATTGCTGCAAATTTGAATTTTTTTTTATTTTCGGAAAAAATATGCAATTACGTTTAGGTTTTTTTTTTTCATGAAAATTTATATGTATTTTATCTAACTTGTAAACTAACATAATTACTAACGAAAATCCAAAATATTTTATGTCTAGATTTTTTTTTTTTTTCAAAATATTTTTTCATTCTAACAAATAATGATAATAAAGCGAAAATTGTCAACTGGAAATGTAAAAATCGTCTGCGGATCCCGCATGCTGTGAAATGTCAGTAATGTTTTGCTGTCAACAGAAATATTCCTGGTATTTCGCAAGAAACTTACTGACATTTCTGTAGAAAGTTTTTAACATATACAGTAAAGTTCCAGTCATTTTCAAGAAATGTTTCTTGGAAATAATGGGCAACTCAGCTGCCCATTTTTTCCCAGGAACGTTGCGGAATTTTTTTTTACAGTGTATTTTTTTTTCCAAGCATCGGTAACCTTTTGTTTAAATTGAACTGCATATGTAACATAGTCACACATTCATTCAGCAATTGAAAATAATAGGAAAATCTGTATTTAAAATGTTTCTTCTGATTAATTGCTTTATTCTATCTTCAATAGAAGAAAGTATTGTAATCGAATTTTTTTTACTTCCGATTTTCGATGGATTTACACGTTTTATGGGTCAGAGATCCTAAAAACATGTTTATAGAAAATGTCTGTCTGTCCGTGTGCTTTCCATCTGTAGGGTCTGTCCGTGTGGTTGTCGCCATTGTACCATCCAAATGTGTATGAAGTTATGCATAGAATTGAACCAAAATTTTTTTAAATGTTTGGCTATGGCCAGTAGGTCCTTCCTAAATTTAGAAAACATGCAGTAGGGGGCGCTGTAATAGCGATTTTGAATATTGTACCATCCAAAAGTGTATGAAGTTATGCATAGAACTGAACCAAATTTTTATTTTATGTTTTTGGCTGTGGCAAACAGGTCCTCCCTGAATTTGAAAAAAATCGGCCGGAAGGGGGCGTTGTAATAGCGATTTTTGTGCGTTTTTGATTATTGTACCATCGAAAAGAATATGAAGTTATGCATAGAATTGAATCAAAACATTTTTTAAGTTCTTGGCTATGGCAAGCAGGTCCTTCGTTAATTTGGAAAAAATCACCGGTAGGGGCGCTGTAACAGAGCTTTTGGGGCGATTTTGAATATTGTGCCATCGAAAATTGTTTGAAGTTACGCATGGAATTGAACCAAATTCTGTTTGTATGTTTTTAGTCATGGTACGAAGGTCCTCCCTGAATTTGGAAAAATTCCGCCGGAAGGGGGCGCTATAATTACAATGTCTGTACCATTTTCATTATTATAACATCGAAAAGTGTATGAAGGTATGCATAGAATTGAACCAAATTTTTTGTGTATATTTCTGCCTATGGCAAGCAAATCCTCAATGAATTTCAAAAATATCTGCCGGAAGGGGGCGTTGTATTTCGATGTCTGTACCATTTTCATTATTTTAACATCTAAAAGTGCATGAAGTTATGCATGGAATTGAACCAAATTTTTTGTGTATGTGTAAGGCAATGGTCAGTAGGTACTCCCTGAACTTGAAAAAATTCCGCCGGAAGGAGGCGCTATAATTGCGATGTTTGTGCCATTTTCATTATTGAACCAAATTTTTTGTGCATGTTTTTGGCTTTGGCCAACAGGTCCTACTTGTATTTGAAAATATTACGCCATAAAGGGTCTCTGTGATAGAGTCATTTGTATACTTTTCTTGACTTTTCGTAGTTCTATTGTTCATCGTCGGCTCGTGCAGCGGCGGGAACTTCTTGCTAAGCCGGCTATTCGCAAACAGCTGATAACGACAGAATAAGGAAAAAGTGTTAATTTTAACAAATATCATGATATAGATAAACTCGTTTTTAGTCCGCTTAATTGACTGAAGCAAAAATTTAAGATGAAAATCATATTTGGTATAGTATTGAATGGATAATATTGAAGTATTAACATGTGTAACTACTTTTTGAAGTATCAAGATGCATAAGATAGAAGAAAGTTTTGGGATTGGCACTTTCAGCTAGTCTTAGTACTTAAAATGATCATATAATGTAATACTAGATTAGCACTAGCTTAGTTTTAACACAGTTATTCTAATTGGTAAACAAGTCATTCTAGTAGTTATTTTCCAACAGTGAGAAAAATTATTTCCTGGACATTCATCGCCCAGTTGGAAAATGGCTGTTCATAAATAATGGACTATTATCCCACGTTTTCGTAACATCGGTGAAAATACTGGCATTTTAAGCGCCTTTCGGGAAATTGCATTTCAAAAAATCGAATGGATTTTTGATAGCTTTTAGAATATTTTGATAAATATATTTCACAGATATCACGTATTAAGTTACAACAAGTAAGAATTATAAAAAAAAAAATTGAAGAACGATGTTTAATATTTAATTGATATACTTAATTTTCCAAATTAAACTTCAATAACGCCAAATAAAAAGATATTCAAATTATATTAAATATTTTCAAAATTTAATAAAAATTCAAAAGTCGGATTACAATTATTATAATGGTAAACAGTCAGAACAATGAATGTTTTATATTATTAATAATGTCTTATAAATACGCAAGTGTAAGAGTGTATATTTACTTGTGATATTAAGGCTGAAAATTCAGTTTAATGAACAGTTGCATTTCGTGGAATTGTAAGACTTGTTTTATTCGGTGACTGGGTATATAATTTATTAACTTTAGAAGCTAGTTCGGCTTTGCATTTAAGAGGATTTGGTGACCTTTGAACTCTATTTTTTAAAACTGTTTGACATATCATTAAAGGATTTTACGAATGAAAATTATTTGAACAAGAAATAATGTAATTCTTATGATGAAATTTATTTATTATTTATTTTTAAATTTACTCATTTTATTTATTTTTTACAAATGAAATTAAAGTAAAACCACGCTTAAACATTTTTGAACTTTTTTCAAAAATTTCCTATTCATACATTTCTTTTAAATGTGCTCCTTAATAGCCAGGAACATGTTTGAAACAAATGTATTTCATTAATCAAAAATAAATAAAATATCATGAGATATAAAAATGCAGTAAAAATGACTGTCTACTTTACTATTATTAGTCCTCAGCAAAAGTTTAGACACTGGTGATATTTAACCTTTAAATAAAAATATGAACTCTTGGGTTATACAAATGGCTATACTTAGTTTTAAATATATTTTAATCATTTTAGGGCAGAAATAATGGTTTTAATGTAGGATAAGGTTTAATTTAACTGAAAAAAGTGAAATTCGTATATTGCAAAAATTTACAATTCCTTGATTCTTGGCAACTGTTCACGGAAAAATGCAAATTTCAAACTTATGCCGTCACATGCATGAAGTATTTAAGTGCACCTCACAAAAGCATAGGTTAGTGATGATGTCACGAGCTACAAATATTCAGTTACATGAAATAATTTAAGTGTGGAAGCTGAAATCGAATGGGGAGACTGTTGCAAAAATTTCAGCTACTTTGAATCGTCCAAAGAAGTATGTCTATCAAGTATTGTATAAGGGTGACTCTTTCAAAGCAAAACATAGATCTCGAAGGCCATGTGTGACCAAAAAATGAGATGATAGAAGAATCCATAAACTGGCATCTACACAAATGATGATTGTTAATCAAATTAGATTACGTTTCTTAGATGGATTAAAGAAAAAGATGAATTAGTTTACTTGAAAATGATAGAAAAACCAGCTTTGTAATCATACTACAAATTGACGAGAATGCAGTGGGCTGTCAAACATTTGTCCCATGGGCCCAAATGGTCTTCTGTGATATTCAGTGACGAAAATTTGCGGAATTTGGATGACCCAGGTGGGTGGTCATACAATTGGCGCGACTTACGTAAAAAGCCTTGGACTTTATTTAGTCAACAACAAGGAGGTTACCCTTTAAAGATTTGGTACTTACTTTGCTTCAATGCTCAAGCATCTCTGGAGTTCCTCAATGATCGGCAAACAGCGCAAGAAGACATACATACATTGCAGAACATTTTAGACCCATTTGGTGAACTTTTAGCTGTTTCAAATATGTATTTGAGCAAGTTAATGAATCCATTCATGTTGCATACAAAACAAAACTTGGTTTAACTCTCAAAATATTACTCATTCTCGACCGACTGGCGTGTAGCCCTGATCTGAAACTAATGGAAAACCTTTTTGTGGCGTCATATCTCATAAGGTTAGCGGACATTTTTGATAATACTCTTCTATTAAAGAGCTTTAAGCTGCTGTTGAACGTCTTTGGTACGAAAGTGATGCAAGATTTTGTTCCTTCGATGGAAAGTCACATTTTTGCACTAATTCCAGACAATGTGGGTTCAGTTCGATGTTAATTTATGGTTATTTTTCTGAAAATATACAGTTTGCCTATACTTTTGCCACAATGTTATTTTTGTTTTGTTTTTTTGTCATTATATATTATGTAAAATGTGTATTTTAAAATTTATTGTTTGTGAATAAAGGGTAAGTCACAAGTAATGTATGACAGTAGAGCTACAACAATTCGTTACATATTTCTCAGCACACAAGCGTAATCGATCATTGTCTAAACTTTTGCTGCGCGCTGTACATTCGAAGCCGTGTAAGAAGCTTTTCAATGGACTGGACAAAATTCGCGTATCAAGTGGAATCGTGATTTAAACAAGGTTTGCATATGTTGCAGGAACGGGGCATTTAATTATTTACACATCTAAATGTGTATATGAACATTTGAGCTTTCGTTTATAAATTGAAGGTAAAAAAATCTTCTACACATATCTAAGTTCAAATTTAACTATATTCAAATTGAATCTATTATTTGTTTTATAAAACGAACTGAAAAAATAATTAAAATAAACATGAATTCAAATATTTTCGAATGAAATCAAATATTGTTGTCGATTAATACGTTATAGCCATAAATAAAACAACAAAAACAATTTACCTGCTAAAGTCATTTTTTTAAACACAAACCAAAAATATTAAATCTTTCCAGAAGAACTCAGTTTTTAAAATCGTATTTAGTACTTGAGATAATGATTTTAAAATCAGTCTTTAATTTTTTATGAATTAAAAACTATGATATTTAATCTTGAATACATAAGCCAAAATCCCTAACAACGATTCAACGCACAAATACGTAAAAGCATGACACACAAATTCATATACGATCATTTCGAGTATTCCCAGATCCCCCGGATATGTGCGTTGAATCGTTTTAGGGATTTTGGCTTATGTATTTCAATTCGCGCAATGTATTTGATTTATGTTTAGAGTTAATCTTCATTTGATGCCATTTGACATTTAAAGTCCGCGAAAGTATGGGTTGATTTGGGGCCTATAGCTACAAAGGCTGTCGACTCGAATTATCCTCTATTTTATACACACAGATAATTACACATTTTTGACATAAAAAAATTGTCAACATACAAGGATTGAATAGTACAAGGAAATTTATATCATTTTGGAACTGGAAGCTCCACAAAGTGTGTGCAGTGGAGTCAGCAAGACTCGAGCCCACAGACCTCCTACGCTCTTAAGCGATTAGCAGCGTGGTGCCTTAACCACTCGGTCACGGAGGCCCCGTTAATTTTTTAAAAAATCCTAGCATGGTAAATTTAAACAAAACATGAAAGAAATACACAACTGCAGCTTGGCAAATATGACTATTCTGAAATACTGGTAGATATATGCGTTTTAAAAAACCTCTAAGTTGTCAAATTTAAACAAGAGAATATAAATTCTCATCTTGTTTATGAACTCACGTTTTAAGCGAGATTTTTTCCCCCTCAAAGAACAGAAACGTTATCGCGTATTAAACGTGATATTTTTGCATTGAACGTATGGGCGTTGTGCAACTGACTGGAAAAAATACGCGCATTAAGTGGGATCGCGTATTAAGCGGGTCCGACTGCATTTTTTTTTTCAAATAGGCTATTAAATTTATAGGAAATGTGATCCTTAATTTCATAAAACACACCATCAGTATCGTCAATAAAATAAATCAAATACGAAAGTGGTACAAAAATTATTGTCCCGAGTGTGTATAAAATATTTGTAGTGCGATGGTTGATCTGGGATATTGAAGCCTAATGTCTTAGATGTGTCTATATGCTCAATTTCAGAACGGTAGATGCTATATTAACAATTTTTATTTAGGTGTGAGAGGTGGCACCTAGATTGAAGGGGGGGGGGGGGGGGTTCGAATTTATGGGGCCAAACCTGAAGCAGTTCTGTGATAGATTTGTGACAGTGGATGAGACGTGACTACATCACTATGATTCTGAGTCCAAAAGACAGTAGCCCCGTCTACTTTACTGTCACACCTTCTCAAAACCCCTTTCGAGATAGGTGCGACCTCACTCCAAAAACGTTAAAAAAATATGTTAATATAGCAGCTAATGTTCTGAAATTGAGCATATAGGCATCTAAACATTAGGTTTTAATATTCCACATCAACCATACAAATATTTTATACACACCTCATAATATATATTTTGAACAACAAATAAAATTACTGAAAAATTACTGAAATCGCGCAAAATATAGGCCGTAGTCATAATTATTTTTTAATTAATTGCTAAGATTTGCAAAAGACATTATTTTCTGTTGCTAATATTTAAAGATATTAAAATAAAACGACACTCTGAGATAAATACTTAACAGAGACAACAACTAAACATTAGTTTAGCAGTACTGTTTTGACATGTTGCCCTTGCCATATCTCAGCTTGTAGTCAAATCTGCTTCCTGAAATTTTTTGTGCAAAACACTACCATAAAATACTGTCAGAAACCAGAACTTCAGATTTTCTTCTCGTGCCCCACCAGAGATATCAAAGCCTCAAAAGTGCGATTTTTGACATTTTTGAAGAATTTGGGATTTGTTTTAGCGAAGAGAAAGCAAATCCCAGACCTGGAACTTGGCGTGTGAGACAAGTACTTTTGGCGTATTTGTCAAAAAAAAAAAGTCATCTTGACAGTTTTCCTTGCTAGAAAAATTTCCTCTTGCAAACGGACAAATTTTGAAAAGAAAAACTGAAAATTTATGCTGAAATTTCACCAATAAGAATTTATTTTGAGAAACTACTCTATTAAAAAATTTTAGCCCAATGTATTCTGTACAAATTGCTTTAATCCGCACTTGAATTGGAAAAATAAACGATCAATTATTTACAATTCCGTATACCCTTCATGTAAGAAAATCCTGCAGACGATGAAACAAAGATAGCCGCCATGCACAAACAAAATTAATAAAATTAAAATTGTAGTGATTTTGAACTTCCATCATGTTAGGTTTGTTGTACAAAAAATTTCAGATTTTTTTTAAAAAGGTCAAGCAACGAATAAAGAATATTCTGGACCACTTGAAATTGATTGACCCTTTAACTCTCAATCGCGTCGCATTTTTCTGAATCTTATTAGCTAGTTTATTAGCTCTTATTAGCTTTTTTGTTATATCATACATTTTTTATTCTTCGTAATTCAGAGAAACGTTACATAATTGAGATTGTTTAGAAGAAAAAAATGTTCCAAAAAACAGTGAATTTAGTTATTTAGTTCTTAATACTTTGTATTGCCACCAAAGTCTGTACACACAAAAACCATAAATAAAAGAAAATTATCTTCTGAAACCCTTTTAATGTTACTTATGTTCCACGACTTTCGTACAAAACATATTTCTATTGTTTCGCTAAAAATAATTCCTTTTTATAAATTTAAAGAGTATTTTACGAAGTTTTAAATGCGCCAGAAAACATATTTTAAGCTCAAAAAGGTACTTAATTAATTCACTTTTATTAAAGTAATCCAGTTCCATGAAACATTTTGTAAAATTGTATTTACATTTTGTTTGACTAAAGTTTACAGATTTAAAATGGGTTATTAATTAAAAACTTTTCATCTTATTTTATTACTAACTTGTAGCAGTAGTAAAAATTCTTTACTGTCTGTATGAAATTACCAGAGGGAAATAGTACATACATAAAAAAAAACATTAATAGTTAATTAACTGCAAAAATTCAGCCCGGCTAATTAAATGAATTCATCCTTTTTAAATAATTTATCTTCAAAAAGTCTTTTAATTTGCGAAAAAAATTTTCTTCTCTTGCTATGAAAACGGTTCTTGAAAGTTAGTTTATTTAGTTATTACAGTGCGTTACATAGCTGAAATCTGTTTTGCTACTGTAAAGATAAAAATAAATGTTTACACAAGTATTTAATTACTTATTATTTCCGCATATCAAAGCTATGTTTATTTTTTAGTAATGAAAATTAAATCTAACGTTCGATTTGCTTTTCTGTCCTTTTATCTTTACAAATATATATATATTTTTTCTAAATGCTTTAAAGGCTAAAGTTTAGTTGTTAATAGAATAGCTTGCATTGGGAATTTAATTCCCTTTAATCATTTACGAGTTACTTTAGAAAATAAGTTACATTCAAAAGTGAATTTACTTCGGTAAGTAATTTATTTTCAACTTTAGTTTATTTATTTAATGTAGACTGAACCTTTTGTATGTTATGAATTATTTTAGAAATATTCTTTACATTTCGGATTAAAACTAAGTAAAACATTCCTTCTATTTTTCATAGCAATATTTTCCATGTCAACTTTTTAACTCGTGATAAATATGTGGTCACCCTGTATAGCAAAACAGTATCAGTAAGACGAATATATTTTTTAGCCATTAGCATAATGTAGAATTCTTTAGAATAGTATTTTTAGCTGAGAATTTTCGACAGATTAGTTAGATCAGTTAGCTCATGATATGACACTTTGAGGGATATACAAATCTTAAGCGACCTCCATTTGTGTTTGACCTTCCCCGATTGTACCAATTATTCGTCCCTTTTGACCGTAACTTGAATGATGCCTTCGACCCATAACTAATGAATACTGAATACACTCAGAAACCACATTCACTTTAAAGAACACTACAGACCAGAACTCCAACATACTTCCATTGCGCACCACATTGTCAATCATCTAATTTCCGTATTTCCGACGCTAAGGTATGGGTGGAGGCGCAATTTTGAGTTCAATAGTATTTAATTAACATAAATAATTGAAGCATTGGGCATTGTTTGCTACATTAACTTAGTGAGCATATTTTTTCTCATTATCCTTTAATTTTGATGCCTAGTGTACTTTCAGCTATAAACACAACCTTCGTCAGATAATACAAAAATAGTGTTATTAACGTCTTATTTTTCAAATAGTATCATTCTCCAAAATAAAAATATTTATACACATTGCCTTAAAAACGTATCCTTGGCTTCTTAAAGTAAACTCACTTCAAAATATTAGTCGTTAACACCAGTCATTAATAAAATAATGACAATTTTAGTCAAAATTAATTATGTAAATTGGTACTTTTATGTTAGCCAGGCGCTTGTGGTAAATCGCAAAACACTCTTATCATCTCCATTATTGGTATTGAAGTCGTTTCAAAGAAAATATAAATCCAATGATAATGTATCCAATAAATATAAATATCCCTAGTTAAAATTAAAATATTTCACTCCCATTTTAACATACATGCTATTCACTTATTTCAAGAAATATAAAGAAGAAAACGATATAATGTCATAAACCACAACATTTTACTTCAATATGAAAGCATTGTTTAAATTTGCAAACGCGAGAAATAAAAACTGCTATTAGAAAGAAAAAAATGTACTATTGGCGAACTTTGCTGATAGTTAACATAAACGTACCGATAAATTTTAGCGTTGTGCAATAATGTAAGCAAAATTTAAAGAAAGAACAATTTAAAGATAGCGTGAAAATGGAAGCTGAGAAATATATATAATATTTTTGTTTTTAAATTTCACGTATTCAATCAAAATTCTTACAGGTACTTTTCAGTTTTTATTTGTGAAAAATATAATGAAAGAATATTTAATTTGATGGATTACATAACATTAACTGCACTTTTTATAGATGTTTAAACAAGATATTTTATTTTTTTTTTCATCATTTAATAATAATCATATCCCCTGAATCACATTCATTATAATTTTTAAAAAAGCTCTTTATAATAAACGTAATGGGCCATTAAATGCTTTAATAGAAACATTACTGATCTTTTTAGTATCAATACATGAATCAACCTAAATAAGTTTTTCGTTTTGTACAAAACTGAATTTATAATGCTATTGAATTAGTTTTCGGTGATAAATAGTCAATGATTTTTATGCTTTGATTTTAGTGATTAACAATAAATTTTTAGCTATTAAAATATTAATATCATGTTTCATTATAATTATCAGTACTTTACTTTTTGCATTCTATTACTAAATGAATTAACTATTTCTCACTTGTAATATACTATCTAATGAAGCGCATTTTTATTTAAATGAAACTCATTTAGTTTTTCTAATCAGAAATTGCCTTATCAACATCAATTTAAGATTCTCATAAATCTTGAAATTTTTATAATAAAGGTATGTCTAAAGAAAAATTACTTTTAATCATTTTCATTATTTTAAATAAGACTTCTTACACAAAATATGACTATGAGGATCTAAAGATAATGATCTAATGAGACAAACTTTATTTTTTTTATAAACTTTAATGGGAATAGATTTCAGATTTTATATTAAATTCGATTACAAAAAAGAAAAAAAAAAGCTATAACTATTAAAGATTGAAGAAAAACATTTTATAATTTACATGTTTTATCAAACTGAGACTGAGTCTTAAAAAAGAATATAAACATGAGATTTATTTACAGTAAAATATATTTTCAATGTGAATCAATGATTGAAAATATTATAAAAATTAAAAGTGGACAAGCTCTCAAATGACGCAAATTGAAGAAATCGCAGTAATTATTAATATTTCACATAATTTTTGCAGAAACTTTAACTTTTCATTAAACAAATTTTATGTTACTCTTCTTGATAACTGTAAAATTTCTTTACATTATAAATCACAAGAAATATGTAATTGAACATATAAGAAAAATGCATAATGGAATATATTATTTCTAAACTGCCCATTCAAAAACAGCAGACCAATAAAAATATTTTTAAAAAAATTATAGATTTTTTCATGTCATCATATGGAAGAAACAGTCAAAAATAAAAAAATAAAACCGGTCACCATTTTAACAAAATCCAACTATATTTAAATGTTTTGATTAAAAGAATGTGGGAACATATGTGTATATTTTGTGTGGATGTGTGAGGAGTACATTCTCTTATAAAAAGATATGAGTCCCTCATACTAGGTACTTTTAAAATACGAAAAAACTGGGCAAAAATAATTCAAAAAAAATTTAATCTTAAGCTATAATATAAAAAAAAGATGGTGAAAGCAGAATTTAAAGATACATCAGTCTTTCAAAGGAGGAAAAATATGAATATTTGCTTTTACGTTAAAAATTATTGTTAAATTAAAAAATAAATCAATATTATCTAATAAACTTTTCGGGAAGTATTTTCAAACTTCTTCTAGAGATAAGTAATAATAATAAAAATAATGAAAAAACATAATGCATTTAAACTTTTCTAAAATAAATATTTTTTGCAGATTAAAGATCTTTAGTTTGTTCCATGCGTTTTAATTTTTACTCAGAATTATCTATCACTAAGGAGCAATTTTGGCCCTTACTACAAAAGAATTCGTACATTCTTTTTTAAATACGATAGACAGCTCTTTTAAAAAACGACAGTAACTGGAACGAACTAACTATAAAAAAAATTCACATGTTCACAAACTATCAGGAGATTTATATGTTCACATTCAAAAACCGATACAGATATTTCTAGTAGTATGAATCTATAGTGTATCTTAACGATATAAAAAATTTTGAGGAATAATCAAAACGTGTGGAAGTAAGAACAGTATAGATTTTTTTTCTTTGAAAATCGGCCTACGTATTATGTATTTAATCCATTTTTAAAACAATTTTGTGACCTGTTCCATTTCCGACGGAAAATCAGAAATAAAAAGTTACAGCTTAATATATTTGATAAATATTGTGGTAATGCATTCAAACAATAGTGGCGCCGAGGTTAAACCGCAAGTTTCAAGACACGAGGTACAGCGTTTGAATCCAGTCAATTCCATATTCTAAAGAATTTCTGAAACTTTCATTTTTTTTTATTTTATGGGTTCCTACCAATGTTCGAAAAGTCAAGTGAAATCACTTCGGTTTTTTAATGTATTTCTGCCATATGTTACCACATTGTTTATTATTGTACTCAGAATTTTATTAAAAGTTTTAGAACTTTTTATTCAATCATGCATAGAGCTTTTTAAATAATTACTGTAATAATAATAATAAGTTTTATATGTACACTATAAAATGAAGACAAATGTTTTTTTTTTTATCTACGATAATATATTATAACCATTTATGAATATATGTAATAACCTCTGTCGAGTCCCCCCCCCCTCCCCGATTCCGAAAGACGTTCGTTATCTTTAGAATACCATATATATTTCCGAGATTTAAATAGCATTCACAAAAACAAAGTACTTTTGATGCCAATGATTTTCTAAAAAGTTGCCGAGTATTTTTTATAGCGTGTTAACTAGTTTTCTGAACCTGGAATATTTTTCACATACTATTTATTCTCAATTTTATACATTTCCAGCGACGTAATTGAATTTATACATGGAAGAGTAACTGTTGTTAATTTATCATGTTTTTATATAAAACATGCTTCTTGAACATGTAAATTTTTACTTAATAACAGATAACATCAGAAAAAACTGTATTCCAGCTTGAGAAAACTAATTATTACACTATAAAAACTACCCGGAAACGTCCTCGAAAACCAGTTGCAAAAACAAAAACATTCTTCTGATAAAGGCTTCCTTAAATTTTGAAAATATATTAGTTTCTGACGTTTCTAAAAATAAAGAATGCAGGAAAGAATCCTGGGTAACTCGGTAGAGGTTATTGAATATACCGTATATTTCCATGTATAAGCTGATCTGTGTATAAGCCGAGTATACGACTTTTCAGTGAAATGTCGTCCAAAATAGGAAACCCATATATAAGACGATGTTAAACACAGGTGATTAAAAATTCAGCGAACGAAAACTTAGATTGTTTTTTCATAGCTAATGGAAACAAATGTGCTCTCTGAAATGATTGATATCTCCTAGAGATCTTTGATAGATCCCCGGTGACCTTACACTATATTCATCCTGATGTACAAATGAAAGCAATTTAAAGAAGTTGCTTGAAAATTGTGATAGACTTGGATAGTAAATGATTTTTTGATTTTTTTTTTGTAAAAGAATTGAGTATTACTGTATTTTTGAGGAGTTTTAAAATATTATTAGAATTTTTATGCTTTCTTTATTTACCATCGTTTTTATTTTAGAATATCAAATTTCGAAACTTTCTTAGACTCGTGTATAAGCCGACCCCCTCACTTTGGAGCCAAAAAAATTTTCAAAAATACTCGGCTTATACACCGAAATATACGGTATTCGTCGGTAGTTACGTACTTTTTCTTTGATAATGAATAATTTTTCTTTCTTTGCAGCGTACATAACGTTTTTTATATACATATTTATCTCAACAGTTTTCCTCATAAGCACACAAAATAAATAAATAGCAAAAAAAAAAATTAAAAAAAAAGGTACGATTTAAATGTTCAGAGAGTAAATAAAAGGTTCTCAAGTGGTATAGAATTGTATATAGTTATATCTCCGGAGACTGCCTTAAAAATTGAAATTTTGTACCCTGTATTACATTATAGCTTAAAGTTCTGATAAACAAAATAAACACCACTGATTTTATTATTAAAATAAAAATAATTATCTATGATAATAATAATAATTCTCTATGATAATTATTATCTATGATAATAATTATCTATAATAATAATTATCTATGATATTTTCATGCTATTACAATGCATCGACTTACAGTAACTTTGCTCAATTATAGCTATTTATAGAAGTAATTTTCTAAAACAGAGAAAGAAAACAGAAAGGCACTAAAATTCATAAAACAGTTTTTTTCGTTTGTTGCAGTAAAATGTTCTTATCGGATTATTCTCTTCGCATATTCTAAGATCTTATTGCATTTTGAAATAATGACGCAAGGAGGAAACAACCCTAGATTGAAAAATGTAAATTTTACTTTTGTCTAGATATTCGGGACATCATAGTAAGATTGGCTTAGCATATATATTCAGTGCAACACATAACGGACAGGGATTAATGGTATAAATGATTTATGATAATTTCAATTGAATTAACAACGACAGCGTGCTTCAGATAGCCAAAAATCTAAAGGTTGCAATAATTTTCCTACAATGCGTGAAGCATTATTTACCCATACCGCGTTTTTTCCGTCCCAAAATTCAGTAAATGGCAAATGTTGTAAACCAGGTAAAAATCTTTATTTTTGCAATCGCTACTAACAAGGAAGGTCTCCATACGGGCATACTCAGAAAAATCTTAAAAAAATACAGAATGTTCTTCTCCCATGGGTATATATGTTTATAAAAAAAATTTCGGCGAACCTCGTTACAACGACCGTAAAAAATAATAAAAATTTCGTTTATTTGGTGACTTATCACCGTTTGGCGAAGAAATAAATTTCATAAAATACGCTTGTCGAATACTCTTTAAGGAAAAGACCTTTTATGTTGAATTTGTTTAAATAAGTTTAATTCAAATAACTTTAGCTTTGTCATTTTTAGTTTGTTTTAACTATAGTTTTGTCATATATATTTATATGTTCTTTTAACGATATTTAACTAACATATTTTACGATTTAAAACAAAATCTAAATTAAATAAAATTGTTCCAAACTCAAAAATATGCCCCATTGAGAACTGTGGATTCAACTTTGTTGCTATGGAAACAACTTCTTCAGTATGGAAATGTATTACGGCAGCATCATTCATCTGGCATTAAAAGTTATTTTTATAACCGGTAAAGCGGTTTAAATTTAAAAAAATGTGGATTGGAGAATAAAACAATGGCAAAATTTCATTCAAATCGGCAACAAGCAACATGTATAATACAAAATGTAATAATAATAATAATTTCTTTCATGGTTTACGTTTAAATTCACAAAAAACCGCATATTCGCAAAATCAATTAACAAACAATTTTCAGATTCATTCAAATCGTTTGCTTTTGGCGAGGAAAAGTGCTGCTCGCCAAATTGCGTGCCGCTTTCGTCTTTTCACGCCAATTATTCAAACGTATTTTATTTTTTACAGATTTTCTACTGTAATTCCGCCGCTAATTTTAACTGATCCTTTATTACATACATGAGTACTTTCACTAGCATTTTTTTCAACATATTCTGAGTATGCCCAGTATGGAGACCTTCCTTGTAAGTGAATGCTTCAAATCTCAAGATCCAATATTAAACTACGGAGAAATTTTTAAATGTGATAGCTCATTATATAATATTTTTATCGAAATTCGATTTCCCCCATGAGAAATTCTATGCTGGATATAAATAGGTGTTGCCATATTAACTTTTTTTTTAATTCAAAATATTTACCAGAATTTTGGAATATTATTCTTTGCTTTATTTAATTATCAAATGTCTGTCAATAAATAAAGTGAAAATTACTATTCGAAAAGTCTTGAAAATTTTTTGAATAACAGAAAATCTGCTAAATTTCCAAAACTGATATCGACATACAATGTTTTCAAAAATTATCTTCCTAAATTTTTAACAGTTTTTAAACCTAATATACGTTGTTATTTTAGTTGAGCAAAATTTATTGTCTTCTTAAAACTCGTTTTACTTAAAAGTTAAAGAAATATTGTTTAAAAATACGCCGTCATTAAACACCTGCTTTCTGATGGTGAAAACCGAAATTCATTAATTATATTAGGTAATAAGTAATCATCCGCTTAAATTTATATTACAGTGTGATTAAAGAGACTTCTGAAATGCTGTTTTGAGACTGTTTGCTATATCGTGAAGCAGTTATTTAAAATGTTCAGCCAAAATTATGCACTTGAGATCCAAATGGATACACATATCCAAACTAAAATGAAATTGTAACATTTTCGAAACACATTTTTAAAGAAGGAATGTGAATTGGGGATTTTGTTAGGCATCTTCCATGTTGTTATACGATGGTTGCTTTCACTTAAAAAAAGGGGGTGGAGATTTTGAATTATTATTTTCATACTAGGTAAAACCTACAAATAATGCATAGTCCCCTCGCCAAGGCAGCGCCTGTTTCAAACGCATGAACATCGTCGCAAAATTCTGATTATGTGTCCAATATACTCAGTTTCTTGTTTTTTAAAATATATATATATATATATATATATTGAGGAAATACTAAATTTGTTTTGCTCAAATTGCTTTTGAAATACATTATTATATATTTTCATTATTTACCTTCATAGGAAGCATGCATTTTCTGTGCATGGCAATATATTGATATTTTGTAAATTTTAACATTAAAAAAATTGTATATTTGCTATTTTCAATGTTATACTGCCCATAAATAATTTCTAAAATTTAGAGTGGTCTCTCCCGCATTATTTACGTTATTGAAAGCTGGAAACGATAAATATATTACATCGCTAGTATAATATATACATAAATAACCAAAAAAGTATTTTCTTGAATCTGTTGTTCTTGAAACCCAGTCAGACCAATAAAAAAACTTTCTTTTAAAGATTTTTATGGCATGAAGGGAAAGCAGAAGCATAAAAAATACAAGACACCATTTTAAACAAACTGATGAAACTATATTTAAGTACCAAACAAAGTTAATACATCCTAAAAGTGATAGATGCATTTAAAAGTTATACATATATAATTATTCTGATCTACCTGTTTCATAGCTCAGTCAAATTCTTTTGCCTCATCCAGCGCAACACGCCAGCCGCTCATTTTGTGATTAGAATGCACAAAAAATGGTAAAAGTTACCGTCCTTTTTGAGTTAATTGTTTCATGATTGAAAGATTGAGAAAACAGGTACTCTGAGTGTTCAATCTGACAAAGCACGCAAACCTATACCGTAGGACACAATCGAAGAAGTTGCAACGGCGATTGTTGACATAGCACAGACAATATAGCTGGCAATTCCAGCGCTCGTGGAGTAGTTAGGAATCTGGATATGCCTTATTGTATGGCACGTAAAATATTACAGAAAACTATCCACTATCTAGAAAACTATCCGTACAAGATCAGGCATAGTCAATGCAAATTTACGTGGCACCGACAATGGTAAGCGATTGACTTTTGCTCTCACATTTCTTGCCAGAGTAGAAATGGATGATATTTTTCCGTCGAAAATCTTATGGGAAGGCAGGAACCATTTTTTTCTTGAATGGAAGTGTAAATACCCAGAACTACAGGCTTTGGTATTCCAATTCATAAAATGGCTTTAAAGAAATTCCCTTGTAATTACCAAAGATGTTAGGTCCATACTTCTATGAGAGCATTATGCGAAAAAACCGGTAATCTATTCTCGCACAGGATAGAAATGTCGTCACATGTTCTTAAACTTTGCCATTCTCTCACTACATCAAAAATAATGACTGGAGAAAAACATTGCATGCAAGGTAGCTGTTGCTACAGAAGTTAACAACACAAAGCAACATTAGTCGGTGCTTTCGAGCTACATGGCCGCTTCGGTTCCATGATGTTATCCCATGCAACATTTGGCTATGAGATTACCTAAAATCGGTGGTCTATATCGCAGAGGTCCGGATCTGGTTACATTGACAGATAACGCACCACATGCTGTAGGATATATTCCTGCAGATATGTTTCTTTCTGATGCTGTTAATTCAATATGTGGTCCAGGAAAACGGCGTCTACATTGAACCTGAATTGAATGCTTCTAAATAAAATGAAATTTTTTAACATCATTAATTCTTCACTTTTTAAAACTCTTTTTTTCTATTACACCACGCGAGATTTACTCCTAGCGAGGACATTTGGAACATTATTTTTCTCAGAACCCTTCACCTCTCGACCGTCTTATCTAATCATATTTAAAATTTCGCTCCATTCCGGCATTTAGAACACGCTGAATACTGTGAGTTTAATTATGGTATCCTTGAAAATAACAAGTTTAAAAGATAGCTCATAAAATTTATATGCAGTAACCGTACAAAGTTGCATTTTCTTTCGATGGGGGACACTGCGATATCTGAAACTATAAAAATATGCAAATTAACCTATAAAACAACACCAAATTGTTCATTTTTACCTGCTATCTCTAAACCTTTTATTATATAGTAATATTTACATTATTTTTATACGATCAAACTCATTGATAAAGAAATCATAGAATCTATTTTTTTAAATAAATGAAAATGCATCTAAGCTGGACTTAAGGGTCTTGTACCTTTTAAACGAGACAAACTTTAACGAAAAATTCAAAGTTTGAATTAGTCTATCTTCAAAATCTTTTTATGTATAAACATGAAATTTTGAAGATTGATTAAACAGATTGTGCTTATAATATGCTGTCATTAGAAATTTATTAGCCTTTTTACAGAATTTGTATATTGTTCAAATCAAAACAGTTCTTTTTTTTACTCCATAAGTCATTGCGCGCATGATATCTTGAGAAAATATGTATGGATTGTCATGAAATTTGGTAAAGATACTAAACATATATATGTGTTTAAATTAACTACTCTTAGGCCAAAATTATTTCACTAACTAAATAAAAAATAAAATTTTGTATTTTTAATGAATAAAAATAGTCATAACTAAAAATATTACCACTGTAAATACTTAAAAGTAGTTCATTTTAAACATACATATTTGTTTAGTATCTTTACCAAATTTCATGACAATCCATACATACTTTCTCAAGATATCATGCACACAATGACTTCTGGAGTAAAATAAAGAGCTATTTTGTTTTCCACAATACACAAATTCTGTAAAAGGCTAATAAATTTATAATTGTAGCATATTACAAAGCACAATCTGTTTAATCAATATCCAAAATTTTATGTTTATACATAAAAAGGTTTTTAAGATAGACTAATTCAAACTTTGAAGTTTTTCTTTAATTTCCGACGCATTTAAAAGGTACAAGACTCTTTAAATACATGATCCTTGGGCTTTAGCTACCAATGCTCTAACAATCAAGCTATACTGCAAATAAACGGCAGACCCAATTTACTAAGACATCTTTTAGTCATTAGTATCCGACCTGCGATAAATGAAGGCAGCTCAACAGATTAAACCCAAGGTAACGGAAATCCATATTAAATAATTTATACGAAAAATTATTGAGTTATCTTAACAAAATCACATTATTTGAAAAAAAATCATAGAAATTTGAATTTTTTTTAATTGAGAGAAAAGGTGCCCAGAGCGAGATTTCAATCCAGGGTATTTTGAATTATATCCTGGTCATTTGGTTTGGTAATAGATATCCTGGACATTTCCAGCAGACAATGCACTCAGAGGATATTTAGACATTAGCATCCGTTTCGCGATAAATGACGCAGCTCAAAAGATTAAAGCTAAGATAACGGAACTCCATGTTAAACGATGGACACGAGATAATTTTAAATTATTTTAAGACAATAAAACTGTTTGTCTAAGAAATCATACAGTTTTTTTAACGATGTGAAAATATGTGCACTATGGAACTCGAATCCAGCACATTCGGCTTTAGCTTCCATCGATTTACCAGCTAATCCAATCCTAAACAAGTTTGGCAGATACAATTCCCTACATCATAATTGTGTATGACGTACTTTTCTAGGATTGTCTAGTTGGAAAAGCATTGGCAGATAATGCCTAAATGTCTTAGGTTGGAATCACGGACTGGACACTATTTCACTTAATTAAAAAAAATTAAACTTATATGATTGCTTAATCAATGAGTTAAAAATGTGTTAAAATAATTTATTATCATTAAGTAACCGCCGTTCAATATGGAGTTCACTTATCTGAGGTTCAATCTATTGACCTGTTTAATTTGTCCCTGACAGGATGCTTATTCCTAAATTAGGTTGTCTGAGTAAACTGTGTGTCTTAGGAACAAGGAAGGTTTAGTTGGTAGATCGATGGTAGCTAAAGCTGGAAGGTATTGGTTTCGACTCTCGTTCTGAACACATTTTCACTCCGTTTGAAAGAATAACGATCAATTGGATTTTAAATTTAGCGTGTCTTTTATGGAACACGCTGTATTTAATTTTTAGATTAAGATTTATTTTTCTAATTAAATATATTTATTTAAATATTTAGTATCCCATCTCAAAATATTCTTTTGATATGAACGGAACCATGAAAAATAACTATTCATTTTTTATCCCAATAATTTTTATAGCTACATAAATAGTTTTAAACCATAGCGTGTGATATCAGAGAAACGAAACTAGTATTATAAATTGGTTAGACAGGCTCATTTATCAACTTATTTTTCTTATATCAATTCGGGTCATTTGTCTTTTATACGGACAATTATTTTTATTCGTTACATTTTTGGTATCTGCAATTTTTAATTAATATAGGAGGACAGTTTTTTTTTTACCTCTATTGAGATTGCTTATGATAATTTTGAAAGTATAATTAATAAAAATAAGTGATGTAAATTTTATAAGTATTTCACAGCAGATAATGCTATTAGTAAGAAACTGTGTATTATTGAAGTAGATCTCCTTGAATAAATTTAATGGAAATATAAAGAAGGATTCATATTTTCATATAACAATTTGAGATAGTAGAAAACACTACGAAAAAGGAATTGTATGCAGGAAACTAGTTTCAAAATTGATTTATTCGGTTGAAAATACAGGGTGACTCGCTCCAAGCCAAACGTGGATCATATATTTTAGCGAAAATTTTACCTGGATTCCGTGATTGTGTACACAATAAGATAAAATTGCAAGACGCCAAATTATGCAGGATAAGGTGGTGCAAGAGTGCTTGGTGTACAAGTGTACGTAGACCGGTTATCTAATACCGAAGTTTTGGATTTAGGTATAGTTGTAAACGATCTAATGACATTCTCGTTATAATATTAATATGCTTTGAAATCAGGATCATAATAAAGATTACAAATATAATTTGTTTGGTTTTTATGGATTACACTATTACTGGACTATCTGCCACCTGAGTGATTTAGATTTAAGATCAGTGTGCCTAAATGTGATGACCCCTAAATGCGATAATGTTCTTTTACTTAAAATCTTAATGCAAGAATTATAAATAAATACTGTTTAAAGGAGGCATGCGATTTTAATGAACAAAACCCGAAACATTTTTCTGCATTTAAAACGATTTAAAAAAAAATTTCAATCAATTACTCATCGTTCATTTTATAGCGACCACATGTTTCGTAAATGCGATAAAAATTCCCGAAATTGGCTCACAGATTTTCTTTTTTAACTTTGAAGATCAAATACCTTATGAGCGTCAAGAACTACGTATAGACTTGATCCACTTTAGCTCTGAGCGATATATTTTGAAAGAATGTTTGAGAAACATTGTTGTACTTAACTTTTATGAATCGTGTAACCTTCGAAGTTTTATGATCTGTTAAAGTATGCGTCTACTCTCAAATCGCTGTTTTTGCAAAAAATTTCGATTTTTTTTTAATTATTTTAAATTAAAGGTCAAACATTTAGAATTCCAAAAATGCCTTACTTTTGGTTCAGCGATAATTAGAAACAAAGGTATATGCCAAAATATAAACCGGAAATAAACCTTCTGAAACCGGCAGTGACCGTTTAAAGAGCCAAGGTAAACAATACATTTTAATGCACAAATATACAACATACAATGCATGCACAAATATATATACCCGTACAAATATGTTGGATTTTAAAGTTGTAAACTTTATATATAAATTTTTATGCTTTATCAAAATGCTAATTTGCGCTTAATGGAAAACTACGTTTTTCATTGTCTACGTTTGCGAGAAATTTTGTCACACGGTTCTGCTCATCTATTGACATGTTATGAAACAAAATGTAGCTTGTAAGTTTGTATATATTAATTTAAGAGCTATTTTTATTGAAAAATACACATAAATAATAATGTTTTGTATACAAATTTGGTATATGTTAGAAAATTCTAGAGGTATTGCAAATCTTTTGTTCCATAACACAGGTAAGTGGTTTGCTAATATACTGTTGGGAAAAAAGTGAAATATACTGAATAGATTTCATTATAGAAGGTTTGTCATAAACGCAATTCTTTACTAAAATTTGACTAAATATTGCCTAAATTTGAAAAGTTAATGGAAATTTCATTAAAAATTTATATGAATTCATAGTTTTGTGCCCTGTTTTAACTAAGAACACACGTGTTTGATAAAAATTTCATATTTTTCAAAAAAAGTGTTGCAAAGATAGCCAAATATCTTAAGTGCATATTAATATTATTCTAACGGAAGATCTCACTTTTTTCTATTTTTTTAAGTATTAAAAGTAAGTAATAGTAATAGGGATTTACACTAAATTAGAATGCATTTTATAATAAGAATGGATAAAAACATATAGATTATTCTAAAGAGCGATATATAAATAATCTACTAAAAACCCATGACTGTACATAACATCACCTAATTAGTGTTGAAAATTTACCAATGACGACTAACTACTTCCTATATTCAAATATTTTAATTAATTGTTGAATATAACAGACGAATATCAACTAAATGAATTAGAAACATTTAAAAGCTTAAATCTGAAAATTTTATATATATTTTTTTACATACTACGCAACAGATTAATGTAGTTTTTATAAAAAATAAATCATATAATAATAATTCTGGGTTTCTGTTTTTAAGAGTACCAGTTGAAACAATACTACATTTTCTTAAATCGGAAATCAATATATAGGACTAATTTTCCTTAAACCACAACAATGGGGGTTTTTTTATCGTGTAAAAAATGCGGACGATTTAATACATTTATTTTTGCAATAAATAACAGTTTATTGATACATTTTACAAAATGAAACACATTTAATAAAAAACAAGTATTGACGTTACTTAATGGATTACACACAAAATATTAAATTGAAATTGAATTGATACTTTTTTAATTTTCCTATATGATGCCATATTTAATTACGAGACAAATTAATTTTTAAGATCAGTATTTCCAATTTCAATATTGTGTTTACATCCAATATTTCACAATTACTAATATTTCTCGTATGAACTTAACTGTATAGCATATTCTTTGTAAAAATAGATTATTATTGATTTGATTATTTTTTTAAGCGATTTTAATTCATTGTGGAAGGTGAATGCAAATATTGCGACATTACTTTTTATTGATTGGAGAAAATTATATTAAATTATTTTTCCAATCATTTTAAAAACTCAACACGAGTATAAGAAGCGTGTATATACAGTTGCAGTTTGCTAGCAATAAGAAACTGCATAATAAATATTGTCTTAGACTGGTAAAATCTTGGAGAGATATGTGTGATAAACACATATCTGTCATGAAAAATGGAAATCATGAAGAAATAAGTAGATATTATTTAAAAATATTTTAACTAAACTTATTTATTATTTAAAGAAATGTTAATTTCACTTTTGTATCAATTTTGTATCAATTCGTGTTGTTTAACGATATTCATTATATGGTGCAAGTCGATTTTCAGTTATCTAAGATTATAATTTATATTAAACCATTGTTAATAAAATCACTCTATGATAATCACATGTGTCTACGTGAATTATTTTTGTTTCTACAAAACTTGGTAAACTGGAAATACTAATTCCCATATGAATGTCAAGAAGTGTGATTTATTATTAAGATTTTTAAAACGTAATCTAAATTTTATTTAGAATGGAATTTAACCAAGATATCCATATTGTAATGGCTGTATCCAAATATCAATGGCTTAAACTGAGTTAGAAAAAAATAGCAACAGATGCTTTGTGCATTAAAAGAAATTAAGTTTGAAAGGTGCTTTCTCGAAAAACATTTTAGTGTGTTCATAGTATTTGAAGTCATCCAATGTTGTTCTTTGATAGTCACATCCTTATCATCCAAAATAACATTTTCACAGATGTATTTGTAGAAAATACCCCCCCCCCCCCCCCCCCACGATTTCTTTTATTTTTTATTAAGAACGCTTAGTTGCTTTATAAAAACAATTTGGAATCTTATAAAGATTATAGTTCAAGATCTCAATAAAACTTGTGCATTCGGCTTTTGTTAATATATGGTTAGTATTACGAAATTACTCTCAGAAAAGCTTTTATAAAAAAAATCATGTTTAAAATATGTTCAAAAGATTTATCTTTTTAATAATGTTTGTACGATATTCGTATATGATGTAGTAAAAAATTAACTGCACAAATATTTTCTTACATGAGATGGAAAAAAATACCAATCCAAATCATATTCGTAAATTTGTATGGTGGGATGAACTGCGTAATGAAGATAACTGGAATTGATTTAACAAGTAGTGCAAGCGGTATATGTTCCAGACTTTCGCGATGTTTATACCCAATTATGATGCATTTCAGAATTCTTTATTTCATATGTGTTAATGAGCTAATTATATCGTTCTCTAGGCCTCTATATATTGAGACGATGGTTGGTTTCATGCTTTCTTTAGTGGTTTGGTATTTGCTGAGATGTAAAATAACTTATTTTAAAAAAGTCATATTTATGATGCAATCTATGCAACAACATATTGAGGTTAGACCGTTTGCGTATAGAGTTGTTCAATTTATTATTGTTTTTATAATTTTTCTATCCATCTGTACAGTATTGGTAGATGTATACTTTGTTGAATGTGGTCTGATAACGCAGCAAAAAATATTCACATTCAACACTGTGTTTGAATCAAATATTATAAAAGTAGCATCAAGGTTGCTTTTATTTTCCGTTTATTTTGTAACCCTCTTTCAATTCCCGATGATAAGTACATTATTTTGTTGCCTAATATACTATAATTTAAGTGTAATTATATCTGATTTTAGTACAAAATTAAAGCACCAGACACATAGATATTTCTGCAACGAAGATATCATTCAAACATTTCATAAATTATCTCGTTTGGTCGAACTCGCATGTAAAGTTGACAGAAATCTATCCGCAATAAGTCTTCTATCTTTGTATATGGCTCTTTTATTCGGTAGTGTTGCGTCTTTAGTTGGAGTTAAGATTTCGAACATGGATATCCCATACACTTTGGAATTTTTCACAGGAGTACTAATGACAATAACCGGAATCATAGCATTAATTATTTGTGGTTCCCTCACTGAAAAACATTTTTTAAATATAAAGCAAAATATTGTGTGTATGCACGAGATTTACATCCACCATCCATCGAGAGATAATTTTACATTAGAATTAGTTAGGCACATTTTATCCATGGATATACCAATGATGACAGCCATGTCTGTTTTTGCACTTGCACCAAGTATGATATTCTCGGGTATAGGGTCTTGTTTAACTTTTGGTCTGTTAAGCAAGGAATTGTTAAGTTGATCTTTCCAAAATCTTTTCTGTTATTCATTTTATTTTATTCCTAGATGTGCGTATTATTTTAATATTTTTATTCCATATATTTTAATTATTTGAATAAGACAGAATCTTTTAGTGCAAAAGTAAAAAAAAACACCAAGTAACTGAAATTGCAAAAGTTAAAAAAAAAGAAAAAAAAAGAACCAAGAAACTGAAAGTGCAAAAGAAAAAAAAATTGCAATTTAAAAATTTGATTTGCAATTTAAAAAATGATTTTTTTCAAAGACTAAAATTTACGACATAAAAAATCGCACAGAGTTGATCATACATTACGTACGCCATATATTACATTTTTCGGTACTATAAATTTTTAAACTTCTACGGAGCTGGTCATACATTGCGTACGCCATGGATTAAACATTAATATTCCCGGATCAATTTTAAATGAAATTTCATTCTTAAACTTCTAAATATCCCACAATATTGCTTTTTACACCGTCGTATAGAGAAAAAAAATGTATTTTTAAATGCAATTCGTTTGAAAGCTGTATCTCAATTTGTTTCTGAGTTATTAATAGTTTTTTGTAGTTTTTATTACTTTTTCTCATAGTGGCAACAGAAGTATCCATCTCTGTTGAAAGTAAAGATAAATACAGATTACTGTATAGACCAATCAGAAAATGAATAAAATGCGGCATTCAACTAATAAAATGCTTCAGATATGTTTTTGATTTCCTACCCTGACCGAGAACAATAACCATTTTTTCAAATGGTTATAAATAATACCAAGAAACCGAAAGTGCAAAAGTAAAAGAAAACACCAAGAAACTGAAAGGGCAAAAGTAAAAAAAAAAAAAAAAAAAGAAACCGAAGAAACTGAGATCTAGCAATGAAGTCAACAAGTAAAACTAGCAAGTAATCTTTAGTACTAGCACCATTAAAATTTTTTAATAATATTAAATCTAATATGACGATATGGAATATTTTATAATTATATCACTGTAACCTTTACTTTGAGAAACCCGTAACAAATAATGCAACTACGTATATTTCATTTGTCGGAGATGGTGGCTCTAAATGCGTTAACCACCGGAGACAGTGGCTCTAAATGCGTTAGCCGCCAGCGCCATTTAAAAGTGAATGAAATCTGGAGGGGGAAGTGAAGAGAATCATTGCGCATCACTCAGTTCTAGAAGTTTCAAACTGTCCGTCTCCGAGAGATATACGAAACTATTGGGAACGATTCCGTTAAAATCACAGAGACGACTGCTTCTTAAAGGCATTATTGGTGACATTCAGCATAAAGGGACGTGGCTGCAAGAAAAAGTTTTGGGCTCTTATTTATTTCCAAAGATTAAAAAAAAAAAATCGACTCATTAACTCCTTGAAGAGCGATGATGCCGTCACGGCATCACATAATTTAAGTCCCTGATTGCAAATTGACACCGGAATTTTATAAGTTAAATTTCACTTTTATTAAGTAGTCGAAAATATACTTTTACTTGTTTACAAATAAATTCTCTTGCAAATACTGGTGTCATTAAATTATTTCAACATTTTTCGAATACAGTACCTTGCCCCTGAAAAGGTTAAAGGAAGACAAGACTGGGTGTAATCTTATGGGAAAACGACATTTGAGTCGGAAACTACCCGGCCGATTTTGATTAAATTTGCAATCCATATTCATTGGATTATGCTCAATATTTATGGCAGAGAGTTAGTTTTTATCTGCGACTAAAACTTTTTATTTTAGAGCAATGGCAATATTTCAGAAATTTTCTATTTTCAAAAAAAAAAAAAAAAAAAAAAAAAAAAAAAAACTCTGAAATTAATTAAAATTTTTAAAAAATGTTCGCCACATATGATCTTTTTACTCTACCACCCCGAAAAAAAATATCAAAATCGCTCGCGTACTTTATGAGATAATGGGATTTTTACATGAAAAGTACGATTAAGTTCTAACACGCACTATTTTATCAAACACATGAATTAAAGTATATATAAAGAGATAAAATTCAGTTTCATATACTGAATGACATAAAGTTTTAAACCTTATCGATTTTATGTCACTTTCCATATGACTTCCGGACCAACATCTCTTATACGAATTTTATTCAGTTAGCACATTTTTTTTTTTAAGAAACAGTTTTATTTAAACTCTGACAACATGTGCGTATTACAAATTTTGTTTAAAAAAATAGTGGTGCAAGTATAATATAAAAAAAATGAAATAAGTATAAAATGTTAGCTTACAATTAATGTAAATTGGCGTGGCGTCCGAGTTGGTGTCTTTTCTTGAATGTTTACGATATTATGTTTAATGGTCAGGCAAAAAAAATCTGGGTATACTAATTGATTCAGGAAGGTTCAAATCCCTTTTTAAGCTAATAAAAAAAAATTACTCATGTCTCCTCTTAAGGGACCCAATAAGTATAGAGTGAAATTTAGTGAGTATTGCATAGCATCTTATAAAATGTTAGCTAACAATTAATGTGAATTGGCGTGGCGTCCGAGTTGGTGTCTTTTCTTGAATGTTTACGATATTATTTCTAATAGTCAGGTAAAAAAATCTGGGTATACGAATTGATTCAGGAAGGTTCAAAACCCTTTTTAAGTCAATAAAAATAAATCACTCATGTCTCCACTTAAGGGATCCAATAAGCATAGAGTGAAATTTAGTGAGTATTGCATAGCATCTTATAAAATAGGCTATAATAACAGTATTGCAATACGCTTAGGGGCGTCTCCCTCATTTAAGCCCTAGGGCCTTATGTTTTGCGGGCCGCTCTCTCAAATCTCCGTTATGAACTACCCTGAAAATTATTTTTTATCTATTTTATTTAAAACATAATGGAAATATTAAATAGTACTATTATTCAGACGTCGTTATATTTTACGCATTCTTAAAAAGATATTTTAAGAATAAATAAAATAGATTGTACTACAGCGTGACATCTTATTTCTGTAACATGTGTTTCAAATTATAATTGTGAAAGCTACTCACTAAATTAAAACTAAGTTAGTGGTTTGGTAGAGAAGAGGGTTGTCTTCGTTTTGCTGGTTGCTACAATCTCTTCCTTTACTAGCTCACCGATCGCCAAATGGTCACCTTATGTTACACACACCTCTTTGTTCTGTTGTTCTCATTCCTTTTCCTATGACCACTCATTATCTTTCTTGTCTCTTTCCTAATCTTCTTATTTTTCAACACTTCAAGATTTTCTGCTGTCATCTTCTTAGCGTGTTTTTAAATTGATTCTTCTAGATTTTCTTCATTTCTTTCTAAATGCAATGCATTGCCAAGCACACTATATTTTCTAACGTGACAAAAAAATTATAAGAAAGTTCCGTAGGAGCAACTTCATCATCTTGAAGTTTGGAAACAGCATTTTTTTTTTTAAATGGCAGAAATCTGGGCAAAACATTTTCCAGGCTGCATTAGATGTCCTAACAAGAAATTTATCCCAAGATATTGTAAAGAAAGAAAAAAAGAGGGATGTTATGATGATCCTTCCAGAATTCTTTGAATCTGAGATAGGTATAGAAAATTGCACCAAACCATCTTTGGACGTGTCAAAATGTTAAAAAATGTTTTTAAAAATTGCAATATACCTGCATTATGTCAGCGCGCGTATCTAAAAAAACATTTGTTTTCTGAATTCATATTCGTTAACAAAGACATATAGAGAACGACTAAAGTCTTCTTTGGTCGAAAAATTTGTTCACTGAATTATTCGTTAGCCACGGTGTCACTCTATTATTGACTAATTAGGAATCCTCCATAATCATAATCCACAACAAACCTATCGCCACTGAATGATATCGTGTTTTATTATACAATTTTTTTTTCGTTAAATGAAAGCAATAAGTAACTTTGTCACTTAAAATATTCTAATAGTGACTGGTCACTTTTAACTTTTGTCATAATAACCTTAATATAAAACTCTTTAGATGTAATTACCCACCAAAGTAATCTAACATTTAAAATTAAATTAAATCAAACATTAAAGACATCTATTACATTTTAATAGCATATTTTTTACATCGTACAACAATATAAGGAACATTTTATATTTCATTTAATTTATTTTCAATGTATAATTTCCTGTTTCTTACATATTTTGTAGAAATCTCATTCATGAATTTCTATTTCAATATTCTTCACCGAAAAAAAAATTCCTCATTTTCAAAGCATTTCCCGAACTTAGGTTTTTATAGACGAATCCCTTTAAATGAAAATTCGTCTTCTCTCAAAGTTTAAAAAGTTTTCGTAAAGTTTTGGATGGAATATACGAATATTGCATTTTCGTTTCTAAATTTTTATTTGTGACAACATGTCTTCAATTTGAAAAGCGAATATGATCAATGTATTTTTCAATGCATAGCTGTAGTAATGTGATATATGTTTCAAAGAATATCTACTATTTATTTAAGTATTACGAATAATTGAAAATAAACCAGTTATTATATATTCGATACCTCAAATACCAGATATAAACCCATATATTGATTTATTAAAAAAATTTAATTTTAAGACAAATTATGATATACAGGGTGTCCGGTCTCAACGGTGTCCAATGGCTAATTCCTAAACCGTTAGTCATAGCCATACAGTTCAAATTATAAAAATGTTTTAAATCAAGTAAAGAAATATTTTAAAAGCGATTTGGGCCAATAAACACATTTCTTAAAAAAATACGAAATTTAAATTTTTATACGGTCCCTTGGTCTTATAAGTTATATTTAGTAAAATTTTCTTATTACACTGACAAGTAAGACAAACAAAGTCCCATTCTATATGAATTGGATACTATATGAATGAATTACACTATATTAATTCTATGAATACACTAATATTGAGCAAGTTATGAAACTTTAAAAATGCACGACTTATGCCACTTTTCTTCTCTGAAAACAAATGAGTTCGGTTTCGCTTTGAGGGATCAAATACCAAGTGCTTAAAGTATTCGAAGATCTTATTTCATGTGTATCTGCGCTTTGAAAAAAATCGTACAAGTATTATGATTAAGTTAACATTTAGTAAGTTTCAGTTTGGTTAAAATAACATATGTTTTATATTGTCAGGATTCGTGACTGTTTCTTTTATGATTTCTTTTAACAAAAATTATCTACATAAAAAGTGGGGAAGGATTGTACTTTGTGCCAATATATTAAGAGAAAGGAACAACGTATAAGGGCACAAATAAAATGTGGTTAAAAGCATACAGCTGTTTCAAAACCTCTAAGGTTTCCTCATCAGTGCTTAAAATAAAAGTTAAATTAAAACTAAAACATTGTGTAAAAAGGGGGGGGGGGACGTGGACAGAGAGTCAGAAAAGCGTACCTTTCAGCTCTACTGCCAACGGTGAAATGCGACATGCGGCTGACAAACAGCTACGGAGTTGACCTCACGCGCATATTCAGGGAGACCACTCAAAATCATCCAATTGCTCTGGAAGAGTCCAAACTCAGAAGGAGAAAAAGGGAGGGAGTGGAGAGAATTATAGAAAATTAAACCATATCTTTGAAAAATTGGGCGTACTGGATAAATTGCTAACTAAACTGTTTGAATTTTTCCATATGTGATAAGCTTCCCAGAAGTCCAGATCATAGATTGAAGTACATTTCTATATTATGGAGGCTTCGGAAAATTTAAAATTATGGTTGTTGGACCAGCAGTGGTTGGCAATAGCGGAACGTTTAATATCACAATTTTTAACGCAAGTTTAATGCTCCCCCAAACGGATCTTAAAGGCACGCTTCGTTTGACCAATGTACATTTTGTTGCATTCGCAAGATATCCTGTAAATACCCCAATTTGAAAAACTATCAATAGGATGTTTCAGATTTGTGAATTGAATTTTATTAAAAAGAGTATAAACTACTTTAAAGTCAAAATTTGACAAGATTTTAGAAATTTGATGGCTTATTTTCGGAAAATATGGGAGTATAATTAAATTTTCATTACCGACAGTATTAGCCCTGGGTTTTGTACGTTTACTTAGTTTGTTATGAATGGAATCGACGATTTCAGCTGTAAAACCTCGATCAATGCCAATGGATTTAATGTAGTCTAATTCTGTTTTTAGTAAACTCTCGGAAGAACAAATATTTAAAGCCCTGTAAACATAACTGTTAAAGGCAGACAACTTTTGATTAGGTGGATGGGATGAAAGGCGATGTGGGGGTAAAGATACTGCGAATGGTTTACGGTAAACAGTAGTGTGAAACAAATTATTTTCGCGGAAAACCATAACATCAAGAAAGGGCAAACGACTGTTATTTTCGAGTTTGAAAGTGAACTGAATATGTTCATCTATAGAATTCATAATATCGAGAATATTAGTAAGATTAAGATCATCAGAGTTCAATAATGCAAAGCAGTCATCGACATAGCGGATGTAAAATGGAAAGGATAATATCTTGAAAAGGTTTGATTCGTAATAGTGCATGTAAATATCACTGAGGATGGGGCTAAGGGGGGAGCCCATAGACAAGCCATCAGTCATGCAATAAAAATTACCATTAAAAATGAATGTGTTTTGCGATAAACAAATGCTAGTAAGATGTATAAGCTCATCAATTTTGTAATATGAATAATGAAATTCTTGTAGGCGTAATTTAAGACAATTTAAAGCACCTTGAACCGGTACGTTAGTAAATAGTGATTTAATGTCGAATGAAACCATACAATTGTTTTGAGTGCCATTGAAGCTACGAAGTTTATTAACAAACTCATAAGAGTTCCTGCAAGTGTAGATATTGTTAGAGAGCAAGGGGGAGAAAATAGAGGTCAGATATTTCGCTAATTTATAGGAAGAGGTACCAATGTTCGAAACTATTGGTCTGAAAGGAATGCCTTGTTTATGGACTTTTGGCAACGTATAAAATCTTGCGCAGTGTGACACTGAAGGAATGAGGGATAATTTAACGTTGTTGGAAATGCTCATTTCCAACAAACTCGAAAATAACAGTCGTTTGCCCTTTCTTGATGTTATGGTTTTCCGCGAAAATAATTTGTTTCACACTACTGTTTACCGTAACCATTCGCAGTATCCTTACCCCCACATCGCCTTTCATCCCATCCACCTAATCAAAAGTTGGCTACCTTTAACAGTTATGTTTACAGGGCTTTAAATATTTGTTCTTCCGACAGTTTACTAAAAACAGAATTAGACTACATTAAATCCATTGCCATTGATCGAGGTTTTACAGCTGAAATCGTCGATTCCATTCATAACAAACTAAGTAAACGTACAAAACCCAGGGCTAATACTGTCGGTAATGAAAATTTAATTATACTCCCATATTTTCCGAAAATAAGCCATCAAATTTCTAAAATCTTGTAAAAATTTGACTTTAAAGTAGTTTATACTCCTTTTAATAAAATTCAGTTTACAAATCTGAAACATCCTATTGATAGTTTTTCAAATTGGGGTATTTACAGGATATCCTGCGAATGCAGCAAAATGTACATTGGTCAAACGAAGCGTGCCTTTAAGATCCGTTTGGGGGAGCATAAAACTTGCGTTAAAAATTGTGATATTAAACGTTCCGCTATTGCCAACCACTGCTGGTCCAACAACCATAATTTTAAATTTTCCGAAGCCTCCATAATACAGAAATGTACTTCAATCTATGATCTGGACTTCTGGGAAGCTTACCACATATGGAAAAATTCAAACAGTTTAGTTAAAGATTTATCCAGTACGCCCAATTTTTCAAAGATATGGTTTAATTTTCTATAATTCTCTCCACTCCCTCTCTCCCTTTTTCTCCTTCTGAGTTTGGACTCTTCCAGAGCAATTGGATGATTTTGATTGGTCTCCCTGAATATGCGCGTGAGATCAACCCCGTACCTGTTTGTCAGCCGTATGTCGCATTTCACCGTTGGCAGTAGAGCTGAAAGGTACGCTTTTCTGACTCTTTGTTCACCTCCCCCCCCCTTTTTACACAATGTTTTAGTTTTAATTTAACTTTTATTTTAAACACTGATGAGGAAACCTTAGAGGTTTTGAAACAGCTGTATGCTTTTAAACACATTTTATTTGTGCCCTTATACGTTGTTTCTTTTTCTTAAAAATTATGTAATTTTTGCAAGTTTTTATATTACTTCAATGATCGTATGTATGTTTTTCCAGTTCGAAATTTGTACTGGAACTTTACCTCACTCAAATATCCGATCGAGAATACATTTTACATACTGGCGCAAATCCGATAACAATCTAATATTATTATGATTTTCGGTAGTTACCATTTATACTTATTTTACAGGATAACACAAAAAATTTCGGATAGATTACCGCCAAGAAGTTTAAGAAAAAGTTTTAGATTAGATAATACAAAACTGCAATTTTTGGGGATTTTTATGTATTTTTTAGCACTGAATCCGAAAATTATCTTAATTTTTAACCATCATGTCAGAATATTTCGCAAATCATAATTTGTTAAATTTAAAGAATAACAAAAATTGGATACTATAAAGTAGAGGAGATGGTTGTGTTTTTTAATTTTGATAATTGATTTTTACGTACTATTTAGCACTGAATTTGAAAATGACCTTCATTTTTAACTATCACCTTAGAATTTTTTTGCAAATCGTAAATATGTAAGTTAAAATATAGCGAAAATCTCATATTATAAAACATATGTAAAACTTTTATTTTATTTTATTTTATTTTATTTTATTCAATAATTTATTCTATATTTTTGCTTATCCTGGGATTCTTACAGCTAAACACCTGAGTGGTTCGATGAGGTAGGGGAGGAGATTCAATTTTAACATTGAACTTTTTAACTTTGAAATTTACAATTTGCTAAAAATCTTGAGTTGATAGTTAAAAATGAAGGTCAATTTCGGATTCAGCGGTACAGAATACACAAGAACCAATTATCAAAAGCTAAAAAACATGACATAACCCAATTTTTGCAGGCTAGTGCAATCTAATAATATTTTAAAATACGTATCATTTTGTAAATAATTGAGGCTGTTAATTTAGCATCATTTTATTTAACAAAAATTCTGTTTTTTCTTTCTTCTTAAATGTTTATTACAAATTGTATATTTTGCATTAATATGTCAGAATGATTAAAGATTTCAAATTTATATTGCAACGTTAATTTTACTCTCAAGCATTTTTTAATATATCTGACGAAATTATATTTCGACTAAATTTGTGAATGACCCCCAATTTGCAACAAAAAATATGCTCAATCTTTAAACAGCTATTACTCGGTCAATTTTAATCGTAGAATAACGGGACTTTTTCTGTATTACTTGTCAGTGTAAAAGGAAAATTTTACTAAATATTATTTATAGGACCGGTGGACCGTATAAAAATTTAAATTTCGTATTTCTTTAAGAAATGTTTTTATTGACCCAAATTGCTTTTAAAATATTTCTTTATCTGATTTAAAAGATATTTGTAATTGGAACTATATGTCTTTAACTAGCGGTTTAGGAATTAGCCATTGGACACCGTTGAGACCGGACACCCTGTATAGAGATACAAAAAAATTTGAAAATATTTTGGACTTCTGTTGATACTGCAGGGGTTATAATCGTGGATGTAGGTGATTTTTGAACTAGTTATGGAAAATAACACACTTTAAATCATTTCAGGGTCAAGTAGTTGTGATTATATAATGTTGGATTCACACCGGAATGTTCGAAAAAATTGTTTCAAAATACGAAAAACAAAGTTTCAACTTTTTCCCACCAAATTTATAAAAGTAACATTTCATTAAAAGTTCCTGGTGCAAATCTTAATTCAAATAAGGTTTAATATAATATATTTGATCGCCCCTCAAGAGATTAAAGATGACACTTTTGTTAGTAAACATTTTACGCGCCAACGTTCCACAAGTGGAACATAAACTATGTGGTGCTGTATTCTTTTAAGTATTTGTTTAATCTGTTTGAAATTTTTAATATATCTTTTGAAAAAAAGTGTTTTAATGGATTAAAAATTATTTTTTTTATATAATTTTTTGTGATTTCTATTTTGGAGCTTGTTGAAATGTAACAAAAAACGTAAATGTAGTAGACTATGCTTTTTACTCTATCTATAACTTTAAAATTCAAATGTGAGTGCCGTGATGATTATTATTGTATTGCTTAGTGTTGTTTATTACGTTTTATGCATAAATGAATGTTTTATCTTATTTCGTTTCTGTTTTATGTTCATTTGAATGCCAATGTTCCACATATGGAACGTTGGCGGTTCTGAATATAAAATTATCTTATTGTTACTTATTTTAGGATCTTGATAATTTTTACTGGGTTCCCTCGAGCGATTATTTTTTTTTTATTATTTTCGTACCAGTATTATTAAAGAATAAATTTTATCATATAAATCTCTTGCACCTGTTGCCAAAATGTCTGTGAAATAATTTTGAACCAATAAATGCCAATAAAATCTACAAAAGAATTGCAAAAACAAGAAGGAGGAGATTTTGATTTTTATAGTGAAGGCAAAGTTGTTTGTGTACGATGGAGTGACAACAGTGTCATTACTGTTATATCAAATTGGGAAGCTAAGACATCGCTAACTCAAAGTGGAACATGATATTCTCGAAAATTGAAGTGAGAAGTTTCAATCAAATAACCTCGATTGATTAGATTGTATAATTAGAACATGGGTAGTGTAGAATTTTTGGATTATATGCTTGGAATATATCGTCCAGTACTTCGATTATAAAAATGGTGATGAAATCTGTTTGCAAATGAACTAAATATGGTTGTTGTTACTTGTTATGCAGTAAGTTCAAAAGAAACCCTAAGCCATTTGGAGTTTTGTCGGGAAATTGCGACTGTTGCTATAAAAATTGGATTTGATGTTGAGAAAGGGAATAGAAAGTCCTACTGCTCCAGTAAGTATGGGCATTATCACCTCATTCAGTAGCTATTGTTTTTTGTCTACTACTCAAGAAGATTCTTAAATCGACAGAAAAACATGAAGAAATGGTGTGAATATTGTTGAAAGCGTATGCATGAAAAATGTTTTCAGGCCTTTCATAAACATTTTGCTGTTAGTGACTAATTAATATGTTCCTAAAATAGGAACATTTTTTACTTTACCTTGTTTTCTTTGTTCTGTTATGTGTGCAGTGCTGGTATGATTTCGAAAGAAAAATTCAGCAAAATGTACAAATGTTATTCGTACCGCCAACGTTCCACAAGTGGAGCATACCTGTAACTCCACTTCTATTTTACATAGCATCCCAAAATTCAGCACTCAAACTTAGAATTAATCTAAATCGTCTCAAAAAAATTTGAAATTAATTTGACAAGCAGTTCATGGTGCGGCGGGTAAAATGTTAATTTTAATCACTTACGAGTTGTTGGAAAACATCAATTTTATGAACAATCAGGTAGACATCAAAGCTTATTGACAGGAAATAACGCAATTGCGGATATTTCGGAAAATAAAGCCCTGAATCTGAATGAAGAATATTCAAAAAAGTAAAACTCATAATAGCACACTCAGTGCTATGTCCGAAAAAATACTACAACACGTAACTTTGTGCTAATCTCGTAACAGTGACTTCGCTTTCAAAAGCTGCCGATTTATTTATGGAAGACACAATGAGTTTCGTGTACTACTATGGAGTTATCTTACGACATTTGTTTATAGATTTTATTAGTAGGCTTTTCATTATAATTTTGAAGTTGTTTAAACCTTGAAGTACCAGAAATTGTATTTAAAACAATTTAATTTATTTGAACTATTTGAATCAATAATCTACACCCGTTTTCGTCGCGCGGTTCGTATTTCCCTCTCATCTGTCGGTGTGAGCACTTCTCCTAAATCGTGGTGAACTCCGCTATGCAAAGGCCATTTTTCAAAGCCAAAGTCTGCGCATATCGGACGAAGCTACGGCTGTTAGTTACCACGTTGGTTCTCTTAAGCACTGCGTTGAGCTGACTCAGGAGGTTCTAGCCAGCGGCTTTTTCTACCCATTTCACTATTTAATTTTTATTTTTAAATTTAAGTTGCTTAATGTTTTTATTTTTTTTCTACATGAGCTCTAGAATATCGTTTTTGTTCCCATACCCCATAATTTTAAGTTATCTTCCCTTTACTGTCATGTTTCGAATCCCCGTTAGGGCTTTCATCTATTATGGCCGGAGATGTGGGGCATATTGTCCCAGGGCTCCACGAAAAACAGTCAGAAGTCTGAATGAACTAATGGAGATGACTATGAAATTCATATAAGACACGTGATGCTATTGTTCACTTTCAATCGATTTGACGTGACGCATAGATGCTAAGCATACTTTGGAATTTGCAAGCAAATTCCAGAGCATTGTGTTGGTCAAAGCAGTTAACTTATTATCGTTTATTTGCATATTTAGTTTATGTTAAAGAAATCTCTGGTTTCAACAAATATTTGGAATGTACCTGTTGAGTCCATTGAAACCATTTCGTATGCGGACAGTTAAAATACATTTCTCAGGAAAAAACATGGCTTTATTAATAGTCACCGTATTTACAAGATACATCACAATCATTTAAAAAAATTAAATCTATGTCTATCAGACAAAATTCAGCAAGTGTTTTAAGCCGGGCTGTGACAAATGCAGGGATGCCACATGCGACTATTTTTTAGTTCTAACTGGCACCAATTTCTCAAAACAGAAATTCTTAAGAGACTGACAACATTTGCAAGAGAAATATACTTCAAAATGTATATTAGAGAAATATTGGTGCGAACAGAATAGAAATAAAGCAACCCTGCAAATGCATCTGCAACAGACCTTTACTGGATACGTTGTTATAATATGGTTTATAATTTTACGAGATTGGTGTTTAGCTTATTCAGAACATGGTTGAATGATCAATGAATGTTCCATAACAAGGATTTGTTATTAATCGGGTTTACTTTAGATTATCATAAACGTTTGTATCTAATACATTTTGATATGCATGCAAGTGTGTGAAGAATTATTAAGCATATGACCAAAAATTTTTTAGAGCACTTAGTACTTATCAAATGTGCATCAGATTAGCATAATGATTGTCATAAATAACATTATTTTAACAAGCATCTTTCGACCATATTTATCTCAGCTTCCATGATTATTTTATTCGCTTATGTGTGGTTTTAGCTGTTTTTCATTATTACCATTGTCATTATTATTATCACTATTGTTATTACTATTATTATTATTATTATCTGTGTCTGCAATTTAAAGCAAAGCATCTGTGCTTCTGTTAATTTATCATTAGTGTTATTATTATTTTTATTGTGATGAATGTTATAACATTTTGTTATTTATCTTATGATATACCAAGTAATTGGGTATGCAATTTGCGAATGGTATGCTTAATTCTTGGCCAACTTTGATAGTTTTAAAGCTTACTAATGCATCAAAATGTGTCAGGTAAACGATGTATTTACGTATATATAAATTGTTTTGATCGAGTGTAATACTGACTTATAGGAGACATGTTTTTGTCGAAGAAACATTACCAAACATTCGTCCACTGTTAAAAAATTTTCGAAACGTTACTCAAATCTGAGGGTTAGCAATGTGGCCAAACGGTTCTGTTACGTTTCCTCATATCTCGGTCAGAAATCCGTAATGTTTCCGCATATTTTGGCCTGGTATGTGGAAATATCTCCGCATACTTCGGTAGGATATTCGGAAACGTTTCTGCGTATTTCGGAAATATTTCCTGATATTTCCCAAATGTTAGTGTCTTTTTCGGATATGTTTGTCTATATTTCGTAAATGTTTATGTGCATTTAGGGAACCTTCCTGAATTTGTCATAATTTATTTTATTTAAGAAAGTAATATGCTTTTTTAAAAGTATTAATATTATCCGATAGAATTTTATTGCATAATAACATTAGAGTTATTGTTAATCGTTTGTTGTATATACAAAGTTAAATACCACGTTCGAAATATATACTACTGTCCGTGAATCTATGTTACATATTAGCTATTTGATTAATGAATAATAATGTGATTCTAGTATTACTAATGTATAAATAGCATTTTTTATACGTTTTTATCATCTGTTTGTTTTGAACATATCTTTGTAATGATAAAATGTATCGTTTATATGACCAAAGAAATTCATAATTTTCTTTCTACTAATCTGTTTTATCCTCGTTGTTTAGGAATTACATATTTGAAGAAACGTAGTATTGAAAATCTGATTTATAGATCTATAATTCTTTTTAAAATGCAGTCAGGCGAGTTCCATCCTGTATATAAATACATTATGAAAATGTTTAATTTCCCTACTCATAAATATATGGAGTTTTTATACCTTTAAATAATTATTTTTTTCATATAAAAAGATACACTATTTCAAAATAGTTAATATATGCAGTTAAGTATTTTATTTTCATGAATAGTATACTTATAAATGGGTATATTTTCTCAAGTTATCTCAGCACTTCTCAAATTATACAAATAAAATAAATGCTTTTAAAGGAATATATTTGAAGCATGATAATTGTAAAGCAATATATTAAAAATATATTTACAAACAGACAAAGTATTCTTAAGAATATATCTATTTATAAGTATTAAAATGCATGAAAATACAATAATTACACACAGATATGAAATATTTTGAGTAGTAGTATACTATACTTATAAGATTAAAATAGTAAACTATACAGATATTATAAGATTAAAAAATAAATAATAAAAAGTATTAAAAAAAATCCATCTATATTCGTAGGAAAATAAAATATTTTCAAAGTACATCTTTCAAATTTTCAATCAAAAGTTTCAATAACATCTATTTCCGAATGTATGATTCATAAACGACCAGGATAAAAAGCATAGTATAAGTAAAATAATGACTTTCTTCAGCCGCAAAAGGGATACATTTCATCATTACAAAAGTTGTGGATTAAATCATAAGTTCAAAACGAAAAAATGAAAAAACCCATAAACAAAACCCTATCTGTACTTCACTAATACTAGTACTACTTTATTATTCCTCAATATGATATCGAGTATCTTATATATATCATAGATATATGGTCAAGAGAACATATTTCGAAAGATTTATTTAACTTTGTATCTGCAATAAAAGAATAACAGTAACTCTAACATTATTATGCAATAAAATTCAATCACATAATATTAATTATATTTAAAAAGCGTATTACTCTGTTAAATAAAAAAAATCATAAAACATAAATTCTTACTTTACTCAAAATATACGTTATGTCCCTTCGGTACTTTCTGCCCCAGAACAATGAAAGTCACGCGATCATGACGCTTATGAAATGCATTGGGCATGTGCATAAAATATCGAATATTCGCTTAGAATACTTCAGACGGGAATGGACGTAATGTTTCCGACTTAATGAGTAATTCAGCAGGATTCACAGTTTACACTTTTTTTTACAGTGTGAGTGGGAGCTTGTAGTACCAGAGTTGATGTTCTTTTGATTTGCCCAGAGAGGGTCAGGGTGAAAGACAAAAATAAATGGCAAAATAATCAGAACACGGGCTGTCTCGTTTGTAGTTAAGGAGGTCATAAATTTTTTTTTTCATAGTCAAGTTATAAAGTCGTCCTCTATTGCATAAAATTCGATTAAAAAGTTTAATGGAACGTAATAACAGTTTTGGGGATTTCCGTCCAGTCACTTGACGTAACTGCGCAAAATTATATTTAAAAGATTGGTGGAACGTAATTAAAGTTTTGTTGAATTCTGTCCAGTCACTTGGCATAACTTGTTATTAGATGCAATTGATGACGCCACTTCCGTTTTTATAAATTGACTTTGGGAAACTTTCCCTGGAAAAATGCCACTATTTGTTTTGAAACTGATAATGTAGATATTGTACAGTCGTGGGAAAAAAGGTAAACACCCTCTACTAAATCCTCAATAAATTATTGTAAAAGAAAGTTACTGCTACCGAACGACTGAAAATAAAGTCTACTTTTAAATGATGTATATAAAATTTTCTTAGGGGTCATCTACATATTAAAACGAACCATAACTTTGCTTTTTTTTTTCAATAAAAGTACACAATTCTGACAGCATAAATGAACTCTACACCCTTCAATTAGTCTAAAAACAAATTTGTATGCAATTCGTACCATAAGTTTCGGAGAAATTAATTATTTTAAAACGGGCGTATTTTAAGGGCTGTATCCAAATTGAAGTTCGTATTCGATTGTTAACCGAGAGAGCCCCATCTCGATCAAGGCACCTTAAGCACCACTCAAGCAATCAATGAAGCTAGCTATATTACAGGATAGCATAAGAAATTTCAAAATATCTAGTCACTTCTACAATAGCCTACTTAAAGCATCATTTTGTCGTTTTTTAAGCATAAATTGAAAACTATGTAATTGGAAGAAAAATGTGAAATTTGGGATTTCCATACAGCAGAACTAAATAAATCTGAATTCATCAAAAAAAATTGTAGGTTTTTCGAATATTAATTTCATTATTCATAATTCATATCATAAAATTATAAAAATTGAAAATTCAACGTATTTATGTTTGGGTACATTAGTATTATTGCTACACAAAAAATTAGCACACCAGGAGCATAATTTCAGGAGTTATTTATAAAAATATGAAAATGTAATTTAACATTAGATGCACTAAATTTTGAATGTTTGTAATTCAAAAACTTATCATACAAATAACTTGAAATTTGGTGTCTTGGCATAATTTGAAACAAAGATTTGAAATATCTCGTTAAAATTGGGTATTGCCATTGAAAAAAATGAAGTTTGGATTCGTTTTAATATGTAGATGGCCCCCTAAGCCAAAATTTATATACTTCATTTAAAAGTAGACTTTAATTCCAATCGTTCGGTACCGGTAACATTCGTCTACGATAATTTGTTGAGGAGTTAGTAGGGGGTGTTTACTTTTTTTTCCCACGACTGTACATATAAGGCCTTATTATTTTTATCCATGTTAGTTTCTCCGGATACTACCTTGAGGATGGGCAAGTTTTTAATTACACTAGATTAATTTTATCACAATTATTCTAATTGGTAAATAAACCATAGTAGATATAAATTTCCAACTGGGCGAAAAATGTCCGGACCAGGATTCGAACCAGGGATCTTCTGGCTGAAGCCGTCAGTGCTCTACCATCTGAGCTATCCTGGACGAATCTGGTGGAACTTTTTCACTCAGCTAACGTTAATGATTATAGCATCTGGTCTGAAACCTGGTTCAGCTCAACAGAATAAATCTCAGGTAATGGAACTCCAGAAAACGCTTGATACGAAATTACACTAGATTAATTTTGACACAATTTTTCTAATTGGTAAATAAATCATATTAGATGTAAATTTGCTATAATCATTAAGGTTAGCTGGGTGAAAAAGTTCAACCAGATTCGTCCGGGATAGCTCACATGGTAGAGCACTGGCGGCTTCAGCCAGGAGATCACCTGGTTCGAATCCTAGTCCGGACATTTTTCGCCCAGTTGTAAATTTACATCTAATAAGTTTATAATTGTCCCGAAATTGTAGGAATGTAATTCTATTATACTATTGTAAGTAATTTATGTGATTTTATTTAGGATTTTTAAAATTGTATTACATACACTGATTGGCCGTCGTCATTCTTTATTCATTTAAATGCAGCGTAATACGTCATTTTATAAGTAAATATATTAATTCAGTACTTCAACATATGTCAAGCAAACAATATAAATATTTGTATGCATGCACTGTATTTTCTGCATAATTTTTCATCTATTCATTTATTTTAGCTATAAGAATAATGCTTAAAAATAATATATTTTAAATCTTGTCAGAAAATTAATGGTCTACTTTTTTTAATGCCGTACAAAGTTTACTAACTGTATTTGTCTTAGAGACCACGAAATAAAGCTTCCCCTTTCTTTATAAAATGAATTACATTATTCTCTTCAAATTTTTAATGTCTTACGGCATAATGGGGCGATCCATTCCATAGTATATTCCATAATGTAAAATCGATAAATATATATATATTTTTTAAATAAGGAAAGCATATTTTAAAATGTGTGAGCTAGAAAGAAAGAACATAGTATATTTTTGCTCTCAGATGTATTATGTAAGCGCATAAAAAAGGATTTTCTAAAAACTTTCTAGATAAAAAAATTCATATATTGTCTGCAACATCTTTCTTAAATGTTGTATTTTTTGCTGCTATAAAGTACAATTTTATTAAATTTATCTGCACAAAACGTTTGAATTCAAAACTGGTTATTACAGGTAAATGAATAAAAGTAATAAAAACAGCAAACTATGCTAAAAATGTTTTTTAAATCTTTAAATTTAAAAAGAGAACATCACCTTTTCATAAACATATAAATTCATAAAAACTTTCTTTTACTAATTAAGGTGTCACAGAAATACATATACAAAGAATTTTTAAAAATAGTTTTACGTCTTCTTTTATTTTTACAAAGATATAAAAACTCACAATGTAAAATGAAACATCATTAAGAAATTGAAACAGTCATAATCAGAATAATTTTAGGGAATAGCGCTAATTTATTAAAGTTACATAATTTGTTTCTTTTTAAAAATGATTATTAACATACATGGTATGAGCAACTTTCGAAGTATAAAAAAAATAATGATTCTTTGAATATCTATCGGCGAATTGAAGACGTATATAAATCTTATTTACAAAGAAGAGTAATTCTTTTTAAAAATAGATGGATACTTTTATAGAATGCAATCTAAAGTATTTGAGGGGAATTGCAATATTTATTTGTTAATAGATTACATACATTTTCGGAATCGGTATTTATGTATGTTGAGTTCACGTATTAGGTATTTCTTTCTTTTGCTTTCATGTAAATATATATTTTTTTGGTTTGTTTCTTCTGTAAATAAAGGAAAATACCACTACATTTCACCAATTTGTCATTAATTCAATTAACAAGCATGTAAACCTCATAAACATACGCTATTAAAACTTTTTCAGTGAAATTACAGAGAATTTAGTGGTAATAAGTTATCTTAAGTCTCATTGAAAATTACAGAGATTGTGTTAGATAACAGAGAAATTATTCGGTAAATTTACTGTAGTAGACTGTGGAAATTTATTTAGTTTATTTATTTTTGACGATAATAATTTAGATTAATTTTCAAAATTAGTTAATGTTTGAATATTGAAGAATTATAAATTTTCGAGAGAATTTGAAATGCTGCATTATTGAATTTTTAGGACATTTATTTCTAGCCAGCTCGCGATTTGATCCCGAGTCTATGGTTTCGTAAAGATCACCTTATTGATTGCGTTATAGGAGCTACTACTACTGTATGCAAAAGATGTCTTTTATGATTGGGGTCTCAGGAGTGTTACTTTTCACCTGGTGGTGCAATTTAGCAACGTGTCACATTTAATTTTGTTTCTCAGTCTCTATAAAACATAAATGCATAAAATTTTTAATATTACTTAATATCTCTTAATATCTAAACTTAATATATCTTCTATTTAAAATATTTTCTTTTAATATTCTATTTTGAAATTGTATTTTATTTTTGTATGTTTAATTTTAATAAAATCTTTAAAAGTGTTTTTTGACTTGCATGTACTGTAGAAAGACTGTAGCAAAACTATTGCTTCAAGAGCCCCCAAAAATATTGATAATGATGTAAAACCATTATCTGATGTGTATCTTGAACGTATACTTCAAATTTAGTATTAAAACTGCATTGATTATTTAAAATTGGCAATTTTAAAATAAAAGAATGAATTTTTTCAAAAGTTTATAATTTAAATTTAAATTTCAAATAAAATAAATAAATAAATTGCTTACAAATGAAGTATACGTCCAAGATACATTAGTTTTATATCATTATCAATATTTTTGGAGGCTCTTGAAACAATAGTTTTGCTACAGTCTTGCGCGCAGTACATGCAAGGCTAAAAACAATTTTAAATGTTTTATCAAAATCCAACATAAAAAGAATGAAATAAAATTTCAATATTAAAACATGGAAATTATTTCTGAGAGAAACATTCGCCTTGGATACAATATTTCAACTTGATTTTCATTTGAAATAAAATTTCAATATAGAATATTAAAAAAACTTATTTTAAGTAGAAGCTATATTAGGTTGTCTATATTAAACATTTTATGCATTTATGTTTTATAGAGCCTTAAAAAAAAAAAAAAAGTGACACGTTGCTAAATTGCACCGCCAGGTGAAAAGTAAGACTCCTGACACCCCTTAAGCGGGAAAATACTTTTAATTTAATTTTAATATTGCCAAGTTTCATGCACATAATGAATGAAACAACTGCAAAGTGATTGTCGCACAAAATGCCTGCTAAGTTCGCACAGACAAACTTTCTCTTTATAAAATATTCTAAATTTTAATAAAGCAATTTTTAAACCATTTTCTTCCTTAATATTTCTAAGAAAATTGGAAAAGAGTTTTAAAGTGTGTATTTCAAATTAAAACTTATAATAAAGATTTTAAAAAAAACTTCTCGTTTTTTTCCGCGTTTTTACAGAAATTTTTAACAGTGCGCAATCTTTTAAAATTCACGGTGGAACATTTAAGAAGGGAAGAAAATAGCTAAACAAGCACTTATCACCTTACAAAGCATGGTCATAACTTAGCCGTAAAGGGCTTTATGATTGTAGCTAAAAAATGGATTAGTCAATTAATTCTATCAATCAATTTTCAGTAAAATACTCATTGTAAGGGCTGGGTAATGTATTATGATTCTTTGAGTGAGCTTACACATAATTAAAAATGTCTATTATTTTCTTTTTGAAAAGATCTTTTTTGAGAACAAGCTTTTGTGACAATATCTCTTTCCGAAATTTGGCTTAAAGGGAGGTTCTACTTATTTGGTTCAAAAATTTTAATTTTTTTTATTTTGATTGTTTTTAATCCCTCAAATGCGTAAATTGTTACCTAAAATAGGTTTCGTGATATTTAAGTTCCTTACAGTGTTTTTCGCTAATAGAATGTAACGCCGCTTGTTGAACATGTTGATATTGTAGCATGTTAAACTTGTTTGTTTTTTTCGAAACCCTGTTTTCGAAACCCTGTCGAAACCCTGGAAGACCTTTTCTCTAGATAACTATTGAATCGACATTTTATTTAAAAGAAATTTTATTGTTTTCCTGGAGATTATATCACCAAAAATTATAATTTTTATTGATTAAACATTTTAAATGTAAACAAAAAAGGCGAATAAGTGACCGTTTTAGTTCAAATAGCCGTCATTTTGTCAAAAATCAACTTTTTAAACTAAATGTCGGTATAAAGTCAAGAGAATTTAATTCTTTTTCATAATATGGCTACCAAATTTATTTGAGATGCTTGTGAACAAAGTAAGACGTTTCGCCTTATTGGAAATCAATAGTGCGCATCTGTAATCGCGCAACACATAATATTAATTTATTTTACGCAAATAAATAAATAAATAAAATGACAATAAATATAATGACAACAGTCTGAAGGTGATATCTGTTTTCTTTTTAGCCGGAAAAAAATGTAAAAATCACAAACATTTTGGGCTAAAGAAGTAGAAATTTCCCTTAATTTAAAATCCCAACCCTCTCACATGAATGCTTTTTAAATTTAGGATTTCTTCTTGTAATTGTCATCTATAATAGAATCCTGATTTACGTAAATAGTAAGCATAAATAGTGGAAGTAACAATCATTTTTGGGATATTGTGAGGTTAAGGGGCTCTACTTCAGTCATGCGAAAACATCCGTTCGCTAACGTTAATTCAATGAAGCAAATTTTTTTATGATATCTCGTTTGCATTTCATTTTTTTTTTTTTTTTTCATTGGTTAGATGAGAAAGTCAGATGTCTTCAAAGGCAGTTTTTGTTTTCTTTTTGGGTCTTTATTTGCTGGAGTTTTTCTATGATAATGCTTTTACTTTCGAAACCGGTTCTGAAAGGGAAAGTGCCCTATTTAGAAATACCTGTAAATAAAATCGAAAAAGTAAAAAACGGTCTATGTACAGATGTACTTGAGCTATCTAAATGCAACTATAATAATTTAAAATATCCAAATGCAAACAAGATATCTTAAAAAATATATCCGATTGGATTAACTTTAGAAAAAGGGTATTATTGCGGGACCGAAGTTGCCTCTTAACAGATTTCACTTTACAATGAAAAAAACCCTTCCAGCACATCAAAACTTGAGTTACTACTATGCATCGTAAGATGTTATGTTTGTTTAGATGTACTTTATCCTTTTTTTTAAATTTGTGACATGAGTTTTAAAACGCCTACATATATGTAAATGCGTGCAAGTATGTATTATTTTCTACATACATTTCGTGAAATAGCATAGGTCTATCATGAAATAAAATTGGATAATTTTAGCTGTTCTTAAAGTAATGTTTAGTTCTGGATTTGATAATAACGATATAAATGGTAATCACAAAATAAATGAAATTTTTTAATCAAAAAGATTATTAAAATGTCTCTTGACCAAATTAAATGTGTTTAATTTTACACATAACATTAGAAAAAAAAATGCACATTTTTGAGTGAAACTTTGAGAGCTGAATGATCATGGGCTCTATCGAAAGTTTCTTTAATAATGTTCTGTAAAGGTTAAAACAAGTGTTTAGATTTGTTAACTCATTCGTACACACGGAGTTTAAATTTTTCACTAATGAATGTCTTTTTTGCTCATGCAATGTTAATAGTTATAATCATATAAATAAAAAAGCCTTTATGTAGCAAAATCTCCCTTAGCATTATGATTTGTTCAACAAGATTCACAAATTTCTAACCGTCTTCTACAAGAAATATTTGATAGCTCACATGATTCAGTTTCAGATAACGCTGTTATTGATGATTTTCAGCATAATATTGATAATCGATTACTAATTGATCAATTTGAATATTCTGATTTAATCAGATATTTGAGGTTGTCTAAGAGATCTGTTGAAATTTTAGGTTACAGACTAAACGAAAAAAATAAATAAAATGTATGATTGTCGACTATTGATGGATATTTAATAGGGAAAATACAAAATCATTCAAACAAAAACTCCAAAAACATAGCATTACTATAAAAGAAAAGGCTGTATAAGATCTTCCACCAAAGAAGTAAATTAATTTCAATCTATATTTTAATGCATTCTATATGTATATGGTTATCTATGTATAAGTTTACAAATAAATGTGCTCTATTTTATCTATTTGTTATAATTAATTTTAACAAACTATTTACATCAATATAATTTATTGACGTAAAATGTGAAAAAAACTGTTCGCAATATATATATATATATATATATATATATATATATATTAATTCACTTTAGGTAGATTTCACAAGAAATACTACCTATTGCAGTCGTTACTTTTGTGCGATTTTTGAAAAATTCCTTCACAACTTCTCATTATATCATCCCAGAAAACCAAAACCATCCCACTTAAAAAGTTTATATTATATATGCACTGGGTTTCATAATGATATGAACACCTAGTAATTTTGTGATATCCTGGATAAAATTCAAAATTATTATCAGAAAACTCCATTCTCGAGAGAAAGACGGTAATTTTACATAATCCACAGCTGAAAAAGCAATATTAAACTTGAAATTCATTGAAAATATTAATTATCTAAAAAATGATGTTCTCAAATTGGGTACGAAATTTCCATAAAGCTGATATTTTAAATCAGTTTTGACCTTATGATGATTGTCATCAGTATGTTGTAGTTTTGGAATAGGATAATATATATATATATATATATACTAGCAAACCCCGCGGCTTTGCTCGCGTAATATTTGAAATATGCCAAGTGATATTTATATGTCTAATTTTTATTAAAAAGTACTAACTAAATTTTTATTTTATTAAAAGGTAATATTTTTACTTTATTAAGTTTTTTCTATTAAAAGGTACTTATTACTTTTAGGAATAATTCAAAAATTACTATTTAAAACACAGTTTGATTAAACATCATTATTACACTGCATTAGGCAGAAATGAGACTTAAATTAATAAAATGAAATAAAACTAAATAAATGATAATTTAGAAAATATTTTGAAACTTTTATGCTCAATTAATACGCTCATTTCAGTATTCATTTGAAGTTTTGAATTTTTTAGAAACCATCTTCTTACATCTTAAAATTAACCATCATGTCAAATTCCAAGTACTACCACCTCTTTCGACATAAAGGGCTATGTTGAAACAGGGACTGTCACCATTAATTTACCAAAAATTAATTTTGAAATCGGTTTGTTATTTCCTAATATTCCACAGAAACGTAATTTAAGAAACTTTTAAAACCTTTTTTTAGAAAGATTGTTGTTCCTATGAACACCAGGTGGTAGGATCACCGGCATAAAATATAGCCTGTGTAGGATCAGAGACTGTTACCACTGATTCGCAACTATTACTTTTATAATCGGTTTATATTCCCTTAAATTGCATAGAATCGTAATTTAGAACTTTTTTAGAATGCTTTTCGCACCTCCACTTCGCTTCACCCCTTTTTAATTCGAATTTATATTCGACGTTCCTTCGAGGGCATTTATATTTTATAAGTAACTACCATGTCATATTTAAAGTTTCTAGCCTTTTCAGCATCATAGACATCGCAATTTAGAAAGTGTTTAGCTCCTGCAACCCTCTGGTGGTAGTGGAACAGACATAAAATATAGCTTATGTTTAGCAGGTTCTATCACCAAAATTTATCATCATTATTTTTTTAATTGGTTTGGTAATTTATAAGTTTTCTTAAAAATTGTAATTTATAACGCTTTTCACTCACTTCATTTTTTTAAATTTGGAATTTTCTTTTGACTGTTCTTAGAAAGCAGTCATCGCTTCTTGTAAGTAAATACCATGCCATACTTCAAAGTGTTAGGCCCCTCAGTTGTGCAAAAAACGCAAATTAGAACATGTTTTGTTTTGCAACCCTCAGATGGTAGTGACAGCAACATAAAATATAATCTATGTTATAGCAGGTACTGTCACCATTGATTTGCAACCATTACTTTTGAAATAGCTTTGGTATTTCCTTAGATTGAGTAGAAATCGCAATTTAGAACGTTTTTAGGTCGCTTTTCGGGCTTTTCACCCCTTTTTAAATTTCCAATTTTTACGAAACTGTTCTTAAAAATCCTTTATATCTAATAAATATGCACCTTGCCTAATTTTAAGTTGCTAGCCTCTACCGATCACAAAAATCGAAATTTAGAACGCTTTTTAGCTCTTGCAACGTCTTGGTGATAGTGATACCGACACAAAATAACGTCTATGTTAGAGCAGAGGCTGTCAGCATCAATTTCCTACCATTACGTTTGAAATAAGATTCATTCTTCCTGAGATATTGTCGACAAATCGGCATTTAAAACCGTTTTAGAACGCTTTTCGCGCATTTTGCTCCTGCATCTCCTCTCGGGTAGTGGAAACCGATATAAAATATAACCTATCTTGGAGCAAGATCTGTCACCATCACTTTTACACCATTATATTTGAAATCGGTTCAGTACTTCCTGGGATTGCATAAAAATCGCAATTTAGAATTTTTTACAACGCTTTTTGCGGTTTTTGACCCCCTTTCAAATTTCGATTTTTTTAGGAAATGTCCTTAGAGATCATTGATATCTTATAACTAACTACCATTCCAAATTTCACGATTCTAGGCCCTTCCGTAACGCAAAACCCGCAATTTAGAACGTTTTTCTCCTGCACCCCCTTTGGGGTAGTAGCACCGACATAAAACATCGCCTATGTTGGAGCAAGTGTTGTCACCATCGATTTGACGCCATTATTTTTTAGATCGGTTTGGTATTTCCTGAGATTGTATAAAAACTACCATTTAGAAGTTTTTTAGAACGCTTTTTGCGCATTTTCACCCCTTTCAAATTTCGAATTGTTTAAGGACTGTTCTTAGACATCATTTATATCTTATATGTAACTAATATTCAAAATTTCATATTTCTAGGCCCTTCAGTAACGCTAAAATCGCATTTTTAGAACGTTTTTTGCTCCTACACCCCCTTTGGAGTAGTGACACCGACATAAAACATAGCCTATCTTGGAGCAAGCGCTGTCACCATCATTTTGACGCCATTATTTTTTAGATCGGTTTGGTATTTCCTGAGATTGTATAGAAACTACCATTTAGAAGTTTTTTAGAACGCCTTTTGCGCATTTTCACCCCTTTCAAATTTCGAATTGTTTAAGAACTGTTCTTAGACATCCTTTATATCTTATATGTAACTAATATTCAAAATTTCATATTTCTAGGCCCTTTAGTAACGCTAAAATCGCATTTTTAGAAAGTTTTTTGCTCCTACACCCCCTTTGGGGTAGTGACACCGATATAAAACATAGCCTATCTTGGAGCAACCGTTGTCACCATCATTATGACACCAATGTTTTTTAAATCGGTTTGCTATTTTCTGAGATTGTGTAGAAGCTATCATTTAGAACGTTTTTTAGAACGCTTTTTGCGCATTTTCACCCCTTTCAAATTTCGAATTGTTCAAAAACTGTTCCTAGACATCATTTATATCTTATAAGTAACTAATATTCAAAATTTCATATTTCTAGGCCCTTCAGTAACGCTAAAATCGCATTTTTAGAACTTTTTTGCTCCTACACCCCCTTTGGGGTTGTGACACAGACATAAAACATAGCCTATCTTGGAGCAAGCGTTGTCACCATCATTATGACACCAATATTTTTTAAATCGGTTTGGTATTTCCTGAGATTGTGTAGAAACTACCATTTAGAACGTTTTTTAGAACGATTTTTGCGCATTTTCACCCCTTTCAAATTTCGAATTGTTTAAGACCTGTTCTTAGACATCATTTATATCTTATATGTAATATTCAAAATTTCATATTTCTGGGCCCTTCAGTAACGCTAAAATCGCATTTTTAGAACGTTTTTTGCTCCTACACCCCCCCTTTGGGGTAGTGACACCGACATAAAACATAGCTTATCTTGGAGCAAGCGTTGTCACCATCATTTTGACACCGATATTTTTTAAATCGGTTTGGTATTTCCTGAGATTGTGTAGAAAATACCATTTAGAACGTTTTTTAGAACGCTTTTTGCGCATTTTCACCCCTTTCAAATTTCGAATTGTTTAAGAACTGTTCTTAGACATCATTTATATCTTATATGTAACTAATATTCAAAATTTCATATTTCTAGGCCCTTCAGTAACGCTAAAATCGCATTTTTAGAACGTTTTTTGCTCCTACACCCTCTTTGGGGTAGTGACACCGACATAAAACGTAGCCTATCTTGGAGCAAGCGTTGTCACCATCATTATGACACCAATATTTTTTAAATCGGTTTGTTATTTCCTGAGATTGTGTAGAAACTACCATTTAGAACATTTTTTAGAACGCTTTTTGCGCATTTTCACCCCTTTCAAATTTCTAATTGTTTAAGAACTGTTCTTAGACATCATTTATATCTTATATGTAACTAATATTCAAAATTTCATATTTCTAGGCCCTTCAGTAACGCTAAAATCGCATTTTTAGAACGTTTTTTGCTCCTACATCCCCTTTGGGGTAGTGACACCGACATAAAACGTAGCCTATCTTGGAGCAAGCGTTGTCACCATCATTATGACACGAATATTTTTTAAATCGGTTTGTTATTTCCTGAGATTGTGTAGAAACTACCATTTAGAACGTTTTTTAGAACGCTTTTTGTGCATTTTCACCCCTTTTAAATTTCGAATTGTTTAAGAACTGTCCTTAGACATCATTTATATCTTATAAGTAACTAATATGCCAAATTTCATATTTCTAGGACCTTCAGTAACGCTAAAATCGCATTTTTAGAACGTTTTTTGCTCCTACACCCCCTTTGGGGTAGTGGCACGGACATAAGATATAGCCTATGTTCTAAGTTGGACTAACACCATCATTTTGATACCACTACTTTTGGAATCGGTTCGGTAGTTCCAGAGCTTACCTCCGACAAATAAACAATTTTTTCCTCTTTATAATAGGAGTATAGATATATATATATATATTCACCTAAAAATATATTTATGTGATATATATGCGCTACATCAAAAATGTTTATTACTTTCAGTGGGAACTTCAAATTAATTCTAGTCCAAGGACCCAGTATTCATCCCCCCCCCCACCGCTTTCATATACTGTTACAAAAAAAAAAGTCTATTCGATGCCATCCAATACATACTTGGATAAATATATCCTTTTCTTAACCTAATCATTTTCTAAAAGTACAAAATATTTATTAAAATAAGTACAAGATCAAAACAAATTTTAAATATCAGATTTGTGAATTTTCATACCAAATTTGGGAGCACGTAAAGCTATAGGCACATCCAAACAGTCCAGTTTGTTGATGTTGCAATCAGCTCTGCTTTATGGAAACAAATTATTCCCATTTATAAAAAATGATTCACTCCTTGAGAAAGAATCCCATCCTTGCTTTGTTGTACATTTTTTTTCCATTTAAATTAGATATTCCCAGTGAATTAAATTAAGGGGATTCTTCACGCACTTGAAAACACATGTTCCATAATGTTAATCCTATGGGCAGGTTATTTTCGAATTTCTATTTGAATTTCAATTTGAATATTTAAAAAAAAAATTTCTTGCATCGGATAGCTGAGCTCAATATTTAATATGACTCTTTTTTACTTTTTCGATTTTGGTTGCAGATATTTTTTAAAAAGATACCTTCCGTTTCGAAACGGTAGGAGAGTTTGCTTTTAAAATTAAGGTATTTTATATCTTGTTAAAACATAAGTGGAAATTTTGTAAACCATAAAAATTATATAACAATAAGTAAATTACCTGCAAATAAACGTACAAATATGATTACAAGATTTACAGGGGCATAAGGATTGAAAATATATTAGTTGATAGCAAATAGTAAATTCGGACACGAAAAAAGGAGGCTAGCATAAAAAGATAAATGCACTACACAAGTATCAACAAATAAAATCCCCATGCTATATTTTGTCATTTTGAAATCTATGACAGTGAAAACTCTTTACATATTTAGTTTTCAGGGAGGAAAAATTTTAATTTTTTTTGCCGACCAGTAATTATTGAACAAATTCCGCAGTCCCAAAGTGTCCGCTATTCAAGGCAGGGCCTTTGCGGCATTTGGATAAATGTATTTTTTGTTTTTCTAATCGTATCCTATTCTAAAAGTTCGAAATATTCATTATAAACAGATCAATGTCGGAAGAGATTTAAAATATCAGCTTTACAAAAATTGCACAGATAATCTCCCCGCCCCCTCAAAAAAAAAAAAATAAATAAATAATAATAAAAATAATAATAAAATTAAAAATATCCTATCGTTAAAAAATTAAATTCTTCTATTAAATTTATGTTGCTACATAGACAAGTTTTTTATACATCAGATGATAATCACAAGAGCTATTTATTTAATAATAAAAAATAAATAAATAAATATTCTATTTTAATAATAGGCAGAAAAAATTACTTCTAATTTATAAACTTCTTTTGTCTTAAACATACATTTTAACATCTAATTGTCCTTTTTTTATATTTCATGTATGTGATGATAAATAAAATTATAAAAACCGCAATTTTAAGTGTAAAAACTGGTATATGTATACAATTCTAGCTTTTAAATTTCAAATTTATTTTTTTTTTTTGCTAAAAATAATTAAAAATTAATATTAAAATTGATTTCAAATGAAATATATATGTATATCTTTCGGGATTATTATAGTTAAATTAACATGCATAATTACATGTAAGAATATATACTTCTAGAATTAGCTGTTTTTTTCGCAAACAAATTCAAACCTAACTTATAGTTGATGCAATATTTTATGTGGTACTATAAACAAAATATCAAGAACACTTACTGATATCGATATGAAGAATTCATCGACTTGATTTAAAAGAACTGTTATAGTGAATGAGAGACAAAATACTTGCATCTTTTAAAAAGAAAACCCCTTCCTATATCCTGCTAGCTATGTTAAAATAATGGAAATTTTCCATTCTTAAAACATAACCCGTGTGACTAGTTTGTAGGTCTGGGGCTAATTCTTGTTTACCAAGTTTTGACGAGATGAATAACTATATTAATGAAGATAAGCAATGAAAAGTAATACAGTCGGACCTCTATTTAAAGAACCTCTATTTTGCGAATTTCTCTATTTTGCGAATTTTTACTTGGAACCAAGAACATTTTGCAAATTTCTTCGTAAAATAACCTCCAAATAGCGAAGTGTATTCTCTATTTAACGAACTTTTCCTTGGGATCTAAATTTTTTTTCTCCCTATTTCTTAAAATATTACTGGACATTTTAAACTTATTCTTTCTTTTAACACATTTTATGATGATTAGTAACCATGAACAGGTCTTACCCAAGCACCTAACTCACCGAGAGCAGTAAAATCATTGTGATTCTTTGCTTTCCCTCCAAGAAGAGTAAACTTTCAATATCCCCTTTTAACACTAGATTAATTTTAACACAATTATTCTAATTGGTAAATAAATCATTAATGTTAGCTGGGTGAGAAAGTTCCACCAGATTCGTCCGGGATAGCTCAGATGGTAAAGCACTGGCGGCTTCAGCCAGGAGATCCCTGGTTCGAATCCTGGTCCGGACATTTTTCGCCCAGTTGGAATTTTACATGTATCCTCTTTTAACCCTCAATGGAACTGCCCCGTGTCTTTAAATTACAGTTTCCCGTTTTCTAGACTGTTGATCATGATCAATCGTGTTGGTAATTTCGGTTCTTATAGCTCGAAAATGTCAAAGCGAAAGTGCTTGAGCATCAAAGAAAAAAAAATTATTCTTGATGATGTGGATAAAGGTATGCAGAAAACGAATACTGTTTTAAAATGTGGTATTCCTCCAAACAGCTTATCAACCATTATGAAAAATCGTGATTTTAATGTAAAATTATTTTTTTAACTGAAAATACAATGTACTTCCAGACAATAGTTTGTGTCATTCTTATTTCCCTTGCAGATTTCTTTTTGATGGGTAAAATAAGTAAAACAAATAGATATAATTTATAAAAAAAGTGTGACTAATTACTTTTTTTAATTATATTTAGCGTTTATGGACTTAAAAATGTGTTTTACGTAGTTTAAAGTATTTAAAAGGGTGACTCTCTATTTAACGAATTTTCCACATACCGAACTTTTTTTCAGGATTTAGCGATTTCGTTAAATAGAGGTCCTACTGTACTGCCTCTATTGCGCAGTATTTGCAGAGTCAGCCGCATATAATTTTTAAGTGTTTCTTTCCCGTCATTATATCGATATCTGAAGCACATAAAATCCCTCCAGCGATCCACAATTCAAGAAACTTCTAAATATAACACTTCCACAATTGACGCAGCCGCAGTAATAACATAATGACAACATTTTTCACAGTAAAAAATCCTAACCGGTCAAAGAGGTGAATTGTTGAAGAACGTTTAAATTAGAATACGACAACGGACTAACAACGCAGATTCGCCAGACAAAGGAAAAAAAAAGATGCGAGTCAGCATTTCCATTGCAAACAGATGGCTATATCATTACATAAGCCTACGGTTTACAGTATGATAAGCTAGTTAAAACTTTTTTATCAGCGGGAAGTGGAACGTTGTATAAGAAGGAATCAGAAGCATTTAGTTTTCTTTATTTGGCTTTTTTTTTAATGTTTACACTTATAAATTATATGAATATAATTATTACAGTTTTTATACTTTCAGTGAGAGGGTGAAAAACATATTTTAAATTTTAAAAACGTACTGCTTCTAAATAATACATCGAATTTTTATTAAGCATAATCACAGGCAGGAGGGCAGGTCATTTCCCTTCCCTGTATTTTTAAATTTACTTAATTAAATTGTCTTTATAGTTAAAAAAATATTTAAATTTATTCTTCTAAATGACTACACAATTGAACACTAAGAGAAAATGGAACTAAGAAATTTTCGTTAGAGAAGCACCCCCCCCCCTCCCTTCCTAAACCACTAATAGAAATCAATTTTTAATTATTTCTTTTTGATGTTCATATATTTCAAATTTATCTTAAATTGGAAGATAAAGGGTGTTCAGAAAGGCAAGAAATTTTTTTTTGAAAATTTAATATATTTTACTTGTTATTTTTTTTATATTTCTTTTATTTAAAAATTATCTTGTACGAGGTGTTCGGACAAAAGTTTCTTGGTTTAGCTTATTTCATGTTTATATTTTGCGTTTAGTTAGGCGAACTAGGCAGGAGACTCCAGTCACATCTCTCCAACCTTTCCCTTTTCTACAATTTTTTCTAAGACCAATCATATTTTTTTGTATTTAGGGAACGGCCTATGAGTTGGCCTATGAGCATACCTATGAGTGGAAGTAGCTTTTGAGAAACTTTATATTTTGGGGAAAGTTTCTTTAGCTTGTACTTTTGCACTAAAAGTAATTTAGTTCAAAAATTAGTAAACGGGTATTTATAATTTTTTTAGACTCCCCATGGTCAAATCAAATTTCTTATTTTATACACTAATACCAAATTTACTGGATGGCAAAGCATTTCACTCATTCGAAAACATTTTCTGATGGTACTGTCAGATAAATTGCAATACAATTGCATATGAGGACACCAGAAGCGAAGGGGTATAAGTGACAAAATGGAAAAAACTAAGATCAGGACACAGTATACCTTGAAATAAGGCTATTTGTTTTATGATTGCTCTCAGAAGGAAAATTTAGGGAGGGGAAACGTTGGACAGATGTACCTGAAGTCCCCTGCCTAGTTCGCCAAACTAAAACGCAAAATATAAGATATTTTCTAATTATGTGTTGCATTCTAGAGGTCAACTACTTAAGCTATATAAACTACTTAACCTCTTTAATCTGTACTTAAAATTTAAAAAATAGGGTAATTCCCGGATTTATGCCGCACATTTTTTTTAAATTTGTGTATAAAGTCCCGCGGGGGACATATAATAAAAAAATCGTGCTGTGCTATTTAATGTTAAATATACAACGCGAGTACTGCGACAGAAAATCTCAAAACAAATTATTAATATTTTTTAGCAATTTTATTCTAAAACATTACACTGCGGCACGTCACCTGTATATTCAGGCTGAGACGATGCACTTGTGCGGTCGTTATGCCGCGCTTGTAATAAGAACAGAATGAAATTATAAATAAAAATATTTAAAAAAGTATTCATATCTAGGCTAAATTTAACGATGTAATAACAAAATGAAACTAAATGAGTACAATGAAACGTATCAGTAGATTCAAATTAATAATTGTTGCCTACTTTCACTATTAAAATTATCGACTTATTTTTTTACATTAAATTTTAATTGCTATTTCAGCAACAACATAACATCAATGTATTAGAAAGGAAAAAGAAAAAAAAGTAAAATTGTGTTGACATAATTTATTTGTTAACCCTTTCGGGACCGGTGGCTTTTACACAAATTTTATTTTGGTACCACTTTTTTAAAAGAAGTTACCTTTACTTAAATAATTATGAAAATGCTCTAATTAAAAAAAAAAAAACATTACTTTTCTTTTTTACTGGTGCCCGAGACAAATTTTGTTAGCTCTTTATGAAGGTGCTTATATGCACCTATGGTCCCGAATGGGTTAAGAGACCTGTTTTTTCGACTACGATCTACAGAAAAAGTGTCGAAAAAGTACAGTCTTTATGTAACTACGTTTAAACACATGATGCAACGAAGCCAATTACACTTTCTCTTTTTTGGAGTAGTTTTCAAAACATTCCTTGCAAAGAACGTCTGCGTTACGCGTACTCCAATTTTTCCTTATTATCATATTGATTTGCATCTTTCTTGCCCTTCTCACTTTTTATTTTCCCCTGCATCTTTCTTGTCCTTCTTATTTTTTATTTTCCCCTGCATCTTTCTTGCCCGTCTTACTTTTTATTTTCCCCTTTTTACCTATTGGTTTTTGTAAACTTGATAACATAACTAACATGGTTAGTCTGTGCAAAAAGAAAAGGAAAAGTTAATAACACTTAATCATCCCGTACAAAAGAAACTGCGGCATGTATACCGGAACAGCAGTGCGGCATGTATCCCATATTGCATGGTGCAGACGTCGGCCATCACAGTTACCTGCCATCGCTAAGGGGAATGGCGTAACCATACACAGTACTCTATACAAACTCTACACTTCGTTTTGACTTCGAAATGCATGCATTTAGTAATTAGTGTATGAAAAGTATTTAAACATAACGTGTTTAAAAGTTTGGACTGTGAAATCATGCACTTACGTAAAATTAAGGATTGTACTTCTACAAGGAAACATCGAAATGGTTTTCACGCTATACACTGGTTAAAATAATCTCATCGCGCACCTATACTCTGCGTTTCACGACCATCTATCGATAATTACAAGAAATACAAGGTGTGCGGCATCTATCCCGTATGCGGAGACTCTCCCGGACTTACCCTATATTGTACTCCACTTTCCTTTCACAGTTATTGAAATAAGAGTTCAAAGACCGCTATGAAATTAGCAACAGTTTCATATTTTAAGTCAGTCACTTACTATTGATGGTCATCGTTAAATTCAATTTTTTCCAAATCTAAATTTTGTCACTTGTATCCCTTGGCCGCTGTAGTTCTCATATACAATCGTCGTTTCATCATACATATGATACAATTGTCTTACATTCAGACATATAAGTGTCAGACATATAAGTGTCTGAATTTCTACATGTCTTAATTTCACACATGTGATCATTATTCAAACATTTTTCTCAGTTCATTTATACAATGATCACAGTAAGACACTTAAGTGTCTTAAATTCAGACACTTATGATCTCTGAAATTTCATATTCAGACACTTAAGTGTCTGAATTTCTTTTTCAGTCACATGTGTCTCCTATTTTAAGACGCCTCTATTTGCAGTGTAAAGAGGCTTCGCAGATTAGGAAATGTTCAAACCTGATTTCAAAGTGAGTTCCAGAAGTATAGGTTGTAAAAATCGCTTTAAGTGGATTTGAGGAAGGGGAAAATGTGGGTTTAAAGAATCAAGGTCTTTCAGCCAGAGCTATTGCAAAAAACTTAAAAGATCTCGGGGTGCAATATTAAATTTTGTAGAGATTAAAAGAGGATTATAGAGCAAAGAAGACTCCGGGACGTCCATCAAAGCTGTCCAAAAAGGAGGAAAGAACCATTAAAAAAATAATGAGCAATGGGAAAACAACTTTAGACGAAATTTGATGAGATCCACTGATAGCAGTGTAAAAAAGTACCTACCAGGTATGACGAAAATACCTCAGCAGAATCGCCTGGATTGGACAAAAGGTCACATGTTCTGGAAGTTAGAATAGGTAAGAGTAATTTTTTCAGATGAAAAAAAAATTAAATTTGGACAATTTGTTTTATTACTGACACGATCTACGCAAGAAACCAGAAATGTTTTCAAAACGACAGCAGAGTAGAGGTTAACTCATGGTTTGGGCTGCGTTTGGATTTCATGGTAAGATCAACGTTGCGTTTCCCTCTGGCAGAATGAGTGCATTAACCTACCAAGATCTACTTGAAGAAAACTTGCTGCCATTTGCTGTGGAAATTGGCGGATCTTTCTGGATGTTCCAACAAGACAATGCATCCATCCACATGGCAAACGGCACTTGGGAATAGTTTCTTAATATTGGTGTACATGTAATTCTATGACCATCTGTTTCTCCTGATTTAAATCCAATGGAACATGTATGGAGACTACTGGTTAGAGCTGTTTACGCAAATTGAAATAAGTACACCACAATTTCAGAATTAACAGCCGCTATCATCTACCACTGGAATGAAACCCGTCAAAATATATTTTAAAACGCTTGTCCCACTCCATGCCTGGTCGCGTTTTGCATTAATTAAAAGTTCTGATGCATACACTGGCTATTAATATATATTTTTGGCCAATATTCATGTCATTATGAAACACCTCAAAATGAAAAAATGCAGTTTATTTTATGTATAAATCGCTGTTTCAATTATATTTTATTATAAAATAAAACGATTTGTTCTATTTCTAATATTGATTAGACACCAGTTTGTTTTGTAACATTTTCTTCTTTTTTATGCTTGAAAAACTGGTTATTCATATCATTTTGAAATCCAGTTATGATGTATATATGTATGCACGAAATTTTGTCCGCATGATAAAAGTCGCAATTATGCACGAATCGTCTTCAAACTCGCCAAAAACATTGAGATGGCTAATATCTCGGCGGGGATTTCAAATGGACATAATTGACCAAAGGGTGTGGGAATAGGCAGGGTTTTTTTGAAAACCCAAAAATATTGACAAGTTTTTTATAGAACCAACTCTTACAAGAAAAACGAATTACAGAAAAATTAAAATTAAAAACTCGGCAAAGAAACCAGATAAAATTGTTAAACTGGGTTTATCTCTAATCTTGAATTAGTTTTTGTTGGGGAAATTAGTACTTAACTTCGAAATCTGCCTCCGCCTGTAGGCCAACTAGGCAGGGATTGTTAATGATAAGCAACCCAAATATGTAGGAATCTATATAAATAAAAAGAAATTCTCAAACTTAAATTTGTTGGCCTGCGTAATTTATTTTCCATCTCGTGATACATCTCGTGCTACACGGGTTATACAAAATACTTCCCGGCGTGCAAAGCTTGGGCGAAAATCTTTTTTTTAGATTATTTGTATTTAATATATGTTTTCTAGATTGTCGATTCACAGGATAGAATTATAAGCCGTAGAAATTGTGAGAGATGTTGCTACTTACAGCAGCATTTTTATTGTGATTATTTCAGTATTGAAGCTAATCAATTATTCATTCACAGATCTCTTACATTTCTGTTCTTTTTATATTAATTCACTAATTTATTTATTGATAAAGTGTTATTTTCGAAGGAATGTTAGCATGTGGCAAAGCTGAAAACATTTTCATTTTTAAGTGCAAAATGCTTAATATTCAGTAATCTACCTGCACTCGATATATAAATAGAATTTTAAATAATTCATTCTTCAAATTTCTTTTTAAAAATCATAAAAAAGTCATTAAACTAAGATAGAGCTGTAAAACAAAACTGCGTTTGAAAGTAAATTTCTGTCCCTATTTGATGTAAAAATTAAAACTATGCGATAATTAGAATTAATTAAATTATAAAAAAAAGGTAAATGGATTGCGTCGATTGTTGTGGTCGTCGATATGACGCCCGCGCTACTCACGGAAATGTTCCTGCTTTTTCATATATGGATAAACAATATATTTTAAATCTTGTCACGAAAATAATGCGAACTTTTATTTAATGTTGTAACATTTGTATGAATCATTTCTTTGTTAGAAACTTGAAGTAAAGCTATTATCGTTTTCTTTCTTACAAATGTATATTTCATATGATATTCACATATTTTAATATTTTAATATCTTAAAATACAAGGTTATGATCTCAATACCTTATTGTAGAAAATAGATAAATAAAATATATTTTTTAGCCGGTGTATGATTTTAAATGTCAGTTCAAAGAATGACTATCCTATTTTATTCATCCCAGGTGGAATATGTACGCATAATAAATAAATAATGTGATGGAAATTTTTCCGATAAAAGATTCATAAAAAGCTTTTAACCATAAATTCCATAAATGTGATATTTTACAGCTATAAAGTACGATTTTATTAAATTTATTTACCATAATACTCTGGAATACAGAAATGATAGCTAGTATAAAATTATATATACAGGGTGATTCAATAAAACCTTTACATAATGACATGGCAAATCAGGTTTACAGCAAAGTTTTAAAAAATCACATAGGAACATAGGGTAGCAAACCACTTATTGAGTCGCAAATACAGGGTTTTACATCCTAACTGATCCCGGGATGACGGTAATAATTTAGAAAAAAGCGTTGTAATAAAAATGCACCGATTTGTACCTTGTTTTGTGTGAAATGAGATAACTTCACGAAAAGGTCTGGAAAACATGTTTCTCAAGTAATGATACAATATGGATTGATAATCACAGTCCAAAATGTGGGGCGTCAGGTGCATACTGGTGGTGCGTATAATGCAAACTTCTATCTCTTCCGTTTGGTGTTATGACATTTACAACAAAGGTGAGAATGTCTGTTAACTGTTTTATTATAATATAAGAAATATATTAAGAAAATTTTTAGTAAGTAATAAAAAAACGACTTAAAGAGATTGTTTCTTAACATATTATCCTGATATATTTATTACATGCCAGTTTGCATATTTCGCAAGAGCGGTTCGTCAAACACTGTGTTTATGGAAACACTCTATTTTCATCTATATTCATTTTAAATACCACTGTTGCCAATTTCGTTCATTTTTACACTCAGTAGCCGATTGTTTAGAATATCACTGTATAAAATCTATATGTGATACGACAACGATTTTAAAAAGAAAGAAAAATCATGCTTCACGAATAGATTATAAAACAGTTTTCAATCTTTCCAAAATATTGTAAAGGAAATTTACTATCCAATAAGGTAAAACAATATATGTAAATAAACAACTCAGAAAACGTAATCACGGTTGAATAGACAGTTTCAGAAACTAAACCCACAGTAGGTAACATATTCGAATTCTTTTGAGCATCACTTTATAGAATCCTCAGATTTATATACAGTCATCATGGTTTGGTAAAACATAATTCAAGTATGAAACGCAAAACACACGTGAGAGTTTATTTCAGCATTTATCGCTCATATATGCTTTTCATCCATATAGGCTAACTTGCAGCTCTGCATGTGATGTAGAAATTTTTATACCCACCTCATATTAAGCTAAAATTTAATTCAAATAAGAACCGCACAATTAATCTAAAATCCCACTTCCTGGGATTAACATCGATGAACTGCATTATATTCACTTTTTTGCGCAGACCTTTATATTAATTTGTTGACATACACATATATATTAATATAAACTGATTAAATGTAATTAAGCTGCAAAATTCATAGCTCATTTAAAAAAAAAAAAAAAAAAAAAAAAAAACCTTAAGCAATCCACACCCATATGGAAAGTAATGCTTGCGATTTTTTTGCACTTAACTGTAGAATTTATGCCAACCATTTATTGTAATAAATTTTTTTTAAGTTTTAATACCACATCTGAAAAAACATATCGAACAATTATCGCTAATAGACAACAATGTAAAGAATACTTTTTTGTGTGTACCAATAAATGAACAAACAAATGCTATACACTCCATATTCTACAGAAAGCATCATGTAGTGCGTTTTCGTTGTGCACATCAGTTCCATTATGCTTGCAACAGTGTAATATTTTAAAAATACACTGTTAAATATTTCTCCTCCAATTGTTTAGACCATAATCTAAAGGTTATTTTTTCTGTGTCCCTGTAAATGAATTATAAACACCATAAACTCCCTATCCTACAGAAAGGATGTTGTATTGCACCTCAATACAGCATATTGATTTCAGTATGTATGAAATAGTGTAACTTAATTAAAATACACTGCAATTGATTTTTTATCCATAGACCATAATGTACAGGAATTTTTTTGTGCGTCCCTATAACAAAGCTATAAATTCTACAGATTACATCTTCGATAGAAAATGTCATATGATAAAGCTCAATAATGTGAAAGAAGCTCATGAGATCTCACGTACATTTAAGTGAATTAGATCATCGATAGACAACAGACGCCCAGGCAAATTGAAGGCATAAACCTTTTGAACAATGTTGGAAAGTGTAAAAAACATAAATTAGCGCTATTATCTTAACACTATTTTGAAAATGCGGAACGATCAGGAAAATTTTGCACAAGTTGCACACTAGAAAAAAAACTAGAGAAAAAACTGCATCAAAATGGATATAAAAATGAACGTACCATTTTTTCAGATCGTAATGAAAATAATAATAGAACTATCAGTAATTTGGTGCCCTTCTAAATGAAAATAAGAACTATAAAATGTGATCATGCGCGTAAAAGTTATGCGTGAAAATCATACAAGCGAATTTAATAAAAAACACTTTCGGTGGAAGTCGGTTAAAAATAAATTCTACAAAGCAAAATTTAACATTGTTAAGAAATTGAGACAGTCATGTTCGGAAATTTTCATAGAATTTCCCGATAGTTTTTTAAGTTACTTTAGTTTTTTACTACTTTCTTAAAATGATTATGAACAGGTCAAAGTAAATAACTTCAGAATTTAAAAAAAAAAAAAAGAAAGAAAATGATGCATTCTGAATCTAACGATGTTTATTTGCAAAGATACATGTATTTTTCTACATAAATTGTTAATAAAAATTAGTGAAATTACCACATTTATCTGTTGCTATTGTCTTACTTGTATAGCTTATATATTCAAAACTTCTATTTATCAAAGTATACTAAGTGAAACATGGTGATTTTCTTTATTTGTTGTTTGTTTTGATGTATATTTTATCGATTTTCTTGCAAATAGCATGTTCCCATCTCTTCTGCGAACTCGTACATGAACTTGCAGATACTCTCGCCATCTTGCATGACATGTTGCAGGATTTGCAGGGGTAAAAAGCCTTTAGTAGCTTACGCCTCATGGTCTGGGCAACCGCATCCCAAAACAACAACAACAAGAACAACAACAACAACAACAACAACAACAACAAGAACAACTACTTACTTATGAACGAAAATATTATAAAATTATCAAAATTCTCCTTTTTTTTCAACATTTACGTCTCATGGTCTGGGCGCTCGCATTCCAAAACAACAACAAGAACAACTTGCATACGAACGAAAATATTATTAAAATAGCAACATTTTTTTTCATTTTAAGAATATTTCAATTATCAACCAAGAGAATGTCATAAATACATATATGTGAGTTTCTTTTGCATAAATTTTATTAAATAATTTATTTACTTTTTTTAAGGAAATGATTAAAAATTAGAATATTTTAAATATTGTCACAAAATTAAATTTTATTTAATCTTGTAACAGGTGCAATCTATGCTGGAAACAACGTGATGTAAAACTATTAAATTCTTCTTCCTTTACAAAATTATATTTGATGTGCTCTTCAGATATTTAAATGTCTTACAAGATACGTTAATGCATATTATAGTAAAAATTATAATGTAAAATCGATAAATAAAATTTTATGTTTAGAAAAAGAAAGTTTAAAAAATGTGAGTTAACAAGAATATCGTATTTTATTGCTTTAAGGTGCAATAGATATAAAACTATTATATATAACTATTATATATACTATTAATAGTATGAAATAAAAGATTTCTTTTAAATTTATAACAAATTTTTAAAAGCATGCGACATGTTTGACAAATATTATATACATATATGTATGTGCGTGTATGTGTGTGTGTTTATTTTTTATCTAAAATAAAGCATAATGTCATTTATTTAGCTGCATAATAATTAAACTAAACGAAATATGTTAAGAAATTTAAATATTCTTCTACATTTACGGTTACTTTAAAAAAGTCATTTTAAAATTCAAAATCAAACACTGTTAAAAAATTGGTTCATGGCCAGACATTTTTAAGGGAATAATGTAAATTTATTTAAAATTACTTATTTTTCATTATTAACAATTCCAGTGTGAAAACACAAATTCAGTCGTACAAATCCAGAATTTCATAACTTTAAAAAAGATAAAACAATGTACATTGAAAATTTCACGAAATTAGTAGGCATCGTTCATTAACACAAACTTATTTTCAAAGATATATGAATTATTTGATAAAATTCAATGTAAAAAACTTATGTGAAATTAGAAATAACTAAAAATAAACAAATATATCCCTAGCTACTTAGTAAATAAATTACCACAGAGAAAAGTGAAAAATATCATTCTATTGGGAATTATGTCTCCTTTAAAAATATATAAATAAAAAAATCTTACAAGACCGTTTCTATATTGAAAGAGAAAAAATTAGACGGTAATACAAGGTGAGTAGTAATACGAAAAGAAAAAAAAATCTTTATACGTTTCGTACCATACCCAAGTTCTAATAAAATAGCTGCATAGGGAACAAATGCAAATATCTTTGGTTCTAATTATACAGGATAGGCAGAAAGTCTATATAAAATTTTAAAATAAGAGAACAAATGATTATACCGAAGTGCGGTTTACAAAAAGTGTCCGATTTTTATATATATAAAAGAAAGAAAAATAATTAATTAAAGAAAATTATTATATAAGAAAAAGAAGAAATATTTAGTTCCAAAAATCACCTTCAGAGGGCGCTAAATAAAGTCTATCTCAGTTAAGTTTGTAAATCAGCATTTTTATTTAAAAAAATTACTATTATGCGAATCCTTCATTCGATATTTGGAATATAAAATTTATGATGGATCCAGGTGTAAAAGCACGTTAGAGGTGGTTGGTTATTGGCCACTTTTCGAACTACTATTGTTTTTTCTGTTTTAAAACAAAATCGTGTTAATACTTTTCGTGCCAATAGCACTTTCATATCATAAAAAAATGAATTTTTATATGGACATTTCCTCCAACCAAGTACATAATAAATTAAAAATGTTTTCCTTCTACCCAAAGCACGTTAAAAATTTAAATTATTTACATCACCAATATTAAAAGAAAGACATTCCTTAAATATAAAACTGTATTTTGAAAGTCTATTTTGCATAAGGTATTTACTCGATGCTAAAACTTAAAAAAATGCCTTTAAATTTTAAAGAAATTAAGAGTAGTGTGTAACTTCTGCCTGGCAAACTTATTTTTAATTAAAACACAAAGGAATGTTAAATGGGAATTAACTAAAAGGGAAAAAAAGTAACCATCCCTATTTCAAACGAAAAATTATAAAATCAATTTTTTGGTTAAGAAACATAATTTAAAAAAAAATTACAGGAATAAAATGGAAATTTCTGGAACGAAGGTGGAATCCTCAAGCCCCAAATACCTAGGTACTACAAATAAAGTGTGTTATTTCATCATCGTATAAGCCATACAAAAGTGAAATAATACGAATTTGGGTCTATCGACAAACGATAAAACCGGGAAAAAATGGAAAAACAGTTATATAAAAAAATAAGTATTTAAATGGATTGAAAAAAAAAAACATATTACCACATTGAGATTCTCTGTAACCACCAATGAAGTATAATATAGGGTCATTTTCAAAATCTGTCCATGTTTTGGGATAATGGAATCAAATTTTTGGAAATAATCAGAAAGTTTTAATTTTTGTAAATAATTACCTTACCTCATAAACATTAATATACAAGCATCAGCAGAGATATTTTAAAACTAATTTTAATGAACTTGGTACTGAACATAAGTAAGCAAGGTAATGACATCTACGGTAATGACATATTAAGCAAAATATTTTTTTCCTCGAGGCATATATGGCAGCTATTATATCTTCTGTCCCATACATTGACTTTCCATTTCTTATATAAAAAAGGCAGATTAAGAAATAAAAGTTCATTTAATTATCAATTAGAAGCGGGTACGGTAATGACGTACAAAAAAAAAAAAAAAAAAAAAAAAAAAAACTCACCAAAACATTCAAAGTCTTTGCTTGTTTTATTGAAACTATAAAACTATATTTACTCTATTCACCTAAACCTGATAACAAGTTGATTTTTAAGAAGTATTTTTGCCTTGATAAAAAATTCCGGAAGAACTTTTTGTCCGAAGCATGGCAATGACACTCTTTCTTGGGTCACCGTTTAAAATAATTATTAAGTATTATAGATAAGTTTAATTAATGAAAATAAATATAGCAAAGTGGGGAGAGATGCAGCAGTTTTTTTTTTCTTCTAAAATGTACAATAAAGCAAAAAACAACAAACTAAATACCAGAAATCATTGATCAAACCCTTTAGAATCTAATTTCTATGTTAAACAAGTTAAAACCCTCTTAATAAAGTAGGCATAATTATTTTCCCACAGGTCCTTTTTTAACAGCATTTTTTATGCGCTGGATAAGATGCCGCATGGAGAAAAATGCTACGCTATTTATTTTTTTCCAAGCAAATCACATTTTTATTTTCTCAAACTACTTAAAATGAAAATAAATAACAGTAAACTTACAAAAATTACATATACCACTAAATTGTGAAAAGTTGTATGAAAAGTGTAAAATGCAAAAGTGTAATCACTATAAACAAAACTTAAGACAAAAAGTGAAAATGAAAAGAAAATCATTTGAATTTACATGAATGGATAGCATAATTACGCGAAACAATAGACAGCATAATTTCAAAAAATATATCAATCACTGGTTTGCATCTAGGCGAACATTGCAGTTTGCTCATTGCAGTTTGCTCTTAATGTAAGTATTAGTTCTATTCTATTTAGGCCCTAGTCTGTTTATTTTTAAACTTTCTACTCATTCTTTGATTTTGTATTTCCATTCGCCCCAATCACACCACACTACCCGTTGCAAAAGTAAAGTAAGTGTTTTTCATGAAGCTATCGATTGAATTTGATGCACTGAATCCTGTCCGCTTTAGACTTTGCTCCTTGATAAGACTCCAGCCACTCAACATATGCAGAGTCATCAAATTCCAATCCAGTTCAGCCATCAGAATCCATAAGAGGAACAATTTAACCATTGTCGGAAGATGTTTTATATTTTAGTTTTTTCCTCAATTAAAGCTTTTTCAAGTTGATCTTTCCCTTCCTTATTTTACACATTTTACTTCCGTCAAGTTATCTTTCTTTGACGCTTTCTAGTTTCTTTTGTTTTTCATTTCCTTCTTCCTTTTTATTGTTTATAAAATCTGTGCTTGTAATATTTGCATCCCTTTACTTTATCTTACTTGGCTGTATAGGTCTTTTGACCATTGGGGTAGAGGATATTTTGTTTAACAGTTTAGACGGTCATAATTGTAAACGGCCTACGTTTTATTTATTCACACATGGTGAACCAACATTGTTGCTGAGAATATTTTGATAAGTAGCAGAATGCGCTAATATACATTCATTTAAATGTAGGTTCTACTTAAATCGCAGTGATGAATTTATTGAACCGAAAAAGAAAAATATATTTTGCGGCATCTGTCCCTCCACCTCGGTGTGGCATCTGTCCCATAGTGGCGGGTAAGATGCCGCGCCGCCATTTTGTATCATGTGAGCGACGTGAGAGTAAGGCATGCACATGTCTGTATTCTACGAGGATCTGGTCTATAGTTGCTATCGATTTTGAGATAAAATCTCTGTTTATTTTTCTTAAAATATGTAATACAACTTCATTAGAATAATTTTAGCAACTTACCACGCAGATTCGAGCCATAAAAGCTGGCATAAATATGTAAATAATGGCAATTAAGCGGTGGAAACGCATACAACACATTACGCAGCACAGAGGAACACTACGAACTTCTAAAATTGGTCTAGGGAACGCTAGTGTCGCCTACACAATCTCTGCGGCATCTGTCCCACCGCGGCGTCTGTCCCCACTTTACTATATCTTTTTAATTAGTAGCATCTTAATAAATAAAAATGTATTAAAAAATTATAACCATCTGTTTAAAATAGAACTTAGTCAAATCTTTCCTAATGAATTGCTTGTTCGGACAACCTACGGTAATGACATTTTGACTACAAATGAATATATTTCTTATTTATATATTTTTTTTTTATAAATAATAATATATATGTAAATGATCATTAAAAAAAAATTATATTTAAAATGCAATAATTAAAATTATGATATTTGACCATTTTTCTGTGAAAGGAAATGTGAGCAAGATGACTAATGTGAAAGGACATTAAAACACGCCACTTTTTGAAAATCACCCATAAACACTATATGGCGACATTTGTTGAATATTTACAGATATATTCGTCGAATTTTCCTGAAATTTCAGGATAATGAAGAATATGTTCAACTTCATATTTATCAATGGTTATTTGATCAGGAGGGCAATTAGGGGCCAACAAAAAATTAAAGAAAAATAATAATGTTTGGGATCATCCTGTAAAATAAAATGCACGAAATGATCTATCACTTTTGTTTTCGAATATATGGATATTTTACAATATATGTATTCCATTTTGAAAGAATAGAACGTATTTTCATGGAGATATATCTTTTTTTAATCCAAAAAATTCTTGCATGTTTTTTGTTTGTATCATGCGGGTTTTTCTACCAAATTTAACGCCAGTTTCAGAAAATATGTCAAAATGTAGTAGAAATAATATGGCGTTATTGGAAAGTAAATATATTAAATATTTGAATAAATATGATTAGTTGTATGAAATATTTTGTATATGCGCATGCGCGCACGATAATTTTTTTTTTTCATGTTTTGATAGTCAACGCTATGGAACAACTCAAAAGAAAAGCCAGTCAAATAGTGGGAAAATTCAGACTGATATCGGCGATAGTCTGAGCTGATTTTTAGTTGTTATATAAAAAAAGCTAAATGATAAGAGAGTTTCCATAAATTGTCGTTTTTTATTTATACTTTTTTTACTTTTCATTTTTTATTGATGCTTTAGTTCTTGATAAACCACCAGAACTATTCCAAGAATAAAAGAAAAGTATCAAAATCTAAGCATTTCTTCTAAATCTACTCATTGACATTTATTAAGTACGAATCCCTTTGCTGAAATCCAGATAATAAAAAATGGCAATTTTTAGAAAATCCCCTCTCATTTAGCAACTTTTAGAGAGCAACTTCCCACACTATATAGACGACATCGCTCACTATATTGTAGACATTTTACCGATATTTCACTAGCTTTTTTTTTATGAGTTGTTTCTTTGAGTTGACTATCAAATCATAAAAAAATAAAAAACAAATAAAAATATTATAGCGCGCGCATGCGCAGATAAAAAATAGTTCATACAACTGCTCATATTTTATCAAATATTTAATGTAATCAAATAATAAAGAACATTCCAATAGCGCTATATTATTTCTACTACATTTTGCAAATTTTCTGAAACTGGTATTAAATTAGGTGAAAAGCCCTGCATGATATAAACAAAAAATATGCAAAAAATGTTTTGAACTTTTTAAAAGAATCGATATATCTCCATGAATATATGTTCTATTTTTCCACAAATGAATACATTTATTGTACAATATCCATATATTCGTAAGCTATAGCGATAGATCATTTCGTGCATTTTATTTTACAGGATGATCCCAAACATTATTAGTATTCTTTGATTTTTTGTTGTAATTGTCCTTCTGATCAAATTGCCGTTGATAAATATGAAGTCGAACATGTTGGTAATAATCCTGAAGTTCCAAAGACATCCGACTAATATATCTTTAAAGGGACGAGCGACCACAAAAATCATTTACTTCTTTTTGTAAATTTCACTTTAAATAATACCCAAGGATACATTATATGCATTATGGGGTGCATTTATCACAAAAAAAAATAAAAAAATATTTTTGAGAAAAAATGGAATTTTACGCGTTTAGAAATCTTCGAAATGCCCCCTGCGCGTTCCATATCAATAAATATTCCCTTTTTTTTTTTTTTTTTTTTTTAAAATAAAAGTTTGGTTTATATATATAAACCCTCATAGCATGCATGATCACGGTGACGTCGTTGTGACGTCACTGTAAGTCACTGTGGTCACGTCACATCTGTGATCAAAATGCCACCACTCAGTGATGTCACATTGTGACTGAGATGTGAACTTCTTAGAAAAATTTAAAAAATTACAAAAAATATTCAAAACATGTTATTTATGTAAAATTATATTTTCTGGCAATAAAAAAAAAAAAAAATTGTGACGTTCCTGTTATGTCACTGCATGTAACGTACGTCACGTCACATATGTGACGAAAAAACCACCATATTGTAAGTCACAGTGTGACAAAAACATGAACATCAAAAATCTTTGAAAATGAACAGAAATATTTTAAACATGCCCGAGTTACAGCAACATAAGGAATGAAAACATATTAGTGGATAAAAAATAGTAAATTCGGACACGAAAAGAGGTGGGGGGGGGGGGCATAAAAAGGAAAATGCATGGTACAAGTATCAACAAACTAGATTTTCATGCTATATTTTATCAATTTGTTATATAAGACAGTGAAGTATACTTTTTTTTATGATTTCAATTTTATCTAACATTGCAATTTAATCCTTCACCGATTGTTATTATTATAAAAGTGTTTCTCGGAAAAATGGTACGTTATGAAGCAATTTGGATAACATATTTAGAATTAGGAATATTAAATCTGTACACTTTACATATTTAGTTTGCAGGGAGGAAGTTTTTTGTCGACCAGTGTTATTCGAAACACTTCTGTGGTTTCAAACTAAAATTTTCTGTTACAGTTAAGTCTGCAGCTTTTAATGAGCACGTAGAAAGAGTATTCAGAGTTTAGTCATATATGCATTTCTTGCTTTAGAATTTGCATTCAAGTCATATTTTTTCCCGTTAGTGTTTAACTATTTTAAATAACTAATTTTTAAAAAATTCTACTTCTTTCAGACTTTTTAAATAAAATTAGCATTTTCCGAAAAAATATTTATACAAATTTTATACAAAACCCATGATATAATTATTCATATTTTAAATTCGTGTTTTAGAAATACGACTTTAAAAAAAGCTATTTTACAAATAGCTTTATTCTACAGAAAATGAATATAAAAAAATGACAGATTGACAAAGAAAATTTTTTTATCCTGTATACTCTCTTTTCATTTATTAAGATGCCTAATTTGTATTTATTACGTGTAAAACAAACTTTACTTTTAAAAAAAAGAAAGAAAAAAGGCAGGTGTTTCATTCAAATAGAAAATTTTCATTACAGACAAAAATTATAATAATACAGTATAAGCACCTGCTTGCGGATATTATTAAACTATTTATGGAACTTAAAATGTATGTCTTATTTAATTTAAATTTTTTATTCCCGTTCGATAGATTAAAGTTAAATAAGTTGTAGTATGTCATATGCAGTGAGACTGATCTGCAATTCTTTTCCGATTCGATGCTGTAAAATATGTTAATCTGCATCGCTAGAAGGGGAAAAAAAAGCTGATTCAGAGATTGATTCTAACACAGTATTTATCGTCATTAATATTTTGGAGTTAAATATGATATTCGATTATAATGATATTAGGAAACTGTTTCAATTTTGAAATTAACATTATACTGGGAAAATATCTTTTTACATATTGTCGTAGTGAAACTTTTGAAAGATTTTTTTTTTCATTGTTAGTAATATTTTAAATTAGTATTTAAAATCTTAAATCTTCATACCAATGATTTCAGATTTAACATTTGCCAAAATTATAAAATAGTAGAAATCCCTTATAACATATGGAAAGATTTTTGAGAAATTGTTAAATGCATTTAATTCATCTATTGTAGTTTGTTGTTGCTTAATAGTACAATTATAAATACTAATTATTTAGTGTTTTTCAAATTGATATATTTATTTTTTTTATTCTATTTAATCATTTTTTTTTTTTTTTTTTCTGTTTGTGATTTTAATCGAACATTTAATTGTAGACATTCAGAATCAGTTATTAAATTTTCTTTGATTGTAAACTCATTTTCTACGTTTTCGATGCATTTATTTTATTGGCATTAAAAAATAAAAAATAATATTTAAGCATTGAAATAAAGTGTTTTTCAGGCCCGATAAAGTTGAAAAGTGTTTATGACTTCGGTTTGTTTGGCCGTCTGTCCGCGCTCTAACTCGCGTAAATATACTCGGATTGACTTGAAATTTTTGGATGTTATTGACGTTTACCATAGCAAGGTCCCTATTTGTAATGAAGTTTGTAGCATGTTTAGTTCATTTACAGGGACAGTCAAAAGTATTCCATTACATTACGGCCTGTGGGAGAAAAAATCGTTTCAAATGATTTTTAATGATTTTACACGCTTTCAAACAGAATAAAATTAAATTGATATGCATTTATGAAGCGCACTAAAATGTGCATTCCGTAGAATATGCAATGCTGAGAATAGTTATTGTTTATTTACATCGCTAAAAAGGGAATTCCAATACATAATGATATAGGGGTGGAGGGAATTGTTTGCGGCGTACTATATTTATGTTAATCTATTTGATATGTAATGAAATTGATATACGTCGTTGAGGTTTGCATACTATGAATTATTTCATGTATAATACGAAGTGTATATAGCATTTACAGGGACACACAAAATATTTCAGATACTATATTGTATCCGAAGTACTGTTCATTAGCGATGATTGCTGGAAATGCATTTTTAATTATGATATGCGCTTTTATCATTCACTACATTTATGCAAAGTATATGGTGTATATATATATATGCTATAATTCATATACAGGACTATACAGAAGTATTCGTAAGGGTTACTGGGTATTGCTTAAAGGTGTTTTTTAAATAAGTTATGCATTTTTACGCTGCACTGTATTTAATTTACTAAAAAATGTTTGTAGAATATAGATAAAATGATATACAGGGTCACGCAAAGAATTGGATACGTTGCCGTCTATAAATTATAATTTCTGGAAATGTGATTTCAGCAGTTTTAAAAGTGTTTTAGTTTGAATTAAATTTTAACTAAATAGTGGCATGTAATAAAGGTTCTAGGTAAACTACAGGGTTGTACAAAATTACCTAAGTATGTTTCCATATACTAGTATAAATTGCTGAAAGAGAATTTCAATCTGTTAAGCGTTTCCTTGATAAACTAAATTTTTCCATTATATAGTATATATATCAATCTACAGATCAAATACAGGACTGTTTAAAAGAATTGGAAAACATATTTGGCTATGGATGGTAACTGATGAAAATGTTCAAATGTTTTATGCGTTTTCGTGTTTAGTTAGTTATCTTGTTTACGTTATTTCCCCCGATGTCTTGTTAAAACATTCAGGAAGAGTTGGAAAGTGTTTTATAATATAGGCTTAACGCATGATATATCTTACTTGTTGTTTCTATTTTCCAGATCAGTCTTTTCCTATAAAACATACCAAATCTAATTAGCTCATATTCACAAAATACAATATATATGGGAATAAAAAATTTAAATAAATAGGGCTTATCATGTCGTTCTATAAATAACAGTTGTATTAATGTCCGTTAGACTCCATGTTCGTATTTAGTAAAGCAATGACAAATCACAAAAAATTAAAAAGCTTGCACATTCTTAATATTAAGCTTGGATTCAAGATCAAGCTTAGAACTTAATGAAAAAAGATGTCAGTTGATAAGGATTGTTTTTTAAATGGAAAATTAAAAATATTTTAGAAGAATAGGACTCCAAAATAGGGATATCTTGCTAAAAAGTACGGTAAAAAGATAAGACTTTATATTTCAAACAAAACTTTACTTTAAAATTATCATAGTGTTTATGACAAGAATCATCACAATATTAATACTTGGAAATTAATTGCCTTTTAAAAATTGCCTTTTAAGCAAATTGCCTTAATTAAAATTGCCTTTTAAGCAATTAATTTGAAATTTGATTTTCATTTGAAATATTGTATGCAAGGCGAATGGTTCTCTCTGGAAAAATTTCCAAGTATTAATATAGTTTCAATCGATGCTCGATTTAATTAAGTTTCGTGTTTGCCCCATGTCGATGGCTCGTGATAAATATTCCACCTTGTGGTGCGTTTGTAGCCTTGCCAACATGTAATAGTGAGAAATTTTCCAGGCCGGGTATCGTTACATGTGGTTTAGTCAGTAGAATGTCAGTGCGCTATACTGATGGCCCGGGTTCGAGTCCCAGCATGGAATCTTTTTCACTATGTTCGCCTTTGCGCCTTTTAAGCAATTAATTTGAAATGTGATTTTCATTTGAAATCATCACAGTGTTTATAACAAATTCGTCACAAATGACACATATTTCACAAATTGGTCACAGTGTGACTTCAAAGCATTGTCACTTTCGTCACAGGTTCGTCACAAAGTTAATGCCAAAATAGTCCCAAATGACACACTTTTCACAAATTTGTCACACTGTGACTTCCCAGAGTGGTCACAATGTGACGTCATAAACGACCTCTAAAACGGCCATAACGACCTCTCATTCTAGTCACTATGACGTCACATCGACGGTCACAAAATCACAGTGTGACTTCACAACGACGTCGCCGTGACGCCACCATGCCTTACGGGAATAAAACTGTCCATCGAATTTTATATATTTGAATATAAAGGTAAAATAAAAAAAAAATCGAAAAAATTTCAAAATTTCAATATTTTAATTTTTTTTTTTTTTTTTTTTTTTTTTTTTTTTGTAAATTTCACTTTAAATATTACTCAAGGGTACATTACATTCATTATGCATGCATTTATTACAAAAACAAAATAAAAATAAATAAATCTTACAAAAACAAAATAAAACTGTGTTTCGAATTTTATATATTTGAATATAAAAGTATAAAAAAAAGAAAGAAAATTCAAAATTTTTTGAAATTTTTTCGAAAAAATTTCAAAATTTTTCATTTTTTAAAATTTTTATATTCAAATATATAAAATTCGATGCACTGTTTTAGTTATATATATAAACCAAACGTTTATTAAAAAAAATATTGGAGATTTTCATTGATATGGAACGCGCAGGGGGCATTTCGAAGATTTCTAGGACGACGCGTAAAATTCCATTTTTTTTTCAAAAATATTTTTTTTTTTTTTTTTTGTGATAAATGCATGCCATAATGCATGTAATGTACCCTTGAATAATATTTAAAGGGAAATTTACAAAAAATAAAAAATAAAAAATATTTTTAAGGTTTTTAAGGTCCTTCGTCCCCTTAAGTATTCGACTAAACGTCTAAAATTGAAAGTGTCCGGTGATTAATGGTCATATAGTATATATTTTAAATACTCAAATATGTTCTTAATTACAATGCAGCCAACGAAATGTAAGGTTAAGATTTTCGTTGTGTAGATTTTGTTTTCAACGGAGAAAAAAACTACACCCGTCTAGAATAAATAATAAAAGTAACACATTTGAAACTATACACTATAAAGCAGTTTTCAACATTGTTTAACATTGGTCTAGAGGTGTAACATAATCTTGAAATGGGATAAGATTTGAACAAATGCTTAGGGTTTTGAAAGCGTCTATGACCTTTCACAAGTAAGACGTTACAAGTCTAAATATTTCATTTAATAGGGTAAATAGTTAATAGATATTTGTAAAAGTAGCTATAGTAAACGGCATATTAGTCTTCAGTTTGCTCTTTTTTGTACATAGCAGTATTGTTTTAGTAAATGTCAAATTAATATCTTAAATAATTAATTAAATTAATAATAGCCAAATTATAATCTTAATTCAAATTTCTAGTGAGTTCTCCAATGACCATCAGGGAATTTTTCCGTATTTCCGTAAGAATGCATTTAAATCCAAGGATATATAAATATATCGCAATTTGGCACTACAATAACTTTCATATCACTTTATTCAATATAATTTTAAAAATATAATTCTATTAAAAATATTTTTCTCAATGGCTAATTTAACATGATTACTGGAAATGGAAAATCACTTGCCAGCCGGTTAAAGGGCTGTACTACAGCGCCTAGAAGATACAGTGTGGAAACGGCTATTCCTATAATGCTTTAAAAAGTGCTAAAAACTTGTATCCCATAAATCTCTAACAATGCTCAGCGACAATATGCTGATACGAGTGCCAACTCGTAACTTTTTTCAATATAAACCCTGTGTTTTCAAAAATTATAGAATGTTAAATATCGGAAAATATAAATATAAGATACTTTAGTCTGTTATAAGCTAATTTAGTTAAGGAATAACGTGAAATAGGTTAAAGAGTCTCTTTTAGAATGACTATCGTTTTTAAATCACTACGATGGCGCTACGATCGACATCTTGTTATTCAGCATCGTTGTACATTTATGGGATTCAATTTTTTAGCACTATTTTGTAGCCGTTTTCCACACTATATCTTCTAGGCGCTGTAGCTGTACTATAGAGCCTAGAATATATAGTGTGGAAATCGGCTATCCCTGTAATACTTTAAAAAAGCGCTAAAATATTGTATCCCTTAAATGTGCAACGATGATGCTGAAATATGAAGATCGCAGCGACATCTGCAGGATATTTTCTACAACTGCAAGATATTTCTAGTCCATACAATATAATACGAAAATCCCGCAGATGTCGCTGCGATCGACACTTGGGATTTTAGCAGTATCGTCGCACATTTAAGGGATACAAATTTCTAGCACTGTTTGGATAGCATATTTCCACACTAGGTATCTAGACGCTGTAGCTGTACTTATACGTGGCCATTTTAATACATAAAAAACACAATGTCTCATCAAATACTAGAGTAACTCAACAGGAATGGTACAAAGAGTAAACATACAAATTACACCTGCTCCGAATTTATTTCTTAAATCCTAATATAATATACAAGATTAATTTGCCATGTATATTTTTAATTTTTTTTTTAAATTAGTAAGCATATTTTTCTGAATAGTGGTTACCAATGAAGATTTTAGGTTTTCAAATGCACAAAGGGAATTTTCTGTCGTCGTATTTTTTGAAAACAAGAAATTTTCTTTTTTTCCAAATACATCTTAGAAAATTACGTTGTCACGTTATATAATATGATATAATTACTTGCAAGAACACTTCAATTTTTACAACTAGTAAAGAAATAAGGGTCATAATTTTAATTTAAACATGTGATGTTATCACATAAATTATTGTAATAATGTTACAATAAATTTGCATACTGTGATAAATGATTATTTTTTAAAATATAAAAAAAGAAAAATATACTGATAACAAATTACAGCACCACTTTTCCAAAAACAAAAAAAAAGAAAGGTGATATCCAAATAATACTGGCCCTCTGTTTTTTCTTATAACTTCAAATTCCTCTCTGTCTTTCATTGAAGTAATAAAATTTTTCAGTTCTCTTTCAGGAGGTTCCTTTTAGTCACTTACAATGGCAACTTTCAGTTTATTCGTAGAAAAAAAAACCCTGTTTATTATTAGCATGAACTCTCAATTTTTTTACATGGGTTTCTAATCTAGACTTCGACTGTACTTAATTCCTGACAATCTATGTTAATGGAAAGAGACATGATCCTTCTGAAATATCCACATAGCAGCAACGAATATAGTTCCAAATGGTTTCAGATGATCATGAATTGTAGCTTTGTTTTTTTTTTTTTTTGTTTTTTTTTTTTTTCATAGTTTATGTGTCCTTGTATTAGTCTTAAATTACACAATCCATAATGAACAAACACCCCCAAGCCATTATGGAAACGCCGCTCATTTGCCGATTGAATCTTTTTTTTTTTTCTGTTGTTGTTCCTAAGTCATGCCAGTATGTGTAGCCAATTTTATTATCAGGTAATTTTTTTCATAACAAAATGTCTTTTTCCACTTATCATCCCAAGACATAAGAAGAACTCAATTAAACATAAAAGTTGTGATTGATAAAAATTTTGTTTTGTATTAATTATAAATATATAAAGTAAAGTTTGGGTATTACTTCTTTTTATTCAACTCTCTTGCATTTTTTCAGCGTTCTTATGATTTTTTAACGCACTGTGTTAGTAGTTGTGAAAACATCATCACAGCATTCCAAGTTTTTTTTTCTTTTTTTTTTTTCTTTTTTTTTTTTTTTTAGCTTTCCTTTTATTAGCCTGTATCTAAAAAATATATACTAAAATGAATTTATAGAAACTGATACAATATATTTATTTAACAGTAGCCCTTCTTGAACCCTTTCTCAAAATGGAAAATTTGATTTGAAAAATTAATGCATTAAGTATTCTCTCAGGTAAACTTCCCCTTAGTTTTAAAACAGTTACGTAGAGAAAGCCAGTATTCTACAAAGCCTTTCAAAGTGCTTTTGATTTTAGGGAAATCGATATCCCGATAAAAGCGAAAAGTACGAAAATTCTCAGAACTTTCGATGTTTAGTAAACATTTTTTTATTTAAAAAATCCTATATTTAAAAATATATATACGAAAATGAATGTATAGAAATCGATATATTGTATTTAATTAACAGAAACCTTTCTTCAATTATACTCAAAATGGAAAAGTTGGTTTGAAAAATTAAGGCATTAAGTATTCTCTCAGGTAAACTTCCCTTTAGTTTTAAAACACTTACGTAGAGAAAGCCAATATTTTACAAAGCCTTTTAAAGTGCTTTTGATTTTAGGGGAAATCGATATCCCGATAAAAGCGAAAAGTACGAAAATTCGCAGAACTTCGATGTTTAGAAAACATTTTTTATTTTAAAAATCCTACATTTAAAAAATATATACGAAAATGAATGTATAGAAATCGATATATTATATATAATTAACAGAAACCCTTCTTCAACTATACACAAAATGGAAAAGTTCGTTTGAAAAATTAATGCATTAAGTATTCCCTCAAGTAAATTTTCCTTTAGTTTTAAAACAGTTATTTAGAAAAACCCAGTATTTTACGAAACCTTTGAAAGGTCTTCTGATGTTAGGGGAAATCGATTACCCGATAAAAGCGGAAAGTATAGAAATGCGCAGGAGAACTTTCGATGTTTAGTAAACAATTTGTTGCTTTAGGAATTTAGAAGTTGAAGTAAATAATACGATCATCAAATGTTTACTCGAAATAATACTTGATGAAAATAGATACTGAAATTGTGTGCATATTGTTTGTTTTACTGTGGATCTTACAGTCAGGATTTAAGCAGTTGATCAATTAAGCCATTAAATCATAAATTATTTCTAAATAAATGAAAACATATTTTGCATTTAAAATACGGATTTACTTGTATAATAATGAAAAATGCATTTCCAAATTTTTAGACCATTTTTGAAAGCTATATTTATATGGAGCCACACATGCACTGAAAAAGAGAAAATATGTTTGTTAATCTACGAAAAATATATAATACCCCCTATCGAAAATATACGATACCCTCTTCGAAGTTACGTTCCTGAAAAGCATTCTTTATCTTTTAAAACGTCAGAACACGATATATTTTCTCGATATGAAGATGAATTTATAAAAATCTAAGTTTCTTTTGCTGTCACTGATTTTTGCAAACGTTTCCGAGTAGGTTTATTGCGTTTTATACAGTCTTCTAAAACGGGGAAAATATTTTCTTAGGATGCTAGCAATTTTCAATTATATACTAGGGCAAATCCAAGAATCTGATACACGTCCAAGCTATGGCCATTTATAATACCACATATACATAGGCAACACGGCTATGACAACATACAATGTAAGTTCACTTTTCCATATAGTCTCCAAGAGACTGTACACAGTTCAGGGAACGGTCAACCAATTTTTCGATTCCGGATGCGTAGAAATCTCCTCAAGCGCTATGTAACCACCTGGAGACAGCGAAATTCAAGGTGCAACAATGGAGAACACACTGCCTTACGAAATGTTCAGCATGCACGGATATCACGGGCGAATATCGCGAATGCAGTCCCGCAACGTCCAGTACCGTTGCAAATGCCGACCGTGTGAATGCGATCATTAGAGAGAACAGGCGCATAGCACTCCAAGAAATTTCCAGCAATATCTTATAAATCATCCACCTTCAGGTTCCTAATTAATCGTGCTTTCAGGATTTCTTCCGATATTAATCTGGGGGATGAATTAGAGAAAAGTAAACGTATTGCTGTTGATAATGGGTATCAGGCAAAGTTAATTGACAAATTAATTCAGAGCTCCTTTGATAAAATGTACACGGATACTTCTAAAAATAAAACTGTTAATGAAGTATTAAAGGGGTGGTGGCAAATAATTTCCTGGGTTTCTTTGAATATATAAAAAATCCTTTAACAGATTTTGGTTTATGTTTGATCGCGAAACATCCGCCGAAGTTAAAGATGCTTTTAAACACCAAAATTGATACTATTAATAGGACCTCTCCGGTGTTTGTATGACTCCATTTATTAGGGAGTGGGAATCAGAAATTGTTATATAGGTATCACACGACTAAAATTCAATATCAGATGTAAAGAACATATAGCGGATATAAAATATAACAGGGGTAATACTGCTTTATCCCGGCTGAATCAAATAGAGCGCATTAACATACTTTTTAATGAGAATAGATTGATTTACAGGTCTAATTTTTATTTAGAAATATTTATAAGAGAGTTCTTTGAGATTTATTTAAGAGGTTCGGGGGGTTATTGTAGTCATACGCTATATTTTCGCATCCCGAATATATGGATTTAGTGGTTGGACAACTAGTGAGATCGCGACATAGAAGGAACACGTGCGATATCGAAAATGTAGAGGGCGTTATATGTTTACTTGTATTCGACAATTTATTTTTCCGGTTTTCATATACATTGTACTTGCATATTTTCTGTTATACATTCTGATGACTACTCAGTGAAGGAGTTGAAACATGTCAATATAGGTTTTTAATATATTTTAATGTGTTTTTAGTAACGTCTTTTAAATAAATAAATATTTTAATACATGTTTTTACTTTATCGTTTGGAATATACACTGTGATACATTTATTTTTTATTTCTAATGTGAGTAAGAAAGATAAAAATAGATTTTTTATAAATTAAATGAGATATATGAAATTTTAGGATTGGCATATCCGATTAGCTATAATGCATACATTCCAGACTTTCAGTACTGTTATTATAATAATCATTACTTCTCTTATTTTATAAACTTATTTTTCATTTAATGCTAGAAATAAATTCTTTTATGTTATAATTTTCAGCTATCGCATTTACGACATATTAGTGAAATAAAGGGGAAGTTAAAATATTCATAATTATTTTTAAAATATAGAAAATATTTTAAAAAATTAAAAAATAGTAAAAGAAAATTTTAAAAAGGGTATTTTTTTTAATTTGACTATGAAAGAAAAAGTAATATATCCATGAAAAGAATCATTCTTCACATTAAATAGGAAAACGGACTTCACAAAGAAAAGTGTAATGAGTTAAAATTAATGAAATTAGAGTACTTTCATCTGAGGAAAATATTTTACGTTTAGTACGTTAAACAGTTATTATAATTAGAAAATTTATCCATTGTGAAAAAGATTCATCTTGTTTTATTCAGTTAAGAAGAATACTAGTAGATATTAAAAAAAATACAATAATAAAGTTTAAAAGGATTTCTCAGAAAAATGGCATAATTTTTGTTTCGACACTGTGATTAAAGTTTACTTATTAAATTGTATAGAATTAATTAACTGAAATATCTTAACTAGCTATTTTACACCCACCTTCTATAAACTTCATTTTCTAATTACATCAGATGATACTGAAAAAGACATTTTTATAGATGAAATAATTAATTAAAACCTACAAAATATCGTCAGAACTTCATTTAAAAAAATGTGAATAAATATTATTTTCATTATTTTCAGAGGATGTTGAATTTGTTTCAAATTTTAGAACAATAATTTACAAAATAACATAATAAATTGTTATCAACATAATGAATTCTGCTATTTTAGGATATGTGCAAATATTAAAGACATTATTTAAAAACTTTGGAAATAGGTTATTGTTTAAAAAAATTATTTTGTAACATATTAAAGTAAAAATAAAGTTTATATTGCCCTAGGAATGATATACAGTTAAAAAACAATCTATTTGTAAGCTTTAATTTCGGAATTATTTGATGCAAGTAAAGAAAAAGAAAGAATAATTATGTGACAATCATAGACTATGAAACATTTTCCAAAACATTTATAACACTGTAACGAAAGATTAAGTCAAAATAAAAAATTCAGAGAACTCTTAACACATTTAAAAACCAAATTTCAACAATCACCATCCATTGTCGTAAAAATATCGGAATTATTTTTTACAGCGCTGTATATGCTTTAAAGATGTGCATATATAGTATGCAAAGATTTCGTTCAGTTAGAAAGAGCATAACACATTTTAAAATACCCTTTCAGCCATTTCCGAAAATAATCGGAAATGTACTTGAATTCTTTTTTGCAGTGCTGAACATAATTTATAGAATTTATACACAGTAAGCAATATCAGAAAAAGTTCGTTAAATTTATAAACTCATACCACAATTGAATACACACTTCCAGCAATTATTGCACATAGGCTTTAGTGTAACCGAATTCTTTTGTGTGTCCCTGTAAATTATTGATAAATGCTATTCACACCCTATTTTAAAGTGAACATATTAGAGTGCATTTTACTAATGTATATCAATTTCAAATATTTGAAATAGTGTAACATCATTCAAATACACAGCAAACTATTTTTCGAGAAATATCATAATGTTACGGGAGTCTTTAGATTGCACCTGTAAAAGAAGTATAGATGCTACACGTTTGATTTTCAGTGTCATGGTAAATATCGATAATATATTTAAACTACATGTTAATACTAGTATATTTACGCTTGTTAGAGTACGGCCAAGCGTACGACAAGAAACAATGAAATCCTAAGACATTTTCAACTATCTTAAAAAGGGTTAAAAAATAAACCTACTTTTAATTTGTAGAAAGTTCTTTATACAAATGATTGTGTTTTTAAATTTCAACATTAGTAATAACATTACACTAACTGATTACTCTGAGATTGATTTGTACTGCGTATGTAAAACACGGAAATATGAAATTTTCCTAAATTTTCATTTATTCGTTAGAAAAATAAATTACTGAACATTTATTTAATAATTTTTAATGAGCAACTTCAGTTATTTAGGCTTAGATTACAGAATGTATTTCGAAATCTTTTTAAAACTTTAATGTATCCTAAAGCTGGAATATATATTTCAATAAAAATGCTAAAAAATATAATATTTTAATCCCTTTTAGACATTATTGAGGATCTACAGAATGCGCCATAAATTCGTGCAAACATAAAAAAATTATAATAAAAAAAGGAATGCTCGGAAAATTTTAAGGTTTGCGCGAATATGACCACAAAAACATTGGATTTTTTTCGTGTATACAAAAAAAGGTTCCAAAAGTAACCGAAAGAGGGCGTTCACACGTCATACTGAGTCGTTTTATACAAATCAGGCAAACGCAAACAGTCAATGAAACAAATCACAATAACATGACACTGTGCATTTATTTTAAAACAAAATATGTTCAATATGACAAACACCACCAGGTATTTAGAAAGTGATAATTGAGAAGCATCAATATGCCTATTACAGCTGAGTGTAGAATGTCGGCATTGATGCCACCGACGGTCCGTCGAATGGCATCTTTCGCTTCCACCGGAGAGCCCCGGTACACACGAGAATTTATGTATCCCAACAACCAAAAATCTGCGAGGTCAAGTATGCAGATCGTGAGGGCCAATCAAACTTAAAACCTCGACTTCTCAGTTGGTCTTCAAGCGTTTAACAGGAAATGGGCGATACTCGAAACTCCTCGTTTCCTCAAAACGTTGTGCTAAATTTAATATCCCATTCAATGAAATAGGGATTTTTCGCGTCTTTAATTCTTTTTCCGAAACATTCTCAATGCAATAGTTGTGGATTCATCACTCTTGTAGAAAAGTTTATTCACTAACGCTCGATCTGATAAGGATAGCAAGCTCCTGAGGTCGAGTGACAAATCCACTTCCAGCCAGGGGTTTTACTGCTAGCCTAGCTTGCATAAAACGTCCGAGTATGACATGTGAAAGCCTTCTTTTTTTACTTTTGGAATCACTTTTATACAAAGGAAAAAAATTGAATGTCCCTCTTATCATATCACGAAAAACGAACATTGCTTTTTTTATTATGAATTTTTTAAATCTGCAAGACTATGACGCACCCTGTGCTTAAACAAACGATCATGTAAATTTGATATTTGGTTATAATTTTATGAGTAAGTATAGAAAATCGGTAATGTCCGTTGTAGTAAGATAAAATTTAGAATTAATTTCCTCCAGTTTCAGGCACGACAAATATTTGCAGACAACAGCATGTTTAAAGATTTTCAGATGTTTATACGAAAAAGTTGTCTTTTTGTAATTAAATATGTATATTAAATATCGACTTAAATTTCTTTAATAAACAATGAGTAAATTCATTGCATTTGTACATTTGTTACGATCTATGCCGGAAAAATAAACGATCTTTTTCTAAATTATGATAAAATAAACAGTCAAGTGCGAGTATTACTCGCGCAGAGAGGGTTCCGTAGAATAAATATATGAATATGTAATTGTATTATTAAAAAAAGCGTTGCTAAAATAATACTAAGATTTTGCAAAAAAAAACTATACAACGTAGGGTTGGGAGTATTATTTACAAAAACGATCAATAGGAAAACTATGTGCGTATATATTTCTAAATTTTACATTATTTACACTTTTACAACGAAAGAACATGAAACCAAATTACTTTTTTGAGTTCGAATCGGATTGGTTTAACCCTATATTTCGAGTCCTATTAAGAATTTCTATAAAAATCCTTCATATTCGGAAAGATTTTTTTCGCCAAATATGGACAAATTTGGCGCCAAGCATGTGTTTTGGCATTCTTAATCTTGAAAGTCGATTTTTGCGCCAAATGTCGCTAATATTTCGATTCAGGACGCTGACCCTTAGTGACCCAAAATGACTCACTATTTAAATCTGCTCGAACATGTGCTCGAACATGGTCTTACACAAAATTTAGTCAAAATCGTTTAAACCCTTTTATAGGTAAAATTAACTTGACCCGCAGTAACCCCAAAATGACTCTATAATCTAATTTTCTCGAACATGTGACCCAGCCCAGTGATCTTCTCAAGACCGAAAACGGTAGAATACAAAATTCAGTCAGAATCGTTTCAGTCGTTTTTAGATAAAATTAGCTAGACCCATAGTGATGCAAAAATGACCCTGTAATCGAAATTTCTCGAACATGTGACTTAGTCCAATGAACATGATCAATGATCTTCTCGTATCCGAAAAGGGTATAATTTATTTATTTTTCAATATCGTTTGAGCCTCTTTTAGATACTTGCTTTTTTAGATAGCTTGACCTGGACACATAGTGACCCAAAATGACTCACTAATCGAATTTTCTCGAACATGCGACCTAACCCAATGGTCTTTTCGAGCCCGAACACGATAGAATACAAAATTTAATCAAAATCGTTAGAGCCGTTTTCTAGACAAAATTAGCTTCACCAGTAGTGAATTAAAAATGACCAATAATCGAACTTTCTCGCCTAGCCCAAATGACCTAGCTCAAAGAATTTCTCGTGCTCGGATACGGTATAATACAAAAATTGTCAAAATCGTTCGAGACGTTTTTTAGATACAATAAACTTGACCCTGACCGATTGTGACCCAAAATGACCCACTATTCAAATCTGCTTGAACATGTGACTTAGCTTACTGGTCTTCGGGTAATAAAAAACGCCAGGATACAAAATTTAGTCAAAATCGTTTAAGCTGTTTTCTAGAGAAAATTAGCTGAACCCACAGTGACCCAAAAATGAACCACTAACCTAATTTTCTTGAACAGCTGTCCCAGCCTACTGTTCTTTTCAATACCGAAAACGGTAGAATACAAAATTCGGTCAAAATCGTTAGTACTGTATTTTAGATAAATTTAGCTTGGCCCGTAGTTACCCAAAAATGACCCATTAATTGAAAATTTTCAAACATGTGATCTTGACAAATGACCTTCTATTGTCCGAAAACGGTATAATACAAAATTTTGTCAATATCTTTTAGGGCTTTTTTATATAATTAGCTTGACCCGGACTCATAGTGACCTAGAATGACACACTAATCTAATTTTCTCGAACATGTGACCAAACACAATGGTCTTCTCGATCCGGAAAAATACAAAACAAAATTTATTCAAAATTGTTAAAGCCGTTTTCTAGATAAAATGAGCTTGATCCGTAGTGACGCAAAAATGACCCATTAATGGGAATTTCTCGAACATGTGACCTAGCTCAATGATCCTTTCGTGCCCGAAAACTGTATAATACAAAATTTTGTCAAAAGCATTTGAGCCGTTTTTAGATAGAATTAGCTTGATCCTGACCCACTGTCACCCAAAATGACCCACTAATTCAATGTTCTTGAACATGCGACCTAGCCCAATAGCATTTTTGTGCCCGAAAACTATTGAATACAGAATTTATCGAAAATTGTTATAGCCGTTTACTAGATAAAATTAGCTAGACACACAGTGACCCAAAAATGACCCACTAATCGAATTTTCTCAAACATGTGATTTAACTCAATGGTCTTTTCGTAATCCAAAACGATAGAGTACAAAATTTAGTCAAAATCATCAGAACCTTTTTTTAGATAAAATTGGCTTGGCCCACGGTGACTCACTAATCGACATTAGGTTCTCGAATATGTCGCCAGCCCAATAGTTTTCTCGTGTTCAAAAACGGTTGGATACAAAATTTAATTAAAATCGATTGAACCGTTTTTTAGATATGATTAGCTTGACCCGGACCCAAAATGACCCACTAATTGAATTTTCTCGAACATGTGACCTAGCCCAATGGTCTTCATGTGCTCGAAAATGTATAGTATAAGATATAACTATTCTTATAGCTCATTTTTACTTTCTTTTATCTTTACAAGAAGAAAGTATTGGATTCGTGAAAATTTTCGATTTTCATTTTTTGACGGATTTACACGTTTTAGGGGTCAGAGATCCCGAAAAACATGCTTTTACAAAATGTCTGTCTGTGAGTCTGTGACTCTGTCTGTCTGTCTGCGTGTCTGTATGCATGTGACACAAATTTTGTGGGCGCTCAATCTCCAGATTTAATGCACGGACTTTAATAAAATTTATATTCAGTTAGTCCCTGATATAAATTGGTTCTGATTAGTTTTTGGTGTAAATCGCTCAACAGGTGGCGCTGCTATGCAGAATTTTTCACGATTTCTACAAAAGCTCAATCTCCAGAACTAATGCACGGATTTTCATTCAACTTCAGATTCAGTTACTTCTTAATTCTTGACATGATTTGACGTTTTGAACAATTTGGTGTAAATTGCTTAACAGGTGGTGCTGCTATGCTGCATTTTCTGCGATTTCCGCAATAGTTCTATCTTAAGAACTAATTCTTGGATTTTCAACAAACTTCAGATTCAGGTATACCTGGATATGAATTAGTGTTGTTTATTTTTGGTGTACATCGCTCAACAAGTGGCGCTGCTATGCAGATTTCTCATGGTTTCCACAATAGCTCGATCTCCAGAACTAATACAAGATTTTCATCAAATTTCAGATTCAGTTCGTCCTTCAAATGAATTGACGGTTTATACATTTTGGTGCAAATCACTCAATAGGTGGCGCTGCTATGATGCATTTTTGCGATTTCTGCAATAGATCTATCTCAAAAACTAATGGTTGGAATTTCAACAAACTTCAGAATCAGGTATACCTTGATATGAATTAGTGCTTTTTATCTTTTGGTGCAAATCGCTCAACAGATTGCGCTGCTATGCTGTGTTTTTCAGAATTTCCACTAAGCTCTATCTCAATAACTAATGCACGAATTTTCACCAAACTTCAGATTCTGGTATATCAATTAGTGCTGTTTATGTTTTGGTGTAAATCGCTTAACAGGTGGCGCTGCTATGCTACAATTTTCAGAATTTCCGCTATAGCTCTATCGCAAGAACTAATGCACGAATTTTCATCAAACTTCAAATTCAGATATATACTTTGATATGAATTGGTGCTAAATTGATGAAATTTCTTGTACTATTTAAATCATTTAAGTGAATAGACGAAAGTTTTGTGATGTCCACAACACACTAGTTTAATATTATCCTAATCTGTTTATGATGAACTTAATTCGGTACTGACAATAAAAGCAGTGCACATTTAAACTTCATTTGGCATTTAATAAAACTAAATTCAGCGTAGTAATAAACTTTCTTTTTACAGTGTAGCTGAAACAAAACCTTTGTTCAAAGTTTAAATTTGGCATTGTGCTCAGAGCGCTTCGAAAGGAGGTTGCAACGCGGCCTTGGTCCGTGCCCCGTTTTTCCCGATAGGTTTTTAATTAACTTTTAACGTCTCTCGAGACTTATTTAGAGATCCACTCAATGCAAACACGTCGCGAATCCCATAATATTTATGTGATTCGTTCTAATTAAGTCGTCTCAGATCCCTTAAAGCTTCAAAATTTTAGAAATTTTTATTGTTTGCATGTTAAAATCCTATCTTTTTGAACATTTTGATATAATTGTTTCCTTGAAATTCCCATTAGAACAGAAGTTACGGCTTTTAGAATTATACCCTCTCAATAGCTGAGCCGGAGTTTCCGAAAATTTGAAACCATGTTTCTCCAAATGACTTTTTTGGGAAAAACGCGCAGGCTGCCTCAAAAACTTATGAATATTTTTTCATGAAATTTTCAAAACGTATATTTCATGTTATCCAGTATAAACTGAACCTAAACTGTCCTTTTTATTGATCAAAAAAATATATTTTTTAGGTGATTATACTGTTGAAATTTTCAAAATTTTGTATTAGCTAAATACAACATACATTAAAAATATAAAACTCCTTTAAACACAAATTTATTTAGATTCAGGGTACTTATTACAACCAGAAGTATAAGTAGGCAATAAAATTTTCATTATAGGTGCAATATTTGTCTTGTAATCCTGCACGCAAGCTGTTATGCCAAATTTCTGCTCGACAAATGTCTAACAGTTTCGAGCCCCCTATAAATACTAATTCTGAATCTTGCAATTTTTTAAGTACATGAAATCAAAGAAGCATAGAGTACGCCGCCCCTGTCATTATATATGTCCAAACTGTCCGTATCTTTAACAGTTAATATCTCGGATAATTACTCACGATTTTTTACGAAAATCATTATCAACAATGATGTTTATACTTCTACTACGATATAGGTACATCCAGCGCTGCTCAACACTTTTGCTGAATGACCGTGAATCGAAATTTGTATGTAACAGAAAAAAGCTATTTTCTCAAAAACTATAGGACCTCGGGTAATCGCTATAATAGTCCATCAAGGTTTAAATTAACGTCTACTACCTCTATTTTCTTTTTATTTTAGTTTCAGTAGATTTGGACTTAGATGCGGGGGGGGGGGGGCATATTTTTGCGCTACATTTTCGACAACATCTTTGAAAATATAATACCTAAAATTTAAAAAAATGCATTTTTGTGTTCAGCGTTATGAAAGCTTTCACACGATATCCCACACGATATACAAAGAAAAGAGTTTTTCTTTTTTTCAAGTAGCTTAATTAGCCCTCTACATTTTTACTACATATATTTATGAATGTTTAATAATCTGAAAATATGTAGGTTAATTTTTTTTATTGGTTCCCCAATTTGAACTTTCTACGTTCCATAGTTTACGAGTAAAAGGGCTGTGAAAGACAGAGAGACAGACACAGGAGTGATCTTATAATTGTTCAGTTTTTACTTTTTAAGTACTGAAACCTAAAAATTACAATTTTTCACAGATTTTGATATTTTTGTATCCTCATTCTTTAATTTTTTACAGATTTTGTTTTCTTATGTATAATCGAGTAAAAAAACGTAATAAGCAGTGCCAGTATTTTTTTTTACAGAAATGTTATATAGAATTAGTATTAAGGATCGGCCAAAACATGTTGTTAAGGCCAAAACCGAACAGAAACCTAATTTCGTCGGTCTTCCTATTTTCGGCTGAAACGAAAACGAATATGCTCAAAAGTTTTCTTAAGTAATTAAATTGTATGTATTAAAGTAATTAATACATACATAAATACATTACTAATTAATTATGCGTATTTATTAAAAATGTATACAAATTAATTAATTATCGTATTTATTAAATATACATAATTATTAATTAATTATACGTGTGGCCTAAATTGTCTCTCTGTGCCTTAGATCCAAAACTTTTATTTTATATATAAAATAAAACGTAATTAATTCATCAACGACACAGAAAGGTTTTCTAATTATACAAATTTTATTTAATTAAAAAATCATTTAGTTTTAAGTATACACACCTCGATTTATCTTTTATAATGACTTCTGTAAATGATCATCTTTTGTATAGAAATTTCTTAAAGAGTATTCGAAACACATCCGTGGTTTCAAACTGAAAAATTTCTATTACTGACTGCAGTTTTTAATGAGAACGTGAAAAAGTTTAGTTATATATGCTTTGCTTGCTTTATAATCTGCATTCAAGTCTTGAGTCAGTCATGACTGATAATTACAAACAACGAAGTTGATAGCAATAAATTTCCGAAGAAAGGAACGAGATTTTGGGAATACTGATAGTTTTCGCCGAAAACGAATTTTCGGCGAAACTCAGATTTTGTACCGAAACTATCAGTATTCCAAAAATTTCGTTTCTTCCTTCGGCAATTTTCAACACTTTTCATCAATTTTGAGACCATTTATTGCTATGAACTTCGTTGTTAACGCATAATTAATGAATTTTTATACATATTTAATAAATACGTATAATTAATTAATAATATATTTATGTATGTATTAATTACTTTAATACATACAATTTAATTACTGAAAATTTTTTTTGGTCATATTCGTTTTCGTTTTCGGCCGAAAATAGGAAGATCGCCGAAATTCGGTTTCGGCCTTAAAAACATGTTTCAGTCGATCCTTAATAATAATTCTATATAACATTTCTATAAAAAAATACTAGTGTCCTTATAGTTTTTTCACATTCAAAAATAGCGTTTTTTTTGCATAATTATGATTTTTTCGCAATAAAAAGGACACTGATACATTCTGTTGACTTTTATATTAGTATGTATTTCCACTTTATGATCACCATTAAATTACCATTTCACTTGTCGCATTTTCAATTTATACAATTTTTACAATTTTTACAATTTTTTGCTATCCTTAAAGTTTTTACACACACTGTATATATATATATATATATTTAAATACATATCTTAACAAACATAAAAGTTCAACTGCTACTTTTTTTAAAATAGCTGTTTGCATAATATGGCAATAAATCTTGCTTTCTTAATTCCGAATTTCTCCAAGCTTTTTTTAAGAAACGCAAATGACCTTATGAGGAACAAATATACAATCTTTTTCTTTATACTGTGTTAAAATATATGGATTTCTTTTAATGCAGATAAATTTGGAATTAAGAGGAAACCAGTAAAGTTCCTAGAAACCAGTATCTATTTTAAATTATTTTCATTTCAATTATCTTAATCTCGTATTTTTTCTAGTTTCTCTTCTATTATATGTATTTACATTTTTCGAAACATATGGGAACAATTAACACATTGTAGATTAGTGACGAGTTTACTGATTTTTATATAGCTGCCAACTTTTACGGATTTTAGTTACCGCTGATTTAAAATATATATATTCGCAGATTTCTGCAAAGATTTTTAATGAGAATAAGTGGTAAAAATAATTAATGAAAGAGCGATTTCATATGAAGTTACTGAAGAACAATGTTTTAAAATAACGGCAATTAATTATCTTTTGAAAGCTAGAAACTGTCTGAAGCTTTGGTGAGCGGGGGTACTACAAATTTAAAGTTTGTAAAATTAATTCAATATGATTCTTTAATTTAACTTGCACTTTATCTCAAGTTCCAACAGATTATCTTCATTTTCTGTTGCATTTTTCTCTCGGAAGATTTTTCCATCTGAAATTATAAGCTTTATCTGAATATAAGAGCCTGTTTTCAATAATTCTCTGCATACTCTTATAAAGCGATAAAATATTGAAACCCTAAAAGAAACATTGAACTACGACAGTAAGCTTTATTACAAAGTTGCTGAAACCTAAATAATACTAACTCATAAAACCTTCCTAGAAATTTAATAAATTATTTCACGGCATACTAGAGTCTTCAAATTGAGAAATTGTGAACTGCGGCAACACGCTTGAGAACATCAACAAATTACAAGTTCAGTTATTTTATTTATCTGCTTACAATATAGGGTGTCCCATAAGTCGGTTAATATAACAAATTTAAGTCTGTTAAGCAATAACAAATTGTAATATAAGAACGCAGTATACACCATAAGACCATGCTGTATAAAAAATGGTTTCTTACTGTAGAAAAATATTATATAACAAAAAAAGGAAAGATACAATAACCTCATCTGAGTTACCCACGATTCCGAAAACTTTTTTCTTATCATTCAAAACTTTGGAAATAAATATATTTTATAAATGTGGAAGTTTTGGGGTAATTTATATAAATAGTATTTATAAAAAGAAAAAAAAATCTGTTACTTATTTAAAAAACGTTTGAGTAGTTTTGATAGTGTATTAAACAGTTTTCTAAATCTGAAATATAGAAATTTGTATGTTATAAATTTTCCAGTAAACATTTCCAATTTCAAGTAACATGCTTTATAGACAAACATTATAAATTAACAGCATTAATTTTAACATTGAAATTAGTGTATTTTTGATACTCTTGCATGTATAAGTTCAATTATAGCAACCGAGAGAGTTAAAATGAGAATTAATAATATCCTAAAAACCGATTATCCTGTTTGAAAAAACTGATTCATATACTTCCAAAACTATTTAAAGACATTCCCGAAAATAAGTGGTTGTACAACAAATTACTTTTTATATATTTTTATTTACCTTTTCAAAATATTATATTGTTTTTTAAAACTTCCAATGATAAAAAGCTTTTTTCGGAATCGTGCGTAATTCGTAACAGTTATTCTATTACAGTTTGTATCAAAAGTGTACATTCAGCAGAAAATTTCTAAATATAATTTAATTAGATTAAGTAAAATAATGTTATAAAAAGTGATAAAATATCTTTATTAAGATTGATGATCGTTTCGTCGCACAAACGGCGACATTTTCAAAATCATTCACGATAGAAAATATTTTCACATAATTTAAAAACAATAAACATAGTAAACAAATTTTAAATTACGTGAAAATATTTTCTATCGGGAATGATTTTGAAAATGTCGCCATTTGTGCGACGAAACGATCGTCAATCTTAAGATATTGTATCACTTTTTACAGCGTTATTTTACTTAATCTGTTTATAAGTGATTATTATACATGTTTTTATAAAATTTAATTATTGACCCCAAGTTACATTCAACTTAATATGAGCTACAGATTGTAGTTTAAAAAAGATATTTAACAGAATTATGCTTTAAAATTAATCTCAAACAATGTAATTCGACAAAAGAAAAAAAAAGAGTGTGTCAAAGAGTTTAAGCAGAGTAGGTATTTAGCCTTTAGTAGAACAAGAGAAAAACAAAAATATTTTATTATTGCTGAATTCTGTTGTATGACTTTAAATTTGCCGTCTTCCAAAGATAAAATGACGTTCTATATCGTTTCCGGTTCGATTTTAAACCAAGCGTTCTGAGTGGCATCTTTCAACTCTTTAACTGAAGAATACTTCTTGCCATTTGAATAAAAAGCGTTTTTGAGAAAACCCCACATATTTTCTAAAGGGTTTAAATCAGGGTTGATTGCTGATCATTTCAAAACCTTGTTCGATTTAAAATTCGTTGGCGCTGGCTTTGCGGTATGTATCGAAGCATTAACATGTTGAAAAATTCATTTTTTTTCAACCTGAAATCTCACCAACAAGGAGCAAAAATTGTTCTCTTTGATTGTGTCTCCAGAGCGATATCAGAGTTTTCACAATCACTGATGAATGCTAGGACTTTCTCACTAATGTAAGGCATAGTTCGCATACTATTACGCAACCACTACCATGTAGTCTGCAAAATATGACTGTGGGTTCTTTTCGGAGACCATAACAATAGTATTTAAACACCTCAGGACCGTCGAGGTTCCATTTTTCATTACTGAATATGACATTCGGAACTCTTATCACCAAATGACATATGGTGTTTGGCAAACTATAATCTAGCTTATTTATGGTGTAGATTCAAACATGTTAACTGAGTCATTTTGCAGTTTTTGATTATAGATTCCAAATCCCTTCTCTGAATAGATTTTTTGGGGTATTTGCCCTCTAACTACATTGTTTTATTTGCGAAAGAGAATAATTACCATTTGAAGGCAAGTTTCTATTGCGGCGACATTTGAAAGCATTTGAGTCTTGGTGCTGCTTTCATAGTAGAAACACGTCTTCTTTGCACCTGACGAAGAAAGACCCAGATCTTTCGAAAGGCCTAGCTCAATTAAAAGTTTTTGATGGTGTTTTAAGAAGTTATTTTTTCTTGTTACATTAATTGTTTTTGTTCGAGTTGCTGAGGATAACATGACGAAAACTGTTTCTCGTTTTTTCAATATTAACAATTGGTTAATTGTGTTTAAATGAAAAAAAAAAACATTTGTTTATCGGGTTTGCAGCGTTAATTTATTACCAAATGCTATTGCAAGTGTTTTCCATAAAAATGTATTCCTTTACATATGAAATGTATTAATTTTATATGAAACAAATTTGAATGGACCAAAGAAGCCCCAAGCAGGTACTATTTTAAATATAAAAAAAAAAAATTCCTCTTTAAAACCATACAGCTTGCTCCATTGTTTCATGTTAATTGTTTACAACTCCATTTCGACGTTGAAAAATCACGTATAATATTTTTTAATAAAGGAAATGTGAGTGGGACCATGAAAAAGTGGCCCAAAGTCGAAGATATGTATGAATTTTTGAATGTACGTGGTCATTCCGGACAGCCTGTCTAATCCAATAAAAAAGTTATAATAAAGTATCAAGTGAGCATAGCATAACCTGTTCAAATAAAAGAAAATCTTTTTTTTTTACTAAAAAATAATGTATTGTCATAAAAGTTTAAAATCAACTAATTTATCAACGTTTGTTTCATATTCTTCATGTTTTGTTTTTAAATAAAAGATGCAAAACATTTTTTAATAGTATTAATTTTTCAAATAACATTTGCTGTGTAGTATGGAGTATGAAACTTTTAACCAAAATATTAGTTTTATTCAGTATTATGAGTTGTAAAATGGTTGTTCTCGGTATAAAATTGAGATTATTCACCAAATTAATTTATCTTATCTGGTCTAAATTAATAGGCACTAGCATAGATTCATAATCATTATGACTAAAAATTTATGAATAATTCGTGTCCGTAATAAAGTAGCTTTATTTTGTTTTCTGTTCTCGCTTTTAAAAAATTTCTTAAATAACTCCATGAATCATTCTAGACCAATTAATAAAAGTAATCGTTTTTTTTTTCCATTTGACAGTAAATATATTTTTCATTTTGACATATTCTTCGATAAAGATGCTTTCGCATGTACAAAAAATGGTGATTAGTTTTCTTATCAATTAAACTACGAAAATATCGAACGACTGCAAATCATAAATAATTACATAATATAAATTTATTCACTAAGCATAGAAAAAATATATAATTTTGATATAGTAATAATTCAAACATAAAAAAAACGCGAATTAATATTGAATGATCTCTGAAAGATGCCATTTGTATGTAATAAATATGTTTTTTCAACATTTTTTGTTTGTTTGGTTGTGTTTATGACGCCCAATTATCATCACAAGGGATATGGGCCCAAAGGTGGGTGGGGTGCCCTTCGTGGGTGTCTAAGGGAACCTAACCCGTACGCTTGGAAAACCAAGGCTCGAAGAAAACCACGAAAACCCCGAATGATTCGACCGACGGGTGCGATTGGGATCGAACCCAGCACCTCCCTTCTACCAGCTTCCAGAGCAGAACTTCAACATTTATTGTAAAATAGTCTTTTGATATAGTATATAAAGTAACATAAGACTGGAATTATGCTTAGTTTTCAATAAATTGCTTTCTCAAACCAACTGCAGTTGTTAAATTCCTACGAATCTTATGATATGGGAAACACAATTTATATAAAATTTAATATTTAAAAAAATAATTTTTTTAATTTATTTTTAATGGTGCTAGTGTTGCCCTGCTGTTTAAAAAATGCTTTACTTTGCCTTGTACTAGAAATTTAAATAAAACGATTTATTATTCACTGGAAGCCATACCTCGTCCAGATAATCGTACCACATTGTGATGTTTTTAAAGAAAAAGTTGTGATAATCTATATTTGTTTGTAGCTAATTATGGTTAAGTTAAATACAATGGCGTTAAGAAATATTAAGTAGAAAGAGTTGGGCATTGAAAAAGGATTTTATAGCAGGTTTAATATTATAGATTTAATAAAAGTAATGCTATCAAGGTTATAGTCTTTATAATGTATAAAATGCCACGATCGTAAAAAAATTTCTTACATCAAAGAAATATGCTCAAATTGAAGAAATAATAATACCAATTTATTTTTTCTTTAGAATTAGCAAACACAAAACGCATGCACAAAACATGGACATAAAAAATTGCATTCGCATAGATTGACGATGAATATACAATGCGCATAGAATCGCATATAAATGTTTAAGAAGTGATAATGACAATAGTGGTAAATCTTAAATGCATATCATGTAATATACCCCATCATGTGTATGAATCAAAGTAAGAGAGACGTTAAGCCACAAACACCATACATTGCCCCCTTTTTAACTCTTTCAGCATAGTTTAAAAGTGACTATGAACTCGGTCTGTCTGTCTGCCGTCTATCTTCTGCAGTCAATCTATCATCTGTGTTTCTGTGCTCTAACTCTCTTAAATACACTCGGATTGACATGAAATTTTTATACGTGATTGATATTTACTATAGAAGGTTTTGTATTAGAAATAAGGTATGTAACATTTATAGTTCCTTTACAGGATCACACAAAAGAATTCCGTTACATTAGAGTAGACGGGGGGGGGGGGAAATCATTTCATTCATTTAATTGAACTTACGATATTAAAAACCTAATGAAACTGATATACATAATTGAAATGGATTAAAGCATTTATTTTCAGGAGTATAGAGTAGGTATAATTTATAAATATTTTACATGGACGCAGAAAAGGATCCCATTCCATTATGATCTATAGAGGAAAATCTTTTGCGGCGCATTTTAATGATGTTATGATACTTCAAACATAACGAAATCACTGAAATACACTGGATAATTTGTATACTTTATAGTAGGGGTGCACAACCTTTTTAAAAGTAGGGCCACTTACAAAAATGTCTGGGTTGTCGATGACCACATCAGTAACAGGGGCAGAATTCTATTTCAGAGAGGTGATCTGTGACCTATAATCATATAAAAATACTACCAGACCCTCCCGGCGTTGCCCGGAGGTTGTAAATAATAACCTTAAACAAAACTTAAGTTTGTAATTTTATATCTCTGGAAATTCTTTTAAATGACACCTAATTTCGGAGGCCCCGCTGTCTTCCGCATGTTCTAATGTGTTCCCATCAAACTTCTTTCCGAACGAACCTATAATCTAGATCCCCATTACCTATGGCAGCATTTACCGGAAGTGCCCGCACGTGCCGGAGACAATCGAAAACCAAGTTGAGTGAGCCAAACCTCGTAGGAATCAAGCCCACAGAAACCAAAAAAAAAAAAAAAAAAAAAAAAAAGAATGCACCATTAATGTTAGAAAATGTTGGTAATTAAAGTCTAAGATAAAATTTCATAATACAAAAAGTAGCTGAATGGTAATCTAGGTTGAAGGAAGCAATTCCCGTTGAAATTGGGCCCTTAAACCCGAGATAATAACGCGCCACCATGAGATGGAAGATGCCTCCTCACCTTGTTAATTTCATGAATTACTGTTAGCATTAACACGATATTTAATAAACGAATGAAATCCCTTATGTAAAGTTACCTTTAAAGTAACGCGATTTTTAATTTACGGCTGTAGTGAGTAGACGTAAATTAATGCTGAAAAGGGAGATTAATGTTCGAAAAAGGATGTAGCCGAGGTATAAAGAAAGGCCGGGCCCTGACGGCCATGGTCTTAACTGGAATGAAGTTGGTTATAAGACAAATTTTTAGGGGTTTTAAAGTAGATGGAAGACGATAAAACTATGTTAAAGAAAATTGCAATAGAATAGGATAGTTTTTAAAGAATCTGCCACAAAGGCCCCATGAAGACGATTAATATTCAAAATTGGTGGTAGCGGAAGCCTGCAATTTTTTTTTTTTTGTTGTTGTTGTTCATGTAGTAGCTGGAGAACCTAAGATGTTGTTAGAAAAAAAAGTTCGTGAATCGGAGCATTTTTTAGGGAGCTGTAACAGGGGGCCCAAAAGGGCCCAACTCATAGTTGAGAGCAGGGACCTAACATGAAAACATGTTTTAGTACTTAGCGTTTTAGATCTTCAATTAGTTAAAGTTAATCATAGGGTATGAAATAATCATTAGAATAATATTTTAAAGAACTGCGCAAAAATGGGGTAAATGCTTAAAAAGGGGCCCTAGAGCTCCAGTAAAAATATGAGGGTGTTGGTCTAGGGGTAAGAGTCCAAGACACAATTTTTAAATTATCCAATGAGAAGGTCAGAAAATTAGGGTGTAAAAAATGCATAGCACAAAAAAGTTCAAAGGGCCGATCAGGCCCTAGAGGACCCTAAGGTGCCCCAAGATCTTAACTGGAATATAAAAACTGGAGAATAACTAAATGAAAAATGTTTCTAAAAGTGAAGATCGGACTAAGAGGGGAAATTTATTAATAATTTATGGTGCAAAAGCTTCAAGGGGCCTTGTACCGAGCCACAAGGGTGAAGGGACTTAAGTGGCATGTAGTTTAGTATAAATACTCTTTTTAGTAATTGTTCATGTAATCTGAGGACGCTAGAACTATGATAATGAAAATTGCAAGGAATTCGGATCATTTTTAAGGAAGATGCACCAAGGCCCCTAAGAAGACGATTTATATTCAAAATTGGTGGTAGTTGAAGCCTGAAACTTTTTTTTCGTCCTTCATGTAATAGCTGGAGAACCTATGATGTTGTTAAAAAAATAATAATAAAAACTAGTGAATCGGACTATTTTTAAGGAAATTATAATAGGGGGCCCAAAAGGGGCCAACTGATAGTTGATAACAGGGCCCTAACATGAAAATATGTTGCAACGTTTTAGTACTTAGCGTTTTAGATCTTTCATTAGTCGAGATTAAGCATAGGGTATGAATTAATCATTAGAATATAATTTAAATGAAATGTGCAAAAAATTGACGAAATGCTTATAAAAGGACCCTGAGACCCAATAAAAATATGTGAGTGTTGATCTAAGGAGAAGAGTTCAAGACACAACTTTAAAATTACGCTTTGCGAAGGTGAAAACGTGTAAAACGCATAGCACACAAAAAAATTAAGGGGCCCTGGATCGGGCCCAACACGGGCCCATGGTATTAACTGGAATGTAGAAACGGGAGAATAACTAAATGGAGAAAGTATCCCAAAAATGAAGATAGGATAAAGAGGAAGCAATTTATTAACAATTTAGTGCACTAAAATTTCAAGGGGCCCTGAACCGGTCCCCTTGCAAGGGTGCCTGGGTCTTAATTGAAATGTAGAAATGGGGTATAAACTGAAAGTAGAACTCACTCCAAAAGCGAAGAAGATCGGATAGAACAGAGGCATGTTATTAACAATTTAATGCACTAAAACTTCAAGGGGCACTGTATCGGGCCCCTTGCAAGGGTGCCAGGGTCTTAACTGAAATGTAGAAATGGGACAGAAACTGAAAAAAGAATACACCCGAAAAACGAAGAAGATCGAATAGAAAAGAGTCATGTTATTAACAAGTGCACTAAAACTTCAAGGGGCTCTGTACTGGGCCCCTTGCAAGGGTGATAGGAACTTAACTGAAATGTAGGAATGAGGCAGAAACTGAAAGGAGAATTCCCCCAAAAACGAAGAAGATCGGGTAGAAAAGAGGCATGTTATTAACAATTTAGTGCGCTAAAATTTCAAGGGTGCCAGGGTCTTAACTGAAATGTAGAAATGGGACAGAAATTGAAAGGAGAATTCACCCTTAAAACGAAGCAGATCGGATAGAAAAGAGGCATGTTATTATCGTTTCAGTGCATAAAAACTGAAAGGGGCCTAGAGTCCCCGGCCCTTAAAAAATTGAAAATCTGAGTCTCAGGTGGATCAGGATCTGTCTTGGACAAATCACACCTGAATTTTCAGACTTTTACGTGTGGTAGTTTTTGCTAGCCATCGCACGCAGACAGACAAACACACAGAGCGATTTGTTCTTTTATTAGTATAGATGGTTTCAGAGTTGGGGGGAGGGGAGTTTTACTCCTCTAGGTTCCCCTATCCTGTCAACATATCAAATTCAGTTGCCAAAAATATATCAACAGTTTACGTTTATATATATCACAGAGATATAGCAAGGATTATTTTTAAAGAGGGACAATATTTCTCGACTTTATTCGGGGGAGTAAATTTTGTTTTATTAAAAGTGCTAAAAAACAAACATAGGCATGAAAGTTCCTATTTCCGAAAAAAAAAAATGTGAACGAAGGGTAGAGGAGGAGCCAATCAACAAAATTTGAGATTTTTCTGCACCCGATCAACGAAATTTGAGATTTTTGCATGCCTTACCTACAAAATTCGCAATTTTTCCGCACCCGATTAACGAAATTCGCTATTTTTCCAAGCCTGATCGCGAAATTCGCTTTTTCCGCGCCCGACTGACGAAATTTGTGATTTTTTCTCACCTGATCGACAAAATTCGCGTTTTTTTCGTGTCCAGCTAACGAAATTCGTTATTTTTCAGCGATTCTTAACTGATTTCAACAAAATTTGTAATATTTTCCCTCGGCAAATTGACGAAATTTGCGTCTTTTTCTCGCGATAAAAGGATAAAACTTATGATTTTTCTGCAGTCGATCAACAAAATTTTCAATTTTTTCGCGTTTCATCGATAAAATTCGCGATTTTTCTGTGCCTGATCAAAAAAATTCTCGTTTTTTGGAGCCCGATTGACAAGACCCACAATTGTTTCGCGCCCGATGGACGTAATTTGCGATTATTACTCGCCTGATCGATGAAATTTGTGATTTTTCAACGCGCGATCAACGAAGTTTGCCATTTTTTCTCGCAATAAACAGACAAATCACGCGATTTTTCCGAAATCGGTCAACGAAATGTTAGATTTTCAGCTCCTAATTGAGAAAATTTGCGCTTTTCCCTCACCCTATCGACGAAATTCGCGATTCTTAACTGACTGGCGAAATATGCAATTTCTTCACTCGGCAAATTTATGAAATTCGCAATGTTTCCTCGCGACTGATGAAACTCACGATTTTTTCGCAGCCGATCAACAAAATTGAAGACTTTTCCGTGTCCGATAAACGAAATTTGATCAACGTGCCTGATCAACGAAATCCGCGATTCCTAAATGACTTACGAAATTTTCAATTTTCTCGTGTCAAATTGATGAAATTCACGATTTTTTCCTGCGACCATGTAGACAAAAACTGCAATTTTTCCAGATATAAATTGACGAAATTCGCGGGCCACACATTAACCCATTGCGGTCCACTTTTGGCCCGCAGTTCCCAGGTTGTGCATCCCTAGTTTATAGAATGCGTAGCACTTATAATTCATTTACACAGACTTGAAAAGGAATTCGGTTAAAGGACTGTATATGATCGAAAATTGTTGAAGTGCGTTTTCCTCTGTGATAACGCATTTTTAAAGTGGTCTAAAGTTGAGTCTATTAAGTGGTGTGTATGAATTTTATAGATCGCATACACGAAAGATTTCGCATTCATTACTGAATATGGTCAATAATTGCTGAAAATGTTCTTTTACTGAGTTATGGTTTTTTTTTTTTTTTTTTTTTTTTTTAAGTTGCTTACTTAGATATGTCATTTCATTCTAGGAAAAGAATTAATTTCTTAATAATATAATGTTAGGGTTCGAAAGTGTTTCACATTCCTGACACATGGTATTTCGTTCTTGGTATTATGCAGGGATATAATAGTTGGTACCGACATTTGATATATTTTTATCAGCAATAAACTGTCTGCTTTCACTTTAAATACATATATTTCTAAGTATTACACTTACGTTTTAAATGCCTAGATAGTAAATAAAGTCTTGCCTGAAAATAATGAGTCCAAATTGAAGTAATAATTATATACGTTGATTGTTTCTCCTTAAAGAAAAACGAACAAACAAACAAAAAGTAAAAACAAACAAACATCGCCATAAAAAATTACATACGTATAGTTTGACGATGCATATATGAAGAACATTAGAATCGCGCATCGCATATCAACGATTAATCAATACCTAATAACTTTCTTTAAAGATTAAAAGACATATCATGTAATAAATTCATATCTTCTAGCTGTCGTTAATTTAATGTAAGTGAGGCGTTAGTCCACAAACACAATAACCCTCCACACACCTTTTTTTAAATGCATAAGTTTAATAACTGACATCGACATTTCATATAAATGCAACAGCTATAAACAGCCTACTTTCACTTTACATATATTTCATTCGAAGAATTACACTTATGCTTTAAAAAGTTTAAATAGCCGCATACAATTTTTTTTGCTAAAAAGAAAAAGAAATAAGATTTAACTACTATCTAAAAATCATTCATCAGGCATTGATTATGAAACACTTTTAGACACTAACATACCATTGTTAAGTAATTAATTTTTTTTTCTACAATGGGGTGAGATATACAAATAAACAATTAAAAAAAAACACTTAACTCTGATAAATCCACTTTAAGCAATTGCTGTTTATATACAGAAATATATGCAAAGAGTTTTGCGTGGCCCTGACCACGATCTACAACATTTATACTCACTGCTTTTTTAAATCAAAATTAGGTCAGTTTAAAAATGCGTACTACGGAGGAAAACGCACATCCAGCACTAATCGATTTTAATTACTTCTTTAACCGAATTATTTTGTGTGTGTCTCTGTAAAGGAAAGATAAATGCTGTGCACTCTATAATCTATAGAAAAAAATCAGTACACTTCCGTAATTTCTTTGTATTTAAAGATTCATAACATCCTTAAAATGCACAGAAAAATATATTTCCCGATAGATGATAGTGTAATGGAATCATTTTGCGTGTCCCTGTAAACGGACTATAAGTGCGACATATTTTATATTCCTGCGATAATATGTGGTAATCCATATCACTGATGTATATCAATCCCATTATGTATGAAATATAGTAAATTCAATAAAATATAATACAAACGGTTTTTCCCGTAGAGCATAAGAGTAACAGAAATGTTTTGTGTTAACCTGTAAACAAACTATAAATGCTAATGTCAGATGAACGTCTTTTTGCACGCTTTTTTTGCTCTTACACCATCCCTACACCTTCGCTAGCATGTGTAGGGCTGGTGTAAGAGCAAAAAAAGCGTAAAGCAACAGAAAGATATATTCACATAGCAAAACTTGCAAAGTGTTTTAAAGAATCGAGATGATTTAAGGCCAAATTGCTTGAATCGCTCCGAAAAAAATCAGAAAAAATCCTTTATCTACAAAAATCAACTTCCTATATTCCGCTTTTTTTCACAAGTAATAATAATAATAGTTGTACCAGTAATGCTGCATCAGTATGCTTGTTTTCCTTGTTGTAGTAAACAAAAAAAAATGAAAATAAAGTGCATTTATATAGCTTAGCTATAAAAATGGCATACCAGTTGCATAATGTATGAGAAATAAAATCTAGAAATATAATAAAAATAATATAGATTAAGATAGATTAACTTATAGGCAGAAACAAGATAATTTAAGATAAAGAAATTGGCAGTTCCATCTTTTGTATAAAGAAAACATCTACAATGATTTATTTAATTCCGAAATTCATATTAACTATTGATTGATTTAAGTCTTTAATCAGTAACTGTCGTGTAGAAAAATAAGGCACGAAAGGCTTGATATTTATCAGTGTAAATATTACCTTCTGGTACATAGTTCAAGGACAAATTGCTATAACTAATAATGATGCGATAATATTTTAATATATTTCTGTAAATTAAAAAAAATAGGTGGAATTAGTTTTTGCTGGAAAGCGCATGCAGCAAAGAGAGTAGAGATAAAATTTATTTTGCAGTTATGAAAATATCTTAACTTATATACGTAAATATAAAAATAAACAAATAAATGAATTGTAAATAATTAGGTTTGCTTTCTTACATCACGCAAACAGTAAGGGGCCATAAATTAGCTAAAGACGATATTTGGACTTTCCAAATCAATGGTAATTAGCTAAAAATTTACGAGGAATTTTAAGGATATTTACTACATGTCGAAATAAATTTTTGGAACCCACATGAAGATTTTAGGAAAGGTCTAGGTCTCACGATCACGTGACATGCCCTGATGAAAGATGGAAACAAGCAATAAAAATTATGGATGCACCTGGAAAGTGCAACTACCCTCCTCTTAGAAAAAATCCACCAATCCGCCCTATAGATGTGTACCCACCAATTAGTAGAAAGCGATCGAAGTTACGCAAGCAAGAATAATTGAGGATAATAATAGTTTTTCTTTTGTTCCGTTTTCGAAAAAAAGAAACAAAAGAACACAAGAAACAAAAGAAACAAAAGAAAAAGTTCATTCAGTCTTCTCTCAGTTCTTGTCAGAAAAAGTCTGCAAGAAAAGAAATTTCTTTCCTTTTAGCAAAATAACAAATAAAATAAAAATAAACTTATTTATATAATTTTAGACGATATCGTAGATGTTAAATAATTCGAATTAGGTGTTTTTATGCTTATTTGATTTTCTACTTAATTACACTTTTTTTAGTATTACCCACTTATACTGTCTCACAACGCGCAGCTGGGTGCTACTTAATCTTTCTCTAATTGCACTACCACTTCATGTATCACGTCTGGTATGTTTGGTGTTCTTTTCATCCCAACAGTAACGACAATAAAATGGTCGATATTTTTCATGTCTTGCTAGAGAAAGAAAAAAATATTACATTCATTTGTCAGACATTTTTGAGAGAAATGTGCTATTTTAAATTAAGCGAAAATTTTCAGCTACATCTAAATTAAAAAGAAACAAAATCTACAAACATTTTTAAAACTACGTTTTTTTTTTAATAATATTTAATTAATTGTTTTCACCGGTAATAAAAGAACTCCGTGATTGCTATAAGAACAAATGAATAGCTTATTTTCGATTTTCAAAAGTTTTATACCCTGAGAAACAAAAAAATGCCTTAATGTAGAATCAATAGTTTTACAGATTTATCTGTTTGATCATGTTCTCAACCAGCATTACGACCATGTATAATGGAATTTAAAAATTTGGGACTATAATGTGTGAATATATATATCTATATATGAAAAGTAATTACCATTTAGACATGTGTTGTACTAAAGACAGGGGAAAAAGTAGATATTATAAGAATTTGGAATAAACTATTTAAGGCAAAATGGTGACACATTTTTAGTATTACATATCCCACACCAATAATAATGGATGAACTGGTATATCTTATGCTTTGCAAGTTCGTAGAAGGGACGGACATAGAAGGGTAAGAATGCTATACGGACTTGGATTACAATTTTGTCACCTGGAGTAGGTGAAAAAGCAAGGCTGAGCTAAGGCTGGGATCAGCCTTGCTTTTTCTAGCACGCAGTTCTTTTTTCCCTAACTTGCACTGAAGAAGAATCTCGCTGTAGATTCGAAACAGCTGTTTGCTGTTTTTCACACATTATTTGTGCATTTTAAACGTTGGTTTACTGATTTTTTAACATCCCTTTATTGTCTGAGATGCCAGTTATCTGTATACCTGTATCTATGCCACATCTCTATATCCTACCGGCTAATGTTATAATTTTCGATACCAAAGTAATTTGTGATGATATGCACTTGACATATCATTTCCAACCAGTAATTAATTCATATAATATTTATTCGTCAATCGTACATGGCAAACGATGAAAGGCAATAATGAATTCATTGGGACATTTTCCCGTTCACTCCAGAAGAAACTGCATCCTTATAAACAAATTTATTGATATTCACATTATCAGGAAACAATTCCCCAAGTAATCCAGTACAGAATCCGTATCGGCGCTGTGACGCCATTGCCAAAAGAACGAAAGTAAGCACTAGAACTACACCATTTTAAAAAATATCTCAACCTAGTGACAAGGTTTTGATTAGCAGTCGAAAAACATACAATTTCTGAGCTCCAAGGCAATGCAACTTGGTTTTATAGTTGAAGTTAGCTCAAGAATATTTGACGTGTCTCAGTGGCGTGCCAACAAAATCCTGGTTAGGGGGTAATTGAGAAGGGTTGCGAACTTGTCGATTGGTTGAAAAGGATGCGTAAGGTGGGCAAAACTTGACGTAATGACAGTTTATATATTATTTAAAAAGGGGGAAATAGCACTAAAAGAGTATGAATTAACTGTACTGCATTAGTCTAATCTGTACGGTGAACTGAAGAAGGAAAAACACACTTTTCTGATTCTTGAATTATAAATTAACTTAAGAGATTAGTCATAAAAAGAGTGCATAAATTAATGTCCTCAGCATAAACTACTCTCTAAACGGATTTCCGTAAAGCTCGATTATTTCTTTATTCTTATATATAGATTTCTCGTCTAATAAAAACAGACTAAGCTCACAACCGCTGTCTTTACCGAAAAACTGAGAAAATTCGAAACTCCACTTCAAAAAAATCCGCAAGTACCCGATCAAGCGTTTCTTAGCTTTCCGAATTTTTCGTTGAGATTTCTATCAAATTCGAAAGTTTGACATTTTTGCTCAACCTTAATGAAAAATTCTTTGAGACCTTGAGAAACTATAGCTGTTGTCTCGAATGATCCATATAATACACAGAAAAATATATTAAACCTAGGGCATAACACTTTTTGTTTCTTTCATTTACATATATCTTCTTTTTTTTCTTCTTGTTTTTTTTCTTCTTCTGTATACAAGGGGACAACCGCGATACAATGAATGCAATAAGTGCATATTTTGAACGTGCAGGCGGGCATAGTATTTTCTGCTGTCAACAGTTACATTACTGTATATGCAAGATATTTCATAACAATATTAAAACACATGTTCGAAAATCAATTACATATATAAGAAGTAATAAAAGAAATGTTACATTTGCTGCCATATTACGAAAAAGTTTCGGTAAGTCCACACTCATCCTCAAATTAGCGCTACCTTGCCAATTGTAAGGTAAAATAGTTTTTAAAAAAAGCTTAAATGAAGCATTTGGAACTGAATATAATACCGTGAAATTCTGGCACTACTTACAATTTTGTTTCTAATCAAAGGACACTCTGAAAAGTTTTCTCATAAGTTTGATAAACTTTTAATTACCTATTCCTACTTACGTACACTGTTAAAAATTTCGGTTCAATGTTTCACCAAAAGATGGTACAAGTGTAGCTGCAACCATAAGATGGTAAAACCTTTCTCCATCCTTTGGTGTTTTGTTTGAACCAGAGTTTGGTTATAGGTTGAACCATAAATTGGTATTAGGCTGAGCCATACTTTGGAAATAGTTTGAAGCATAAATTCTATGTGTGACAATACTTATACATTTTTATGGAGACAATCTGAAGCATTTCTTTCGAATCCAAAATAAATTAAATTACACATTTTTTTTTCTAAATTAATGATAACATTAACATTATTCTATAAATAAGTTAAAGTTTTCCAAACACAAATTTAATTTAAAATAATCTGTTTAAGGCATTTTGACTGCAGACAGTTAAGTATTTTTACAAACCTTAAAAGTTCACAATTGTGAATTTAAAAACATATATATATGTGTGTGGTTTAAATTTCAAAATAAATGCTTTAAATGTTCTTCCACCAAAATGTATGAACAAAATGTTTTTGCACACCATTTAAAACATACTTACCAATTTTAAAATTTATACTGTTTAGTGATTTATGCTTACGCATTTTTATTACTATCATCGTTGAAAAATTTTCAAGTCTATGGATAAGAATATTTATTTGTACGCTTTACAACCCAGCGTGTTTGATCGAACAAATTTATTTCTAAATTTGAAATTATCAACTAACAAGATACTAGAAATTCAGTACTCAAACTTGGGCTGAGAAATAAATTTATGGCATTTCTAATGCAGTAAATCAAGTATTATGTAAGCATTTATCTGACACCCTAGCCTTAACAATTTTCAAAGGCTACACAATTTTTCAATACTTTTCTAACCTTTCTTTGCTGATATAAGCAATGTTTAGATCCCCACACTCATTTTCAGCAAAAATAAGAAAATCTTGAACCCCTTCTTGAATGCTTACTTAATACTTGAACGCTAAGAACTATTGCATTGACTTTGATAAAAGTTTAAAATCATTTTCGTTAGTATGATTTGTTTGTATTATTTAAGTTTGAGCTAGGGATGAACGAATAACACTTTTATACAATTTTAATATTAAATAGCTAACATACGTTCGACCAAGCAGCATAATATAATAAATTTCTAATGCACGCTAAAATGTAAACAGTATTCAAAATTCTTGACGAATTCCAGCTAATAACATAATCATAACTTCACGCTCAGCTACTTAGCAAAGCTTAATGCACAATATCAGTGGCTAATCCAGAATATAAATAGTATTAAAATTTGTATATGATACGCAAGATATATGAAATGAAAACCCAACAACATATCCACATATTACTCAACTAGGCCTAATACATACAGACACATTGTAAAATTACATTTTATCAGCATTACACAGTAATGGAATATAGTTAAGGATTAATGGAGAAGTATACTTTATTCACAAATTATAATTAAGAAATATAATTAAAAACTTATATATCGTTACAGTTAAATGAAAGAAAAGTCATATGATTGCTGTTATCCTACACGGCAGATTCAATGGCGGACGATGTGTGATTGACAGCAACGTTTTGCCACAGGATGGGAAAAAAGGTTGAACCCATACTGCAGCATTCACCAAAAACAGAATTTTTGAAATAGAGATTGAACCATCTTTTGGTACTGTAGCTTACATTGAACCATATGATGATTCAAGATTGAACGGAAAGTTTTAATAGTGTGTTAATTTACATTTTCCCCACTGTTATTTATTTACAAACAGTTTAATTGTTTACATATTTCGAAAAAGAGTGAATGACATTTAGAAAAAGATTATACCCATATCTAAGACTTCGTGAATTTTAATTTGAAAAAAAAATATATATATAAATTAACTCACATATATTACATAAATCAAATTATACATTACTGTATTAAAGATATGAACTGAAATATTGACAACTGTATTCTCTATGCATTGATGGAGAAGTTTCTTTCAAAATGTGAAATGAAAACACATCTTTGAAATATAACAGCATTATCAATTATATGGCTTTTTTAGTTTAAATGGCATTTTGAATGATTGACTTTTTCGTTTTTCTTTAAAATATAATAAGATTTTAAGTAGAAAATGTTAAAAAATATGAAATATGTTTCGAAATATCAAATAATATTACTATAATTACTCATAACAAATAGTCCTTTAAAAGTATTATGTAGATCTATGAGTGACGAGTTAAAAAATGTTGAAGAAGATACAGTGGACAGTTTTTTCAATTTCCGAAAAGAGTTTATATCTAATCATGCAAAATTTGTTTTCTTGTTTTTATTTTCAAAAACCTTTTGTATATTATTTCATATTGAAAAAATTAGTTTGGCCCTTTTATAACATACATAAGTACATTTTTTATTTATGATGAGTACAAAAAACGCTGAAGAAAAGATAACGTTTATTGATTTGATATTTTATTCAGATTGGTCACTGTTATTATATTGTTAACATTTATATTGGAGAGTGTAAGTATTTAACGCGTCTATCCAGATGTTCTTTACTAGTGATAATAATAACGTTTGCTCTAGTATTTACCTGTAATAATTTTTCATTGTGTTGATGAAAGATATGAAGCAATATAAAAATATATTCACTCAATAAATCTTATAAAGTGTTTTAAAAAACAGTTACAGTTATAGGAAAATAAAACATCGTGAACTGTTCCGAGTAAAAAATGTTAAAAAATGTCTATTAAAGTTTATATAAAACTTAAAATTAATATTACCTATTTAGCTGTTTCTCACTAGCATCAACAGTACCATTTATATGAACGGTGAAAGAAAGACTGTATTACAACATTTTGTCTTGCTCCATAAGGAAATGAAAAGAAAAATTTTGCATTCATGTAAAAAATGTTTTTGAGTCTAATTCTCTAATTTAAAATCAGAGAAATTTTCAATCTACATCTTGGGTAAAAATAAATCAAAATCTAGCAGCAGTTTTTAAACTGGGTAATTTAACAATATTTAGTTAACTGTTTTTCACATGTGAATGAAAAAAAAAATCTTTCGTGACTTTTCATGAAAAAATGCATAATTGATTTTAACTTTTGAGTCGATTCATAACTTGAAGAAAGAAACAGTTGCATATAGATGGTATCTCAAAAGTTTTCGTGAAAACAAAGGAAGTTATCCCTAGCATTATGCTGTAAAATATTATGAAAAAATCATAAATTATATGTGAAACTACGTAAATTTCTCTTTTAAAATGAAAACTACTTCTTTTGTATGTATTTATTCGGAAGTATTTAACTGTTTTTCACATGTGAATGAAAAAAAAAATCTTTCGTGACTTTTCATGAAGAAATGCATAATTGATTTTAACTTTTGAGTCGATTCATAACTTGAAGAAAGAAACAGTTGCATATAGATGGTATCTCAAAAGTTTTCGTGAAAACAAAGGAAGTTATCCCTAGCATTATGCTGTAAAATATTATGAAAAAATCATAAATTATATGTGAAACTACGTAAATTTCTCCTTTAAAATGAAAACTACTTCTTTTGTATGTATTTATTCGGAAGGATTTAAAAATTTATTTAAGTGCTATAGATTTGCAGTTGCACCATATACTTTATAGAATCAGTCTAATGGGATTAAAAATTACGTGCATATAGTCTCTATCTTCCCTAATTAACTGATTAATTATTCTTTTATAAATGGTGTCTGTTTTAAAAAATCCGAACGACACTTTGAAAATGTACGGTGGATTAAGATATACGATGAACATGTGTGGGATTGATTTAGACAACAGTAAACCTATCATATTTTTAAAACCTTTTAAGTATTTATATATAATTTTAATGAATTTTATAGTTATATATTTCTTATGTATTTGCGACCTTATTATAACATTTTCTAAGTCTGTATACTTTCAAATGATGGCGGGGTTATTTTTTTCGATAGTGGTCTGGTATTTGGTGAACCGTAAAATGGTATATATAAACAAACTTATTTCTGAAATGAAATCGATGAAACTTCATAAAGAATTTGAATCTACTGAAATAAAAATAGTTAATTCCATCCTTATTATTATAATTTTACTTCCGATTATTATTGTTGTGTTGGATATATATTATGATTATAATAGTCAAGGATTTCATGGAAAGATGTTCACGTTCAATGCTGTGTTTGAATCAAATGTTAAAGCGATTTCATTGAGAATATTTTTATTTTCTGTTTACATAATAACTTTATATCAGTTTCCTATTATTGCTACATTCTTTTGTTGCTTATTGTATTATCAGTTAAGCGCAAGCATTTCTCTCTTTAGCAAACAATTGAAGTTCGAATTTCACAGTAATTTTACTAGTGAAAATATCATTCAAATATTTCAAAAATTATCTCGTTTAATTGATTTTTCAAATAAATTAGATAAAATTGTATCACCTTTAAGTTTTTTTCTTCTATCCTTATACGTTGTTATTTTATTTTCCGTTGTTGCATCAATAGTTGAAATTAATTTTATAAATATGGATATTTCATATAAGTTCGAGTGTTTTGAGGCACTTATTATATGCTTAAATGGAATCTCTTCAATAATTATCTGCGCGTTTCGCATCGAACAGCAGTTTTTAGATGTGAAACGGAAATTAATATTCATGCATGAGATTTCTATCCATTTCACAAGAAGAGATAATTTTACACTGGAATTAATTAGATATATGATATCCATGAAATTACCAGTGATGACTGCTTGGTCAATTGTTGCACTTAGACCAATTTTGTTTTTCTCTGTTATAAGTGTTTGCTTAACTTTTGGTCTTTTAAGCACCCAAATACTTCACTAAAAGGAAAATAAACAAACATACGTATTATGTTTAGCGTGACGTTCATATGCATAGTACCCCTGAATGGTATAATCATAATTTTAGTGATATTAAAAAAATATAGAAATGTATATTAAATTAGAAAATCTAACAGTCGCAAAATAAATATATTTATGCATTATTTATTGTTTAACTATTTCAACACTATTAAATTATATTGAAAAACAACAAAAATGTATCTATCGGTTGTGAAATATGCGGTTAAAGGCTTTAAAATAAAAAAGAAGCATGATTTTTGACCTAGAGGAAAGATGAATACATTAAAATCCAGTTATATATATATCGCAATTCGTTAAAATTCCTGTTTCTATTCATTTTTTATTAAAGGATTCTTTGTTTTATCACGAGATATGGATTCATAAATATAATATGCATACATTAGGTATATTTTTAATTTTTAATGAATTAATTTCGATATAAATTGGATTAAAGGCTTATCTACATTTGCGAATTCTTAATAAATGCATTTTTAGTTATGAATGAATTTTTCCAACTTATTTACTCTATTATATGCATGAATTTTATGTTTAGGTTTTATAAACAATTTCATATAAAGCAAAATTTAATTAATTACACGCATCGTACATGCGTCTGTTTTTATATTACCGACATTTATGTGAATTGTTATTTTTTTCAATTGACAAAAATATTTTCTACGTTGTAAAATAATACAAACGTTTATTGATAGAGTAAGAAAGTTTATGAAATACATAATATAAGGACATCAGAGTTGCCCACTATTTCGAAAAGTGTGACTATAAATTTAGAAATCATTTCCGAGATCATCAACAAATTAAAACCGGACCGAACATTGTTTTTTTCAATGGTAACAACGCATTTTGACAATATATTTTAAATCTTCAGTTCAAACTACGACTAGGAATGAAATTTGAAGTCATTCAGGTGATACGTTTATGAGTTATAAACAATCAAAATTTAGAGCATCTAATGTTAAATTACATTTTCATATTTTTATTAATATCTCCTGAAACTATACTTATAGTGTGATAATTTTTTGCGTGGCTAAAATATTGAAAAACTCAAACATAAAACTTTAAAAATATATATAATATGAATTATGAAATTAATATTATTAGTACGTTGAATTTGCAATTAAAAAAAAAATATATAATATGAATTATGAAATTAACATTTGAAAAAAGTTTGAATAACAACCTCCAATTTTTTTGACTGATTTATATTTATTATTCCCTGTTTTGTGCGAATTCTATATTTCAAATTTTTCTTCTGTGTAGTCACGAATTATGATTAAAATACGTCAAAATGATGATTTATGATATGCAGAAAAGCCTAATTTGAAAAAAATATACACTTTACTCATTCTATTGAAACTTATGGTATGGCAAAATAGTCAAAAGATGTTAAGCGACTGAAATGGGCATATTGGAAAGAAACAACACATTAATAGAAGTGACATAGTTATTTGTAGCATTTCAACTATCTAATACGAACTTCAAATTGGATACACTCCTTAAAATAGGCTCATTTTAAAATATTTAATTTATTTGAAACTAACCGTACGAATTTCATGAAAATTTGTTTTTAGGGTAATTCAAGGGTGAAGAATTGCGTGGTAAAACGTGTTATGATGGTATTGGTATAAAGAAAAGGAAATTTGAGTTCATTTTGATAGGAAGATGGCCCCTAAGCAAATATATATGGGGCATTCTCACAATCCTTTTAAGTCCCTGAATAATAATTTATTTTTAGTACATATTCTTATGTATTATATTAGTACACATTTCATATACTGGGGAACATCCCATTGTATGACTGCATAACAATATTAACGAGATAAATAAGTTTTGGACGCTGTTGGGGGCCCAAATTTCCAAGAAACTCCTATCCCGTCCCGTGTCCCTGATGCTGATTTTTAAGTTTCGAACTGTCTGTATAAAATTGTTTCAATAAAAATAATTCGATGTAATTTTTTCCCGAAACTGGGACTATTGTTTTATATAAATATGTATAAAAAAATTAACCTGCACACATTTTTACGGTTGTTATTGGGTTTTTTTTAACTCTGTCCCTGGGTTTTAGCTTCCTTAAAGTCCAACTTTTAAAATTATACAGAAAATCACTTCAGATGCAGCCACAATTTTTTTTCAAGTTTTTTGTCATTCAGAAGTATGCTAGAGAAAGAATGCCTAAAATTCTCAGACAGGAAATTTACTGCAGAATTTAAATCAGCATTAAAATATCAATTTCAACCATCGTGCCTTTATTGGTAGTCTTACCGTCCCCAAGGTTTATTCCTGCACTTTTCGAGGTAAATTAATTAATTTTTTGTTTAATCCAATGTAAATAACTGTTTCTAAAAATCAATGAACATTGTGGCTTAGTCTTAAGATGATTTGCCTAAAAATAGGTGGTAATTTTCATTACCGTCTCATCCTCACTATCCCTTATTTTTTCCTTACCGTCCCTTTTGTCTATACCTTCCCCATTTTTTACCTTACCGCCCATTCTTTAACACCCCTTTAAGACAATATTATACCATAATTTTGTACTAAAAATACTACATTGTTATTATTTCTTATCTGAATGTACTGTGGGTACTGTGCAAATTTTTTATAAGTATAAATTTAGAAGAAAATAAAAAGTTTTAGTGGTAAAATGGTAATGAAAATTAAACTCGCAAGTTTAACTTAAACCACAGTTAAATAATTTTTTTTTCGCTGATGACCATTTTTTCTTTATTTTGAATCATTAAGGCATTCGTATATCAGATTAAAATGTTACTTTATCAAGTTTAATTTCACCAGCTTTATATTTCTGAAAGTCAAAAGATTGTGAGAATGCGTATATACACCATTTAAAAGTAGATTTTATTTCCAATCGTTTGGTACCAGTAATATTTTTTTATGATAGTTTGTTACAGAGTTAATAAGGGGTGTTTGCTTTTTTTCTCCACGACTGTACATATCTCGTAGTATGTAATTATATTTTAAAATTTAAGAATACGAATTGTAATGATAATAGATCCATTCAATATTTATTCATGCACCTTGATTTTTTATTTTATACAAGAGAACAGCTATCAGTGGACTAAATCTCATTAATATATCCTACTAATATGAAAATTTGAAATCTTTCATAAAAGAATATTTTGAACGATTAATACATTGATATTTACTTGGCGTGCTATTTTCAATTGGAAACAGATTTCGTGCAGCAAATTATTGAAATATCGATTTCCTGAAAGTTATCAGTATAAAATGGCATCTATCATTGTATTTTACACATGCAATAATGTAATACATGATATTTTAATAGACTTATGCACGTATACTATAGATAAGAAAAGAAGTTAAAAAATTATAATGGGCTGCTCTAAAATTTACTAAAGGTGTTTTATCAAATCATTCAGGATTTCTTATTCTTGTTTGCATTTCTCAAAACTTTTTGTATATTATTTCTTATTAATATTTTTTAATCTTTTTTATAACTTAAAAAACGATTAAGATATGCAAAACATTCACAAAAATACATATAGTGTTTATCGATTTTAATTCTCTTCCAAAAGCCGCCTGCAATTATTTTTTATAAACATTGGTATTTGTAATGCATGTAATTTGTACATTCAACTGTTTTTCTTAAATTACAATAATAACGTTGATATAATTGGTGTTGGGACAGACAAGTAACTGTTCACCCAGGTATATAATAGACATAAAGACTTTAAATGTTACTTCTTAGAATATATCTTTGTGAAATCACTAAATTAGAATATATGCAAGTTATATTTTGAGGATAGCCAAATTTCTGATGCCATTTCAATAAACAAAAAAAAAAAAAAAAAAAGAAAAATAGAAAAATCCATTTAACCATGTAATCATTTATCCCGTTATTTTTCACCGACGACAGTAACAGTAATACGGGTAATTATTGATTTATACATAAATGTTTTTGACATGTTGGCAAAAAGAAAGAGTAAACAAAGTATATTCAGATAAATAATTTTTAGACGCAATTAAGAAAGGTCGAAGAGAAACGAATTTGCAAGATTCGCCGTGTCTAAAAGGGAAAAGTCTAACAAGGAGAGGGCCAACCTTGTTAATCACAGATTTTGATTATTTTAATATATGTTGTAGGGTAGAGACCCCTTAGTGTCAGGTTCAACGGATTTTATCCAACGCTCCTTAGTTCTTGAGAAACCGGGGGGTCTAATAATAGTACACAACTTAAATACTTACATTACAACCGCAATGATAGGTTGGTCGTAGCTCAGTTGGTGCGGCGTTCGCTGGCTGATCTGCGGCTCCGGGTTCGATACCTGAACGCGCTACATTTGTTTTTCTCATTTTTGGTTTTATAAATATACTTGTAATTATAACTTAATAATTTCAATTACAAATTTTAATATCATACATTAATTATAACGTTAACAAACTTAAATTTATCATTTTTTATTTTTAAACTATTATTTCTCATCCTTTAAAGAGGTTTAAAAAGAAATTGGATCTATTATTGAATGATAAAAATTCCAAAGTCGTGACAAAATCTGTTGTGGTGCCATCTAGTTATGATAAAATAAAATAATATTCAAATAAAATAAAAATTAAAGCAGAAAGAAGATAAAGGTGAAAGCAAAATAATTGAAAGCGCAAGCATACGTATTACAAATTTAAAAATTTTTAATATGCAAAAAATCGGTTGGAATTTAATTCTGATGCTAATTTTTAATATAATTATGCTTGTTACTTTAAAAACAGAATAATAGTATTATCGCATTGGCTTCCTTTGTTAAAGCAATACGTAAATGATGTTTCTTTAAAATCACGAATTGACACAATTGCTCAATATCATTGCATCGATAAAAAATATATGAAATACATTTTAAAAGTGATTTTTTAAAAAATTAACGGTTTTATTATGTTTTATACAATTATTTAGTTAAAAGTAAAAAATTAAATAGGTTAAAATTATAATTGATATACAATATTATAAATTTTAATTGACAATGAGATTATTAATTATACTTCCAAGTATATTTATAAAACAGCAAATGAGAAAAACAAATGCAGCGCAGTCAGGTATCGAACCCGGTCCCGCGGATCAGCCGGCAAATGCCATACCAACTGAGCTACGACCAACCTATCATTGCGGTTGCAAAGTAAGTATTTAAATTGTGTACTATTATTAGACCCCCCGGTTTCTCAAGAATTAAGGAGCGTTGGATAAAGTCCGTTGAACCTAACACTAAGGGGCCGCTACCCTACAACATATATTAAAATAATCAAAATCTGTGATTAACAAGGTTGGCCCTCTCCTTGTAAGAAAAACATTTCTATTCAACTGTTTTCCACCAGTGATGTCAATAACAGTTATATGATCGGTGAGAGAAGAAATGCAAAATAGCTCTTTGTTCTGCTTCACAAATACTATAAAATAACATCTACATTCTATAAGTTATAAATTATTTTAAATCCATATACATCTTGTTTAAGAAGACAAAAATCTATAAACAGTCATTAAAGTGTATATTACAATTTAAACTTGCTAATTTTTTCACCGGTAATATTAGCAAATCAATTCATTTGAGAAAATTATTGGGTTGCTTTACATGTGTTGGTTCTTCCAGTTAAAAACAATGAAGCTTCCAAAAATTGCCTAGCTGTAATTTTAAAGCATCTTGTGGTCATAAAAAAAGATCTAGAAAAAATATTTTTAGCATCATTTTGTTTTTTAAAAAATGCTTTATATTGTTTGAAGAAATTCCATTAGTTTGTTTTGAATTGCTTTAGCGGAAAAAAGCCATTTTTTAAAGATATTATTTGCAGAGATTGATCACTCTAGTTCCAGAGATCCGTACCGTTCAAATTTAATTGCAAAAACTACTTATTTACAATATTTGAATTTGAATGGCATTTGAAAATGTACAGTGAAATAACACACTTGATGAAGATGTGTGAAATTATACGATAATACATATAACATATTTATCAGATCTTGTAACTACAAATACCATATTTCAATGGGTTTCATTTTCTTATATTTCATGCCGTATTGTTACATCATTCTCTACTTTTGTATAATTTAAAATGATGGCATGTATGATTTTTCAATATTGATTTAGTGCTTGTGTTAATTAATTAGTAGTTCAAAATATATGTACATTAAAGAGATTTTTTTCTTTGGTGAATTTCGTTATTCATTAGATTAAAGAGAAAGTTTCGTTTTATGAAAGCTTAATAATTGTATTGTTATGTAAGAAACACTGTTAACTAATTTAATGTACTAGATATACTGATCTGGAACCTATTCTTAAATAACCGGCGTTCCTTCTACAATAAATTGATTAATTTTCCTGAAATTTACAAACTTTGATAATTTTGGATGAAACATAGAATTATATTTTGTACGTCTTCTTTTTTTCTCTTTCTTTTAAGGAACTGTAGTGATACCCGCTAATTGTATATTATGAATTTTTAGATTGTATCTTGAAAACTATAACATCAATTACTGAGTCGTGTAGTGCCTTCTATTTAGCATGAAGCGATGTGTTACATGTAAATGTAACTTTTTTTTTAGCCCTGAAAAGTAAATGTTTCATATACAATCTCCAACGTAAATACAAGCAACTAAAATACACAACCATAAATACAACCAACTGAAATACATTAACTTAAACATTTACATGCATAAGATAGGTGAATGTTTACTATTAAATATCCGTCATTTGAACAAGATATATTTTGTTTTAAACAGAAAATCAAGTTAAGTGTTTTCAATACGTCCACCATCAACAGCCGTGCATCATGCACTTCTGACATTCCGATTACTGTTCTATTTATTCAGAGAATTACATACAGAAAATTACATTTAAAGGTTTTTAAAAGTTATTTTTACATGTAAGTCATTACTTCATAATAAATTGATAACGACATCAAAGAAATTCGCCACAGTTTCTTGCCAATCAAACGGAAAAACAATGCAATGAACCGAAATGAAAGGAATTTCCGCCAGTTGATGCCAAACGATTTTACAAATATTTATTAATAATCTATCTAGTTTATATTTTGCGGTGTGACAAAACAGAATTTTGACACTTCCATATCTCGCGTTCTATTTATCATAGAAACAAAATTCTTGTTTCTATACGATGGGGCGTGGCAAGTGACTAGGGAAGCAAAAGCAAAGCAGAATCAGACAAACAGGTTTTCATTAAATGTTATTATAAAAGTGTTGTTTTTTGCACTTTTTAAATTCTTTTCAGTTCAAAAACTGTTCACAGCTCTACAGCGAAATGTAATTAGCGTTTATTACGCGGTTTGATGCATTTGAATTGTTTTTTATTTGAGTAGTTCAAAGCTTTAATGTTTCGTGTAAAAATATTAATTAGTTTTTGATTACTATGATATTGAAGTAATTGATTCCTATACTTAACAAAGAGCAAAAATATAATAAATGGCATAATATCTTCTCAAAATAGACGTAAACACATGATATTAAGATGTGTTTTTACATTCGACCCAAATAAGCATCCCATTGTAAAAATGAATTGTTGCATTTACGTCTCGTTTACAGGTTCAGTCAAAAGATCTTTTGAAAGAGCTACAGTTATGTGTAATTATTGGATTTTTAAGCGGTTTGGTGTATTTAATTTGTTTTATATGCAGTTCAAACATTTAAAATTTCATATAAATACATCGATTAGTTTTTTTTTTTATTTACATTTGTATAAAGTACTGAATACCTACACTTAACATAGAGGAAAAACGATAATAAATATCCTAACTTTTGGAAATTGTTTATATACACACGATATTCAGATATATTACTTCATTCGACCCAAACAAGCTCACTATTATAAAACGACATTGAAGAAATTACGGTTTGTTTATAGAGTCACTTAAAAGGTCTTGATTGCATTACAATAGATGGATTTCTACTGAGTGACATGCATTTTAATGACTTTATACAACTTCATTCTCTATAAGTTTTTATCATTTTTTCTTAAAAAATGAATATGAATTCAGTTGGTTCATCTGAAAGCTCGTGGATCCAGGTTTCCACATTATGAAAAATGTTTCTATTATCCACTTTATTAAAGATGCTTCTAGATTTTAGCGCGTATCATTTTGAAAATCCAATTCTATAGATTATTTTGACACAGAATTTAGATAATAATTAAATTTTATTTTATTTTGCATGAAATTACCTTCTTTTTTTCACGGAGGTACTTCGGAAAATAATCATCGCTGAATATCCTGCTGATATTCAAAAAGAAACTAGATTATAGAACTTGCCAGTGGGACTCTATTATGGAAAAGTTCTAGGTAAACACCGACTACAGAGAAACCACAGAACATGCTCAAAAGATAATGTAAGGAATTCAATAAATCACAGAGTACTTACAGTCAGGAAAACAATTCGACATAATTTTAGAATTACAGTTTATTATACTGAAATAAGTGATAAGTGTTTTTCTTCCTTATTGATTTTACACTAAAATGCTTCAAAATTACACTAAAGATTCAACATTCTATTTATTATAAAATTTTTGTGTTAAAGAAATGAATATAAATAAATATATGTACTTTGGTTAGAATTTGTCATACTGCAGTAAATAGAATAATGGATTTTCCCATTTCATTTTGAATTATGTTAAATAAATTATAATTTATGTATTTCATTTACTTTTAAACTGTTTATTTGTTTTTAAATTTTCATATATGCTTTAAATGATTTTTTTTTTGTATGTCTTTCTATATGTATACTGCACATGTATTCAAATATTTTTTTGCAGTCCAAGCTTTGCAATTTATTCATTTTAAGCCATTGTACGAACATAATATAGCCAGAAACCCTTTTTATTAAATAACTTTTGATTCAATATTTACAATACTTTTATATCAAATACCATTTTTGCAGTTTTATTAATTTTTTCCTTAAGTTTACATTAAAAAGATTAATAAGGAGATTTATAAATATAAACCACTCTATTATTTTGGGCTTGTTAATTAAAGAGTGAAATTGATATGTCATAAATAACTTTTAGTTAATTTTTAATTAGGTTTTAGTGCTAGATTAAAAGAAAATTAAAAATGACCAAAATTAGAGAAAATCATTTCATAATGTTTAACTATCGAATTCCGGATTTTTTAAAAATTAATTATAATTTATTCAATGAATTATTCGAAATATGTGAGAAAATATTTGGAAGGTATACCACTCAGTATGCCCTGTCGGGTATGTTAAAAACACTTATTAATTTAGAAAATACGTACAGTCGCTGGCAAAAGTTTCGAGACGATATGTTTTTCTGTCCCAACGTTTCTGTAAGCATAATTTCTTGATAATGTAAATAAATAATTTTTACACGTTTTAAAGCTCAAAAAAATTACAACAGTAGAACGTTTGAGACATGTGCATGAATTAAAAGTAATTTTTAAATTCCCAAATTTACTTAAGCAAAAGTTTTGAGACGATTCCTTTTTCTAAACTTTTATTCAAATTAAGCGTCTTAATGTAACGAAATACAGCAATATTTGATATTGCTTGTTTGATCCATTGCTTGTTTGATAAGTTTGATCCATAATCCCATCGACGTGTGTGAGGTGGACGACGCCATTGTGATGGAAATCTCCCCAGTCATTACTGATCCGTTACCGTGCTTCACTGTTAGACGTTGGTACCGGTGATCCATTCTGGTGCCTTTTGGACGATGAATATAATTTCGGCTAACATTTCTTAACAAATTGAATTTGATTCATCACTCCAAAGGACAATCTTTCAATTTTTGTATGCCCATGTTTAGGGCTCCATGGGGAATTTCAATTAGATTTTTCTATTTTTTACCCAGATGAGGGTTTTTTTTTTGCAGGGATCATGCACACAATCCGGCGGCATCAAGACGACATCAAGTATTATGGTATCCTTACTCATTGTGAGTCCACGTTCGTTGGCCATCTCCTTACATATTTCAGCAGCGTTCTTGTTTGGGTCAGCGACTTACTCTCTTCGGATCCAAAGCGTCTTGATGTTGAGTCGTTTTTCTTAGGGTTCCTGATCTTGGAAGATCGAGCACACCATTCCCATCCTTACACTTCTTTACTATGTAGCCAACAGTTGATTTTGGAATGCCCAACTTGCTCGCGATAGCAAATAATGACATTTTCCCCTCCGATTCTTTAATAATTAAAAGACGTATGGTCAAAGACATTTTTTCCTTGTCATCATACTGAAACAGATACAGACACTAACATTAAGATTTTCACGTACGAAATAGAATTCTAATGCTTTAAAGATTAAGCAAATGAGTTTCGTACCCGCTGAGGTACCGGGTTGTTTCGTGCTTTGCATATGAAGCATTGCATATTCTAGAAATTTCTGGGAAGATGACCACGTAAAGCTACAAATTTGCATATCTGCGCAAAGTTATCGAAATTATAAAGACATTTTCAAATAGCTCGTATAGAAAGGAAGTAAGAAAAATGTAAGTTAAAGGCCAGGGACTTAATTTAAACCCACATCTTCTGCAAGCAATTTCTCTGCTCTAGTCACTCAGCTAGTGGAGCCCTTATGTGTATGACAATAACATACGTATTTATATCAAGTTTTAAAAACTGGAATTTTATCTGATCCTCTCTAAACTTCTACTTTTAGCTTTTCAAATTCACTTTTGGTATTTTTTAAATTAACAATTTTCACACATATCATTAGTTGCGCACCATGAAGGATGACTAAAACTATAAATTACTAAATTACACCAATAAGAAATTTTACTTACAGAAAAAGATAAGACAGTAAAACGCATCGTCTCAAAACTTTAGCAAGCTACTGTACATTGAAAATTCAAAAATCCAACAAGTGTTATAGCTTATTCACACATTTAAAAAAAGAATCTTAATCAGAAAAACAGCATTTCTGCCGTGCTTACTGGAGAGAAGTTAGGTTTCCTGAAAGAAAACTAATTGTATATAAAAATTATTTCAAACACACCCACTAATAAAACAAATGGTCATTATTCTTCTTTTATTAAGTCTTTAAATAATTTGTTTAAATTGATATGAATTTTGAAAATTTAAAGTCACTGTTTAAAAGCTTTAGGATAAAATCATTGCTGAGTTGATTAATGAATTACCCTGTTGCTTATAAAACAACAGCAAAAAATATTGCCATTTTGTTAGTCAAATTTTGTCATTTCTAGAAAATAAATGAATTTTTCTCAGATGTGTATGAATCGATAGAAAAGTTTTGAATTATTTTAAAATAGTCCAATATTATGTCTTATTACACCTATTTCACATTTGAAAAGTTTATAGTACCACTATTAGATTATTTTTACCCCTCTCATCTTTCTTTTATCTTTTCTTTACTGAATTAAAATGGAATATGTATAATTCAAATGAAATTCGTTCAGAATGGAGTGATATCTCATTGAAAAGAACTCATTGTAAATGACACCGCCAAGCCACAGATATAAAACGTCGCACAATGGAGTATTTGACCCGAAATCCTAGCCAAAAATGTTTTTCTATCTAAATATAGTCCAATTGCCCTGAAATTCTTATACGTTATTGGGTATCACTATGACATGTTTGGTATTATAAATGAAGTCTATAGCATTTACAGTTCATTTACAGAGACACTCAAAAGGACACATCATGGACTGTGGGATAAAATCGTTTGCTCTGTATTTTAATGATATCACACTATTTTAAACGTACTGAAATTTATATACATCACTGAGGTGTATTAAGGCTCTTATTATAGAATATGGTGTGCGTAGAATATTTCGTTCATTTACCGGGACACACAAAAGAATTTGGCTGAATAATAAATTTAACTGTTGAAGTTTATGACCAATAATTGCTGGATGTGCGTTTGTAGTTGTGATATGCGTTTTTAAATTGAACTTTTTTTTTAAATTATTACTTGGTGTAGATAAATTCTATAGATGATATACAAGGCTGCACAAAAGTTCTCAAGTACATTTCCGTTTATTCACGGAAATGGCGGAATGCAAATTTTTATCTGTGCTATGCATTTCACTGAACTAACTTTTAGCATACTATGTAGTATACATACAAATCTATAGCTTAGATTAATACTTTACATCTTAAAAGCTGACGAAGTTTAAGTAAGATTCTAACACTTCACATAATAATAAGTATACATTTTGTAAACATTTTGACTACTAAGAAAAAAAAGAGAAATCATTTAAGAAGAGCACAAAAGAAAAAAAAAGGTAAAATATTAATTTACTAAATAGATATTTTAAAAATACGAAAACATGATATGCCCATAGTGTTAACATTACCGAAGTGAATTTGGAAGTTGAGTGACTAGCAGCTTCTAATGTGTACTGTTTATGAGAGAAAAGTAATTGTGGATAGATATTTTTATTTACTAGTAATATTTAATAAAATGTATTTAATTTTACTATATAAAACTTATTATATACATTTAATTTACTTTAATAATTATTATTATATTTATATAACATTTAATAAAGATTATTCCCATTTGATAAAGTTACATTTAATAATATATTTACTAAAGTGGAAACTCTACAGTATATAGATGCTAGTTTTACAGTGTATTTAATAGATTACTAGCTTCAATCTGATTCTTCAGAACTCAGTTTTTCATCTTTTTCATCACTCTCTTTTTGGCCTTTATCAGGACTACCAGCAGACCTAGCTGGAAGAAGAAGTTGTAGGGGCTAGCTACTGTATGGCTTGCTCTATTGTACTGTATGCTGCTGCTAAAGAAGCCAATTTGGGACATATCTGTTGCAAACTTCTAATTTCCACTTTCTTGAGTGCTTTGTACGATACTGTCTGAAGTGTTCGTTTCTAGCATCGGCAGCTTCTTCTGATAGTTGCATTGGCCAATGGGTACGACTGCTTTCTTAATTGCAGTGGTACCATGAATCAAAACCTTGCGCATTGTTGGAATTATACGGTGCCAATTGTAAAGGTTCACATGCAGGTTCACATACAGTCTTGCTGTTTCATCAGCACATGTTTGAAACTTTTTTTCGTCAATGCGATGCCCACTTTTTATGACTTCCACTGTTACTTGCAACCTTTTAATCATTTCTGCATTTACTCCAAACATCTTTAATTCCCTTCTTTTTTTCCTTATTTTCCACCTATGAGCCCCCGAAACTAATTAGGGAACACTTTTTCAATAAATAACACAATTAATACAATTGGAAGGCGATCGGATATTTCTATCACGAGATATCGAGTTGCGTGCGGTATGTACGTACCTACATACGTACGTACGTACAGTTGTGGAAAAAAAGTAAATACCCCCTACTAACTCCTCAACAAATTATCGTAGAAGAGCGTTACTGGTACCGAAGGATTGGAAACAAACTTTACTTTTAAATGATGTATATAAAATTTGCTTAGGTGGCCATCTACGTATTAAAATGAACCCACATTTCTTTTGTTTTCAATGGAAATATCAAATTTTAACAAGATATTTCAAATCTTCGGTTCAAACTATGCCTAGACACCCAATTTCAAGTCATTTGAATTCTAAACATTCAAAATTTAGTGCTTCTAATATCAAATTACATTTTTACATTTTATTAATATCTCCTGAAATTATACACGTAATGTGTAGCAAAAATACTAAAATACCCAGGCATAAATACGTTCAATTTGCAATGTTTATAATTTTATGATATGAATTAGGCATTATGAAATTAATATTCGAAAAAATTATGAATTGCACCCTACAACTTTTCTGATGGATTTAGATTTATTAAGTCCTGCTTTATGGAAATACAAAATTTCACATTTTTCTTCCAAGTAGTTTTCAAATTATGCTTAAAAATGGCAAAATTATGGTTTAACCCTTTGAGGGGTAAGCAAATGTGTTTGTGTAATGTCGAATTCACACCAGAATCTTCAAAATATTTTAATATAAAATAACGAAAACCAATTTTACGGTATTTTTCCACCAAAGTTAGAAAAGTAAAATTTAATAAAGTGTTTCTGGAGCAAACCTTCATTAACCCTCCGTCTACCAGACGGGTCCATTGGACCCGACAGGTACATACAAAATATTCATTCAAACCAGAAATTTCTTTAAAATAAACTAAGTATATAAACCAGACAAAAATAAGGCAAATAAATAAGTTAAATAGTTTTAAATAAAAATTCTGGTGTAGAACGTTTTATTGAAACTTGAATAAAATTCCCGGTAGATCTAGGGTTAATCGTATGTGGACTATAATATATCGCACAGCCCCTCAAGGGATAAAGGGCCGTCTATGATTTCACATGGTGGTGACTAGATAGCGCAGTGACGTTTTACCGACTAAACCACATGGAACGATACCGAGCCTGGAATTTCTCACTATTACAGTTTGGCAAAGCTACAAACGCAGTACAAGATGGAATTTTGTTCTGTGAGCCACCGACCTGGGGCAAACACAGACTCTTAATTAAATCCAGCATCGATTGAAACCATATTAATATATGGAAATTTTTTCGGATAGAAACACTCTCTGTTTCTCTCTGGAAATATTTCCAAATATTAATAATTAAAAATAGTACCATAACTACATGGAAGCGTTTCCGAAATCTCGGTGGCATCAAAAGAAGCTGTTTTTATAAATTTTTATTTAAATCTCGAAAATATTTTGTTTTTTGAGGTTTTCATCCTGTTTCAAAATGGCCACCTGGAGAAGAAATTAGAACAATTGCAAATTCTAAAAGCTATACAAAATAATTAAAAATTGAAAAGTTTTTTTTTAAGTGCTTGGCCTTAATACATGGATTCCGAAAAATTTTTTGCTTAGCTTCAGTCTTTAAAAAGTCCTTCCGGCCAGTGCCGGGAGGAAGAGGTAGCTTTCATATTCCTTATTTTAAAAAAGCTAACTTATATTATTCAAACATACGAAGCTCAATTTAGTGGAAACCGAATATAGGAGATTCAATACTAATTTTCATCAATACTAAATCATTTTGAATGATAATTTCGCGAAATTAGTCATCTTTATCCAAGCTGCTCTTATTTAAAGTAATTTATATTTGGCTGCCAAATTCGGCGATTTCTTAAACTGCCTGCCATTTTAAGACAACATGGTGGATGAGGCTAACCAGTGAACTTGGTCGAGACCTTAGTAATTGCTGTGCACATGCTCACTCACATCGGAATCGATTGATATATACGAGTGCTGTCGCAGGCAAAAAATCAGATTTTTCAAACTGCCACCCACATTAGAAATTGAAACTGCTATATCTGAGCCATTTTTTAAGATAGAGACAAACAAAAAATGCTCCTGAATCCTTATATCTAGGTCAAAAACTTAAGAAAGAAACCTTTTTCAATTTCTAATTTTTTTGCACCTCACTTTAAATATAATTTTTTTTAATTTAATGGCCGCCATTTTGAAACAAGATGGCTGATGAAGCTGGCAAGAGAACTTGGTCGAGATATTGATGTATACTATCCCCCTTCCTTCTTACATCGAAATAGGCGAATACGTGTGTTATCACGTGACAAATACAAGATCGTTTCAAAATGTTAGCCATGCTAGAAATTCAAAGTGCTATAATTCAACCATTTTTTAAGATATAAACAAAAGAACAAATTTTCAGAAACAAAAACTGATCCGGAATCTTTGTATCAAGGCCAAACACATAAAAAAAAAATCTTTTCCATTTTCCAATTTTTTAATACCTCATTTTAAAATTTAATTTTTTTAAATGGCAACTCTTTTGAAGCAAGATTGCGAATGAAGCTGGCCAACGAACTCGATCGAGACATTGGTATGTACTATGTACAGAAGAAGCTACATTCAAATCGGTTCATAAATACGCCTGTTATTGCGTGACAAAAATCAGGTCGTTTTAAAATGTCAGCCACGCTAGAAATTCAAAATGCTATAACTCAGCCATTTTTTAAGATATAGACGAAACAAAAACTGCTCCGGAATCTTCGTATTAAGGTCAAACACATACGAAAAACATATTTCTCCATTTTCAATTTTTGGTACCACATTTCAAATTTTAAATTTTTTTTAAAATATTTAAATGGCCGCCATTTTGAAACAAAATGGCGGATGAAGCTGGCCAACGAACTCGGTCGAGACATTGGTATGTACTATGTACACACCGAATTACATCCAAATCGGTTCATAAATACGAGAGTTACAGTGTGACAAAGGTCATATATATATATATATATATATGTCAATTTTGAACGGAGGGTGGTTTCGGTGTCTGGGGGCCATGATCGATGAAAATATACCAAAATTTTTTGAAATCGCTTTCCTCCGAACGGCTGCAATAGGTAGCTTTTTGTAATGAAAGCTACCTAAAAATGCATGAGATGCATTAGTTTTACATCCTAAGATGACTGACATGTTAGAACAAGACAATAGATTGATTGTCATGTTGTATCGGTTGAATTTAAAAATAGAATTGAATGTGACTTAGAATCTATAGGGCATACCAAGGTCTCGACTGAGTTCACAGGCCAGCTTCTTTAGTCATTTGTTTTAAAATGACATATTGATTCCTTTTAGAAATTTCAAATTAAAAAAGGCGCAGAAAAATTTAGAAATCTAAAAAGATTTGGTCTTGAAAAAGGATTTCTTTGGAAAAGAATTTTTTGTTTCATCTCCATCCTGAAAAATGGCTGAGAAATAGCAGCTTGAAACTCAAAATTATATCGCCGTAAATGAAGCCAACTTTTATACATCTGGCTAATTTGGCTTCATTATAATTGAGATTAGTACTGACGAAAACTGGGATTGAATCAACTATAATCTGTTTCCGCTCATTTTCGTTTGCGTGTTTGAATAAAATTAGCTGAATTTTAAGAACAAGGAATATGAAACTACCTATTTGTCATGGTACATGCCGGAAGGACTTTTTAAACACAAATTGAAAAAAAGACATAATTTCCAGTCAAATGGCTTTCTCTTATTTTCGTGGAAATTTGAATATTAATATGTATGGTGTGTTCTATTTATTTTCCTATTTACATTTTGACTAACTGTAAGAAAATGTTTATTGATTTCTTTGCAAGTTATGTAGAAAATTCATTTTTTTTTTTTTTTGGTTTTAAAGTCAGATTTTAGACCAGTGTCTTTACCTCTCTGGTTACACAGATACACACAAACACACATACATATATATAATATTGTAGATGAATCGCAATTTATACTAGGACTTCCCCCAGAGGGATTAGTCTGAGCAATATTGCAAAGAACATAGATTTAATAATAACGTGTGGAAGCAAAGAAAATGAGATGTTATCTTTAATTGTCCATATACTGCGATAAATTGAAATGATGAAAATAAACGAATCGTAGAATTACAAAATCTTATGTATAAATTCGTATACACTGTTTAAAAAAGTGGGAAAGCAAACCATGCAAGACAGCCATGCATGGATATAAAATTGAAAGTACGCAATATATCAAAAGTAAAATTGAAAATGAAACACTAAATTATCTTATATCGGAATTTTAACTGTATATAATGCTGTCAAGAGCACAATCAGACGCTTCGCACCAATTTGAGTAACTCTAAATGACAAATATATGAAGTTTGAAAAGAATGGACTATACTTTATATGGTGTGTGCTCCCCCGGCATAGTTAATATTGTACAATATCTGTTTTCCACGGATGCAATGAGGTTGTCGATAAGAATTAAGGAATTCTCTCTTCAAAATCTGATATAGTATCAAAGTACCGAACACATCAACAGTGGCATGGAATACGTCGATAGAGTGTGTTTTATATATGCTCGATTGGATTTAAATGATGTGTGTATGCTGTCCATTACATAAGCTGTATTGTTTTCTTTTCCAACATATTCTGCACAAGTTGAGTTGTATTTAGCACGTATTAAATAAAAGAAATCAGCAATGATTGCAGCATAAAGTATGACACGAGATCTGAATATATCGTCTGCATAACCTTTGAACTGTCAAAGTGTCATTTGAAGAAATTTACAAATCCATACATATTTTTTCAGCAAATCATGCAAGCTAAAATACGCCAGTATGAATCTGATGAAGAAATTTTACCAGACAAAGTTAATGTATAAAAAATCTACTATTGACAATTGAGAATATTACCTTATGATAAAATGCCTAAAAAAATGAATCAGAAAAAAAAATTCATATCAAATATAAAACGGCAGCATTATGAAATATTTAAAGTTTCTATACCTAATAATTCCAAATTAATTGTAATTGAGAACGCTTTCCGTTCAATTTATCTTTTTAAATTTAAAATTTTTAGAAACCATTCATAAAGAAAAATTATATTTTAGAACTAACCCGAAGCAAAATTTCAAGTTTTTGGGCTCAGCAGTAACACAGGTATAGAAAAAATTCGAAACTTTTTTGTTTCAGCAGTGTTTTATGTAGTGACATTTTTAGAAATTGTTCTATTGTGAGAATTTACGTCATGATAAATACAGCCGTGTCAATTTTCATGTTTATATTCCTAACAATTCCATGTACTTCGTTACTTAGATCATCTTTAGAACTTTTTCCGTTTTGTTTAGTCTTTCAATTTTTTAGAATTTGTTCTACAACGAGCATTTAAATCTTAGAAATTACTGCCATGCCAAAGTTCTAGTTTCTAATACCAACAGTATCCCAGAATTTTCAGTGTCCAAATAAGTCATAATTTAGAACCATACTGGAAATTTTTACGTATATCTGTCAAATTGAATTTTCGAACCTTTTCACAACGAGTATTTACATCTTAAAAGTAACCACCACACCGAATTTAAATTTCTAACCCCAATCAATATCACAGAAATCGCAATTTGAGAACTTTTTTGCTCCTGCAGCGATGTAGGTTGTTGCACTGACATAAAATAGAGTCTTTTTTCGGATCAGATATGGCCACGAACATTTTTTTAAGTTGGCTATGTAGTTTGAGAGATAACACCTCACAAACACGCAAACATATAAAATAATATTATACATTTTATAATACCATAACGCTTTATATTATTAGCATAGATGTACAGATGCAGAAGCCATTTATCTGTTACAAACTAAAGTGCCCGACGTTGCCTAGAATTTGAAGAATGTTTGTTCTGAAAAATCAATTTTTAAATTTAACATACAACATAAAACAAACATAAAAAAAGCAGTCGATGTGTTGTACACATGAATCAAATGGAAACACAATATAAAAATGTGTAAATGCATATAACAGACGCAAAATAATACAGCTATAAATGAACTTATTTCAATATATCATTGGAGCAATAATGTTAAAATACGCCAATATTTCCATTATTGTGTTTTTATCATGCTTCAATACGTTTTTTCACAATCATATGACGTTATACTATATCCACCACGTCCTTTATATTTCCAATACGACGTAATATTTTCCTTTTTCACGTGGAAACCTTGAAATAGAAAAGTTATGAAGTTACATTCACTTTCATTTAAATTCGTCAAACTATTTATTTCATTTTCATTTTTCACACGAATATCTTGCAATAGAAAAGTTATGACGTTAATATTCACCTTGTTTTAAATTCGGCAAACTATTTATTTCATTTTCATTTTTCACGTGGAAATCTTGCAGTAGAAAATTAATTGTTGTAGTAAGAATTTCATTGTGTATTTTAAATGTTGGCAACTGCTATAACGAAAAATATTTAAATTTGATAAGAAATTGCTGTTAAAATGGTGGTTTTTTATTAATTAAAAATTAACTAAAAATTATTTCGATTCCGGATTACTTTAGTTGTTCCTTCCGTGTTCACACATGTACGTATCTTCTCACAATTCTGGCTCCCAAACTGTGGATTTGTATAGAATTTCAAACAGACAAATAGACAAACTTTCATTTTTATATCTTAGATTATATACAAACATAAATAACATATCTAATACGTGTTAGCAGATGCATTTTTAAATATATATATATATAAACCAGTATAATACTTATTCTGTTTTATTAGGGAACTTTCATTACAAAAAGCTACCTATTGCAGCCGTTCGGAGGAAAGCGATTTCAAAAAATTTTGGCATATTTTCATCGATCATGACCCTCAGACCCCGAAACAACCCTCCGTTCAAAAGTTGATATATATATATATATATATATATATATATATATATCTGACCTTTGTCACACTGTAACTCTCGAATTTATGAACCGATTTGGATGTAATTCAATATGTACATAGTACATACCAATGTCTCTACCGAGTTCATACAGCTTCATCCGACATTTTGTTTCAGAATGGCGGCCATTTAAAATTAAAAAAAAATTAAATTTGAAATGTGGTACCAAAAAAATTGATAATGGAAAAATATTTTTTTCTCATGTATTTGACCTTTATACAAAGATTCCGGAGCAGTTTTTGTTTCGTCTATATCTTAAAAAACGGCTGAGTTATAGCATTTTGAATTTCTAGCGTGGCTGACATTTTGAAAGTCCTGAATTTTGTCACGCGATAAAAGGCGTATTTATGAACCGATTTGGATGTAACTTCGTTTGTACATAGTACATACCAATGTCTCAACCGAGTTCGTTGGCCAGCTTCTTCCGCCATCTTGTTTAAAAATGGCAGCCATTTAAATTTTTAAGAAAAAAATTAAATTTGAAATCTGATACCAAAAAATAGAAAATTGAAAAAATATTTTTTTCTTATGTGTTTGTCCTTGATACAAAGATTCGGGAGCAGTTTTTGTTTCGTCTATATCTTAAAAAATGGCTGAGTTACAGCATTTTGAATTTCTAGCGTGGCTGACATTTTGAAACGTCCTGATATTTGTCACGTGATAACAGGCGTATTTATGAACCGATTTGAATGTACCTTGGTGTGTACATAGTACATACAAATATCTCGACCGAGTTCGTTGGCCAGTTTCATCCGCCATCTTGTTTCAAAATGGCGGCCATTTAAAAAAATTTAAAAAATTTAAAATTTAAAATGAGATACCAAAAAATTGGAAAATGAAAAAGATTTCTTTTGTATGTGTTTGATCTTAATACAAAGATTCCGGAACAGTTTTTGTTTCGTCTATATCTAAAAAAATGGCTGAGTTTTAGCATTATTAATTTCTATTGTGGCTGACATTTTAAAACGACCTGATTTTTGTCAAGCGATAACAGGCGTATTTATGAACCGATTTTGATGTTACTTGGTCTGTACATAGTACATACCAATGTCTCAACCGAGTTCGTTGGCCAGCTTCATTCGCCATCTTGTTTCAAAAGGGTTGTCATTAAAAAAAAATTTAATTTAAATTTAAAATGAGGTATTGAAAAATTGGAAAATGAAAAAGATTTTTTTATGTGTTTGGCCTTGATACAAAGATTCTGGAGCAGATTTTGTTTCGGAAAATTTGCTCTCTTTTTTTATATCTTAAAAAATGGTTGAATTATAGCACTTTGAATTTCTAGTATGGCTAACATTTTGAAAAAATCTTGTATTTGTCACGCGATAACACACGTATTCGCCTATTTCCATGTAGTAAGACATGTGGATAGTATACATCTCGACCAAGTACGCTGGCCAGCTTCATCCGCCATCTTGTTTCAAAATGGCGGCCATTAAATTAAAAAAAATTATATTTAAAGTGAGGTGTAAAAAATTACAAATTGAAAAAGGTTTCTTTCTTAAGTATTTGACCATGATATAAGGATTCAGGAGCATTTTTTGTTTGTCTTTATCTTAAAAAAATGGCTCAGATATAGCAGTTTCAATTTCTAATGTGGGTGACATTTTGAAAAATCCGATTTTTTACCTGCGATAGCAATCGTATAAATCAACCGATTCCGATGTGAGTGAGCATGTGCACAGCAATTACTAAGGTCTCGACCAAGTTCACTGGTTAGCCTCATCCACCATGTTGTCTTAAAATGGCAGGCACTTTAAGAAATCGCCGAATTTGGCAGCCAAATATAAGTTACTTTAAATAAAAGCAGCTTGGATAAAGATGACTAATTTCGCGAAATTCTCATCCATAATGATTTAGTATTGATAAAAATTATTATTGAATCTCCTATATTCGGTTTCTACTAAATTGAGCTTCGTGTGTTTGAACAATGTAAGTTGGTTTTTTTAAAAATAAGGTATTTGAAAGCTGCTTCTTCCTCCCGGCATTGGCTGGCCGGAAGGACTGTTTTCATAGTCATTTATATGATTTGACAAAAAATGTCACTTTCTTAACACCGAATGTCGTGCTTTTTTACAAAAATGCCAAAGTCCATATAACAGCAAAGTACCATGAAAAGCACTAAATGCATGGTAATAAGGTATTTAGAATGCGACATTTACGATCAACCATTATTGGCATTCAATCTTATAGTTTGGAGATAGATTTTTGGTCGACGGAATAATTATGTAGTGCCAAATACCGTACTGCAATTTAACTTAATCTTCTCTATTCTACTATTTTAAGATTTTTAAATCTAAACATCGCACATTTTCAATTTTTATACCGTCGTATTGGGGAGAAAAGATACTTTTAAATGCAATTTGATTGAAAACTGCATCTCAATTTATTTTTGAAACATTAATTTTTTGTAGTTTTTAGCGTCATTTGTTTAATTTTAGCAACTCAAGTACTCCATTTCTGTAGAAAGTAGGGGGGAAATAGTTGGAAAATAGTAATTATATCTTTTTGTTGCCTTTTTCCCATAAGAACTTTAAAAATATATAATTAAAATACGTGCTATTTTGAAAAAAATATAAATAAATGATTTCTGATAAAATGTAGATCCATTATAGACGACATCTTTTTTTTTTTTTGGATTTGTGTATTATTCAGCGATATCCTTAGCGATAGTCCTATGCGTACTTTACTTGTAGAAGTTCTTTAAGATTGGATCGTAAATGAAGAATTCTTCAGCGGATACGGATGACGTCACTCTGTACAAAATAAAAGCGTGTGTTTTAAGTCTTAAAACTGAAATATGTTTTGTACTATCTATATTTATATATTTTGTGTGTCATCGGAGGTGACAGTAAATTCTGAAAAAAACAGACTTACAGTTTTCTAGTTTTTTTCAAATTTTGTGCAATTTCCGCCTCAAAAATTGAGATTTGTTGTAAAAAGATATAAATAGCTATGAAAACAAACTTGATGAACGTTTCTGTTTATTTTTACAAGTAAATATGTCACAGATGTCATAAACGCACAGAGGTACCTAATTGGCGTCAAAATGGTGTTACTTTGCCTGATATGGTAACCAGTGGCGGCTCGTAATTGTCATATTTTGGGTCATTAAATGCATGGCGGGCAGTATTATTTTTTTCTTACCATTATTTTTTGAAAGAAATCATTACCTTGTTTAATGGACGAATATTCCGCCGACAAATATGGCAAAGATTTCTTTTAAAGGAATAGTGGTAAGAGAAGAATAAATTTGGCAGCTATGGATTTAGTGCCCCCAAAAATGCCAGTCACGAGCCACCACTGATGTAACCATATATAACGTCAGTATAATTTTTTTCTATAATTATATCATTTATTGATTGTTATTTCCTTTTAAAAATAATAGAAAATGTCTTGCTTATCATTTTATTTTGTTTTCATATTGAAATAAAAAATAGCGTACACGTTATACACTGTAAAAAAAAATCTGTGAAGTTACTAAAGTTTTTCTAGGAAACTTGGATTCCTAGAAGTTTTCGTGTAACGGCAACAACAAAATTTCATGTAACAGACACACTTTTGCGCCGAAAATCAAAAAATCTGTAAGGTTACTAAGAATTTTTTTGGAAACTGGGATTCCGAGAACTTTTCATGTAACTGCAGCCAGGGTTACAAATAAAAGTTTAGTAAGATTACTGAAATTTTAGCAGATTCATTTGTAAAGTTACAGATTTTTGTAGCTTTACAAAAACTAGTTTTGTAGATTTGCAGCTTTTTTCGTACAGTTACACGTGAAAGTTTAGTAAGCATGTAACTTTACATCTGTAGAACTACAGATTTTTTTTTACAGTGTATGTAACTGGTATTCGAAAACGACGTTTTCGCCAAACTGGCATAAAGAATCACGCCAAACCCGGTGCGTATATGGCATCTGTGACATAAATATAAACATTTTATTTATGTATATAATATCATTGCTTTTTATATAAAATTTACTTTTGTTTGTAAATAAAAATTTTTAAGTGGCTTGTTTACACAAAATAAATTTTATAAGTCTTTAAAAAATTGCTTGAGTATATGAAACAATGAATAAGCTGCACGAAAATACGCATAAAAAGCCTATTTTACTCGCCAAACCCATTTTCTCTACCTCGCAAAGGCCCTTATACAGGAAAAGTACCAATTTCATTTTTAAAGACTAAAAATGTAATTAACCCCCTCACTGACAAGCCCGTGTTAATACGTTCACTAAGCTCCATGTTTCACTGCAATACAAGCAATATTTAAAGTAATATAATTTTAATACACTGAACAATGATTAATACTTCCAAGGATTGCATTCATATTCGTTATTAAGTTTATTTATAAAATGTTCAAAGAATCATTTTTTTTTTAGCATTTAAAACAAAATGCAGAGAAAACAACATTACAATTTTGCCCTTTTCCAAGACAGTCGGAGGGTTAATATAAGTGGAAATTGTTTTTTAGGTAGCTTTCATTACAAAAAGCTACCTATTTCAGCAGTTCGGAGGAAAGCGATTTCAAAACATTTTGGTATATTTTCATCGATCATGACCCCTAGACCCCGAAACCACCCTCCGTTCAAAAGTTGATATATATATATATATATATATATATACATCTGATCTTTGTCATACTGTAACTCTCGTATTTATTAACCGATTTGGATGAAACTTGGTGTGTACATAGTACATACCAATGTCTCGACCAAGTTCGTTGGCCAGCTTCATCCATCATCTTGTTTCAAAATGGCGGCCATTTAAATTTTTTTTAAAAATTTTAAATTTGAAATGTGGTACCAAAAAATTGAAAATTGAAAAATATTTTTTTCTTATGTGTTTGACTTTGATACAAAGATTTTGGAGCAGTTTTTATTTTGCCTATATCTTAAAAAATGGCTGAGTTATAGCACTTTGAATTTCTAGCGTGGCTGACATTTTGAAACGTCCTAATTTTTGTCACGCGATAACAGGCGTATTCATGAAACGATATGGATGTACCTTAGTGTGTACAAAGTACATACCAATGTCTCTACAGAGTTCGTTGGCCAGCTTCATTCGCCACCTTGTTTCAAAATGGCGGCCATTTAAAAAATTTAAAAATTTAAAATTTAAAATGAGGTATCCAAAAATTGGAAAATGGAAAAGATTTTTTTCTTATGTTTTTGACCTTCATACAAAGATTCCGGAACAGTTTTTGTTTTGTCTATATCTAAAAAAATGGTTGAGTTATAGTATTTTGAACTTCTATTTTGGCTGACATTTTGAAACGACCAGATTTTTGTCACGCGATAGCAGGCGTATTTATGAACCGATTTGGATGTAACTTGGTGAGAACGTAGTACATACCAATGTCTCGGCCGAGTTCGTAGGCAAGCTTCATTCGCCATCTTGTTTCATAAGGGAACATTTAAAAAAGATTTTTAATTTAAAATTTAAAGTGAGGTGTCAAAAAATTGGAAAATGAAAAAGGTTTTTTTATGTGTTTGACCTTGATACAAAGATTCCGGGGCAGTTTTTGTTTCATCTATATCTTAAAAAATGGTTGAGTTATAGCACTTTGAATTTCTAGCACGGCTGACATTTTGAAACGATCTGATATTTGTCAAGCGATAACACACGTATTTATTAACCTATTTGGTTGTAAGAAGGCATGTGGATAACATATAGCACTGTCTTGACCAGGTACACTGGCTAGTATCATCCGACATCTTGTTTCAAAATGGCGGCCATTAAATTAAAAAAATATATATTTAAAGTGAGGTGCAAAAAAATTAGAAATTGAAAAAGCTTTCTTTCTTATGTATTTAACCTTGATATAAGGATTCCGGAGCATTTTTTGTTTTGTCTTTATCCTCTTTAGCCTCTTCCACCACGTTGTCTTAAAAGGGCAGGCACTTCAAGGTATCGCCGAATTTGGAAAACAAATATAAGTTACTTTAAATAAAATCATCTTGGATAAAGCTGACTAATTTCGCGAGATTCTCATTCATAATGATTTAGTATTGATAAAAATTAGTATTGAATCTTCTATAATCGATTCCATTAAATTGAGCTTCGTGTGTTTGAATAATATAAGCTAGCTTTTTAAAAATAAGGAATACGAAAGCTACCTCTTCCTCCCGGCACTGGCCGGAAGGACTTTTTGTAATCATACTTTCATTAAAATTCACAAAATTTAGAAAATATGTATGTTTTTAAATGCACTAAATAGTAGAAAAGTCTTGAAAAAAAACCCCTTAAATTCACGGAGTTTAAATTTATATCGGTAAGTTCAATTATGGAAGATAAATGGATTTAAATGGGAATTTTGCCAAATTAGCCAGTTATCTCCAAGTTGGATTCCTATATAAAAACTTTCTTGTTGCCAAATTTCACGATATTTCGCCGCGCTGGCCAATGTTTGGAGATATCGGGGTAACCCTGTCATTAGTACTTTTCAACAAATACTCATTGTTGAAGCTAATGCTGATTTCTCTATAGAAAATCAAACGTAACCATTAATTCATCCCCCCCTAACGTTGTCCCCTTGGGGATCGAATTTTAAAAAATCAATGTCCAATTCATGTATTGCCCTCAGGAATGCATAGATATTCCAAATTTCAAAACTCTATGTCAACAGGAAATGGGTGAAAAATGAATCATAAAATTTGAGTGTCATAGAAAAATATAATTGTGAGTTAAAAGAAAGCATGTAAAAAACAAGTGAATAAGGGTGATCACAGATCGCACAGAGGGTTTTGTTTAATATTCCTTTCAAAACACTTTATCCTTTTGAAAAATCTGTTAGTTCCACATTTCGCAACCAGGGGCGCACTCTATTCTAAATAAACCTCTATCCGAACGAAACTCCGTTTTATATACTATCCGTAGATATATTAGTCGAGGGGATTGGGCCGATAGCAATCGAGTTAAGTAGGCGTCACTGGCGGTAAAAAGTGGAACTAAAATATGTAAGGCTATGATTTATATTATGAAAGAATGGTCAAATGGATGTCGGCAAAAGTAGGAAAAGTGCTACCCTGGTGAAAAGAGCGGAGGTCAGAAAAATTGCTTAAAATACACAAGTTAGAGCCCGGAGGAGTAAATAATATAAGACTTTTTGAAAATTTTATGATTTGCCGTGCGGTTTGAGGTATTCAGCTATACGTATTCAAAAATTCATGTCTCCAACTTAATTAAGTGCTCTCTTAGAAAGAATTGCTTAAAATACATATGTGGGAGCTCAAAGGGTTAAACGTGAGATTTTTTTCAAGATTTTATGATTTCTCTCCTGGCCTCAGGTGTTCTCCTATAAGTATGCAAAATTTCAAATCTCCAATTTAATAAGGGGCTCAGTTAGAAAGAATTGCTTAAAATACGCATGTGGGAGCCCAAAAGGTTAAACGTTTTTTTAAAAATTTTATGATTTGTCGTATGATGTGTGGTGTTCAGCTCTAAGTATGCAAAATTTCACGCCTGCAACCTAATTACGGGTTCATTTAGAAAGAATTGTTTAAAATACACATGTGGGAGCCCAAAGGTTTAAATGTACGGCTATTTCAAAATTTTATGGTTTGCCATTTGATGTGAGGTGTTCAGCTATAAGTATGACAAATTTCACGCCTCCAACGTACTTAGGACTCACTTAGAAAGAATTGTTTAAAATACACATGTGGGAACCCAAAGGGTTAAATGAACGACTTTTTAAAAATTTTATAGTTTGTCATTTGATGTGAGGGGTTCAGCTATAAGTATGCAAAATTTCACGCCTCCAACCTAATTAGGACTCAATGGAAAGAATTGTTTAAAATACACATGTGGAGCCCAAAGTGTTAAATGTACGACTTTTTCAAAATTTTATAGTTTGTCATTTGGTCTGAGGTGTTCAGCTATAAGTATGCAAAATTTCACGCCTCCAACCTAACTAGGGCTCAATTAGAAAGAATTGTTTAAAATACACATGTGGGAGTCCAAAGGGTTAAATGTACGACTTTTTCAAAATTTTATAGTTTGTCATTTGATGTGAGGTTTTCAGCTATAAGTATTCAAAATTTCACGCCTCCAACTTAATAAGGGCTCACTTAGAAGGAATTGTTTAATATACACATGTGGGAGCCCAAAGGATTAAATGAACGACTTTATCAAAATTTTATAGTTTGTCATTTGATGTGAGGTGTTCAGCTATAAGTATGCAAAATTTCACGCCTCCAACTTAATAAGGGCTCACTTAGAAGGAATTGTTTAATATACACATGTGGGAGCCCAAAGGGTTAAATGAACGACTTTATCAAAATTTTATAGTTTGTCATTTGATGTGAGGTGTTCAGCTATAAGTATGCAAAATTTCACGCCTCCAACCTAATTAGGACTAAATTGGAAAGAATTGTTTAAAGTACACATGTGGAGCCCAAAGGTTTAAATGTACGACTTTTTCAAAATTTTAGGATTTGTCGTATGATATGTGGTGTTCAGCTATAAGTATACAAAATTTCAAGTCTCCAACATGTATAGTTTCTGAGAACGGGCTCTGTGACAGACGGACAGACAGAGGAGCGAGACGAATAGGGTTTTGTCAGATGACCGAAACCCTAAAAAATGAAGAAAATAAGAAGAAATGATGCTATAAAGCAAAATATTTTATTAAACGTCATATAATTGTTTCTAATTTTCACACGCGAAATATAAAGTATGCTTTTGGCGATTAAAAAATGCTATTGATTAAATATCGCAAAATCTCAAATCAAAGTTTTTTTGCCTTTTTTTCTTTTAAATGGAAAAACAAACAGATTTCTTTTCCTGTTTGATTAAATTTAAATATTTTTTATGGCACTTCATTATTACTGCGTGCGTTTTTTTTTTATTATTATTTGCTCCATGTGTTCAAACCAGTTGTTTACGAAAACATCTACCGGTGAAAGTGACGCACACCAAATATCTGTGACGTATGTAGATAAAATGTGCTTTTTTATCAGTTTTTTTAATATAATTTTTAAACGATTTGGAACTAATTTTTCATAGTAGGTGCATTCAGTAGGTGACTCTCATAGGTACCTTTTGGTGCAATCAGAAACGAAATCCGACAAATATTTTTTGAGTTATGCTTGACGAAAGGTTTTTATTAGGCTTTTTTTTAGTAGGACATGGCGTTAATATCCATGTAGCTGTTATGTGACCAGACAGTAATATTGCGCTGAGTATTAGCCCTCGCTTCGCTCAGACAATTATAAAATCTCCTATCGATCTCATCAATGTAAAGTTGGAAGTTATAAATTTATTAGATACGAAATATTAAATATTGTATAATGTCATCTATAAATTCAATGGATAACTCTTTCTTCTGAAAATTAAAATTTTTATCTGAAATAATGCTTTTTCTTCTATTTTTAGCTTCCTAGAATTACGTAAAAGCTGTAAAAATTATTCAAAGTATTGAAGTGCACTTTCGTTTATTGGCTTTATATTGATTTTCAAAAGAGTAAAAGACTAAAGTTTTATTCTGAAACTTTATTACTCTATAAATTGAGTTATCAGAACAAACATTAAGTCATTAAACCTATTCGTTCTGATAAATAGGTCGCATACAAATTGCTAATAAAAATTAGATACAATGCTAATAAAAATTCATCAGTATTATTAAATTAATACAAAAGATTTAGTATAGTATAATTAAGTTTTGTCAAAACAAGTTTTCTGAACTTCAGTTTTAAGTATAGAAATATGTTGATATTTTTTATTTAAAATTCGCATAAGATAAAATCACTTTATCCTAAAATAAATATTTGGGATTCAAGATCCGTTTTCGATTAAAAAGATGAGTAAAAATTGCAACATGAAAATAATACCGAAATATTTCGTCATTTTCTTATGGGTAAGAGAATGCAGTCCGAAAAGGCTTACATAGATTAATGATTTAAAAACGAATTTACATGCAATTACATTTTTTTTAATTCAATCAGTAATCCTGCGTAGCATATTATTCTGTATAATATAAAACTGGAAGACATTTAACCTTCCGCCGGGAGCGCTGTTGTAAAAAGTACAACATTGGCTTTCTTTTTTCTTTAAAACAAAATTTAAGTAGTAGAGGGCGTTAATAACCATTTGTAGTCGTCTATTGGGTCTCCATCCCCACTTCCTGAATGTTATTTGCATTTCAGATTGCGCAATTAGCTGAACATGTCATTTTAATCTGTGAACATCTGTGATGTTGTACTTTATGCAACGTGCGCCTGCTTGTGAAATTATGTTTCAGTAGAAACTTTCTCAGTGAAATTTTTTCTAAGTCCTTTTAAAGGGATTTGAGTTAAAATAATGTTGAAAGAAAAAACGGTATTTTAAAGATAACAACGAAATTGTGGATTATCTAACGAAAATTTTTAATGAAGACAGTTATAGCGATAATATTGATATTGATGAAGATCTACATTTTTCTGAATGTGACGAAGAATATTTGAATGATAAAAATTTAGAAGAGGAAAATCACAGAAGCGACTCTGAAATAAATACATCTGATAATGAGATTATTGAAAATAATAGTGACGAATATTTTTATACAGGAAAAGATAAAGTCACAAAATGGAAAAAAGGGGAATTCATAAAACCTCCAAAACCAAGTACAAAAATATTATAAAGAAAATGCCGGGACCAACTGCATATGCAAAAGGAAATCGATCTGAAATCGATACTTTTCTAAAATTGATTGATCTGAACATGATTGATGAAATAATTGATTGCACTTATAAATATTTTTTTTTTTTTACTTTGTGGTTGTTGTAGTAAATAGCATTTTATACATTTAAAACCTCTGCTTTAATATATTATAACAAAATTAATCTATATATATTACGGAATACTTTCATAAATTGTGATCAGAGATAACTATATGATATTTGTATGTTAAATTATTTGTAAAATTAAAATAAAGCATCAATAATTGAATGCTTTTCCCCTGTTGTACAATTTACAACGCGCGCCCGCTCATGTGATGAAAATTTTCGCGCCCGGCGAAATGACCATATAGTTACATTTTATCGAAAAGGTACAAATCTTATACTATAATGCGAGAAAAAATTGTGTGTGTGTGTGTGTGTGTATGTAAATTTTATCTTGAAAACGGCTCTAACGATTTTGATTAAATTTTGCACCCTACCGTTTTCGGGCACGAAAAGACCATTGGGATGGGTCTCGTGTTCCAGAAAATTCGATTAGTGGGTCATTTTGGGTCATAATGGGCCAAGGTCAAGTTAATTATATCTAAAGAACGGTTCAATCGATTTTGACTAAATTTTGTATCTAACCATTTTCGGGCACGGAAAGACCAGTGGGATGGGTCACGAGTTCGAGAAAAGTCGATTAGTGGGTCATTTTGGGGTCACTGTGGGTCAAGCTATTTTTATCTAAAAAACGGCTCTAACGATTTTCACTAAACTCTATATCCTACAGTTTTGGATTACGAGAAGACCATTGGACTAAGTCACATGTTCGAGAAAATTCGATTAGTTGGTCATTTTTGGGTCACAGAGGGTCAAGCTAAGTTTATCTAGATAACGCCGCTACAGATTTTGATTAAATTTGCACCCTACCGTTTTCGGGCACGAAAAGACCATTGGGATGGGTCTCGTGTTCGAGAAAATTCAATTAAAGGGTCATTTTGGGTCTTAATGGGTCAAGGTCAAGTTAATTATATCTAAAGAACGGCTCAATCGATTTTGACTAAATTTTGTATCTAGCCATTTTCGGGCACGGAAAGACCAGTGAGATGGGTCACGAGTTCGAGAAAATTCGATTAGTGGGTCATTTTTGGGTCACTGTGGGTCAAGCTATTTTTATCTAAAAAACGGCTCTAACGATTTTCACTAAACTCTATATCCTGCAATTTTGGATTACGAGAAGACCATTGGGCTAAGTCACATGTTCGAGAAAATTCGATTACCTGGTCATTTTTGGGTCACCGTGGGTCAAGCTAAGTTTATCTAGATAATGGCGCTAAAGATTTTGACGACATTTTGCACCCTACTGTTTCCGGGCACGAAAAGACCATTGGGATGGGTAATGTGTTCAAGAAAATTTGATTAGTGGGTCATTTTTGGGTCACCGTAAGTTTATCTAGATAACGGTTCTACGATTTTGACAAAATTCTGTAATCTATCTTTTTCGGCCACGAAAAGAACATTGGGATTGGTTACGTGTTCGAGAAAATTCGATTAGTTGGTTATTATGGGTCAGGGTCAATTTAATTATATCTAAAAAACGGCACAAGACATTTTCACAAAATTTCTTAATATACGGCCATTCCTGGTCATGAGATGACCATTGGGATAAGTCACATGTTCGACAAAATTCTATTAGTGGGTCATTTTGGGTCACAATTGGCCAGGGTCAAGCTAATTGAATCTAGAAACATGCCTAAAACAATTTGACCAAATTTTATATTATACCGTTTCTGGGGATGAGAAGAGAATTGGGCTAAGTCACATGTTCAAGAAAATTCAATCAATTGGTGATTTTCTTTCCTAATGGATCAGGATCAAGCTAACTGTATCTGCAAAACGGGTCAAAATATTTTGATAAATCTTGGTACTACACCGTTTCTGGACAAGATAAAACCATTGGGCTGGCTTGCATGCTCAAGAAAATTCTATTAGTGGTTCATTTTGGTAATAATGGGTCGGGGTCAAGCTAACGGCATCTCAAAAAGGTTCAAACAATTTTGACAATATTTTTTGTTATACCGTTTCACAGTACAAAAAGACCATTGAAATAGCTTCCATGTTCGATAAATTTCAGTTAGTTGGATTTTGAATCAACGTGGGTTAAGCTTATTTTATCTAGAAAACGACTAACTATTTTCAGTAAATTTTGTATTCCACCGTTTTCAGGCTCGAGAATAGCATTGTGTTAGGTCGCATGTTCGAAAAAATTTGATTAGTTGGTCATTTTGGGTCACTATGTCTCAGGGTCAAACTAATTGCATCTAAAACAGGAAGAATGATTCAGTGGGAATAATATATCGAGATAAACACACAGCTAATTTTGACCGAGCTTATCTCGTCATTCCTTCTAGTAAATAATTCACTACTGACTAAAGGTGCATACATATAATATAAGACATTTAAAATAGATTTAAAGTACAATAAAAATCAAAATGTTTTCAGCCGAAACTTGCTCGACTGTCATCAGTGAAGAACTAATGCAGTCATTTCTATTTGCGCTTTCGACAATCGCCCGGGGGAGTCCATTGTACTTAAAGTCTGGTAGGTGACATGGTAAGGTATTCAAATGTTCAACCAAAACACGCTTTCATCTGTTATGGAATAAATCCTTGTTAGATAACCTTACCTACCGTACCACCCTTAAAGTAGAATGGGCTATTCGGCGGGATTCTCGAAGGCGCAAAGAGAAATGAGAACTGTTAGTTCTTCACTAATGACGTCCGATAAGTTTCGGCTGAAAACGTTTTGTCTTAATGGACTTTTAATGTATTTTAGATGTTTTATATTATATGTACGCAGTATCTGTAGGCAGTAATGGTACATTTGTTTGCACTTTTTTCTATGATTTTTAATTATTTAATGAAGGGGAATTTAGCATTTAAATTTTAACTTTTTTTCATCATAGAGTTTACAATTATTCATACAATTCCATTAATTAGTTCTACTATCCTTTTTTGCTTTATTAGAAGTAGAATTATATACATAATCAAATAAATAGCTGAAACATTTCTTTTTATACATATATTTTCTAACAATAAGAAAAAGATTATGTGTAAATTTAATGTTCTCGAAGTTATTTTTTTGAAGAAATTTTTATATATACACACATATGTTATCCGGTAGATTGTAAGAAATTATGTACTTTATTATATAGTAGTAGTAGTATTTAAAAGATTGTATACTTCTTTGAATTTCTACGAAGCACGATAACTATATTTAATATTAGAAAAATTTTGTTTAGTATTTATATTACCGAAGATGTAACCGCCATATCTAGTCTTAGAATTCGTAATTTTTTTTTAAATAAGTGGAAAATTTTTATTGAAAAATTTTAAAAGTATAAGCTACCTGTAAGTTTTTCAAGTTTGTAAAATCAAAAAAATATTAAGAATGGTCCTCACTTTATCTAAAATAGTTTTCTTATCTATTTTTATATATAGAATTTAATAATCTTTATTTAAAAATAATATATATTCGAGAATAATCAAAAATACGTTGGAAGTTTTGCATAGTTATATTTCAAATAATTTCATATTTTGCGTCATATAATTTCATTTTCATACTACTCTAAAAGTAATTTATCTTGACTTTAAACATACAGGATATTTGTTTCTTTTTGCTGAAGGTTTCAAGAATATTTATGGTTTCTTGTGTCAGATTATTTTACTTAACTATGCATGTGGATTCGTTCAATGGAAATTGTACAATAATAACGGTGTTTCACCTTTTACATTAATAAGGCCTTTTATGTTTATATATGGCATTATATTTGTTAAACATTGTTCTCGACTATCGCGAAATTCTCAGCAAAACATTTTTCAATCATCACATTACCTAGCACACGGTTTCGGTTTTTTAATGGCATGTTTTATCGACAGACATTACTGATCATTTTTGCACGGTAGTAAAAGAAAAGACATTTTCTGCTATCCGTATTTACTTATTAGTTAACCTACAATACATTTATTAAAATCCTTATTGAATCTGTTAGCTTCCTAATAAATTTCAGCACAAATAACGAATAAATATGGAAATGCTATTATTAACAAAAATGCAACATATATAAAATAATGTTAATGTCTGTGAGTAGCGCATATGCTTTTACTGTCAAAACTGATGGCCAGATGAAAAATTCATAAATATTAAGAGTTATTGCCGGAAATTTGGGCATCTTTCCAAAGTATATTAACGGAGTGTTTTCGTCTTCAGCTAGCTATTTAATTCTTATGAAAGTGATTTTATAAAATTCTCTGGCATATCTAAAAACTTTATGTTGAAAATTTCGTTTTAGAATTTAGTCATCGTGAAAAAAATTTATCCAATTTGTTTCATTTCCTATAGTTTATAAAAATATAGAAATTAATTCCCTTTATTAAGAGAAAATATATTGATATTTTAATTACCTCATTTCAGGCAAATATACAGAATAATTGACTTTCCTAATGATCAGTGATTATTTTCTAATAGTAAAGAAAAATTTATAATTTCGCTACAATTGATTATGAATGTTATTTATTATGGACTGTAACCTCACACACTCTTTAAAAAATAAAACATGAAGGATTTGTTGTTTTTGAGTATTTTAAAAATAATAAAAGATTTTGCATTTTAAACCACTCAAATATATTTACATCGAGGTTAGAAGTGAGTAACATATGAAGGAATAATTTAATTTTTTATTCATAGAAGGGAATTCAAGATGTTCATAATCAAAGTACATTAAGGCCGTGAAATTTTATGCAGAAATATTTGGATTTGCATTATGCAGAACTATTTGGACCATTGCATTTCATTAAAAATCTCAGGAAACTACTGTGATCCCTTCTTCACATTAGCAACGGAGAACTCCATTTGCTAGAGAAATTTTGTTTTTTGAAGAAACTTTGAACTTATTGTCGATACAGCAGCAATTATAGTGAAGCGGGGACAGACGTCGAGGTGGGACAGATGCCGCAGAGATTGTGTAGGCGACACTAGCGTTCCCTAGACCAATTTTAAAAGTTTGTAGTGTTCGTCTGTGCTGTGAGATCTGTTGTATGCGTTTCCACCGCATAATTGCCAATATTTACATATTTATGCCATTTTTTATGTCTCGAACCTGCGTGGAAGTTCCTAAAATTATTCTAGTGAAGTTTTATTACATATTTTAAAGAAAATAAACAGAGATTTAATCACAAAATCGATTGCAACTATAGACTAGATCCTCGTTGAATACAGACATGTACTTGTCTTTCTCTCGCGTCGCTCACATGACATAAAATGGTGGCGCAGCATCTTACCCGCCACAATGAGACAGATGCCGCACCGAGGTTGAGGGACAGATGCCGCAAAATATATTTTTGTTTTTCGGTTCAATAGATTCATCACTGCGATTTAAGTAGAACTTACATTCAAATGAATGTATATTAGCGCATTCTGCTACTTATCAAAATATTCTCAGCAACAATGTTGGTTCACTATGTGTGAATAAGGAAAACGTAGGCCGTTTACAATTCTCACCATCTAAACTGTTAAACGAAATATCTTCTACCCCAATGGTCAAAAGACCTATACAGCCAAGTAAGAGAAAGTAAAAGGATGCAAATATTACAAGCACAGAGTTTATAAACAATGAAAAAAAGAAAGAAATGAAAAAAAAGAGAAACTAGAAAGCGTCAAAGAACGACAACTTGGCGGAAGTATAATGTGTAAAAAAAGGAGGGGGAAGATCAACTGGAAAACGCCTTACTTGAGAAAAAAAAACTAAAATATGAGTCATCTTCCAATAATGGGTAAATTGTTCCTCTTGTGGATTCTGATGGCAGAACTGGATTAGAATTTGATGACTCTGCACATGTGGGGTGGCTGGAGTCTTGTCAAGGAGAAAAGTGTAAAGCGGACAGTATTCAGTGCATAAAATTCAATCAAATTCTGCATGAAAAATGCTTACTTTACTTTTGCAACGGGTAGTGTGGTGCGATTGTGGGCGAATGGAAATATAAAATCAAGGAATTAGAAGAAAGGTAAAAAATAAAGAGACTAGGGCCTAAATAGAATAGAACTAATACTCACATTAAGCGCAAACTACAATGTTCGCCTGGATGTAAGCCAGTGATTTATATCTTCTTTGGAATTATGCTGTCTATTGTTTCCAGTAATTATGCTATCCATTGATGTAAATTCAAATGATTTTCTTTTCGTTTTCACTTTTTCTCTTAAGTTTTGTTTAAAGAGATTACACTTTTGCATTTTCGTTAAACTTTTCACTATTTAGTGATATATATAATTTTTGTAAGTTTACTGTTATTTATATTCTTTTTAAGTAGTTTGAGAAAATGAAAATGTGATTTACTTGAAAAAAAAATAAACAGCCTAGCATTTTTCTCCATGCGGCATCTTATCCAGCACATAAAAATGATGTTAAAAAAAGGATCTGTGGGAAAATAATTATGCCTACATTATTAAGAGAGTTTTAAGTTGTTTAACATAGAAATTAGATTTTAAAGGGTTTGATCAATGATTTCTGGTACTTAGTTTGTTGTTTTTTTGCTTTATTGTACGTTTTACAAGAAGAAAAGAAAAACTGCGGCATCTGTCCCCACTTTACTATACTCTTAATTTTGGTTGAACTAAAAGAATGGAGTGGTTATACTAAAATTTTCAATCCCCAATATATGTTTCCAGCAAATATTGAGATTGGTGAAAATATACAGGGGTCACATTATATAGGGGAAATTTTATTGTTCCTACCAGAACTCTTAATGAATTACCTTCATGATCCTTTTATTTAACATATTCTAAAGAAAGGTGCGATGAAGATACTATTTCAAAATAGTGGTAGGAACAATAAAAGTTTCCCTATAGAATGCGACCCCTGAATATCAGAACATAAATTTAATATGAATAATGAGCTAAGCTCAGAATATTTCGACAGTTGCTAAAACAGTGTACAACCCGATTTGGAAGGTGAGCCTTCGTCAGTGCATCCTTTGTATCCCTTGAGAAAGGCCGAGTGTTTCGGCTGGAATATTTGGGAAGTTTTTTAGGTTTTAGTGTTTATACGTTATGCATATTTTAAGTGTCATGTAGATTTTAAACGTTTTGCATAGTACTCACTGTACACTGTTTTAGCAATCGTGTAAATATACTAAGCTTAGCTCATTATTTTTATAGTAATAACAGTATAAAGTCCAATCTTAAATATTATAAATTTAATGTAATTAAAAAATGTTATAAGCAAATAGCTAAAAATATAAAAAATAATATAATTCTTGCGGAAAGTACTCAAATAAAAACTTATTATTATGCACGTGGAAACAATCGATATTCTAAAATGATGCGTCTTTCGTTGTTGGTCGAAAAATTTAAGACTTTGTAGGCAAGTGTTTCAAATTTAATAAACAAAGTAAGTTAACCATTTCGCTGAGTAAATAGATGATTAGAGTGATGATTAGAGAAACATTCGCCTTGCATACAGTATTTCAAATGAAAATCAAATTTCAAATTAATAGCTTAAAAGGCAATTTTAATTTGAAACTTGATTTTCATTTGAAATACTGTATGCAAGGCGAATGTTTCTCTCTGGAAAAATTTCCAATTATTAATATAGTTTCAATCGATGCTGGATTTAATTAAGTTTCGTGTTTGCCCCATGTCGGTGGCTCACGATAAATATTCCATCTTGTGCTGCGTTTTTAGCCTTTCCAAGATGTAATAGTGAGAAATTTTCCAGGCTGGGTATCGTTCCATGTGGTTTAGTCGGTAGAATGTCAGTGCGCTATACTGATGGCCCGAGATCCAGTTCCAGCATGGAATCTTTGTCACTAGCTCGCCTTTGCGCCTTTTAAGCAATTAATTTGAAATTTGATTTTCATTTGAAATCATCACAGAGTTTATGGCAAGTTCGTCACAAATGATACATATTTCACAAATTGATCACAGTGTGACTTCAAAGCATTGTCAGTTTCGTCACAGGTTCGTCACAAAGTTAATGCCAAAATAGTCACAAATGACACACTTTTCACAAATTTGTCACACCGTGACGTCACAAACGACCTCTAAAACGGCCATAACGACCTCGCATTTTAGTCACTATGACGTCACATCCACGTCACGTGACGTCACATCGACGGTCACAAAATCACAATGTGACTTCACTACGACGTCGCCGTGACGTCACCATGCCTTACGGGCACAGACAAACAAACAGAAATAATTCATAAACACTTTTCAGCTATGATGGAAAGTAATAACTAGCAAATAATAATCAATTATAGCGATTTATAGCTTTCTAGATAAAAAAAAAAGTTGAAAAGTACACAAAACATTTAAGAGTATTTTCAATTACTAATTTTAAATTGATTTGACAAAGGAAAAAGTTTAATTTATATTCTGAAAGTTTCATATTCGAAAAATTGCATTTTTTGAACATCTACATCGTGAAATGAAGTAGTACAATCTGTCAAAACATCTTAGGTACGCCATAAAATATGATAATAAAATTAGAATAATTTTACAATAAACATTCAAAATGTAACCAAAATGAAGTTGAGACATTAAAATAGTTTCATAAATAATTAAAAAATAAGCTTTTATTAGATTTTTCTTAAAAACCACTATCCCCAGTTGTCTATGATTGAGATGAGTCAAACAATGTGTACATGATCTTCAGAGTGGTCAGTTGTTGAAGATGGTGTTTTGCAAATGAGATATGGCTTTATGTTCAAATTTATATCTACGAGCGACCTAAAATCGGTGACATTTTAATCTCCCATCAGCCGAAACTGCATGTGGCATCATTATCATCGCAATGTGTTGTGAACCAATTTTTTCTGTCCATCTACTCTGTAATGCTGCACGCCATATGAAAACTTTCCTCCAAATGTATCAAACAGTAACTGTATGACTCTGTCAGCCCCCGCAGCGAAAGCATTGTTTCACCTGGTAACAAATATCAAATCAACGCCCACCTACAAACCGCATTCATCAACATTTGCCTACAATGAAGATGACGTACACCACATTTGTGTTATCTCGCTAATACCTTATAAACAGGTATAAGATTACCGTCTCTTCCTTCCCGTATATATCATAAACATTCTTTTACAAATACTTATTCTCCAAGATTGTTGAGAGTCTGTTATACTCGTATCACTTTTTTGCTACACGCTTTCGGCTTTTCTATATTCTAATATAATATACAGGTATTAATGTTCCATGCTTCATGACTTCAAAAGAAACAATATCTGCTTCCGTGTTTAAATCTTACTTTTCTTTTACACTATTCTTTAAAAAGTGTAAAATGGAGTAAAGTGGGTTGTGCATGTCATTTAAGTATTAAACCCATAGCTGAAAAAACGAATTATACAAATTATAAATTATTGACGTGGTTTTAGGAATATGATAACTGATAGTCTAAGTCTTCCCCTAGGTATCTAATTTATATGAAAATAATTTTCTTAAAATTATGCTGCAGAGTTAAAAATTTTGTATTCAAAATTAAGTGCAGATAAATATTTGAAAGATACGTATTGAATTACTAGCAGGCTACACCCGCTTCGCTGGTCCATTTTCCAAATGATCATTGATCAAACAAAATTATGAATTCGACCTTGTATTTTAAATTAATATGGACCTTCACCGGGAAAATCTTCCGCATTTGCTGAATACTATGCGAACGCTATTTAGCTATTATAATATCTTATGGGTTAGGCAAAATTCGGACTATTCAGAAGAAATTCTTTTTACAGTATATATTTAAAGTAGAAGTTGGGAAGAAAATACGGCCGTTGTGATAATCAGAAATGTTAAAATGTTCTCTAGTCACCACACTACTAAAAGGAGAGATAATTACAATGATTGCAGAGAGTGACCACTGATGTTCTGACCACCTACTTGTGTTCGGATTATGCACTTTCGTTTGATAGTTCTTGAACTCCGGGCTTCTCAGCTTGGTGCTATGTGTGGTTCTGGTAGCTTAAATACAATTTCTTTCTACGTTGCATTATATTTTGTAATACACGTCTTCTAGCAGGTCTACTGCAGTTTTCTATCTTCGGATTACAGCAGAGTAAATACGGTAAAAAATGTAATAAATTGTTTGCGCACAAAAAGTCTTTAACTTTCATTAAAAGAAATGTGAATCACATAAAAGTGGATTTTTAAAAATGAAGTGTTTGAATAAAATTAAAATAATGTCATTTTCATTACCATTTCCTTTTTATATATATACCACTTGCAATTATGTAACTGTTAACCTGAAAAAAAAAACTCGATAACTCATTATGATAGAAAAATAAACCTCTTGTTTTCATCCAATCAAAATCTTCCCAATCGTCCACAATAGGGTGCACAGCTAAGTTTTACGGCAAACATTAGAAGTGTTTGCAAACTATATGATTATAAATTTACCAGAGTTAACACACGTAAAACATACGTAATTATGCTCCAGACTACATCCCATTAAATAAAGTCAAATTGCTGTTGGCTGAATTATAGATCTTTCGACAAAAATACTCTTTGTAAATGACAAATACAGTCAGTTATACAAAACTTAATAACCTAACACGTTATAATATAACGAAATAATCTTTTTGATGCACCGAAGACCTTTTTTCATTTCTCTAAAGAGTGCAATAACACGGAGAAATAAATACACTTTTTATTTTCAAAATTACATTATTCTTCAGTCTGCTGCCTAAATAAACCTAAAATCATTAATTTTTTCCTCAGTTTAGCGAATAGGATTGTGCGTCAGAAGAACTTGCTTTATAATGATTTCTATTTTCAATTATCTGCATTTCAGGTACTTTTTTTCTTATCTAGGCTAAAATGATAAATCAACAAATATTGTTCCACCAGCCACCATTGGAATTTCAAATTTTTTCCCAAGTATTTATTTTTTAGTGACAGTAAAATAACTGCAAATAAAAATATATATCATACTAAATCTTCTGTTCTCCGTTTGCTTCATAATGAAAAAACATAAATTTACTAATAGCTAAGTACAAATTTCATGTAATCTTCTACAATCGCGATCACTGTCTGACAGTCACTGTCTGATCACTGATCTGACTCTTTCAAATATAAAAGAAACATCTAAATAGTTCAGTAAATACACTAATTAGCTGGTAACCTGATTACGGAAGATTAATCCAATATCAAAAACCTTAAAAAAACGGAAAATGGGATGACGAATTAAAAAGACAATCGAAAATGTATTTCAGTAAGCAATTTTTATTGCAAAATATTTTCTTTTGTGGTATTAATAACGCAAAATTGCATAAATTTTCTGAAGAATAATCTTTAGTACTGAACATTTGAAACAGTAGACTTTTCTAAAAGAAAAATTGGCAATATATGTTAAAAAAAAAAATTTATAATATGTGTGTGGGGGGCGGGGGGGCAAACGTTTGCATTAAAATTTAAATATTTGACTCCACTTTTATAATATTAACTGCTATTTATGTAATATCATTATTTTTAGAATTACATCTGCTAGTTTTTTCTGTAAGAGATACATAATAATAATAATAATAATAATAATAATAATAATTGTTACTCACAAGGAAGGTCTCCTTAAAACGCATACTCAAAATATTTTTAAAAAGGAAATGCTAATAAAATGACTCATGTATGTAAAAAAGATCGGTGAAAATATAGCGGTCGAATCGCAGTAGAAAATCTGTAAAAAAAATATTTTTTCGAGTATTTGGCGCGAACAGACGAACGCTCGACGCTCTTTGGCGGACCAATAGGTTTCCTCGCCAAATGCAAGAGGTTGAAATGCATTTATAAATTCCTTGTTAAATAAGTAATTAAATGCCTAATGCTCAATGAATTTAAACTTAAACTGTGGATTAGTTTACTATTTTTGCTGTAAGCTTATATAATATATGCAAATTGCGTGTTACTTATATTGAGCTATTTAATTTTATACGGTGTCACCGGCTGGATAAGTTTTAAGGGTATTTTAATTAAGAATGCTATCATTAAACATTTCGATATTAAATTGTTGTTTTCATGGCAATAAAACTCTCTTGTTATCTCTTACACTAACAATATCGAAGTCAAATTGGCAATGCTCAGAATCGGACCTTAATTTGAGTTTGAAACACTTTTAATCCATTTAAATTTCATTGTAAACGGCATAAATACGATCGTTAAATTTCATTGTTACATATATAAATGTATATGACAAAACTGCTGTTATAAATATGTATTTATTTAAGTTAAACTTACTTAAACTAACTTCGTATCGAGAGTTGAGAAAGTTTTTCTTAAAGAATATTTATCATAGTATTATTCAAAATTTTATCGTGTCGCCATCCAGCGCTAAATCGCAAAAAATGAAATTTTCATTATTTTTTTAGGAATGTTAAATAGAGGTTCTGCCGATTTTTTTATGGATATATATATATATTTATGAGAAGAATATTCTATAATTTTTCTCAAATAATGCTGAGCATGCGCTTATGGGGAACTTCCTTGATATCATTTTATCAATTTTCAGATGCATTTTTCTTAACCTGATGCAAAAGGTAAATCGCCAAATATTATTTCAATTGCAATATTTCAACTGAGTAATTCTTTAAGCATTACGAACATTCTCTTTCATGTTTAAAATAAATATATTCGTTTTTTAATATTATCGCTCATTAAAATGGATTTCTTTCTTTTTCTTTTTTAAAGATTTTAAATAAAATTAGTAACAGTTTTTTGTCTTTTATTTTTCTAGGTGTAATAGCCGTTTCAATTTTTTTAACAACAAAAAACTTCGCCAAGAAATAAAATGGTAACCTTATCGTCCAAAATAACAGAACTTTCCGCCATACTTCTATAACTAATCTAGGTAGAATGATGTGTTATAGCTTAAAACCTTCCCTGAAACGATACCTATCTAACGGTATAAGTTCCGTAAAAATCCATGCAGTAGAACTCGAAATCTAGGCGTTCGGAACGAAATTTCCGTTTGGATTTTATATATATAACTAGCAGGCTATGCCCGCTGCGCTGGTCAATATTTCCAAATGAACCTTGGATTAAACTAAATGGTGAATTTGAACTTGTATTTTAAACAATATGGATCTTCAGCATGACCTTGCACATTACTGAAAACGATGCGAACGCCATTGCGATATAATGTTATCTTAAGCGTTGGACAAAATTTAGCAATTAGGAAGTAATTGTTTTAGTTGATTATAAACAGCGCACTTATGGTCGGGTAATGAGACCGTTATGACAACAGGAATTAATACCTCTGTGATTAATCAACATATAATGAAATCGTATATACTAACACCATTCCTAAAAGTCATGCAACAGGGCCACTTGTAACAAAATATGTTCTGTAGATTTTTTTAAAAAGGCTAAACTTTCATAATCCGGTTCACTTAATTTTTGAACTTTTACTGTTGCTCTATAACTAAGTACCCTTGAACAATATGTATACACTAAAACCTTTTCAAAATTATTACCTAACTAATTGTGGTATATCCTACGAAAGTATTATAAACAATCGGAATGAAATACAAATTTCCGTTGTAAATATATAGTAGATGATGATGATGCGAATTTGTGTAATGGAATTCGTAGTAAAGTTCTCGCTTCAAACAAAAACGATGCTTTCAACATTAAAGCTAATACACCAATATGTGAAGTATCCGATTACGGAAGGTTAACTTGAATTCTCATGAGCAACTAATCAAAGAAAAGTGAATATGTGGCTTTTGTGATACTTTTATGTCAGCCGGGCGCAGGTAATAAATCAATAAAGATTGTTTTCATAGCATATTCTTATATTATTATTTTCATTTAAAACACAAACCTTTCACTCATTTAATTTAAAATGCATGCCTTATACTAATTTCATTTAAAAAACTGAAAAGATAAACAATAACAGGAAATAATGCCATAATTAAAAGCAAAAAATATTTTTAATTTACTTACGCAAAATGTAACTACTGCTACTGGGAATTTTAAAAATGCTATCAGCGAGATGTGCGCACGGTTGTTATAAATGTACTCATTTTTTCTTTTTATCGTGGAGCAATTTATAAATCGCACAATATTATTCCAATTCAAATTTCTTTCATTGAGGAACCTATGACCGGAAAAAATGGAAAAAGACTCTTGTAGATTTTTCGGATGACGGCATCTGACGCCATAAACCGAGTTTATATATATGAAAATAATTTTTAAGTCGTTACAAACATTGCTTTCATACTTAAATATTTTCATTGGTACTACTTGTTATCCCGTCGACCAATTTCGCCAAATTATATAAATCGCCAAACCATTCGCCAAATTATATAAATTGACATAATCTTTATTTTAAATAACGAAATAACACATAAATTAGTACAACATTAATAAAAATACAAATAAAACGTCGAAATTAAAATCACTTGATGACGTAAACACGTGTAGTTTGTTTAAATTCAAGTGAATTTGATATTTACGATCAACCATTATTGGCATTTAATCTTATAGTTTGACGATAGATTTTTGGTCGACGGAATATCTAAGTAGTACCTTTTCCATTTTTGTTTTATAACGCTAAATTCTCAGTAATTTTTTCCCTTTTATTTTACATAAAATCACTATTTTTTTTAAAAATTAAGATGCTTGCATTTTTATTTCAAACTCATAGAGACGTTTTTATTTTTTAGCCAAAAGGGTTGATTTGAAATTTTTCCGTTGCTAGAGTAACGGATGTAATGATAGATATTTTGAGGTTTAGATGCCAAAGACACCGCCAAATTAGAAAAATATGAAATGTGTCATGAACTGTTGGACTTATAAAAATTTATTTGGTAGCATTCGATTCAGCATACAAAACTACATTAAAATATGCTATCATTTGACGCATAATTTTGATATTCGATTTTTTTCCTCTCCCCGTGCAAAAACCATTAGGGGTGACACTTTAGAAAATCCTTTCTTAGCAGAAGTTTATGTCATAAGAAGTATTTTTACCACGATTTTCAAGATTTTAGGTTCAGTAGTTTGCGCTGTGCGTTAATTAGTCCCCTAATCCAGACTTTATTTTATATACTATATTAGATATGCGATTTTGCGGTGAATCGATGATCGAAAATTAGTCCAATATCATTTGAAATATTACATAACAGGGGAGAAAGTACGAAGTAGTTTTTTTTTCAAAATGTTGAATTTTTCCATAGTAATAACGTATTAAAACATAAATTTCCTTAAAAATTATCTTTATTTCCTAGATTTCGAATCTGTGAATTTTCCTATAAATGAAATTGGCGATATGATTTGAGAAAATAGATAATATTTGCTTAAATAAAATGGGTAATATTCGTTGATCTGAGTTCGAGTTTATAAATATCACATGCTTTTGGAATTACGGCGAAAAACATTTTAAAAAGTATGAAATTATTTTACAATATGTATATGTGGCAGAAATTCACACTGAAATTTAAGTATTCGATTCCATTTTTAAAATATTAACTGATATCTATATAAGTTACAATTGAATATGAAAATGTACTCAAAAAATGATCTCTTTCACCTAAAAAAACACCATTTGTGAGAACATCCTCAAGCTAATGTCACGCTTATGCATTTTTGGCTTAAAATCACATTGTTTGGCGACAAAAGAAAAATAAAAAATTGTAAAGAAACAAATAGTAATTACACATGTGACTCACAATTACTTCTGCTTGTTTCTTCTATAAGTCACGTGAATCGTGATGGGACAATTAGATATAAAAAAAAGAAAAGAACAGAACAGAAAGAAAATGTCGTTAAAATTTCATCTAATCAAATTTTCAGATTCGTTTCTATATCTAACGCAAGCGATAAAGAGCCAAATATTGCGTATCAAGTGTAATATTTCTTATTAAATTAATTTTTAAGCATTACAAATATTTCTTTCAGGTTTTGATTAAATGTTTCCGTTTTTCAGTATTATCACTCATTAAAACGGATTTTCTTCTTTTTTTCTTTTTTTTTTCATTTAAATAAAATTAGTAACAGTTTTTCTTTTATTTTTCGAGGTTTAATAGCCGTTTCAATTTTTTTTTTTATCAACGATGAATTTCGCCAAGAAATAAAATGGTAACCTTATCACTCAAAATAACAGAATTTTCCGTCATAATTCTAAAACTAATATAGGTAGAATAATGTGTTATAGCTTAAAACCTTCCCTGAAACAATTCCTATCTAACGGTATAGGTTCCATAAAAATCCATGCTGTAGAACTCGAAATCTAGGCGTTCGGAACGAAATTTCCGTTTAGATTTTATATATATAATAAATAATAGAATAGATAATAGATTTTATATATATATAATAGAATAGATAATAGATTATGTGTTATGAACTATCTCAAAGTTTAAAACAGATCGCATTGTTAGATTTCTTAATTTTAACAATATCGCGTTATGTTAGTTCCACATTCCACCACCAGGGAGCGCACTCTATTCTTAACGAAAGCGTATCTGAACGAAACTCCTTCATGTAACCTTTCCGTAGATACATGAATCGGGAGGGTGGCGGTCTTAACCAATAATTTAAGATAATTGCTGAAATTACTACGAAAAATATTTTAAAGGGGCTCTACGCGTGCCCCTAATAGAGTTAGAGGAAATCGGAAGACGGCAAAATAATCGCGGGGAAAAGTTTGCTTGGGTGCTTCGGAGCTACTTTTGGCGCGAGATCTAAGCTCTACGACCAATAGGAGCCCAGATATTTAAGGAAATATGAAGTAACAAAGTCCAAATTAATAGAATTTTCCGTAATAATTCTATAACTAATCTAGGTAGAATGATGTGTTATAGCTTAAAACCTTCCCTGGAACGATACCTATCTAACGGTATAAGTTTCGTAAAAATCCATGCGGTAGAACTCGAAATCTCGGCGTTCGGAACGAAATTTCCGTTTGGATTTTATATATATAATAGAATAGATAATAGAATAGATAATAAATGATATATATATATAATAGAATCGATAATAGATTATGTGTTATGAACTATCTCAAAGTTTAAAACAGATCGCATTGTTAGATTTCCTAATTCTAACAATATCGCGTTATGTTAGTTCCACATTCCACCACCAGGGAGTGCACTCTATTCTTAACGAAAGCATATCTGAACGAAACTCCTTCATGCAACCTTTCCGTAGATACATGAATCGGGAGGGTGGCGGTCTTAACCAATAATTTAAGATAATTGCTGAAATTACTACGAAAAATATTTTAAAGGGGCCCTACGCGGGCCCCTAATAGAGGTAGAGGAAATCGGAAGACGGCAAAATAATCGCGGGGAAAAGTTTGCTTGGGTGTTTTGGAGCTACTTTTGGCACGAGATCTAAGCTCTACGACCAATAGGAGCCCAGATATTTTAAGGAAATGTGAAGTAACAAAGTCCAAAATAACAGAATTTTCCGTAATAATTCTATAACAAATCTAGGTAGAATGATGTTTTATAGCTTAAAACCTTCCCTGAAACGATACCTATCTAACGGTATAAGTTCCGTCAAAATCCATGCGGTAGAACTCGAAATCTAGGCGTTCGGAACGAAATTTCCGTTTGGATTTTATATATACGAGTGTGAACCCGTCGAAATTCGACGAACTAAAATTTTAGAAAGGAACTGTCAGATCAAATTTATAATAAACCTACAAAAATAATTACAATAAAAAATTCATCTTACATTGGTTGTCTAACTCTTAAAACAAATAATATTTTTAACCTAAAATTACCAAAATATTATTTCCACAAACTTCAATGCTTATATTATTGAAAAATTAAACTGCATCAGAATACGTAATCAAGATGAGTAATTATGATGAAGTTATCGATTGAGGCTCTTATGTTTGTTTTTACGGTATGAAAAATCAGTAAAAAGGATTTCGTTTTGTCACATAAATTTTCCCCCCATAAATTCTAAACAGTACGTTATTTTTACATTCTCATAATTTACATACGCACCACTTAAATTAACAATTTGAAAGTATTTTAACGCGCAATAGATTATTAATGAATGTATTTCCAAACTTAAAGTCACGTTTGTCCGATACAACTTTTCATGTAAACATTCGCACAAATTTTAAGTTCTAATCTCAGTACCCACGAAAAAAAAAAATTCAGAAATTTGCCTTTAGTTGTCATAGCATTGGTCAAATATTTAGTTTTATGAAAAAAAAAAGATAGTATTGTTTTAAATATGACATCATTTTTACCCACTGAATCACTTTGCCTAGTGTCTCAAACGCGGTATCAGCGTAATGTAAAATTATTGAAATGTAACTGATTTATGAAGAAGAATGCATGTTTTTTTAAATGTCTGACGTCATTTTCTGTTCAAAAATTATTTTTATTTGTAATGTGAAAATGGCGTCAATGAGGATATAATCAACAAAAATAATAAACCATGACTATGTTCCTATTACTTTCAATATGAATGGAGTATTTCAGTTGCCACAATTTCAAAATTTGTATTAAAAAGTACAAAAAAATTAATAACTCAGAAACAAATTGAGAAACAGCTTTCAAACAAATTGCATTTAAAAGCACATTTTTTTCCCTGTACGAAGGTGTAAAAAATTTAAATGTGCGATGTTTAGAAGATAAAAAATTTGCAGTAGCGAAAATTGCAAAACCGAAATTTCATTTCAAATTTCAAAGTGTTGCCATTCGCAAAATGACGTATGCGTTACGCACAGATATGTTTGTCCTTTATAATATAGATAATAGATGTTCAAACTAAAAAATACCTACCGGCTCTACCTACAGACACAGATAGATTTCGAAGTTAAGTACTTATTTCCCCAACAAAAACAAAATCAAGATAAACCCAGTTTAACAATTTTATCTGTCCGCTACTGACGAATTTTTATTTTAATCTTTCTGTAAGAGTTAGTTTTATGATGGGATCACGTTAATTCGATAACATTTTAAACAACCCCTATTTTTTTTTTTTACCTCTTGAGAATATTTTTAGTAATATCATCCATTAGAAGAGTTCATCTTATCAAAAGATTGTAACTACAAAAGTAAGAGATAATATTTAGAAGATTTATATAATAAATTTAAACCGTATAATGATTGTTTCATTGAATGAACCACACACCATATTTTATATTCTGACATTCTCTTTATTGATACACGTGCGTGTTTAACAATTCAACCCTATACACACCATCTCTGGGGGTTGTCAAAAATGTTCATCTCGCATATGATACTTTTTTTTATCGCATTAGTGACCGATAAACCGACTATCGCGTTAGTGGCGAATTAACCGATATGTGATTTTTTTTTCTTCTACAACCCCGCTTTTTAGGGTTTCGTTCATCTGACGAAACCCTATTCGTCTCACTCCTTTGTCCGTCTGTCTGTCGGTCACAGATCCCGTTCTCAGAAACTATACCTGTTCGAGACTTGAAATTTTGAGTACTTATAGCTGAACATCTCACATCAACCAACAAATCATAAAACTTTGAAAAAGTCGGTAATTAACCGAATTACGGGCTAAATAACTTCTAAAATTAACCAATCCACCTTTTTAACGCAGGTTCAAACGGACATTCTCCAAATCTTCGGAGTTTCTGCTAAGGGTTGCCAGTAAAATCAGCCGATGCCCGGTTACCATGGAGGAAATGAAGCCGAAAAACGAAATGGACATTTTAAAGTGAAATCGTATATCAGAAAATATTGGTCCGAGAAATTTGTAAATGGAATAGATAGACGCGGAAAAAAATCTACTTTCATTTGGTATAAAGTTCACATTTCTGCAATGTGTATAAGTTAAAATATCCACTAAAAATCGATCGAGAAAAATTTAATTTCTTTAATTGGAAAGACAAGGAAAAAAGATTTCATTTCCGCGGGAAAGCAGCTGTGAGACATAACGACGCTGCGGTTTTCCATAGTAGTATATTTTAATACGAAATTTTAACTTTTTAAATATTAAATTCTTTGATTAAATTTTTTGGCATCTCGATGTGAAATTTCTCACTGATTTTATTGATACCCATTTCTAAGTCCTATCTTAATTACAAGTTGAAATATTAATTATTATTTTATTAATCGGTTTATTGCTGTCAAATGCGTCGATTAAAATGGAGACACGTGCTTTTTTAACCACGAAATAACTTAAATTAGGAAATATAATAATTTGCGCGGGGTCTTGAACAGCGCTACGAGATAAGTATAACTCATTCATCATCAGAAAGTTTACAAGTATTCATACCACTATTTTCGAATAGTAATTTCAGGAAATATCTTGAATTATTGGTTAAGACCACCACTCAATCTGTTTGAAACTTTAAGATAGTTTATAGCACACAAGAAAAAGTGTAAATAAGAATGGAGTGTGATATTTCGAGGAGAGGGGGGGAGCTAGAATTATTTTTAAAATCTTAGCGTTTGTTACCGCAGCAAATATTTGAAATTCTTGTATAAGACCGCCACCATCCCGACCCATGTATCTACGGAAAGATTGCGTAAAGGAGTTTCGTTCAGATATGCTTTTGTTAAGAATAGAGTGCATTCCCTGATGGTGGAATGTGGAACTAACATAACCCGATTTTGTTAAAATTAGGAAATCTAAGAAGTCGATCTGTTTGAAACTTTAAAATATTTTATAGCACATAAGATAAAGTGTAAAAAAGAATCACACGTGAAATTCCGGAGAGGGGGGGCGGGCGCTAGATTTCTATTTTTAAAAATTCTGATCGCTTTAGGTGACTTGTTTGAGGGAGTCCTGAGATATATGCTACTTATTTAATATAAAATTGTCTAAAGTTTAGTTACCACTATTTCCGAATAGTAATTTCAGAAAATATCTTAATTTCGTATTAAGACCGCCACCACCTCGAGTAACATATCTACTTATAAGTTGTTTAACGGAGTTTCCTTCCGATACAGTTTTGTTAAGAATATAGTACGCTCCCTGGTGGTGTAATGTGGAACTAACATAACGCGATTTTGTTAAAATTAGGAAATATAACAAGGCGATCTGTTTGAAACTTTAAGATAGTTTATAACACATTAGAAAAAGTTTATAAAAAATGGCGCGTGAAATTTCGGGAAGATGGCGAGAGGGGGAGGGGCAAAATATTTCTTTTCTGTTTCATGCGGTTTCAGGTGCGTTTTTTTGACTGAGTCCTCAGATACATGCTACTTATTAAATACAAATATGTCAAAAGTTAAATTACCACTATTTCCGAATAGTAATTTCAACAATTATCTTAAATTTTTGCTGAAGACCGCCACCCCCTCGAGTAAAATATCTACTAATGGGTTGTGTAAAGGAGCTTCGTTCAGATACGCTTTTGTTAAGAATACAGTGCGCTCCCTGGTGGTGGAATGTGGAACTAACAGACCGCGATTTCATTTAAAGTAGGAAATCTAACAATGCGATCTGTTTTAAACTTTAAGATACTTTATAACACACGATAAAAAATTATAAAGAAGAAGGGCGCGTCGCATTTCGAGGGGGGGGGTGTTGAGGGAGGTGCGCGAACAAAATCAGGAAATATAACTGGAGGATCTGTTTGAAACTTTAATATGGCTTATAAAACATAACATAAATTTTAAAAATCAGGCACTTTTCGAAATTTGGCAGATACCCGTCATGTGATATATAGTAGCATTTCGGGGGGGGGGGACACGAACAAAATTAGGAAATATAACAAGGCGAATATGTTTGGAACTTTAACATAGTTTAGGATGTGTTTACCAAAATTTAAAAGGTATTCCATGACGATAAATGTACTGGACGTTTTGAAAGAAAGTGTTTTGAAAGGAATAGTAAACGAAACCCCTTGTGCGATCTATGATCACACTTACCCACTTGTTTATATTTGTTTATTTATTTATTTATTTTTGCTGCAACAGATGGTTCTATAAAAAACTTGCCAATATAAAAGTTTAATATAATATCAAGAAGATTTATAATAAATTTAAGTGGATTTGATATCTTGTGAAATGTCGAAGTTATGAATTTTTTTCTTCTTAAAACCCTATTTTTTCACTTCTTGAGACCATTTTTAATGATATCAAAAATCTGTCATACATAACATTTCGGCCCTTTTTCTAGAAGTAATAATAATTTTAGACTAATTCGGTATGTATCATAATTAAAAATTTATAGGTTTAACAGTTAAAAAAAAAAAAACGAATTTCCAGCCCCTTCGTCCAATTTTGTCCATTAACAAACTTGACCGAGATTTGCTGCCCCTTGATTTTATATATCAATATGGAAGAGACTTGTGCAGAATTATGGACGGTATCTTGTCCTTAAAAAAAAAAATATATATATATATATATATATATAAAGATATAAAGATATATATATATATATATATTCAGTGTGATTCATAAATATCAAAACAATAGGCTATCTCCTTAAATATTGCTCCTAGGCACATATTTTTAATTGCAAAGTTTCATAAAAAAGATGCAAAATTTGATGAGGTAAGTTTAAATTCCATGAGGGGTATATTTGGGAAAATGCAGAAGTTGCATTTTTATATGACACACGTAGGATAAAATTTCCAATTAGGAAAATTTTCCTTATCTATTCCTGAATTAAAACCAAAACAATTCCACCTTCATATCATCAAAATGTCCGTTTAAATAATTCGCAAGATTTTAAGGGATTAGACACAAATTGAAATGCGTGTAATTGATTGTAATGCAAGAAACAAAGTTGCTTTAATAGTTCCAGGAAACATGTAAAAAATATATTTATTGAATTAGAATTTTGATTTTTTTTCTTCTTTTTGATAGTTAACTATATAATTTGCAAACAAAATCACATTCATATATTTTGTTATTTTTATTAAGTGAGGTAATTTAAGATTGTTATAAATCGAAACAATATTTTTAGAATTTTACATTTTTTTATCTAATTAAAGAAGAAAATGTAATTTAACTTTTTTCAGGTTTGATGTAATGAATATAAATTTAAAAAAATGAAGAAGCTTACTTTTAAAATATCATATCATTAAAAATAAATATTTTTTTCAAATTTGCCGAAACAAAATTAATCTAAATTGATCGAAAAAGACATGTTCGAAGTTTGTAACTTCTTTATTTAACTATTCTTGAATTACAATAGCTAAAAGACGAGAAATGGTAAAAAAAAACATAATTCAGAAAAACGTTGCTAAAGTTTTAAACAAAGATTGGCTGCTAATAAAATGCTTAAATGCTTTTTTTTTTATTATTGCTCGTGAATAAGAAACTCCTTCCTGAAGCTTAAACATATGATTCAGCTTTACATACGATTCAACTTTAGCTCTTTCCACATTTAGCTCTTTCTGTACTATTTAATCTACTAAAAAACAACTTTTCAAAAGTAAAAAAAAAGCCAAGCAAAAAAAAAAAAAAAAGAAAAGAAAAAAGGGGAAAGTTGTGGCTAAAAAATAGTGTGATATCAAATTTCCAAGCTAATATTATGGTACTTATTTAACATTTTTTATTAAAAATTTACCATATGTAAGTCGAGTACCTAAGTATGCGTTGATAGAAAGCCTTTTCTCCTTTACTTAATACATCATAACGTGTTTCTGAAAATAATTTTTTTTTAATTATGCATGATGGGCTTGGCGGCCATCTTTCCATATTTTACACAATTTTCTAAGCACACAAGTACATTGTTAAGATCGGAAATTCGAAATTGTTGCTAAAGCAAACATTTTATGCTTTTAATTTATGGAAATGAGTGCCTAGAAATTTGTGTCTTAAAATAAAGTTGAAGTAACTTCAGGTTTTATCTTATGATTCTCTTTTTTCGGAGGGGGTTAATTAATTAGTTAAAGCAGTAAAAATCAATTTGTTTTTCTTTTCTTCAAAATAAAAGACTTTCTTAATTTATCTGTCTGTAGCCAAAACTAGAAGTTCAAAATTGTTAATAATGCAAACATATTACGAGCTTGTCTGCTTAGAAATTTGTGTAAAATATGGAAAGATGGCCGCCAAGCCCATCATGCATAATTAAAAAAAATTTATTTTCAGAAACACGTTATGATGTATTAAGTAAAGGAGAAAAGGCTTTCTATCAACGCATACTTAGGTACTCGACTTACATATGGTAAATTTTTAATAAAAAATGTTAAATAAGTACCATAATATTAGCTTGGAAATTTGATATCACACTATTTTTTAGCCACAACTTTCCCCTTTTTTCTTTTCTTTTTTTTTTTTTTTTTGCTTGGCTTTTTTTTTACTTTTGAAAAGTTGTTTTTTAGTAGATATCAGTTCTTTTTTTTAAACAGATTATATATAATTGAAATAATTCTACTCGCTAAAATTAGTCCTTGTATAGCCTTTATAAGTAGGGAACAAACACAATAGTATACACTTTGTTTACCTATCATTCATTTTTTAGAGTAATTAATAATTTAAAACTAAGGAAAGTCAATTTCTTCTTTCAAAGTATCAGTCTTTCTCAATTTATATCGCCTTAAAATTTTCTATGAGGGATGAAAATTTAGTAAAAATCAAATAGAGTCAAAATAAAATATATATTTACAGTTAGTCTGTCAGTTAATTGTTTGTTCTAACTTTTTTTTGCTGACGGTTTTGCAAAATAAATTTATCTTTACAAATACCTACGGAAAATCCGAGAATGAAGCCCCGCAGGCATCTAAAGAATCGAAGATCTGTCTAAAGAAGTAAATCTAGCAATTCTAGACATGATGATGAAACATTTTTGATAAAAAAAATCTAAAAATTTAAAGATGTAAACTGTACATATAACTTCATCTTCATTTAGATCGTGTTATAGAGAAGAAAGAATAAATATGTAATTTTACTCAAGTCTGTTTATCCATACCTATTTGCATAAATGTGAGAATATAATTTCGTATAAAAATTCCCGTAAATTGATTATATTTAATAGTCTATTATTAAAGCCGCATAAACATTAGAATAAAATTTTTTGCAGTTAAAAATTGCCTGAAATCTATAGTCTTATCGTTCGTCAAATTTGTTATATGTTTTTTTTTAATACCCAGACACCTTTTCTAAACTCTCACCAAAGATCACAGAAATACTGAAATTATCCAAATACTTATACCTTTCTATCGTATTTCTTTTTTTGAGTGGGGGGAGGGGTGAGGAAGGGCGCTTAAGAACTTCGTTTTGTTCTTAGAATTCTGAATTAATCATTGAAAAGATCTGCCTACGTAAGTCTTGTTGCAGAATTTTCATTAGGTAAGAGTTGCATCAACTTATACATCATGTGAATATATTAAATTACTTTTGTAAAATACTAGCTGGGAGCCATTGATATTTTCAGAGCTTTTGCCTACATTTTAAACTTAAATTATTTACAACTATTCATTAATTTTCTATACGAATTAAAGAAGTCGTTGTTTCCATGGCAACTGTACCTTTCACTATTGCTTGTTTGTTTGATTGAACACATATATATCAGATCACGTGAGGATCACGGCGGGATTTGAACCCGCCCCCACCTACGTTCTCAAGCGATTAGCGGCGTGGTGTCTTATCCACTCAGCCACGGTGGGCCACTATTGCTTTATCTAATACCCAGATACTCAAATTTAACCAGCTGCGCTTAGAATCATGCTCATAACAGAGTACATTTATATGTAAGAGTGGTGACACATATGCACAAGTCGTGTACTCATATTCAAGTTTTTGTCCAAAGTACAGTAACTCAGTTTTCATTAATAGACGTGGAAGATTTCGATTAAACTAACCAAAAAAGTTTAAAAACATTGGCTTTCTGATTTCATTTTATGCAAAATCGTCTTAACCAACCAAAGTTAATGTCCGGGATCCAGAGTGTTTACTGCAAACATAAAAAAAGTTTTCAAAAATGCAGGCTTCTGATTGATCAATCTCATCGCGCTAATAGCGTGAAATCTATCTTGATCCCGGTCTATTCAACGTCCTTTAAATATTCGAGAAAGCCTTGACAAGTCAGGAAAATATCACACAAAGCAGGCAAAACAAAGAAGAAAAATCATTCATTGGCTCGTTCATATCCACGAGCCAATGAATGATTTTGTTCCTTTGCTTTGCCTGCTTTGTGTGATGTTTTTGTGACGCGTGTCAAGACTTTCTCAAATATTTAAGGGGCGTTTGTTTATTTCACCACCATGAAGCTATGAAAGGAGAGGAGCAGACATGTCAATCTTCCCGTGTGAAAAACTACATAAAGAAAACGAGTTCTTTCCCCCTCTTCTGCCCTTTTCTCTCTTGATTTTGACCGATAGCAGCCCATTTAGCAGTCTCCATAGCAAGATGCAGCTATATATGGCGGACGCAAGGGGGAGGGTGTTAGCGTGACCAATGACATAATAGGCCAGTTTATGACGTTTAAAAGTCACACGGAGTTGGATCATCTTTACACGATGATTAGTACAAAGCGGTGCGCCGATTTTTTTTGTGTCCATTGCCGTGTACAGATAATCAACTCCGTGTGACGTGATGAGCTGGCCACACTTAGGAACAGCTTCAAATGACGTCATCTACTTCGAGGCAAACGAAAAAGGACAGGCTACCGCGGCGCTACTGCGTCTAGAATATATAGTGTGGAAATCCAATCAGTCGATCACAGCGATATCTGCAGGATATTTCCCAAAACTCCAAGACAATTTGGTCTAGACGCTGTAACATTTTTTTTTAAACGTTTTATTAACTTACATTTGACCTGTGTGCTTGGCGTCAAACCCGCTGTAATAATACGATGTTTACTTTGAAATTTGAAAATATATAGCAGATGTCGCTGCGATAATCTCCCTGGATTTCAGCGTCAGTGCACATTTAAGGGATACACTTTTTAGCGGTTCTTGGATAGCAAATTTCCACATTATGTATTCTAGACGCTGTAGCGGTGCATTACACATGTCTCTTTCTTCTTTAAAAAATATCCTGCAGATGTCGATGGAAATGACTGTTTGGAATTCGACATCGTTGTACATTTAAGGGATTCAATACTTTCGCGCTTTTTTAAGTATTGCTGGGATAGTCGATTTCTACAACATATAATCTAGACGCTATAACGGAGCTATAGTTTCTAGAAGATATAGTTTAAAAATCGGCTTATTAAAAAAGTGCTAAAAATTGTATCCCATAAATGTTGAACGAGGCTGAACGACGAATGTCGATTACAGCGACATATGGTAATTCCAACATAACTATTTCAAAAGAAAATGTTTCGCTCAGAGAAGATCTAGAAAATGTTGCTCCTATCGACATTTGTCATTCAGTATTTTTCAATATTTATGGGATTCAATTTTTAGCACTTTTTAAAGAATTACTGGAATAGCCGGTTTCCACACTGTGACCGTGATCTAGGTAGATTTTTCTGTGTTATCGTAACGAGATTGACCAATCAGAAGCCAGAATTTTTGCTAACTTTTCACTGTTTGCAAAATTGTACCTGGATACCGGCCTATATTTCTAGACGCTATAACTGAGCTCAGGAATAGTACAGAAAGCAAACTCTCTATTTTGATACATTAAGGCCGGGATCTAATTAGGAACAAGTGTGTCTCTATAACGAAGTAGCGACATACGGCCAATAAATGTTTATTGGTAAAAGTGATAAAAACAAATCGTTAAAGTTCTTTACGAGCATGCCATTATCGCCAGGTTAATGCATGCTGAATTATTTCCCTAGTCTAATAGAGATCGTCCATGCGCGTATCTTCTAATGGAGGATATTCCAAATATGGGTTCGAGGCTGAAAAAGTCACGTGGTACCGGTAATTTACCCAAAGAATTTCTAACTGATAGAAGGGAAACAGGAAACTACACTGTTAAAAATATCGTGAAAAATTACCTCGGTTCTTACAGCTTCTCTATTTTCTGACCAATGAGAACGCTACATAAACGCCTATGAAGCGTTCTCATTGGTCAGAATACAGATAGCCTTTAAAAACAGAGGTAATTTTTCACGATATTTTTAACAGTGTACTACTGCTTTCTCCCATGAACTATTTCATTGGCTAGCGGGGATTTACATTACGTAGACGGAGACTTCCCTTCTTTACGCTAGACGTTCTTGCCTTGACCATGTGATCATAACGTAGATTGAATATCCTCTATTCAAGAAAGCGAATTGCCGTACTTTCGACAAAAGCTTGAAATGAGCATGTCTCCTGTGCATATATCACCACTCTTATGTATAAAGGCTCTCTGTTATGGTGTTGTTTCTGATACAGCGCCTAGAATACCTAGTGTGGAAATATGCTATCCAAAGAGTTCTAAAAATTTGTATCCCTTAAATGTGCGACGATACTGCTAAAATTTCAAGTGTCGATCGCAGCGACATCTGTGGGATTTTCGTATTACTATTATTACATTGTATAGACTAGCAATTTCTTGCAGTTGTAGAAAATATCCTGCAGATGCCGCTGCGATCTGCCTATTACAGCAGTATCATTGCACATTTAAGGGATACAATATTTTAGCGCTTTTTTAAGTATTACAGGGTTAGCCGATTTCAACACTATATATTCTAGGCGCTATAGTTTCTGAGCGCTGTTGGTTAAATTTCGATATTCGTGTTTTAGAGTGAGCAATAGAGAAAAGTACTAAAACTATTGAAACAACAACTTCTTTAATATTGAAATGTATAGCAAAGGAGTTCAGAATCAATGCCTTAAATAGTTTCGAATACGCACTGTTGTTATGACATCAATACCCTTCCTGGATGTGGAAATGCAAAATTGTGTTCAACATAATTGGCCGCAATCTAGATAGATTTTTCGCTGTTAGCGAAACAAGATTCATTAATCAGAAGCACTTTTGCGAACTTTTCGCTGTTTGCAGCAATGCAGGCTATTGATTGGTGAATCTCGTTTCGCTAACAGCGAAAAATCCATCTGGATCCCAGCCTAAATTTCTGCACTTCATCCATGGCACTAAGAAAATGACTCAAAACTTTTATGACATAGGCCGGGATCCAGAAGCAGCAAAAATTCTCAAACATTCTGGCTTCTGATTGGTCAAACTCATTTCGCTAACAGCGAAAAATCTATCTGGATCTCGGCCATAGTTTTCTTCGATGAAATCAATGCAAAAGGATAATATAAAAAATTTTAAAAGACTTCTAAAATGATTTGGCGGGTTTATCGCTGTTTGGCATAATTTATAAACTTTAAAATTAATTAACAGTTTTTCGCTAATTAAGAATAGAAAATTTGTGTTTTTAAAGCTGAATTTTACAAAAGCACGTAGATTGAGTAAATATCTGTCCAAAAATGCAATCCTTACTTTTTTATGTCCATTATTTAAGTCTCTACCTTGATTGAACCATAAATTGTGACGAAGAAAATAAATCGATCATTTTCAGTATCTCGACGTTATTTTAAAAAATCTATATCTCTGTTTATAATTAATTTATGAGGATGCATTTGGTCTCAAATTGAAGATATTTTCCATTAGGTCCTTCTGGTTTTGGTTTTATTTTTCTGCGATGATTGGTTCTTTTGATATGGGAAATTTTACGCTGGCATGTTTGGTTGATTTTACATGGAGAAGTTGTCATCAGTATAATAAGCAGTTACGGTGTCTTGCGTTTTATTCTTGGCGTTTGTTTGTTTGGCGAGGTTAGCATTTTTTTCAGCTTGGCTTGGCAGAACGACCGTCCTGCTTGATTGTCCGTCAGTTAATTTAAAACAACATTTTTTATAACATGCCGATTATGAGGGGGGTTTTTTCATAATTTTAGCCCTCACAACTTCAAGTTTTATATCGCCCCGGTGAGGCCATTAAAAAATGTCTGTATTCTGTGGACGCGCCAGGCGCGGATATTACTTTCGCTGATGACTCCACTGGGCCGGGACTGACGTATTTTTTTATACCGAACTGGGACTGACATTCTTCTGCACGGAGCGAAATTTTCAGCCCTGGCCTCGACCCAAGCCGTATTAATATCATTGTCCCTCACTGACTTGATCCATGTCAGTAAAATTTGGCTCAGTGCAAAAATTTTTACAAAAAATACGTATATTTTTAAATTGCCATTACTTTAAAATTAAACTTTAAAATTCATTTTTTAAGGACAGTAGATTTATAGGCATGAAATTAAAATACAGTAAAATCAGTGAAAAAGAACTTGCCTATGTCATAAACCTGTCTTAAACGGAAAATGTGTTGTTCCATGCTAAATGAAAATTGTAATATCTGAGAAAAAAAAAATGATTACATTTACACCTCCTAGGAAGAGAAGTTTTATACAACGTATTTTTTTGTTTCCTATGTGATTCTGTCTCCGGAGATTTTACTGTATAACATTTTTAAAGTCTTCAATACATGGAAAATGGATTAAAGATAGTAAATGATACGTTGCATTTACATGCAAATAGAGATTCATAAAAAAAAAATATCACAGCCTTTGACGCTTCTTTAAAAATGAATATTATAAACATGAGAAATGAGAAGCTATAATAAGTATTTTTAGACAGAACTCATCCCTACAATTTTTTTTAACCATTTCGAAATAAAACACTATATTTTGTAGACGTTAAGTCGGACCGAGCCAAGATTTTTACTTTTCTTATTTTAACTTTTTTTTGGGTCGGACCGAACCCGAGCAGGGAAATTTCGGCCCGTGCAGGTCTCTAGGGCAGACCTACAGCACATTTTGAAAGCAAGTTTTACGTAAAATCTACACGCTATTTTATTTCCAAAAGAGAAGCACTGTTTTAAACCTACTTTTAATTACGTATAATGTGTGGATGATCCCTATCTCACGTTCAAAATAAGTCAATAACATGTCACTCAGAGGCAGGAGTAAATGGTGTAACTCACGAATTTTTTGCGTTTAATTCAGGAATGGATAAGGAAACATTTTCTAACTGGAAATTTTACTCTACGGGGATCGTATAAAAATTTAGTTTTTGTATTTTCTCACATAGACCTCCCATGGAGTTGCAACTCATATCATTAAATTTTCCATCTTTTTTTATGAAACTTCGCAATTGGAAGTATGTATCTAGGTGCAATATTTAAAGAGATAGCCTATTGTTTCTATATTTATGAATCACACTGTATATATATATATATATATATATATACATATATAATAAATTTGAAATCACAAATATATGAAGAAATTGATAAAGTTCTAAAGTTGATTTAGAAATGAACATATGAAATCAGTATGTAAAATAAAAAACTATGAATGACTCACAGAATCATCAGAGGAGCTTGAGAGTGCATTCATAGAAGATGCGTTATTTCATCCAATTTTGTCGGCATTAAGCCTAAAATGACAAAATTTAGCTCCTTATAACGCAAACATTACAGAAAATAGATTGGATCTGGATTAATAAATTGGAACTGGATTAATAATAATAATGTTTAGAGTTGCCATCTTAAGTCCAAAAAAAAAAAATAATAAAAAATAAAAGGAATTAAAATGATTGAAGAAATAAACAATAGGTTTGGAAAAAAAAAAGAAAAAAGAGTGATAATAATTTTAGATGGGAGGGACAACAAACAAATATTTAAATATTGTGAACTGAAAGATTAATGCTAAAGTAAATACATTTGGATTTCAAGTGAATGAGATAGTAATAATGGTACATAATCTACAAGATGTAAAACAAACTGAAGACTAATGGAGATAATACATGAAAAATGCACTATTGCAGCTATGAATACATGTATTAAGAGAATTAAAATGAACAAAGTGAAATTGAACAGCTAAAACCAAGCTATAATAATTACCAAGCTAGAATTACCTATTACTTGATAAAGAGAGTACCATTAAAAATGCCAGAATAAGGTTGTAAGACTAAACTAAAAATAACATATTTAATAACATGCGCATTTGCAGCAATGCTATTAGAATGCTGAAATAATAAATTTGAAATCACAAATATATGAAGAAATTGATAAAGTTCTAAAGATGATTTAGAAATGAACATATGAAACCAGTATGTAAAATAAGAAAATATGAATGACTCACAGAATCATCAGAGGAGCTTGTGAGTTCATTCATAGAAGATGCGTTATTTCATCCAATTTTGTCGGCATTAAGCCTAAAATGATAAAATTTAGCTCCTTATAACGCAAACATTACAGAAAATAGATTGGATCTGGATTAATAAATTGGAACTGGATTTATAACAATAATGTTTAGAGTTGCCATCCAAAGTCCAAAAAAAAAAAAATAAATAAATAAATAAAAGTAATGAAAATGATTGAAGAAATAAACAATAGGTTGAAAAAAAAAGAGTGATAATAATTTTAGATGGGAGGTACAACAAACAAACATTTAAATATTGTGAACTGAAAGATTATTGCTAAAGTAAATACATTTGGATTTCAAGTGAATGAGATAATAGCAGTAATGGTACATAATCTACAAGATGAAAAACAAATTGAAGACTAATGAAGATAATACATGAAAAATGCGCTATTGCAGCTATGAATACATGTATTAAGAGAATTAAAATGAACAAAGTGAAATTGAACAGCTAAACCCAAGCTATAATAATTACATATATATATATATATATATATATATATCCTGTTACGTTACGTTATAAGGAGCTACATTTTGTCATTTTAGGATTTATGCCGACAAAATTGTATGAAATAACGCATCTTCACTATGAATCAACCTACAAGCTCCTCTGAAGATTCTGTGGGTTATTCATAGTTTATTATTTTTATTTTACATACTTGTTTCCTATGTTTATATCTAGTTCATCTTTAGAAATTTACCATTTTGTTCATATATTTTTGATTTCAAATTTATTATATATATATATAGATATATACATATAGATTGAGAGATAGAGACATAGATAAAGTATTGAACTGGGGGTAGATTTAGATTCTAGGGGTCATGATCGGCCTAAATCTTCAAAGATTTTTCAGAAAGTATAACATAAGGGAGAATGTAATAGATAGTATTTCATACGAAATATACTTAATTATCTCTAATGGACGTTTAAGGAAAATGATTATTATTTCATTAATTGTTATGAATAAAATTACCGTAAAATAATTTCCATTATTTTCATAAATACCGTATATTTAAGGCGAATTTAGAAAGGAAGAGCAGAAAAATTCGAAGATTTGATATTCATGAATCTAAAGATCATTTATAATAACTCCAATCTCGCATATTATTATCGAAATAATGTTTCTATGAAATTTTTTAAGTAATTAACGGATTTAAATTTCAAATGAGAAAATTATGTAGAAAGGATTACTTATGAAATTATATTTGCATGCAAATTGGAAGAGAGTGATGAATTTTTCAGTTTTTGTATCTTAAAAGTAATTAAAGGTTTTACGTTTCAAACAAGACTATGATATGGAAAACATTATTTTTGAAATTAAAATTGCTTGAGAATTTTAAGTGAGTGATGAATTTTTCAGTTCATGCATTTAAAGGGCTTGGTCAGCTAGTAAGATGCGGGAAATTAATGAGAAATGCAGTTATTAGCTGCAGTTATCAGAAAATGCAGTTATCAGCTGAGCTAAACTAAACTTGCAGCGTTACGATCTATGGAGGAACAGGGTTCACAATGTTCTTGACTCTGGGACTTGAGGTGATACATCCTATGTCCCGATCAAGTTGTCAGCAAAACGCGTGATCCTCAGTTTTTTAATTTCCAACCAAACTTTGTTTTTATTTTATCTACCCCGATGAGCTGAGAGAGTGAGTGAATCTTTCACAGTCCGGAGTCGAACTTTGGACTTGTTGCGTGGTAGCCAGACGCGCTGAACATTACGTCACTGGGAATTAAATATTTATAATACATGGGTTATGCAGAAAGATTTAAACTCCAGTGTAGGCCAAAGTGCTTGATATATTTTAAAACTCAATTAAAAAAAGAAAAAATAACCTGCATATGATTTTGTGGTTTGGAGGAAAATGCTTGTCATGATCGAACGTTTTAGTTATGCAAAACGTAGTTTAAAGAATATTTGATAAAGGCCATCACATCTTAAAAAGTGAGAGAAATGGTAATTTAAAACACCTGATGTCCTCATTAAAGAGAAATGAAAAGGAAAAAGGAAAATTGTAGAAAACCGGTTTGAAACCAAATTAAAACAAGTGGGTAAGTGTGATCACATATCGCACAGAGGGTTTCGGTTAATATCCCTTTCAAAACACTTTATCCTTTTGAAAAATCTGCTAATTCCACATTTCGCAACCAGGGGCGCGCTCTATTCTAAATAAACCTCTATCCGAACGAAACTCCGTTTTACATACTATCCGTGTATATATTAGTAGATGAGATTGGGCCCATAGCACTTGAGATAAGTAGGCGCCCCTGGTGGTAAAAAGTAGAACTATAATATGTAAAGCTGTGGTGCATAATATGAAAGAATGGTCAAAGGGGTGTCGGCAAAAGTTGGAAAAGTGCTCCCCGGGTGAAAAGGGCGGAGGTTAGAAAAATTGCTTAAAATATACAAGTTAGAGCACAGAGGAGTAAATAATATAAGACTTTTTGAAAATTTTATGATTTGACGTGTGGTCTGAGGTATTCAGCTATACGTATACAAAAATTCATATCTCCAACTTAATTAGAGCCTCTCGTAGAAAGAATTGCATAAAATACATATGTGGTAGCTCAAAGGGTTAAACGTAAGACTTTTTCAAAGTTTTAAGATTTGTCGTCAGGCCTCAGGTGTTCTCCTATAAGTATGCAAAATTTCAAATCTCCAATTTAATAAGGGGCTCAGTTAGAAAGAATTGTTTAAAATACACATGTGGGAGCCCAAAAGGTTAAATGTACGACTTTTTTCGTCGTTTGATGTAAGGTATTCAGCTATAAGTATGCAAAATTTCACTCCTCCAACCAAATTAGGGGCTCACTTAGAATGAATTGTTTAAAATACACATGTGGGATCCCAAAGGGTTAAATGTACGACTTTTTCAAAATTTTATGATTTGTCGTTTGATGTGAGGTATTCAACTATAAGTATGCAAAATTTCACTCCTCCAACCTAATTAGAAAGAATTGTTTAAAATACACATGTGGGAGTCCAAAGGGTTAAATGTACGACTTTTTCAAAATTTTATGATTTGTTCTTTGATGTGAAGTATTCAGTTATAAGTATGCAAAATTTCACACCTTCAACCTAATTAGAGGCTCACATAGAAAGAATTGTTTAAAATACACATGTGGAAGCCCAAAGGGTTAAATGTACGACTTTTTCAAAATTTTATGATTTGTCGTTTGATCTGAGGTGTTCATCTATAAGTAGGCAACATTTGACGCCTGCAACGTAATTAGTGACTCACTTAGAAAGAATTGTTTAAAATACACATGTGGGAGCCCAAAGGGTTAAATGTTAGACTTTTTCAAAATTTTATGATTTGTTGTATGATGTGTGGTGTTCATCTATAAGTATGCAAAATTTCAAGTCTCCAATATGTATAGTTTCTGATATTTCTTCCAATATGGGCTCTGTGACGGACAGACAGACGGACGGACGGACGGACAGACAGACAGAGGAACGAGACGAATAGGGTTTCGTCAGATGAACGAAACCTTAACAATAAAACATTTTGACTCTAATTCTCAATCTATTTTATCTCACATCGCAATAGAATTTGTTTTTAAACTTCCGCGATACACTAAACTTAGGTTTAATGCTGAAAGTATTATAAAGGAAGAAATTTCATTTTAAATGTATTTAATAATTCAGAAAAAATGTTCTATCACAACCATAACAGAAGACATTTGCTGCTTATCGTTAGGAGCTTCTAGGCGATATTGGCGAAATGATAGGCGAATAGAAGGAAATGATTCATGCACATTTTGTAGCAACCTATTTGCGGTTTCATAGGCAAATTAAATTATTTTCAAAATTTATATAATTTATTTATTGTGAAGAAGCTTTTATTTATTTTTATATAAAAACATAACTGAATTGTATATTAAAAATAACAACAACAACAATAACAATAATATCAATAATAATAATATTAATAATAATAATGTATATACAGGGTACTTCAAAAGTTCGGTGCGAAGGAAAAACGCGTTAAAAAAAGATCTATGGATCGGAGAGACATGCGGTTTCCAGATAAATACTCAACATGGTACGGGATTTTGTATGAGACCAACAAAAAATAAGTTCGAAATCTCAACATTAGAGGATGCTACTGCAGTTAATTCCATGGAATAATGCTCTATTTCTTACACAACGCAAGATTTGGATAAAAAAAATGTACTTCCAATATTCTCTGATGTTTTCGTATCCAAATCTTGCATTGTGTGAGCAGTAAGGCATCATTCCATGGAATTACGTGGAATCCATGGAATTAATAAAAATATGGGTAAATTTGCAATTGGGAGCTAATTAATAGATAGTATTACCCATTTTTAAATTATTTTCATCGCAATTCTCTTAATTTCTTAATTTTTTAACTTGTCTCCCGTTATATGTAAATTTAGTAACGAGTATGTATGCGCAGACTACGTAACGCATTTTTGAATGGTGATGAGTATGCACGTGTTTGCATAATTGTAATTTTTTTCGTTTTTTGGTTATTACTTCTTTGAAATTAATGTATACTCATATATACTGAGAGCCTTGCTATTAAATAAGGCAAATAAGAACATAAGAAAATTATGAAGACATTATTGTTCTATTTCTATATTATGCACTATATGGCCAATGATGACCGGTCACGTGCAATTATAGACGTTCTGTTAAATATCTAGAAAAATGCGTGAGGAATTATTCTGAAACGCCAGGTGTATAAACAGAATAGTACAGGTCATATATTTCCGCGAAGATTTTCCCCGAAACCCCATAGGGGACCGTCAACAAATTTAAAAAGAACGAATATATTTTGGAAAACCCTGTAAAAACTAATGTAGCAAAAGCGTTCAAACTCTAGAACATGATTAACTGGCTTATTGAAATACACTGTTTTCATTTTTATAAAGATAGCATGTATACTAGTAGAGAAATTAAGGATTTTACAAAAACAGCCCCAAATTTTGCAAATTATACATGACATCTTGCAATCAAAATTAAAAAAATCTTAAAAACTGGATGAAAAATGAGCAGATTTACTAAATAATGTTTCACTGCGCATGCGCGAATGCAATCAAGATAAAATGTGCATAATTTATTAGCTAAGTGTATAGAGCAACTTTTATGAAAGACTCAAAAACTTAGCTTTAAAGTTCTGAAAATTATCGTCGATAGAATAAGCTCAAAAACCGTTGTTCCCAAAAGGAAGTAAAAAGATGAGGTGTTGTAGCCAAATATAGTATTGCATGCAATATTGTGTACGCTATATTGGCACTAAACAAAGGATATTTGAATACAACTCCTCATCTTTTTGCTTCATTTTGGGAACAATTGATTCGAGGTTATTCTTACGACAATAATTTTCAGAACTTTAAAGCTATGTTTTTGAGACTTTCACAAAAGTTGCTCTGTACACTTAGCCAATACATTTTGTACATTATATTTTAAATGCGTTCGCACATGTGCAGTAAAACATTATTTAGTAAACCTGCTCATTTTTCATTTAATTTTTATTATTTTTTAATTCTGATTGAAGGGTATTATTGTGTACAATGTTATTTGTGATATTTTCTGAAAAGGACGTTTTTTTATATAAATTAAGAACTCTGCAAATTATAAGCAAAAAACTTGGCAAAGTTTGGTACTTTTTTTATAAAAACCTTAATTTATCTACAAGTATAAATCGTATCCTCATAAATATGAACAGAGTTTATTATAATAAACCTCTTAATCATGTTCTGCAGTTTGAACGCTTTTGCTACATTAATTTTTACAGGGTTATCCAAAAGATATTCGCCCTTTTTTAATTTGTTAACGGCCCCTATGGGGTTTCGGGAAAAAAATCTTCTCGTATATATATGACCTATACTATACTGTTTACACCCATGGACTTTCAGGATAATTCCGTATGTATTTTTTTAGATATTTAAAAAAAAAAACATCTAAAATCGCAAGTGATCGGTCATCATATCTTACAAGGTCAAAATTAATGCAGAATAGCATAGATTCGCAATCCTTATCATTGACTTTTTTTTTTGTTGTTGTCTGCAATAAAATAATTTTATTTTGTTTTATTTTCTCGTTCTTAAAAGTTCTTTTAAGTAACTACACGAAACATTCTGCATCGATTATTAAAAATGATAGTTATTTTTTCATTTGAAAATGACTAAATTTTTCATTTACGTATTATTTGATTTAAATGAAAGGATTTTTCGCGTGTACAGAAAATAGTCATTAGTTTTATTCTCAATTAATTTCACGAAAATATGGGTCGACTGCAAATCGTAAATAATTACGTAACGGGATAACGTTTTAAACTATCCACTATGCATCAGAATAATATATGAATTTGATATTGTATTAATTCAAACATAAAAAAAGCTCAATCGTATCCAAGGATCTCTTAAAGATTCTATGTATTATATGATTTATGCATACATTTATCATAAATGCATTCTTTTGGCATATGAAATAAAGTATCAAAACGCTTTAAAATTAGCTTTTTTTTTTTTCGAATTATTTTCTTTTCGTAAATCTGTCGCTGTTATTAAATTTGTGCGAATCTTACAAAATGTGAAGAAGTATTTAAAGAATTATTGTTTTTTAAACAAAATTTATTTTACTATCATTTTAACACAATCAAACTGATTCGTAAAGTTATCATACGAATTGAATATTTCCAACTGAGCGAAAAAATGCCCAGGCTGGGAATCGAACCCAGATAGTTGGCTTACAAGGCCAATGCTTTTCCATTTAAGCTAACTGGGCCGACAACCAGCCAGCATATTTCGCTCAGGTAACCTTATTGGTCGTAACATCTGGTCTGTCATGTAGACAGCTCAACAGAATAAACCGCAGCTAAAGGAACTCCATATAAACGATGGGTACGTAGATGAACTATCATTTTAACACAATCAAACTGATTGGTAAAGTTATCATACGAATTGAATATTTCCAACTGAGCGAAAAAATGTCCAGGCTGGGAATCGAACCCAGATCGTTGGCTTACAAGGCCAATGCTTTTCCATTTAAGCTAACTGGGACGACAACCAGCCAGCATATTTCGCTCAGGTAACCTTATTGGTCGTAACATCTGGTCTGTCATGTAGACAGCTCAACAGAATAAACCGCAGCTAAAGGAACTCCATATAAACGATGGGTACGTAGATGAACTATCATTTTAACACAATCAAACTGATTGGTAAAGTTATAACTTTACCAGTTAGCTTAAATGGAAAAGCATTGGCCTTGTAAGCCAACGATCTGGGTTCGATTCCCAGCCTGGGCATTTTTTCGCTCAGTTGGAAATATTCAATTCGTATGATAACTTTACCAATCAGTTTGATTGTGTTAAAATGATAGTTCATCTACGTACCCATCGTTTATATGGAGTTCCTTTAGCTGCGGTTTATTCTGTTGAGCTGTCTACATGACAGACCAGATGTTACGACCAATAAGGTTACCTGAGCGAAATATGCTGGCTGGTTGTCGGCCCAGTTAGCTTAAATGGAAAAGCATTGGCCTTGTAAGCCAACGATCTGGGTTCGATTCCCAGCCTGGGCATTTTTTCGCTCAGTTGGAAATATTCAATTCGTATGATAACTTTACCAATCAGTTTGATTGTGTTAAAATGATAGTACATCTACGTACCCATCGTTTATATGGAGTTCCTTTAGCTGCTGTTTATTCTGTTGAGCTGTCTACATGACAGACCAGATGTTACGACCAATAAGGTTACCTGAGCGAAATATGCTGGCTGGTTGTCGGCCCAGTTAGCTTAAATGGAAAAGCATTGGCCTTGTAAGCCAACGATCTGGGTTCGATTCCCAGCCTGGGCATTTTTTTGCTCAGTTGGAAATATTCAATTCGTATGATAACTTTACCAATCAGTTTGATTGTGTTAAAATGATAGTTCATCTACGTACCCATCGTTTATATGGAGTTCCTTTAGCTGCGGTTTATTCTGTTGAGCTGTCTACATGACAGACCAGATGTTACGACCAATAAGGTTACCTGAGCGAAATATGCTGGCTGGTTGTCGGCCCAGTTATCTTAAATGGAAAAGCATTGGCCTTGTAAGCCAACGATCTGGGTTCGATTCCCACCCTGGGCATTTTTTCGCTCAGTTGGAAATATTCAATTCGTATGATAACTTTACCAATCAGTTTGATTGTGTTAAAATGATAGTTCATCTACGTACCCATCGTTTATATGGAGTTCCTTTAGCTGCGGTTTATTCTGTTGAGCTGTCTACATGACAGGCCAGATGTTACGACCAATAAGGTTACCTGAGCGAAATATGCTGGCTGGTTGTCGGCCCAGTTAGCTTAAATGGAAAAGCATTGGCCTTGTAAGCCAACGATCTGGGTTCGATTCCCAGCCTGGGCATTTTTTCGCTCAGTTGGAAATATTCAATTCGTATGATAACTTTACCAATCAGTTTGATTGTGTTAAAATGATAGTTCATCTACGTACCCATCGTTTATGTGGAGTTCCTTTAGCTGCGGTTTATTCTGTTGAGCTGTCTACATGACAGGCCAGATGTTACGACCAATAAGGTTACCTGAGCGAAATATGCTGGCTGGTTGTCGGCCCAGTTAGCTTAAATGGAAAAGCATTGGATTGTAAGCCAACGATCTGGGTTCGATTCCCAGCCTGGGCATTTTTTCGCTCAGTTGGAAATATTCAATTCGTATGATAACTTTACCAATCAGTTTGATTGTGTTAAAATGATAGTACATCTACGTACCCATCGTTTATATGGAGTTCCTTTAGCTGCTGTTTATTCTGTTGAGCTGTCTACATGACAGACCAGATGTTACGACCAATAAGGTTACCTGAGCGAAATATGCTGGCTGGTTGTCGGCCCAGTTAGCTTAAATGGAAAAGCATTGGCCTTGTAAGCCAACGATCTGGGTTCGATTCCCAGCCTGGGCATTTTTTTGCTCAGTTGGAAATATTCAATTCGTATGATAACTTTACCAATCAGTTTGATTGTGTTAAAATGATAGTTCATCTACGTACCCATCGTTTATATGGAGTTCCTTTAGCTGCGGTTTATTCTGTTGAGCTGTCTACATGACAGACCAGATGTTACGACCAATAAGGTTACCTGAGCGAAATATGCTGGCTGGTTGTCGGCCCAGTTATCTTAAATGGAAAAGCATTGGCCTTGTAAGCCAACGATCTGGGTTCGATTCCCACCCTGGGCATTTTTTCGCTCAGTTGGAAATATTCAATTCGTATGATAACTTTACCAATCAGTTTGATTGTGTTAAAATGATAGTTCATCTACGTACCCATCGTTTATATGGAGTTCCTTTAGCTGCGGTTTATTCTGTTGAGCTGTCTACATGACAGGCCAGATGTTACGACCAATAAGGTTACCTGAGCGAAATATGCTGGCTGGTTGTCGGCCCAGTTAGCTTAAATGGAAAAGCATTGGCCTTGTAAGCCAACGATCTGGGTTCGATTCCCAGCCTGGGCATTTTTTCGCTCAGTTGGAAATATTCAATTCGTATGATAACTTTACCAATCAGTTTGATTGTGTTAAAATGATAGTTCATCTACGTACCCATCGTTTATATGGAGTTCCTTTAGCTGCGGTTTATTCTGTTGAGCTGTCTACATGACAGGCCAGATGTTACGACCAATAAGGTTACCTGAGCGAAATATGCTGGCTGGTTGTCGGCCCAGTTAGCTTAAATGGAAAAGCATTGGCCTTGTAAGCCAACGATCTGGGTTCGATTCCCAGCCTGGGCATTTTTTCGCTCAGTTGGAAATATTCAATTCGTATGATAACTTTACCAATCAGTTTGATTGTGTTAAAATGATAGTTCATCTACGTACCCATCGTTTATATGGAGTTCCTTTAGCTGCGGTTTATTCTGTTGAGCTGTCTACATGACAGACCAGATGTTACGACCAATAAGGTTACCTGAGCGAAATATGCTGGCTGGTTGTCGGCCCAGTTAGCTTAAATGGAAAAGCATTGGCCTTTGTAAGCCAACGATCTGGGTTCGATTCCCAGCCTGGGCATTTTTTCGCTCAGTTGGAAACATTCAATTCGTATGAAAATTTATTTTAACGTGATTTTAAACTAGTTGGATATGGAAATCCAAAAGCTTTCTTCTATTTCATATATCTTAATAATTCAAAAAGTCGTTTCAAATGTTAATACTTCAATGTTTTTAGTTCAATACTATACAACTTTGATTTTCCTCTTAAATTTCTGCTACCGACAATTAATAGGACTAAAAACAAGTTAATATCGATTATGATAAAAATTATACAAAAATCGCTATTATAGCGTCCCCTTCCGGCGGAATGTTTTGAAATTTAAGGAAGACATGCTTGCCATAGCCAAAAAAAACCCATGAAATTCTGCTCAATTCTATGCCTAACTTCGTACACTTTTCGAAGGTACAATAATGAAAATATCACATAAAAAAGCTATTATAGCGGTCCCTTCCGGTTGAATATTTCCATATTCAAGGTGGACCTACTTGCCACAAACGGAAAGATGCACAGAAAATTTGATTCAATTCTACGCATAACTTCATACTCTTTTCGATGGTACAATATTGAAAGAGGCACAGAAATTGTACAAGTGCTGATAGGTTCTTTAACATTTTCTTTACTTTGCCTTGTACTAGAATTTTAAATAAAACAATTTATTATGTACTGTAAATCATACATCATCCGCATAATTATTCCACATTTTTATTTTTATTTAAAAAGTAAAAATTACGCAAGTCAATATTTATTTGTAGCTAATTGTGGTTACGTTCGATAGAACAGCATTAAGAAATACTACGTAGAAAGAGTCTGGAAGCGAAAAAGGCTCGTATAATTGGTTTAATATAATATATATTTAATAAATTATGTAAACGTTATCGTCTTTATAATTTACAAAATGTCAATGGAAAAGAAAAAAAGAATATTTACCTCAAAGTAATGAGTCCAAAATGAAAAAAACAATAAATAAATTATTGTTGGTTCCTTTTTGAAGAAGAAATTCACGAAAAAAAAAATTACGCATGCATAGAATTACGATACATATATGAAGAGCATACGAATCGCACATCAACGATCAATCAGTGCTGATGACAATCTTTGTCCAGCTTATAAGGCAATCATCTTATAGATTCATATCTTGCAGTTGTCATAAAGTTTCAGAATCCAAATAAGAGAGACGACATAACAGGTTTTGCCTTTTTTTTTTTTTCTTAAATGCCTAAGATTGAATAATTGGTATGAACATTTGCCATATTTTGGACGCCTGTAAACAGTCTACTATAATTTTAAATTTATATTATTTGAAGAATTCCACTTATGCTTTAAGTGTTTTAATATGTAGTGTATATACAAAATCGTCTTGCTAAGAAAAAAGTATTTTCAATATTCTCCAATAAATTATCCTTACGTGATATTTTACGTAGATCACAAAACAACCTATTATTAATTGTTGGAAATTCAAAATACGTTAAAAAAATGGAAAATCATACGTCAAGCATAGATTATGAAACACCTTTCAACACATTCAGAAAACTGCAACGAAACTTCTCTGCAAAATAAGGTGAAAGAAAATATTTAAGTAAGCAATTTAGAAAGTATATAACAGTAGATTAATTTTCACACAATTATTCTAATTGGTAAACAAATCATATTAGATGTAAATTTCCAACTGGGCGAAAAAGCCCAGTTGGAAATTTACATCTAATAAGTATATAACAGGTTTAAAAATGAACTTTTAACAACCAACGTAAGCATTGATGTTAATGATCACATGCATGAAATCAAAAATTTATAATATTTCGATTCTGAAGACACAGATTACACAAACTATGGAACGCGTAACGCTTGCTCGTTTGTGTAAGGTAGAACACAGAATATTGCTTTGCATCTGAGGGCAGCTGAAGGAGCATACATTGAAGCGTTTAAAGTGCTGATCCAAAAACTTTATGTACAGCAAACGACTTCGCGAAAAACAGCAAAAAATTACAACCTCTTAAATTAATTCAGCTATACAATAATTATCAAAATGGCTCTCTAGGTTCACCAAACAATAAACGTCTCCAAACAAAAATATCACTCGCGCAGAAATTACGTTTCAGATTAGCGATCTTTCTAACACAAATAACCTTTCAAGCTTAATTGATGTAATGCAAGTGCTTTATACAAGGAATGAGATCATTAAAGGCATGCAAATGATTAATGTCTTAGACATGATTGATTATCGATATTAAATTACTGGAGAAAGCAGAAGAGAGAAATTGTTACCGTTAAACATGTTATGCAGGTTTGTTTAAGGAGAGAGATATTTTGCAGAGGAAACTTTCTTTGAATGTTACTAACTGTTTTTGGAATATGAGTATTTTCATCATTTGGATTAAAAATTAATTAAAAAAAGAAAAAAAAAGTTAATATTTTGTAAAATATTACATAATAATTTAAAACGAGACATAATACACAAATAACATTTAACAAAGTTCATTAGACTGTTACTAAAGAGATTTATACATGCATGCATGAATACATTGATGCGCAAATATATGCATGTTCAAATGCACTGTTACAGAAAAAATACAGAAATATGTTTACGATTAGTTCTCTTTCTAACTAAAATAACCTTTCAAGCTTAATTTATGTAATGCAAGCGCTTAATACAAGGAATACGACCTTTTAAAGGCAAGCAAATGATTAATGTCTTAGGCATGATTGATTATCGATATTAATTTACTTGTGAAAGCATAAGAGAGAGAGATCGTTACTGTTAAACCTGTTATATAGGTTTGTTTTAGGAGCAAAATATTTTGCAGAGGACTCATCCTTTGTATTTTATTAAATTTTTTAGAGTAATGAATATCTGCATCGTTTTCAAGAAAAATTTCTTTTGGGAAGAAAAAAATAGTTATATTTTTATGAAATATACGATAATAATTTAAAAAAGAGGCCAAATAATACACAAACAACCTTTAACAAAGTTCATGAGACAGTTGCTAAACAGATTTTTAAATGTATGGTTAAATACATCTATGCACAAATATATGCATGCTCAAACATACACTTAAATCGTGGTAGATTACTAGAGTGTAGTACTAGTCATATTGCAGTTCCAAATGATACCATAATATAAAGCACTTAACATAATATATAGCCGATAATGTATTCAACATCTTTAACGATACCAAATAAAAAAAACATATTATACGAATGCTATTAGTATCTTTCGCTTCAACAATATATTCTAATTTGGAATATAGTGTGTATTTTTGTTTAAAGTGAGAGCACAAAGTGGAAAAAAAAACTACTGCTGCAGTCTACTTCTTTGTTTTATATGCCACTACTTGGAGAAAAGGATTTTTCAATCTGTCTGTCCAGATGGACTTCAAAGCAACTGTATATTTACTCATCTACGAATTCCATACGACATATTTTCTGAAAGTAACGTTTTAAAGAAAATATTGTTACAAAAATTGTCACGAAAATATTTTAATTATATTACCTGTTAAACGTTTTACTATAATTCTAGCAACAAACTATCTTAAAACTAAGAAATAGCTTATATTTACTAAGATAAGACTTTATTAATTATCTAATACAGTAAAACAAAATTAGAATTCTAGAACTTATTTTTTATGCATATTTAAAATAAAAAAATTAATATTTTTTACCTTAAAAGTATATTTTTGGAATTTAAACAGATTTAAATATATTTTATTAATATTACATGGTTCTTGAACAGAAATATTTTTAATTAGTCGAGAAAAAATTTAATTTTTTTTTATAATCAAATACATTTTAAGACTTTTTCTTTTAAATTACATTATAAAAATATGAAACACACATCTCAATTTTTTTAATGTCTCAACAAATTGTACACATAACTTACGTAAAATTTATAAACATGTTTATAAAAGTGTTTCTTTTAATGAAGAATCATTTCTAAAAACATTGCCAACGTCATACTATCATTTTATTATTTTGATATGATTTGATAGAAAAATAAAACGGAATGCAAGAGCATTTTTAAAGCCTTTTTTTAACTTTATAAAAACATTTAAAAGTTTCCCTTGAGAAAAATACTGATAAAATTAAAAATCTTCTTCAAAATGCGAAGTAGTTATATTTTAAAATTATATATGGGATAACATACAATTAATTGAACATTATTAATCCTGAATAAATCGTCCAAAAATTACCGATAGACGATAGAAATTTTTTTTTCTCTTCTTAAACATGAAAATTATAAATATTTAGATGTTGGGTCATTATGCGTCATCTTTAACCGAATTTAAGATTGAATTTCATCCAGGTCTTTAAAATGTTATTTTTAGGAACTTTAAATGAATTTCAAGCCTTTTAGATACAAAATGCTCCTATTGTTAAAACATTGAAATGATTGAATGACATCAGATTTATGAAAAAAATTATTTAAAAATAATACAATTAAATTTAAAAAATCAAAAACCCGACTAATTAATTATTTTTCATCAATGTGAAACTATTTTTTATAATACTTACTTATTTTTTTATTTACTTGTATTGATGACTTTTAAGTTGTCTTTAATTGTTAGTCCTATCTATAAACACTGTTTTGATTAGGCCTATAGATGTCTATGAAGGTTAGCGTAAAACTAGAGATCCTACTTACATAACTTCCAGGTTGTGTAATATTTAAACAGAGCTTCTGACTGTAAAATAGTCAATGAAACATCGTCTTCATTTTGAAAGACCTATCCAATGATATGCCACTCAATATGGTGCGTATTTTTTTTCGTCTCTACCGCCATTTTGTATTCTACGGCCGCCATTTTGAATTTATAAAAACAAAATCTAGCCTATAACCATCGCATGGTTAAGACGAATCGATCGAGATATTATTCATTAAAATCCATCCAGCCGTTGGGATGTTTCGAGGGTATAAAGAAATCCACATACCCAGATACGCGTGAAACACATAACCCTTCTTGGCAGTCGCTTAATAAGTAAAAGCTTTTTTTTTCACATAATGTATAAAAGAAAAATGGCAAAATCTGCTACCATCGTGGTATTTTCGGGATTAAAATTAAGTGATACATATATTGTATCGCGATTTAAATGTTTATTAAATAACATTATATCTTACTAACCTTTGTACTGACTTTTTTACAGTGCAGATAAAATAGTATTTTTAACATGACAAACTATTTGAGTTTGGAGGAGACCACTAAGTTTGAAGACATTTGTTAATACAAAAATTTCAAAATTTCAAAAATTGCTGAACACTATAGAGGGTGACATTTGTGAAGTAAATTTAACTTCACATATTCCTTTTCAATTTATTTCGTTTTATCCTTCCTCCCTTCAATATAACAATCTTACTAAATTTTTATCTGTAATGGTCAGTTTCTTGTTAGGTTATAAATTCATTTATTTATTTAGTTTTATCCCCCTCCCAACTATAACATTCTTATTAAATTTTTAACTGTAATGGCCAGTTTGTTGTTAGGTTATAAATTGCTTTATCCCCGGTCTTTTCTTTATACATAAAACTGAGATTTCATTTTAATTCTCTGCTAATAATTCGCTGATCGCTCTGTTAAAATAACAAAAATAAAATATTTCATTATGTGCCTAGTAACAGACTGAAATGCTCTTTCTCAAGCTTAATTTGGTTGGTATGCAAATTTATCTAGACATACTATCTCTATATTTTGTCTGTTAGCACTCGTAGCTGCTCAGTTTCTCAAGGCATAAAATTATTTAATCTTGGACTTAGTCACTTGCTTTTATAGTTTTTCTCTGATAACGTTTGTTATTTATTGTCCATGTTCTAATTCTTGCACTCGATCCAGTCCATTTTGTCATACTCCTGAAAATTTTAATCGTGCAGTTTTGAAGGATACCCACTTCTGTTGTAATTATTTTGGCGTCAAATTTCATAATTGCCCTTCTTCACTTTCATTGACTTCACATTAACGGAAAAAGAACACGCGTCTCTTCTATAATTTTGATAGTATGCAATTCCGCCAACGCCCTATTCTCTGTGCGATATTATTCGTCATCATTCGCTGTGCTGTCTTGTAGTTAGCATTATGTGAAGTATTAACTCCTCTTCGACATCGACACTTCCATCTCCAGAAGGTTTGTGTATGATCTTGGTTACTGCAGCTCAAAATAAATAAGGCAAGCAAAACACTTGAAAATTAATAACTGAATGTGCTCTAGTCAGATTGAAAACGTTTTTGGATATTGCAATGGCGAAAGAATTGTAAGGCATATTTCTATGATGATAATTCCTGGATACTTGAATTATTCTTTTATAAAAAATTACATATTTTAAAAGTCTGGCCAACTGACTTTAACCATACTAGAAGATTTTTAATTTTAAGTTTGAAAAACTGATATATTGGGAATCTTTTTAGATCTCATATTACGAATAAAGAGGTGTAAGTAATTACCCGGTGGAGAGCACAGCCTAACCACATTAGCGAAAGTCAGCAAATCATTCAAAAGAGTATGTCTATACATTTTTTTAAGTATACTAAGAACTTATATAAATAAATAAAAGACTCCGTAAGACTTATATCATGCATGAAGATTGGAAGAGACTGTATATGTATTGATAAAATAAAAATTTATTTCTTTTTGTGATATAATATTTTGAACTATAGTATTTTACTTATCATTGAAAATAATACGCTTACTTATATTCAAAAATAATGTAATAATGTCTGATAATGAAATGGTAATAGAAATAATAAAATGTTAAATACACACATTAAACCTAACATATAGAACTCATTTTCGTAATAATATATATTTTTTTCGACTGCATCATGTAACATTAGAAGAGCTTAAAAATAACGAAATACTGGCTGATATCTTGGAACAATGGTGGTTCTTTAAAACAAAAAACATTTAGTTGCTCTATCATATAGGCCTTTAAAAAAAGCCCATAAGCTATCGAGCTACTACTTTTTTGAAAATAGCAAATTTTGCGATTAAATGTGGCAAAGTGTACCTTTCGTAATTCGTTGTGGTAAGCCACTTTCTAGTGACAACAGTGAAGACCTCTACAGTGACACTATTTATTTGACGTCTTCATAAAAATAATTTTTTAAATGAAGGGTAACTTTCAAAATGCATCTGTATTAAATACGAATACAATTAGAAATAGCATTTAACTGAATTTATGACTTTTCCTTCCACTCAACGTTTATTATTATTAAATTCATTATATTGAGATCAATTAATATATCATCGAAAATTCGTTTATGATTGCATAATAAAAATGAAATGGGTAAAAAGGAAATATTTTAAATTTACAATTCATGCATTCATTTCTATTTTTAAGTAAAAGGAAATATGATTTATCTAAAATTTTATCGTTTTCATTATAAAAAATTATTTGTCGATAAACAAATTGACGTTAAGAAGATAAATGTATAATAATCAATTTAACACCTGCGTTTAGACAATCGAAATAAGTATTTTCAAATACAAAATTTCTTTTGCATTTCATTAATTGTAGAAAAAAATTTTAGAATGCATACAGTTTTCGCAGAAAAAGTACAGTTATTTGGATATTTGTTTTAAAAATACGTGCATTAATACATTTGAATGAAAGAATTTTGCATTCATTTTTATCTGATATAAAACTGAACAAAGAAAGTAATACCTATATCCAAATCGCAATTGAAGGAAATCAAATAAAAATACCGATAAATATATTAAAAAAATGTTCTAAAAATCTGAAATACGATTAATATTGGAAATGGGTACATATCTGAATTTCAAAATTTGATATGTTTTTAAGGTGTTCTTTTTTAAATTATTAAATTGATTTTATTATAGAATGATATTTTCTACACATGGTTTTCAACAGCTAAAAAAAAACCTTTATAATTTAAGTTTTCTTATTCGATATTTAAATCTGAACTCAAATTCATCTTAATCCTTTAGGGTGCGTATCTTGAAAATATCTACAGTAATATCTCTTACAAAATACTTCCATTAACTCATCAGCGAAAGATTTTAATATGAATATCGAAGGCTAATATCTTCAAAAATGGTGTCCTGCTTTTGTAAACTTGTATGTCGCTGTGATAACCAGTTGAACTTTTCGTGATATATAGCAACTTCAGATAAACTCTTAAAAACTTTAAATTCAGCTCTTAAAAACATTAATCTTGCTCTAGTACGTTGTGGGTAACCGATAAACCCTCCCTATATGTTATTGTACTTAAATATAGCTCACAGTAATTAATCTCAAATCTAGCTTAAAACTATATTTATATCGTTCAGAAGGTTTAATATGAACGTGGATCTCATACATCAATATATCAGTTCAACGGTCCTCCTCCGAGTTATGGGCAGTGAGCAGGAGTGCTGGACATATAAATTCATTACTACAGCTATTGTTTTGGCCTTTAAGTTATATATTATTGTAATTTTATCTTTAAATTTAGATTATTTTATCTTTAAATATTTTTAGTAATTTTTACCTCATATTTCTAGATGGGCCAGCAGCTGACTGAAAAAAAAAAAACTAATTTAATTTAATTTTTTCATTTTTTTTTAAATTCTATTAAGTGTCTTAAATACTAGAGGGTTTTACAGGTAATAGTACTTTTCCCTGCCCTGGGCTCGGGGTTCAAACCTAACCATAAGCCAAAAGCGGGTTCCCAGGGTGGGTGCTTACTTACTTACCATATGCAGTACCATAAAATATTTGTTTTGAAGTTTATTTAAAATATCGATTTGTAACAACGTGGTTTAGGGGAGGCCCCTTCGGCCGCTTAAGAGAGGAAGCAGACCGAAATCCCGGCAATGAACGCAGTAGTTTTTAGCTCGACGCGATGGGGACGTGCAATCACACGAATCGCATCCTCCTTACGAAGGCCAACGGGAAATGGGGCGTTGTGTATGAGTACTGTTGCCAGGTCTAACAAAAAGCGAGACAATGAGAAAAAAGAAGGAAATTATCGTCTAAATCTGGACATAAAAATACAATAAATACTATGAAAACGAAACATGTTTATATCGTAATATGCCGTAAACGTAAAAAGCGTCCCTACTAAAAGAATACCATATGGTAATAACTACTGAGACTGAATCTGTCTTTTGTCATTTGAGATTCCCTGTTAATCGATTTTACTGAACTAAATAAATATAATAATCTTATCCACTATAATCTGTAAAAGCGATATCGCTAAGAATCGAAACAAGAATGTTTATATGGTAGGTACGGAATATTATAAGTAGGGACCATGGAATTTTTCCTTTTAAGACAACATCGCGTTATAAACCAATTCTTTTCACGAGATTTACTAAAAACAGTACAATAAAACCTGTAAAAACAAAATCGATAGGGACCGTAAAAATATTTCATCACGGAAAGTTTTTCATCTTATTAGGTAAGTTTGTATGGTATTGGTTTGAGCGGGATCATAAAAAAGTTCCATTGTAGACTGGTTCGGTTTTCACAGATTTTCTATATTAGATTCCACTCGAGCATGGTATACTAAAGGCAATTTAAATGGATTTATGAATCATGAAAAATCGGGACGTTTTCTGTTAATTCCGCATAGTGGTACTGTGGGACAGGTCTCGGAATATCTGAAAACCGGATGTCATCTCGTAAATCGGGAAACTTGGTCACAATATGTAAAAATGATGGTTTGGAATGTCACCTCCCTACAACATTCTTGCATCTCGGAGCAGGGGGGATAGCGACGGCCTGTAGACCAATCCGTGTGCTCACTACGGTCGGATGGTGACTCAGGTGAAAGGCTAATTTAATGCTATATGTCCGTATATAATAAATTATCAGGGGAAACGACAAGGAAGAGAAATGACTCTGTACAGCAAAAATCCATTTTCATAATACTGTCGTCTGCGATACGTGAGGCGGCATGTCGCAACACTCGGGGCCGACGGTCGATGGAGCTTTGGTCGACGAAGCATTGTATTGGGAAGGGTCTCTTCGGTGGTCAGGAACCAGCGACCAGGAGGCAGTATGTTCCTAGGCGGAGGGTCGGGTGGTCCGTACCTGCAGTTTAAATTATTTTGCAGGAGTGGGAAGTCATCTGGAGTGTTGGTAGCCCGCTTCGTTAGTGAGGGCGTGCCTATGAACTGAGGGGTAAAGTTACCATGAATACCCGGGCTCGCCAGCGGCACCTTCACTTTTTATCCGTTGCTCATGAACTATGTCATTCCACACAAAGATTTCTGTCTTCGGAGGCTCGGGTAAAGCAAAAGCACTTCGGTTAACCTTTAGATTAACATCCTCAGCCCGGCACTCTTGTGTAAAATGCAGTGTAAAATTGTCCATATTCCTCGGTGGTATTCGGGTATGGCACCAAACGGGGGTAGCACCCTCTAGTAGCTGGAGTTTATTTTTTGTGGAGACCAGACGTCCAAGGATGTGTTTGGGGCGTAGAGAAAGTAGTATACACTGGGCGGTGCTCTTCCTTCACAAGAAGCGTGTCTCATGGCGGCGTTACACTGGCTCACGCCAGTGTCGTCTGACATGTATCGCATAAGGGCTCCTGATAGCTTAGACTGGCGAAGAGACTTACTGGAAAGTATGTTTATTTTGTCATGTCCTAACAGCCTTATTCGTTATAGAAAACAAAAAATGAATAAATAAAGAGGTAAGCGGAGAATTTTTTTTCAATTATAACTATTCAGATTTTTTATTCGTAAAAATGTACAGGGTGCAATATTTCAGTTCCGAAAAAGTTTCTTTATTTTTACTTAAAGAATATTTACTTTATTAGTATATTTTCTAATGTAGTAAAATGATATAAACAACATTTTAAATAACTGGTTTGAGTAAAGTGTAAAGTTTCGCATATGAACTAAATTTACAGCGGATCTAGATATCCCGTAGGATCTATGTATAAGAGAAGTGTCGTTCCCTCTCTGGTAACAACAAGAGAATAGTTCCATCACACTTTAGATACTATTTTGACATTACATAATAAAGCTGTGCAGGTATGTGGACGGCCTGGCGTCTCTCGAAGAGCAACTTAAATAAGACCTTGACCGGATGAAGGTTACAGGGACATTATAGGAGTATAAAGAGTTCTGTTGATTAAAAACGATTATATACCTATCACAGTACCAATCATGTAAATGTTAAAATTGACATAATTAAACAAAATTACAGAATTACTATTTCCCAGCAACCACGCTATTGTTATGAATGTTGAAGAATAGACGTCTATGCAAGCTAAGTGCGTGTTTAGTTAACCTCTCCAATAATTTGAGCAATATAATATCACGCACTTTTCTAAATAGGTGTTTAAATCGATAAACACCATCGGTTTTTTGCGAGTTTTTTGCACTAATCATTAATAAAATAGATTAGAAAAAAGACTCAATTTATCAAGCGGAATGTGTCAGCATATAATATGTCATATAAAAATGTGTTTAAAATAAAAATAAAAATGAAAAATCTTTGAAAATTGGATTAAAAAATACCCTGTGTAAACTACATTTGCTATAACTACTATTTACTATAACTACATCGGCAACTTTGGTCCCCCTCTGATCTGTATCAACAATATAAAGCTGTTAAAGTACTATTTAATATGTTCTATCAATGTATTATAATTCTAATAATATGAAATAAATTTTCATACATATTTTTCATCATTGCCAACAGGAAATTCGTTCCTAACTTTAAAAGAAAAACGCAAAAAGCCGATCGTTCAAAATTCTATTTTTTAATAAACAAATTTCCACATAAAAACCATATTAATTTTAGTAATATGAACTTTTACATTTAAAAAAAGGTTTTATAAATTATATAGGTGTATGAAAATTTATGTAAATGTCCACATTTCAAACATATTCTTAAAATAATCATATGTTATCTAAGTTAAATAATGTATGTGCATTGATCCATATGCTTCTATAAATAAATAGAAATTTACATAGCTTTAGAAATAGAATTTTTTTGTAAATTTCATTGACTTATTTATGTAACACTTTATTTTATGTTGTTACAAAAACTGCACACAAGTTAGAATTGTCTAGATATTTTGGCTCTCTTGAAAAATCGTTCTTTTCAGGTACAAATCCTATTATCTCCTAAAGTACTTGAGCTATTTCGATAAAATATTTTTTGGTGGTAGAGTAAAGCATAAGATCATATGTGGCAGACAGCTGAAAAAGACTTTAGTAAGTTTCGAAAAAAAAAAATTCTGAAAATGGAAAATTTCTGAAAAATTGCTCTAAAATGAAAAGTTTTAATCGCAGAAAAAAACTGTATTCCATAAGTCTTGAGCATAATCCAGTGAATATGTATTTGAATATGTCATTGCATATCATATATCAGTGAATATATCATTCTCCGTGACTGGTTAGTTTTGCAACGTCATACATTGGGGCGAATGGCATTTCGGATGCAGGTTTATACTTTCAGATTGAGAACAAGTTTATGAAAAACATTTCTTAGGTTATGTATAAATGTCTGGACTGTTTTGGGTCATTCGTCTTGTAATTTTTGCATGCTAATCATCACTTTCATTATGTAGCTGCATAGAAATTAGTATTTTAAGTTTTGTTTAAGTTAGCAGGAAAGTAACCTTGTCCTTAGTGTAACTCATCTTATTTCATATTATAATAAATATTTTTTATGGAACTGATGTCATAAGAACGTCTTCCACAACACACACCACACAACACTGCAAAACACGACTCAGTCATAAATTAAAAATTGCTTAAACTGTCAATTACTGATTGTTTCACCCTATATTCGTTTTTCTATCACTAATCTATGCCAACTGTTCTGGACTGCATTTTTCTTATCCATGACGAAATGACGAACTATATCGACAATTTTTTGCTCATCTTTTAAATCGAAAAGTGGTCATGGATCCCGATTCTTTATTACTGACATTTAGATAATGTTTAAAATTTATGTGAATTTTAAGTAAAATAATAAAAATATTTCTACATTTGTTTATTTAGCAAAATATTTACAAACTCGATTGGTGTAATTGTGTCTAAATGTTTCAGAGCGGATTGATTCTTTTACATTATATTGACGACATTTAGGTAGCTTTCTTTACAAAAAAGCTACCTATTGCAGCCGTTCGGAGGAAAGCGATTTCAAAAAATTTTGGTATATTTTCATCGATCATGACCCCCAGACCCCGAAACCACCCTCCATTCAAAATTGATATATATATATATATATATATATATATATATATATATATATCTGACCTATGTCACACTGTAACTCCCGTAATTATGAACCGATTTCGATGTAATTCGGTGTGTACATAGTACATACCAATGTCTCGACCGAGTTCGTTAGCCAGCTTCATCCGCCGTTTTGTTTCAAAATGGCGGCCATTTAAAATTAAAAAAAAAAATTTTAAACTTGAAATGTGGTACCAAAAAACTAAAAATGGAAAAATATTTTTTTCTTATGTATTTGACCTTTATACAAAGATTCTGGAGCAGTTTTTGTTTCGTCTATATCTTAAAAAATGGCTGAGTTATAGCATTTTGAATTTCTAGCGTGGCTGACATTTTGAAACGTCCTGAATTTTGTCACGCGATAAAAGGCGTATTTATGAACCGATTTGGATGTAATTCGGTGTGTACATAGTACATACCAATGTCTCGACCGAGTTCGTTGGCCAGCTTCATCCATTTTATTTCAAAATGGCGGCCATTTAAATTTTTTTTAAAAATTTAAAATTTGAAATGTGGTACCAAAAAATTGAAAATGAAAAAATATTTTTTTCTTATGTATTTGACCTTTATACAAAGATTTCGGAGCAGTTTTTGTTTCGTCTATATCTTAAAAAATGGCTGAGTTATAGCATTTTGAATTTCTAGCGTGGCTGACATTTTGAAACGTCCTGAATTTTGTCACGCGATTAAAGGCGTATTTATGAACCGATTTGGATGTAGCTTCGTTTATACATAGTACATACCAATGTCTCGACCGAGTTCGTTAGCCAGCTTCATCCGCCGTTTTGTTTCAAAATGGCGGCCATTTAAAATTTAAAAAAAAATTTTAAACTTGAAATGTGGTACCAAAAAATTAAAAATGGAAAAATATTTTTTTCTTATGTATTTGACCTTTATACAAAGATTCTGGAGCAGTTTTTGTTTCGTCTATATCTTAAAAAATGGCTGAGTTATAGCATTTTGAATTTCTAGCGTGGCTGACATTTTGAAACGTCCTGAATTTTGTCACGCGATTAAAGGCGTATTTATGAACCGATTTGGATGTAACTTCGTTTATACATAGTACATACCAATGTCTCGACCGAGTTCGTTGGCCAGCTTCATCCGCCATCTTGTTTCAAAATGGCGGCCATTTAAAAAATAAAAAAATAAACAAATTTAAATGAGATACCAAAAAATTGGAAAATGAAAAAGATTTTTTTTGTATGTGTTTGACCTTAATACAAAGATTCCGGAACAGTTTTTCTTTCGTCTATATCTAAAAAAAAATGGCTGAGTAATAGCATTTTGAATTTCTCTTGTGGCTGACATTTTAAAACGACCTGATTTTTGTCACGCGATAACAGGCGTATTTATGAACCTATTTGGATGTAACTTGGTCTGTACATAGTACATACCAATGTCTCGACCGAGTTCGTTGGCCAGCTTCATTCGCCACCTTGTTTCAAAAGGGTTGCCATTTAAAAAAAATTAAATTTAAAATTCAAAATGAGGTATTAAAAATTTGGAAAATGAAAAAGATTTTTTTTTATGTTTTTGGCCTTGATACAAAGATTCCGGAGCAGTTTTTGTTTCTGAAAATTTGTTCTTTTGTTGATATCTTAAAAAATGGTTGATTTATAGCACTTTGAATTTCTAGCATGGCTAACATTTTGAAACGATCTTGTATTTGTCACGCGATAACACACGTATTCGCCTATTTCGATGTAAGAAGGCATGTGGATAGTATACATCAACATCTCGACCAAGTTCGCTGGCCAGATTCATCAGCCATCTTGTTTCAAAATGGCGGCCATTAAATTAATATATATATATATATATTTAAAGTGAGGTGCAAAAAAATTAGAAATTGAAAAAGGTTTCTTTCTTAAGTATTTGATCTTGATATAAGGATTCAGGAGCATTTTTTGTTTGTCTTTACCTTAAAAAATGGCTCAGATATAGCAGTTTCAATTTCTATTGTGGGTGACATTTTGAAAAATCTGATTTTTTGCATGCGGCAGCACTCCTATATATTAACCGATTCCGATGTGAGTGAGCATGTGCACAGCAATTACTAAGGTCTCGACCAAGTTCACTTCTTAGCCTCATCCA